>JAWNNB010001044.1:0-714659 GCA_035043285.1 Drosophila subsilvestris
TCGTGTTTGAAGGAACTTTGACATCCGCACATGGAGCAGCCACCACAAGGATACTTTCTTTGTTCGTTGGTGTTGTTTTTCTCTACACTTTTTTTGCTTTTCTTTTTTTTTTTTTTTAATTTGCACAACTTTGGACCCAAATTCATTTGTCACAATGAAGGGGCGGCCAAGCAGCAAAAGGGACCGACCTCACGGCCTCACGCCCTGCCAACTTTCTCTATAAATAAATAATAGAGTGGACCAAAGGTGGACCAGAGCCTTTTGCCCGCTGTGTTCACTGCATTCCATTGACAGAGAAAGAGAGGGAGATGGAGAGAGAGTCATAAAGTCTTGGATAGATGGCTGCTGGGTTTTTGGTCCATGAAAATGTAATGTTTTGCTTTTGGGCCAAAAGAAACGAGTAGAGTAGAGTACACTCGTATAATGCTGAAATTACACACTGTCCAGAGAGCATGGCCGCCTAGGGGAAATTTGTTCACCAACCACGTAGAATCTGTAGCAGCAAAATTTAGCATAGCCATGGGCATACGATAGAACATCTGTCTATGCCCCGGGAAAAGTATCAGTTTCGGTATTCGTCACCTTTGAGTCCCAATTCAGAAAAACATAAACTTTAATTCGGAATTTTGTTGGGGGGCATTGATCGGAAAACAATTGAAATATGAGGCTACAATTATGAAATGACGGCCAAGACCAAGGCCTCTGCTGTGGAGAGTTGTGAACATTAACTTTGTCAACTGTGACCTCACGGATGTTTCGATAGTCCAGCGAATGGCCAAACTGGAGATAGCTTCACTCTCAGTCAATGCGATTACATCGTTGGAGGTATTTGCCAGCTGCTCTATGCTGCAGCAGTTATATCTGCGATCGAATAAGATTGAGGACATCAATGAGGTGGAGCATCTGAAGAATCTGCTGGATCTCAAGGTGCTGGCCTTGGAGGCGAATCCGTGTGTGGAAAATGCTGGTCCGGGGTGAGTACTGTACAGTGTACACCATGAAGCGAGTGGTGTCCCTTAACGAGTAGTCTCCTTTAACGAGTGATATCCCTTAACGAATGGTCTCCTTTAACGAGTGATGTCCCTTAACGAATGGTCTCTTTTAGCGAGTGATATCCCTTAACGAGTGATATCCCTTAACGAGTGATATCCCTTAACGAGTGATCTCCTTTAACGTCATTATCCCTTAACGAGTGATCTCCTTTAACGAGTGATATCCCTTAACGAGTGATATACCTTAACGAGTGATCCTCTTTAACGAGTGATTTACATTAACGAGTGCTCTCTGCCTTTGCAGGTACCGCGGCATACTGATCCGCACTCTGCCAACGCTGCAGAAAATAGATCGCATTAGTCACCAGGAGGAGGTCACCAATGCATTGCGCAACAGCAACCCCCCCGTCATGCATGACGAATATAATGAAGAATCCTTGAATCCTTTTGACGCACATCAGCAGTCAGCCCAACAGACGAAACGCAGCGAAAGTCCTCAGATGGAGGAAATGTTGGTACAGGTGTCACCGCGACCCCGCACGCCGTTCCCAAACGGACATCAGGAGCAGGAGGTATCACCAAACCCACCACGCACTCCCTCAGGGGTTCTGGGACTTGAGCAAAGCCGCAGCTGCTCTCCGGTTGGCTCTTGCGCTGGCAGAAACGTCTGCCGTGAGGACTACCGTGAAATATGTCCAGCACGCATGGCGCCCATCGCGTCCGTGCATCCTGTGCGCGATTACAGCTGCCAGACGGACTTTGGTCCGAACTGCACATATTTTGATGATTGGGAAGTCTCCCACTACCAGCAGCAGCAGCTGCAGAAGCTGCAGCATCTGAAGCAGCAGCAGCTCCAGCTGCAGCTTCAGATGCGCCAACACCAGATGCCCCTTCATTCGTACGGCAACGGCCAGCAGGGATGGTGCCGCAATACTCGCATCGTCGCTATGCGGGACATCCGGGACATCCGGACAGAGTGATTGGCAATGCCCCAATGGCATCATCACAATGGCAGACAGGCAATCGCGATTGCGAGGGTTCCTCTTTTCGATCGAGGCAGGCTGAAAGGTGATTAAATCTCTGCATACTTCACAGCTGGCCATACGGCAACGAGGCGATGGCGATATGGAATTGCCACAACAGTTGATGAACTGTCCATCCCAGGACTACGGCATGCATCGTCGTGGGCAACAGCCCGTCTACAATAATATTCTATCAGCCACATTTTACTTGCTGCAGGAACTAGATCTAGCGGCTGTCCAGGAGCTGGACGCAGCTGTCCGTAAACGCTTGAGGGATCTCACGCGTAATTAAAAAACCCAAGAATCAACCAAAGCGCACACACGACATACAGCATTCTTTAAATTCAGTTTAAAACACCAAATAATAAATGCACAGCAGACAGCAGTTCCGTCTTCAAGTCGGCTATGGCAACAAGGAGGACACCTTACACGTTGTGTGATTCCTTGTTATAGCGGCGGCTTTTTTCAAGTTAAAATAAAATTGTTTCAAGTAATAAAATTATCAAAATCAAACCAAAGAAAAGCCCAATATTTGCAGAGGCAGATCCATCTTCAAGTGATCCATCGAATGAGCCAACCACAACTGTTTTTGGAGGGTCTTCAAAGCCGAAAATTAAATCAAGATTTGCGTGCCACAGACAGGCAAAGCATTTTGCATATTTTTTATTCGTAAAGAGAGTCCTAACTCTCATTTAGGGCTAGCATTCTGGTCTGGTTTTGTGGTCATTCATTCTCATTCCCATTCTCATGCCCCTTCGACCTGACACTTTGACCATGAACATGAAAATATGTTACAGGTTTCTTCTATTTTTTTTTTTGTTGGTTGTGACCAGACTAAGAAAAATGCTATGGATGGGCCAGTTGTGTGTGTTAGTGTGTGGATTTGTAAAAAGCGCAAGTGTAATTAGTGTGAGGCTTAACGGGGCTAAACAAACAGACAGATCGTGGGCCGGGTCAGACCCAGACATAGACACAGACACAGACCGTAACGAAACGAAACGAAACGAAACGCAATGAAACCTAAACCAAAAACTCAGACCAGTTTCGGTCTGGAATTTGTCCCCCCTTGGTTTGTGTTTTTTCCTACTTTTTGTTGTTGTATTTTTCGACCAGGCTTTACAACTATTGCCAAATTGCATTTGAATAGTCGCAGCTTTTGCGGAGTTTGTGTTTTGTTTTTTCTTTCTCGACTTTGCTTTGCGTTTGGGTGTCGGTTCAGAGTCGGTTCAGAGTCGGTCTGATGACTGCAACGGCAACTGCAACTGTCTCTGGCTGATAAATCGCTAGAGCATTATTTATGAACTCCTCGTGTCACTCTCTGGCCTCTGGTTTGGGGCGTCACTTTTTTCGAACGTATTGTCTATGCATGGTTACCTTTTTTTTTTTTTATGAGCGGAGCGACACTGCGGAACCCCTCTCTGACGTATGCGATATGCTCAGACTCAGACTCGACTCAACTCGAACTTTTGTTTGGACTATTATTTAGTGTCTCAGCAAAGCGAATACAGCAATCAGAGAAGCCAACTGTATTAACGGCCTTGGCCAAGTGCTTATGCTTCTGGGGTAACTGCTGGAAAATTATGATCCGCATAAAAAATTATAGTTTGTGGACAACAAATAAATCGACAATTTGGCAGGCTGGAGGTGCCAGCAGCAGCCATGTACCTACTCGTATGTGTGGCATGTGAAAGGTGCATCTTCAATTGAATGTTGATGCGAAAATGCGGTGAGATCTAAGGTGAAATTTAAGATTGGCAGCGCCATGAGCAGTCTCCCACTGAAACATAACTACGTCCTTATTCATGTCTTTTCTCTATGTTTTTGCTCATCTTTTTATGACAAGCGCCAGCAATATAAAGAGAGATCGCCGTCAGTTTTGCGATACACAAAAATTTGTCCGAATTAACTAAAAAATTAGCCAAACGATACCAAGAGAAAATAATAAAAATAAATAATAATAATAAATAAATATATAATAAAAAATAAATAAATAATAAATAAATAAATAAATAATAAAAAATAAATACTAATAAATAAATAATAAATAAATAAAAGGTAAATAAATAATATCGAAACGCTAAATACGTAAAAGGGGTTGCATTTTGCTATATGATTTTTGTGTTGTCTTTGTCTTTATTTCCATGGCCCAAAAGATTTCCATTGAAAGTTCTTCAGATCGGGCAACAGTTCTGACTCAGTGGATCACATCCCCCACCACCACCACCATGCTGAATGCCTCAGCCAAAGCCTTTCAAAATCGTCGAAGAGGCAGATCCAATTTAAATTACAAACGAAATTTGCTAAGCACTGATTGAAGTGCGGCAGGCAATGGCGCTTTGATGCGCATCGCATCCATTAATTGCGCTGCAGAATGCGCTCTCGACACTCATAAAAAACACATTCATCAGGCATCTCTTTAAGCGATTGCCGTTAATGATGATGAGATGATGATGCGATGCTGATGCTGATGATGTTGATGCGAAATCGGGTGGTGGGTGGATTCCATGAGAGATACTGCATATGTCTGCTGGATGGAGGCACATCTTGTTTATGGCTCTGTCTCTCTCCCCACACCCCTCTCGCTGCCAAAACTTCCGGCCATCGGGGAATGCGAGAACAGCTGCTGTTCTCTATGAAGCACTCTCCAGCGAGCGCTCCCCAACCAAATATGGCCTTGATGCCTCGACGCAAAGCAGAAACAATGAAGCTTTAAATTGCATCTTAAGATCTGCTGCCTTCTAGTGATGGAAATCAGAAATAGTAACAAGTGCCACAGAGCAGCCACAAAGGAGGGGAGGGGCATGGCATTGGGGGGCCTTGTGGCAGAGACAGTGGGGTTTGGTGGGCAGTGTTTGCATGTGTGTGTGTGTGTGTGTGGGGACGTTGTCCGGGTAGCAAAGTCTTTTGATTTATGCGGAGCAATTAATTTTTTGCGCATTTTTGTTGGTGCTGCTGCTGCTGCTTCCGCCGCTAGATGTTGCCATGGGGAAGTTGCTGCTGACGACACCGACACGGACACGGACACGAACACGGACATGAAACTATGTAAAAGGCGACAAAGCCTGCCCCCAGGCACAGCTCCACCGGTGTCACGGCCACAGCATCAACACTCGAGTATGCGCCCTTGCAGAGGGTATCATAAGAGGGAAAAGAAATGGACTTAAAAACATAAATTTAATTCCAATAATTCAAGTTTTGACAAAAATACTCAAGAGGAAATCAAGAGAATTCGGAACGGAAAAATATTTGTCCCGTTTTCCTTTGTATCCTTTTGGCTGTGTAAATTGGCAGAATGGCACACACGGAGACTTCGCTTTGGGAGAGTTTCAAAATTGGTATAACGAAATGAGAGAAAAGCACTTAGACCGAAACCGAAGGTTTCTACAGAATATAGAAATCGAATGTTAGACTCAAAAAACATTATGTATGCAAAGAGTAGAGTCCCGTGCTGCGACCAACTACTCATCTACTCATAGGTATGCCTTGAAGTACATATTCCCCCACAAAGCACTTAGCAATAGAACTGAAAGAAAATCAGCCAATGAAAGCGAGCCCAGAATATGCAGTGTGTCAGCCATGACCCCACCAGCGAGCCTTCTCTAACCCTGCAGCCTCTCTAGCCTAAATCTTCGTTCTTTTTCTTCTACAATTTTTTATAAATACCCAAGTCAATTCAGTGCTAAAGTGCTGATCATTCACACAATACTCACAATAGGATTGGCTTTTTGTGCAATGAATTATGCTCGTAAATTTGTGCTTTATGCTCCAGAGATCAGGAGATATTCTGCAGAGTTCCTGAAGGGTACTTGCAGTTTCTTTCTTTTGTATTCAAATGTGTTCTCTGACTGTTTTCGTAAAACTCTCGACCACAGTGCGGTGTCTGGGTATGCAGACACACACACACACACACACACACACACACACACACACACACACACACACACAGAGTGAGAGCGAGAGTCTCGGCTAAAGGTGCGTTCACGCGTAGCAATGCAGAGAGATGCTCTCTGTCCCTGGTGCCCCATTCCACGTCCCATTTGCCTGCCTTGCCCATACGCTTGTCATTGGACGGACGAACGGACGGAGAGCCTCTGGCGTACGTAGGTCGGTGCGGAATTTTCCTGTTCGCATTGGTTGAAGTTTTTGGTGGCCAGAAATGGGCAACGTTTTGAATTTTAGTTCCGGCTTTGCTGCCGCCGCTATCGCCGTCCACGAACGCAGCGGCGGCGGCGGTGGCGGTGGCGGCGGGATCGGGAGTGGTTGTGGAGCGCCACGAGTGCCAGACTGCTGTGTTTGTGTGTCCGTCCTGGCAATGACATTAAAGTCTCGCGCCATCTCGCCGGACCACCGTGGGGCAGGTGTTGGCACGGGGCAGGCAGCAGGCAGCATGCAACATGACGGTGTTGCACGGCAAGTTAATGAGCTTAAAGGAAACGCAGCTGCCAAGGAGTCGAACGTAATGGCGAAAGCTCCACTTAAGCTTCAAAAACCAAGCAGACACAAGCAGCGAAAGTCTGAGAGAGAGAGAGATATAGAGGGAGAGAGGGGGAGAAAGGGCGTAAGATGTGGAGATAAAGTGCAGAAAGCAACAGACAAAACTACTCTCAAGACGAATCTTGAATGTGCTACCACAGCTACCATCGGACATCAATTTATGCTCGACTCAAAATTTTTACTGCTTCAAAATTTAAAAAAAAAAACGTCAGCCCACCGCTGATTTAAAGTAATCTTAGAAGAAGAAGAAAATAACAATAACAATAATAAAAAATAAAAAAACCTCTTTCTAGCACGTCATACAGCTGGCATTTTTTTGAATAAATTAAAAACTACACAAATTTTTAAATATTTTTGCAAAACTCATTAATTTTTAATGAATTCTGATGTAACCAAAAAAGAGTTATTGTTCAGCAATCACTTGAATTTATGCTTAAAGTGAAGTGCTGGCAAGTGGAAAAACATTTACTTTAGAAGGAAAGTCGTCCGCTAATGCAATTATTTGTGAGTGTCAAATCGATTGAGTACGCCCTGATACCCGGTCAATGCGTACTTCGTGTGGGAGGGAAGGAAGGTTCTGAAACAACTTGTCATTGCAGCTTAGATGGACAATGTTGATGGAGGTGACAGAAGCAAAGGAGCACAGGAGTAGGTACTGGCAGATGGAAAAAAAAAGAACCAACAACACTATCCTTGTGTCGTCACTGCACGTTTTTGACGGCTTTATTGTTTAGCTTGGAGTTTACTCAAACCTCTTGTGGGCAGGACCGCCTTCTAGTGTTTTGGGTTGAGGGTAAAATGAGCACAGGTCGCGGTCGCCAAGTCGACTTGGGGCTGCTGCCGGCTCTCGGGCAGAATACTAGTGGCTGTGGCTGTGGGGGGTTGGGTGGTAGACAGTCCATCCCTCTGCACTTGAATGACTTTTCATAACTTTATGGAAACTTTTCACAATGCACAAGGCACAGGCAGGCGACAGCGACAATGAAGAAGACACCGCCTGACAATGGCCAAATGAGTGGCTCTCTGGTGAACGGTGCGGGGAACGGGTGCGGGGGTCACCTTTTGCCTGCTGTGGCACGTTTCCGCTTCCGTTTAGCGCGTCTCCTGCGCTCTCTCTCTGTCTCTTTTCTCTGTGTTCCACTTGGAGCATAATGAATATTTTCCTAAATTGAAATGTTGCTTATCCTTACACTCGTGCCACTCGAGGTCCTCATGGAATCTCCCCCCTTCCCATCGACAATTTCTCACTTTATGACTGCCTTGGCGGCTGCATAAATATGAAAATGTAAACTTAATATGCAACTTACGTCACTGAAAAAGTTGCTTCCTCCATCCCCTGCTACAGCTCCACTGTTCCCTCGCTCTTCTTGTCCATTCAATTTGCATATTTTTTATTCTTTTGACTTGTAATGCCCTGCCAGAGGGTCCTTTCTTTTGAGAGTATTATACAAATATTTTCCTAGGCATAAAGATCGCTGTTCCTTCCATTGGATCCCCTTGGAATCGCTTCAGCAATCTCTGGATCGTAAAATATAAAAAATTAAAATTGAAAAAGACACCACACAAAATCCAATCGAATCACGAGTGAATCACGAGTTCATCACTGAATCACGCCTCAAAAAAAATAAATGAAAATTGCCTGAAAATTTGCATTGAAAATTCAACAGATTCGGGATCCTTAACGCTCGCTGGAGGCCATTGGCCTCGAGTACGAGTACGAGTACTCGTAATATCCATAGAAACGATTGCTACCGTAAGGGTATCCCAAAGCTACGGTGGCTCCAAAGAAAGAATTCCTTTTCTGCTTTTTTTTGTTTGTTTTGTTCCCTGTTGTTCCCTTAATGTTTTACACTTTTCTTTAGTGCTTTCTCTTTGCGACTTTCTTTGGGGGTTCTCTGCTGGGCTTCGGTTTTTTTTATGTCTTTGGTCATTGTATTGTCTGGGGAAATTTAGAGCCTCGCCCGTGAGCTCCCTCCCATCCCCCCAAGAGTCTGTGGCAAATGTGCGATGAATAAGTGAGAACTTGGCTAATGAGTGGGTCGCAAGTGGACAGTGGACAGCAGACAGTAGATGGAATAGAGTACGTTGCATAATAGCGAAATTTGAGATATATCAATTGACGTCCGTACCGTACAGAGAGGCACAGCTCGTTGGCATTGAAATGTGACTAGTGTGTGTGTGTGTGATGCTGTTTGGATGCTGCGAACTCATTTCATTTCATGGTCTTTGGGCACATAACATTCGCTCACTCACTGCCTCTGACTGACAGACAGACAGACAGATAGATAGACAGACAGTCAGACAGTTGTATGCTAAATATGATTGATACGCACACAAAAGAGATCTCTTTCGCTGCTCCGTCTATCATTGAGGTTTGTACGCGAAGAGCAACTGATCGACAAAAAAATAAAGAGAACTAAAAATGATCAATCATTCCATCTTGCAATCGATTCGTGCCAAAGCCCCCACAAACATATTAATGAGGGCCCATTCATGATCTCTATCTCAATCTCAGTCTATACCTTTCTGCAAAAGGTTCACTCCCGCAATAAATACCCTGCAAATGGAGATAGACTAAAAAGCAGTGCAAAATTCCGATTGGTTTTCACATTCCTTTCTCCCTTTCGAAGGTAGGATTGAGGAGCACACAAATTTCTAGAAATTAGCGCGGCAGGAGCCAAATAAATTAATTATGTTAATCTGTTTACATGTCAGCCGCCACTGGAAGTGCTTCGGCTTGCATGGTGGGAGGAGATGTGTGTGTGTCTACAGTTAATAAAGCAAACACCTGTCGCAGCATTTGGGCCCAAACTCCAGGACGAGAGCCGGAGCAGAGCCATCCATTTAGTCTCCTCCATTTGGCATCGCATCGTTGACTACGTCAAAAAACTTAAAACGTCTCAAATTGCATAAACTTTTTGACAATCATCAAGCCCATGATGATGATGGTGATAGCGGATGATGTGGCCTGGAAGATGGTGGGGAGCTGTGGCCTGGGTCCTAGACATCATCAATTTTCGAGAGTCGAGAGGGCAAGAATGGGCCCGTCCGCCACAAAAACACTTGGCGAGCACGACAAAACTTTTTGTGGTGCCAGC
The DNA here is from genome assembly GCA_035043285.1 of Drosophila subsilvestris. Classification (NCBI taxonomy): domain Eukaryota; kingdom Metazoa; phylum Arthropoda; class Insecta; order Diptera; family Drosophilidae; genus Drosophila; species Drosophila subsilvestris. The sequence goes on from JAWNNB010001044.1 coordinate 9,607, forward strand.
CGGAGTCACAGTGCTACGAAAGATGTTTAAAAACCGAATGCAAAATCCTTGAACTAAGAGGAAAATTCTGTTGATATATTTCTGTCTTTAATCTTTAACTGGCTGAGAATTATAAGCTCTCAGCGAATATTGTGCGTATGTACTTTGTGTGATACTTCCTTTTCGCTTTTCGATAAAAAAACCTCTCCGTTCAAAAACGTTCAAAAACGGAGTTATATAAATGCAAAAATAATTAAAAATTAAAATTATTAAAATAAAAAAATTATATTAAAAATAAAAAAAATTATATTTAAAATAAAAATATATAGTAAAATAAATAAATTATATTAAAATAAAAAATATTATATATAAAAAATAAAAATGTTGCAATTTGGTAATGAAGTTTATCCTGTTTCAGGTTAGCTCCTAAAAAATAGCGTTGCTGTCTGTTCTTTATATTTGACGCCTACATGAGTGGGTTCTATTTTTGTTTCTGAGCTCGTAGTTGTGACGGCTGCTCTGTATTTCCATACCACTGTGCTGCTGTAGTCATTGTAACTGATGTTGATGAGGCATCGTGCACTTTAAGCAAATTAGTTACGCAGCTCATGTTCGTGGCTCCTTGTAACCTCATCCTTAGACATTTCCCTTCCCCAGCCCAGCCCAGCCCAGCCCAGCCCAATCCAACCCAATGCCCATTCCATTTCACATTCGTTACTTCTGTGTGTGTGTGTGTGTATTTTTGGGTGGTAAACAAATTTAATAAATAGCTAAACACACACACAAAAGACACACACAACCCTTTGTACCAGTAAGCAGTAAGCAGTTACCATTCAGAGTCCCATTGGAGTGGGTCGTTCGAAGCAGGATGGCTCCGGCTGTCAGCAAAGAAAAGAAACCCTTCAACCCTCTCTCAGTCCGTGGTGCGGGTATATTTATTCCCCCCCTTTTTTTGGGCAGACATATTCATATTTACCCAAGTTTATGGAGCATTGTATTTGTCTTTGGTTTCTGTCATCATCTCCCGGACATTTGTCGGCTGTTGTTTCTGGCATTCCGGATTGCCACATAAAATATAACACTTCATTTTTGGCTAGAGTGGGATGGAGAGGGGGTGGCGGGGTGCCGGGGTGGTCTGTTCATTTTAGTTTTTCTACTTTGGCCAATATCTAGAATGTCTTGACGCCTAAACCCCACACACACGACCCACAGTCAAGGGGAGTCGCTGTTGGTGTTGGTGTCGGGCCTCATAATTTATATGCTAAACATATTGCACTTATATGGAATTACAAAAATATCTAAATACATACGCAGCATAGACTCAAACATATCCTAGCCATGTTACGCATTTTACCACACACCCGCCCCCCTTTCCACCCACTTGGGTTCGGTTCGGTTCGGTTCGGTTTGGTTCGGTTTGGCTGGTTGTCAACGTTGGCTTTTTGGTTGGGTTGCCATAACTTAACTGCCAGCTAAACTGGCTGTAGTGTCGGCTGGGAGTGCCGCCCTCTGGTTCTGTTTCTGTTTCTGATTCTGGATGTGGGTGTGGGTGTGGGTCCATGGCTAATGAAAAGGTTAAGCTTGAAATTTGCATGACCCGATCGAGTAGACCCTTGTCAAAAGTTATCTTTCAGCGTTTCCAGCATTCAATTTTCTATGGTTAAATGTTGAAGCGTTGGCCCCATCGTCGCTTGTCATTTCTTCACTTCATGCTGACTGCCTGAAAGTCAAGTAGCTGGTGAACTCGATCTATAAAACACTTTTGAGTGCCTTGGTTGGTTCTGGATTCTGCACTTCTTTATGCAAAATTCTACAAAATTCTCCAGCTTTTGGAGTTTTCAAAATACATTCAGATTTAGCTTTAAATCTAGAATTTTCGCTGATCAAATGTCCTCTAAGATGGGCGTTTTTGCTGCTAGAATTCCAAGCAAAATGGTGACCAATGGCATTGCTCTCAACAGTTCATCTTTTGGCCATGACTTTAGACAGCTTTTGGCTGTCAACCATGCGTGCAACTGGCAGTGCCAGTGCCAGTGCGACTGGCCAACCCGCCCATTCACATGAAGCGCTCGGCGGAGCATAAACTGTTCACAGACCATTGCCACCTGTAGAGGTTACGCGAGAGTTTTGCTTGCTCTTCCTTTCTTATAAAGAACAATGGTATGGTATGGTATGGGATGGTATGGTATGGGATGATGACTTACCCATGATGATGATGGCGCTGACTGGGACGGACGCTGGGGACGCGGCTGCACTAATGGAGGCGTTTGGGCATGCGGATGACACCAGAGCGGCAGCCGTTGCACCTTCTTCACCTCCGGCGAGAGGCCCATTATCCGTGTGGCCGCCGCACTGGCGCTCAACGGTGATGTCATATTGGCCAAATCGCTGGCATCCGTATCCTCCTCGGCATCATCAGCCACAGCCACAGCCGCCCTTGCCGCATTGCCGATGGCCGATGGACGTGAGCGTCGCGGTGGCCGGGGCAAGGGTTTGGGTGCCACACGACGGCGATTATTTTGGGGGCAATTTTGTGTGGATATTGTTGTGGATCGGATTGCCTTCAGTGGGTGTGGCACATTATTATTGTTAATGCTTTGCCAATGATGCAGCGGTTGCAGCAATTGCCTTGATTGTAGCTGCTGCTGCTGTTGCTGCTGTTGCTGTGGTTGTTGCTGCTGCTGTTGCTGCTGCTGTTGCTGTGGTTGTTGCAGCTGCTGCTGATTCGCAGATGCATGACTCGGCGCTGAGCGAAGATCGTTCAGCATTACATCCAGATCGCTGGCCAAAGAGCTGAGCAGCTGAAATATTAAATAAATAAGATGTAACACACACAGAAACAGACACAGATGCGAAAGATAACCAAAGAGCGAGAGTATTTGAAGGTCTATTGAAAAGTTTATTTTAAGTAAACGCTAATCAATAAATAAATAAATCAATTACAAGCCAAAAGTCGCTTGCTTCATGTTGCTAAATGTATCCGAATATGGTTACAAAAAATCACTTTCTTAAGCTCCATTTGAAATGCTTTAACCAACTAGATGGTAAATAATCTTTAAACAACATAACAAACATGAAAAACATAAAGAACGAGAAGGAACGTAGTCGCTCTAGTCGCGACTCTACTTTTATACCGTACTCAGTCAGTATATAAACTTGTGAGCTTATAATTGAAATTTTAAAAAAATTTAAAATTTTAAATTTTAAATTTTTTGCTACATTTGTTAACTACATCTAAAATGTAGATTATACATCTAGAACAAATATTCTACATCTACCATTTAGATTCTACATCTCCTCCGCTAGGGAGTTTGCTCGCGCATTGCACAGGGCAGAGTGTGTGCGAACGAGAAAGAGAATGAGTAGCGTCAGCATCGCCAGAGGAGGTGGGGAAGCAACTGAAAATTAATTTCTTTATTCTGGCTATAATAATGGTCCGATCTGGTTCAGATTCGGCAATCTGATAGATATGGTCATTCTTTACGATACTGCGCTTTTAGTTTGATCGTATCTTCAAAATTGTGGCCGCCACAGAATTTCGTCCTTTGTGGGGCGGAAGGGGGCGGGGCGAAATTTTGAAATACACTTGTAACAGTGTGATATCACATTAGTCTGGAAACAAAATTTCGTTGCTCTAGCTTTTATAGTCTCTGAGATCCAGGCGCTCATCGGGACGGACCAGACGGACGGACAGACAGACATGGCTCTATCGACTCGGCTATTGATGCTGATCAGAATGATATATACTTTATGGTGAAAATTTCCTTCTCACTTACAACATCACTTTGCACAATACAGTATACCCCTAACTCTTTTTGAGTAGCAGGTATACAAAATCGGCAGCAAATAAGACAAAGATAATCTCTATACACAATTAGAAGAATTTCATTTATATTTGTTTGGATTGGGGCAACCTATTTCCATTATAAATTACATTCTTTCATAGCTTTTTGAGTGATTTGATCCATAATAAAATAGAGACATCAGAAAGGCAGAAAAAATCAGAAGCAGCGAGTGATCAATTGTAGGAAAATTAAATATCAACGAGACAAGCATAGAGACAAAGCAGCGAGAGCAGAAGGTTCTTCGTATTTCTTTTTCTTAGTAGCTTATCTTTGCCTCTCGCTGATTTTCTTATTCCTTTTATTACTCATCGCCTCTCGCTGGGTTTTCTTCATATCGCGATGAATATCTTCCCCTCTCGCTGCTTGTCTTCTTCCCATTATATGGCTACAAATCCTTCCGGTATCCTCACACTCTACTGCCATTTGTATTATTAGCTACTTCTATCATTACTTCAATTAAACTGCAACGCAGAGCCAAGAACCAAGTCTACAACTTGCAAATGCAATGCAAAATGCATTAAAAATTACCATCGATTTGATTGAAAATCAGAGCAATCAATGCAATTGATTGGTAATTAAGTTCTGGGAGGTAATCTACAACTCGATTCTGGGTTAATGAACGGATGTCTCAAGTGGCGACTGCTGCCCCATGGGAATCATTTGATTTTGATTTTGCTCTTTTTTGTGCAAAATCATGGCCCAGAAGAGGCCACTTGGAGTTAGCCTTCGGTGGTTGTGTCGTATCGTGTCGTGTCTCTCTGCGAAGGAATTTCCGTTACACAAACATTCGGCTGGCGGCGGTGGTGGTGGTGGTGTTTGGGCATGCATCGCGTTGAAGTTTGGGTGTTGGGTGGGGTACCGGTGTACCTGCCACAACTGGTCTCAACTTCCGGCGGTAGCGGTGGCAGTGGCAGGCCTTGGCTGTGGCTGTGCTTGTCGCTCTGTGGCGATCTCCAATAATTACGCGCGCCACTGTCTTGGCTAATGCAATAATAACAGGTTTGTGGCTTGCCTCCTCCTAGACTCCAGCCCTGCCTCATTGCAACATGGTTAACCTATGTCCCAAAACCAAGTGCCAAAAATCAGCCAGCAAACCGGCTCCCACGCTCTGTGCTAATTTGATCTCCACTTCTGTTTTCAGTGCTCCTTTTCTTTCGTGTGTGTGTCTTTGTGTATTTATAAATATTTCTAGAGATTTTTTTGGTTTTTTTTTCTTCTGGCGCAAATTGTACGCAAATGCTGGACGAAAAGTGAAGTGGAAAAAATGTGAATCTGTGAAGACTGCAGAAACTGTTTGGCAAGGGGGGCATACAGTGCGTTTCTCTGCAATAAGGCTAACAATAAGACATTTAAAGCATATGGAATGGGAATTATGTAGTGCTATGCCGAATTAAAGCGTTTCCATTTGAATGTCACACTTTTCGAGGGAATAGAAGCTGATTTGCTATTTTCCAGTTGTTCAAACGTTGGCTCTGTCACAGCTGCTGCCCTGTACAGTGTACACATTGAATTGTTTTTATTTTATTCTCCAGTATGGGATTATTTCTAACATTCTATATTCATCGTTTATGGAATAATCTTCCGAAAAACCTTAAACAAATTAGGAGCGTAGCTCAATTTTGCAATAAAATCACAGAATTTTTAAGATAATTATAAAAATAATTATGCTTATGCCATAATGCTTATGGGAAATTTGGTGGCTTATTTTCAAATATTTGTACATGTGCATTCATACTTTTCTATTCCACAGCTTTAAATAATAGATTAAATACAACAAAAATTATAAATCCCAGGCCGTAAATGAGCTCAGCTGTAGGGAAATGTTAAATCTACAGATAACTAAATATGCACATCAAGGATATTTCCCAAAAGTAGCCATTCTCATCTTCTAATCGAATCCGCATCACGTATACGCCTCAATGGAATTTGTATTTTTGCCAAAACGAGACAGAAATTGAAAAAAAAAAAAACTTAAACATATGGATTAGCATGTAATAATGCCACAGCCAGCCACACTCCCATGCAAACAGAGACACAGCTGGAGGGACAGACAGACAGACAGACGGTCAGACAAGGGAGACAGAGCCATAGACAGGCCGCCAGCCAATTGAGCAATTGCCACAGCAAACAGATTCAAATTGAAAATGTGGGCAAAGCAAGCAAAAACCAAACCAAACAAAAAAACAGAAACAAAAACAAAACAAAACAAGAAATAAAAACCAATATCAATGGCCGAAGCATCGAATGCCCTTAATAGCAGTGTAAAAAGTTGGAAAAAACTTCCACAGCTGACAAAGGTTGATTCGATAATTTCTAGACACAAAAATGTCTCAAGACATGGGAGGCTGAGAGATTGGATAGGTATTAATTGTAGCATGATCAAAAACTAATGTAGACTTCTCTTAATAGGGTATCCCAAAGCCAGAGGGTACAAAAATTGAAAATAAAATGGAAACTCAACCGCAGAGTTTCTTGTGTTTGAAGTGCAAACAAAACTTCAATTGGCAATATATCCGAGTGGGTATAATACGGGGAGGAAGGGATTAAAACACAGAGCGAGAGAGTCGAAGGGGAGAAAGGAATTGAAAGAGAGAGATAGTGAGGAAGTGGAAATTATTAGTAAATAAGCAAGGGGAAGGAGACTTCCAGACAATTTCAATTTAGATCGTACAAAAACAAATCGCAGAAATTTACGCAAAAAAAAAAAAATAATAGTTTTGTATTAAACTTATTTTAAATTAAATTTAACAAGCGGCGCGACCGCCTTCCTCTCTTTATATTTTCAGTTTCTCTTTCTCTCTTTGATTAACCTTGCGTACTATTGCGTTCTTAATTCTTTATTCATCAGTTTACTTACCGCAATGGCATCCATCACAGCGTTAACCATTTCCCAGCAGCTTTTTCACCTTCCTCGTTGTTTTGTTCAAATGGATCTCTCTCTTTGGCGGGTTCTCCGTCTCGCTGCTCCTTGCTTGTTCACTCTTTTCCTTTTTATTTATACTCGTTGTGTTTCCTCTTCTTCGCTCGGTTCTACTTAAATTTTCTCGCTCTTTCTTTCTTTAGCTCTCCTCTCGCTGCTTCTCTTTCTTGAATCGTTTGATTTATTGGACAATCATGCAAATATTTTGCCCACAATTTCGCAATGTTGTTGCGATTCTCTTCGCCAACGGATTCTCAATTTCCATTTCAATTCCAATTCATTTGGCTTCTCGGGCCCCGTGCTGCAGCGACCCCTTCTGCGCTGGCTCCTCACCGCCTGGCTCCTTTGTCGCTGGATCTGTTGACATTTAATTAACGTTCACGATTTGCTTGTGCGACAGGTGGCGGGTTCTGACCGGACAGGCCCGCCAGATCCGAGGATGAGGATTGTGGTAGTACGTGGTACGTGCTCTCGAGCTCTGTGGGTTGAGACAAATTGTGAAAGAGTTATAGGTTTTTGGCGATGCAAATGACAAACAAAGTGGGCAGCAAAAGGCGTTTAAAAATATGGAGAGAAGGTATGTGAATTGTAGGATGAAGTGTAGATTAAATATGTATAGAAATTATGCCAATAATGAGATCACGCTCGAGGTGGAATGAAGGAATCAAGGGGTGACTTCATCATTGAAGCTTGAAGAAAGTATACGACCCAACCGACGCATCGTAGGCTATGAAAATCGCCCAGATGGAACCCCCTTCTATCTGGGCGATAGAGCAAATGTATTCCAGGATCTATTGAGGATCTATTTGCATCTAAATCAATCGAAAGAATCGAAAAAGCGTGAGATGGGGCGGTAGGGCAGCCAGCAAAAAGTTTTCATTTGCAGACAAATGGAATAATAAAATGGTGAAAATGTAAGAGAAACCTACAAACAGACAGCAAGCAAAAAAAAAAAAAAAGAAACCGAAAAAAGTGAATGTTGAATGTATCTTGCAGATACACTCGTCGTACATTCATAAGGTTTTTTTTTTTTAATTAAAAACCCGTGCAGAGCAATTGCCTGGCTCTTTCTGGCTCTGTCCAAACATTTTGTGGGGCCCCAACTTCATTTGACAATGTCCCAGGCGCCTCAGTCCCCCTCCTGCTCAACGCACACGATGATGATGTAGATGTTGACAAATGGAAAAACTCGTTTCACGTGTATTAAATTTCCACAAATTTTTCCGCATTTTATGCTCATTAATTACATTTTCATTTCAATTTCTGTATTTACATAACCATTTCATTTCATTTCACAGTTTTCATACATACATATCTGTCGTATCTTTCAGATACAATTTTGAAGCTCGTTTGGTTATGGTTTTTCTCTGTTTTTCCTTCTGCAAAGGGTATGATCACTTTTGATCACTTATATAATCTTGATTCGCCATCAACAGTCCTGAAAAATACTTCAATTTCCTATCGGCAGAAATTTCCTCTTGTTATATTACCACTTTAAATAAGAAAAATGTTCAACGCTTTGAGAGTGGAATTTGTATAAATAAAGGAATATCAATATATACCCTATACAAAAAATTAATAACTCAATCAATGGGTATCAATCGTTTCGGTCACTGATGTCCAAAGGCCTTCCTCCTTTCTTGTGTCTTGCCACGAAATTCCACACAGTGCTACGGCTGACGTTTGGATGGTTGACGGAAGTTGAATTACAAATGAAATTGTGAACAGTTCAGATACCAGATACGACATATGTATGTATGTATGTATGTATGTGCGGCTTTAAGGTTGAAATGCATTCGAATCGCGACAACATTTCCCGCACCAAAAACAAAAACAAAAACAATACAAAAATAACCGAAAAATCGGTGGCTATCAAACGAGAAGCGTGAAAAAAAAATGTCACGCAGTCGCAACAGTCGCACGCAGCAGCAGCAGCAGCAGCAGCAGCAGCAGCAGCAGCAGCTAGAAGCTCATTACAAAAGCTTTAAATGCATACAAAATGAGCGTTTCGTTTGGATTCGAGCTGAAGTTTCGTATTTATTTATTTAGCTTGAATAAATTGTTGATCAAATGGGGAAGATGGCTTTAAAAGCGATTCTACGCGATTACGAGAAGTTCGAGCAGGCATATGTATGTATGTACATACGTATGTAAATGTATACATAAATATGTATCGTTGAATCTATTGTGATAAACGGGATCGGCTTTAGCTGTAGCTGGGCACATGTCTGCAAGTCAAATGACACCTTGATTCGATCATTTGGCTGTTGAGTGTGAGCGCTCTAATTGTCGATAGAAAAGTACAATCCGTGTTTGGAGTTTCGTTTTCGAAGTTTTCTTTCACCTCAGCAGCTACATTTTGGGGCAGTCATTTTGGTCTTAATTTTGCCTTTGTCAACGATTCGATTATCATAAACCAAACAGGAAATGATGTGCTATGTAGCATAGTCGGATTGATAATTTTTGCAATTTTTTTCGACGAGATAGGCCATCTGTTAAATGATGAATCACTAGTTGCCGCTGCTCGACAGTAGTGCGTCGCCCCAATACAAAGAAGAAGTTTCACACAGCAAATTAGGATCCAGCCCTAGGGTCGTCAATATTCCGTATGCTCTTCACACCCAAGGGTCCCCGTTCCGTATTTTTGCTGAGGGTGAAAGAAAAAAACTTGACAGCGAAAGTCATCCGATACATATCTACATATGTATACGTATACATAAATCGAAGCCGAGAGTCACTGTCCGAAGGTAGTGTGGTTCGCCAGAAAAATAATTCCAATACATTTTCCGATTATTATTGCATTTTTATACCCGTACTCAAAAAGAGTTAAGGGGTATACTGTATTTGTGGTAAAAGTCGATGTGTGTAACACAGAGAAGGAAAATTTTCCGACCCCATAAAGTATATATATTCTTGATCAGCATCAATAGCCGAGTCTCTGTCTGTCTGTCTGTCTGTCCGTCTGTCCGTCTGTCCGTCTGTCCGTCTTGATGAGCGCCTCGTTCTCAGAGACTATAGAAGCTAGAGCAACGAAATTTTTTTTCCAGACTCATGTGATATCACACTGTTACAAGTGTATTTCAAAATTTCGCCCCGCCCCCTTCCGCCTTCACAAAGGACGAAAATCTGTGGCATCCACAATTTTGAAGATACGAAAAAACTAAAAACGCAGTATCGTAGAGAATGACCATATCTATCAGATTGCCGAATCTGAACCAGATCGGATCATTATTATAGCCAGAATAAAGAAATTAATTTTCAGTTGCTTCCCCACCTCCTCTGGCGTTGCTGACGCTATTCATTCTCTGTCTCGCTCGCACACACTCTGCCCTGTGCAATGCGCGAGCAACCCCTAGCGGAGGAGATGTAGAATCTAAATAGTAGATGTAGAATATTTGTTCTAGATGTATTATCTACATTTTACATGTAGATGTAGTTAACAAATGTAGCAAAAAAATGTAAAATGTAAAATTTAAATTTTTTTTTAAAATTTCAATCATAAGCTCATAAATTTATATACTGACTGAGTACGGGTATAAAAGTAGAGTCGCGACTAGAAGCGACTCACGTTCCTTCTCGTTCACTTTAATTTCATTTAAAAAAAAGTTTGTTTTTTTATGGCCATCTGTTGCAAATAGTTCTTTTAATAGGAATCTATTTTTTTACAATTTAAGAAGTGAAGTTTGTAGTTTGTAGTGAAGTTATGGAATTTTAAAGCGATTGATTTAAATTCCTGTACACTTTCCCAGAGCTCTGGATAGAAGCTTCTTTTGATCGGCTTCACTCATTTATTATGACATGGCTTTAAATATCTTTGAATTTAGATCTTCTCTTGTGATCCTCTACTTCATCAGGCCATAAATTGTTTGCGTGTTTACACACACACACACACACACACACACAAGAGACATCGAAACACAACACAACAGAGAAACAGAGAAATACTCGTATTTGTGGCATGGAAATATCAATAATCAATATCAATATCAATATTTCGAGGGCGATCCCATGCGAGCGGCTTGTATCAATTTCGGGTCTAATGAATGTTTTGTCTGAGCTTTGTTTCCATCACATCTTTGGTTTATTTATTGAATTTATGCTAAGGTTAAATAACAGCGTGAAATTGAAATGAGTTTTAATGTTGAGAAGCAGCAGCTGTACCACAGAAACAGATACAGATAAAGATACAGATACAAGCAGCATCTTTCTCTAAAGTCTTTTTCAGCGCTTCGTCTGAGATTTCGGGGTCGGGCGTTATCTTGTCTTGGACTTATCGCTGACTGAGGAGATGCCTCGCTTCATCTTGTGGCACAGAAACAAGAAACAAGAACAGTCTGTAAATTGAATGATAAGCACGCACACAGACTGCTTCCACATCTCTGAATGATGATACTCGTGCATGTGATGATCGTTGTTGCCGTCCGGCAATCAATTGGGGAATTGAGGCTGAAGGTGATTCGCATTCTGGACAGCTACTCAATTGATTCCCGCTCTCTCTCTCTATCAACGCCATAAATCAATTGATATGATACGCGCACTGCCCTTTCCTTGGCTTGGCTGATAAGACGCCTCCTCAATCAAGGAGATTGGCTTCCATCGAAACGAATTGAGAGTCACTTAAGTGTCCGTCCGTCCGTCAATCTATGTGCTGCTGCAACAATTGCATTTGGGGCGTCACTTGCGTCACAGAAGGCCTCTTCAATTAATGTTGACTATCATTTACAGTTGTATATCTCACAGTTTTGTGTCTCTTTCCGCATCCACTGTACGCGTGCATCTGTATCCGATGTCAATGCAAATCGTGTTGCCAAAGGTCAGGTCTTTGGAGTTTTGTTTATGATGTGATGCGTTTTTGCAATATAAATTTATTTATGATTTTTATTATCCAAGAAATTAATCTTATTTTGTATTTTCATGATAATAAAACTCATAAAGTTATAAATGAATGAATCTATTATAAAAAAACTAAATGAAAATGTGTATTTAAAGTTTATCCTGTTTCAGGAAATGACTTGAACAATTCTTTTCGCCTTTTTGGCATCAAATTACTTGCAGATACAGATACTTGATAATTACCATTCGAAATGTAAATATGTATCCATTCGCTTAGGGGCAATTTTTACCTACTGTTAAAAGCATTTTCAGGTGACTACTACTGTATTTCTCATATCTACTTGGACTTTTACTTTCGAGAAGCAGGAGAAACCCAACATAACCCTAGAATATCTACTGTCAAGAAAAGTTAACAAAAAAATGCAATACAATTAGTTGAAAAGACAGGGAAAGAGAGGGAGAGGCCGAGAGGGACAGCAAAAGATAGACAAACAGAACTAAGAAAAAAGTATGAAAACCAAAATGAATTTTTTTTTGTTTGCAGCAAGCAAGCGATCGCATGGCAACGGCAGCGGCGCACACACACACAAAACCATGGCAAGAAGTGGCACCAACTTGCTGAACACAAAAAAAAAATGTTGTGGCAGCCACAGGAGCACGGGTAGAACGGCACACACGGATGGATGGACAGGCGTAGCGGATGGACGGATGGACAGATGCCTTGTTTATGAATACGCGGGCATTGTCTGAAATGTGGATGCAGCAGCAGCAGCAGCAGACACACAACCAGGAAGAGGCGTTGAACAGTGTACAGGGAGCTGGGAGAAGGCCAGCAAATATAGATATAGATACTTCTCTCCACATATAGAAACAGATACAGATACAAATAGAGATTCAGATACTGTAGGCACAATGTTTAAAGAGCAGCCAACACGAACAATATTGACAAATAGATTACAAGTTATTAAGGGAGCTATACCACAGATAAAAATTCGTCAAGCAGGCGCGAAAAATGTAAAACAAAAAAATTAAAACAGCAAAACCTTTTGGTGGTATGACAGATCCTTGCTTTATCTTCAGTTCTAGAATATATGTATAAACCATAAATATAAAACAAACTAAATGAGAATTTTCGTATACAAAAAAAATGCTTCTTCCGCCTCTCACATAAAAAAGATATGGAATATTGTCGCATGTCCCATGTTGAATGTCGCGTGGGGTGCCACAAGGCAGCAACAACACGTGCAGCAGCGACCGCAGACCGCATACAGATACAGACACAGACACAGATACAGATACTGAGACTGAATTGAGGCAGGTTCGGGCTGCCGCACACTCATTGCCAATATTTGCCCAACAAATATGGTCGAAATCTATATTTAGACGCTGACGACCAGACGAGACCAGACCCGATCGATGGATCGATCGATCGATCGCTGGAACGTTGATCGTTGATCGTCTTCCCAGGCCCAGGCCCTGGCCTCGAACCAGAGCGTGGCTTTTGTTAACTGGCTTTCTATTGGAACAGTTGGTTTTGGTCGACAGAAGTAAACGTTAGCGTAAACACAGAGACCCAAAATCCAAACTTAATGCTGCTGCTGCTGCTGCTGCTGCTGCTGCGGCTGCTGTTGCGCCCCCACACATTATGGATCCATCATTGGACCACAGAGCGGACCATAGAGCAAAATTCAACGCCAAAAACCAATCGCACAACGAATGCAGGCAGTCGAATATGCGAATTGATGTGTGGGCGATGGCTAAATATCCATCATGGAATTCGGCTGAGATCATGGCTTTAGGGCTGCCAAATATCAACAAATTGGTTACGGAATCATTCAAGAACTTCCATATCCATAAGATCATCAATAATTACAAACAGAAATTCACTTAAAAATGGGCCTAAATATTGTCTGATTTCTAAATATGTTAAATTTTGTTGTTGTTGAGGTGATTCATTATTTATTTGCCAATTATGATCTTAAGAATAGCTATACTCTATTCCTCTACAGATCAACCTCTGTGTTTCGAAATTTTCGAATGTTGAATGTTGCATGTAACAAATAAAATAATTTGCTCAAACTTTTAGCAGAGTTTGCAGAAATCGTTTCTGTTGAAATATCTCAAAGTCAACGATCCCAGAAAACAAAGAAACCAACAAAGATTGCATATATGTATGTATGTATTGTTTGTATGTATATCTTAATGGATTTCAACCTTTAAAGTTTAAACAAATGTATAGAAATCAGCTAGCTAATGTGTACCAGCCACGATCGCTATCAAAACTAAAACACAGAACCAGAATACACCGCTAGCTACTACCTGCAGAGAAACACTGACCAGCCGGAACGAACGCAACCCATTGATAAGACCCATAGAGATAATAAGGCAGTACTATGACAACAGCAAATTGCATGAGAAATTCTATATCATACACAAGTAATGGCAGTAAGAACATACATATGTACATAAGTATGCACATACCCTCCTCGGACTTATCAGACGGGGCAGTCTTTGGGTGTTGCATTTGAAAAATAGAGGAAAATATCTCGCATAATGTGGACTCTTCGCAACGAAAACTGTTTAGCGATGGTTTCTTATTTGGTTTCAATTTCTGATTTTTCGGCAAAAGGGGAGATAAGAAGAGCTAAAAGAGCAAGCGCCCAGTAGTAGAGTGTACACTCCCAAAAAAAAAAAGAGAGAGAAATGAGAAAGAGATGGCTGTAGCTGATTAGCAGAAATCCGTAAAAATCATCAACAATTTTCGGGGATACCCAGTACTTGTGGGATTTCAGGGGTATATGTACTTCAATTTGACTTACACATAGAATACCACAGCTTTTTGAGCAGGGTGCTCCCCGAGATTTGTATGAGAACTAAAGAAAACATTTTATTTCAAATATATTATACAGGTCAACTAAAATAGTTTCAAACGGATAATTAATCCAAAGAAAATAATATAAAGAGGTATCGCACCAGTCTGTAATAGCTCCGAGCATTGTTAGTGTTTTATCATCAGGTGCGGGCGAATGCGAATCCATGTCAGAGAGTGGCTGGGTACATTGCAGGGGGCGAGAGGAGAGTAGGATATGACAACGGTGGAAGGAATGTGCGCAGGGTGTAGTAGTGGCAGAGGTGGCAGCCGCGGAGAATGCAAAAATGCCAGAACGATTAGCCATTCCCACTGTTAAAATGCATTGAAAGCGAAAGACGACACAAAAAAGGAATACGTCCCAAAAGGTGCAATGCACGCAAAAGTAAAAGAGAGAGACGGACGCCACACACGCACGCTGCTTCCAGAGAGACAGAGAGCGCCATTCAAAGAGGGAGAGAGAGAGAGATAGAGACACTGAGAGAGGACACGGCCCCCTCATGTAAAGTTGTGGGCGCTGTCAATTTGAGAGTATAAGTTTGCTTACCGGTAAAGAAGCTCTGCCTGTGGCTCTCTGCTCTCTTTGAACTTGAACTTGCCGCAAGAGGCGACACCCAGGTACTAGACAGGAATCCGAGTTGGGACACCAGCAGTAGCCCTCTGGGCGATCGTATTGTGTGTGTCCAATGTCCACTTGTGGGGGAGGGGCGCGGGCCGTTCTTCTGTGCCTGCTCCAATTGTTTACCCACATACACACACAGGGCCACAAAACGCGCACTCAATCACTCACACTCACTCAACTCACTGAAACTTCACTTTACTTTACTTTTCGCACTTAACTTTACTTCTTTTGCTCTTTGAGTTGTTGCTGCTGGTTGTTGCTATTAAACAATTAATGCTATATTTAATTGGGTTGTCGGAACAACACAACACAGCACAAAATAATAAGGAGGGGAAAAAATAAGAGTATTTAATTCAGCGCGACGACGACACACGAGTCCCGCTGATCTGATCTGGGTGCGGGGGAAAATCTTCTTCTGGTCTTCTGCGACAAAATACGAAACGCCGGGCAGCAACGGTTCTTATGGGATGGAGTAGGAAAAACTACATACGAAAGGCGACTGCGATCGCAACCGCAAAACGGCGACCGCGACTATGACGACTGCGACTGCGACGCGACGGCGACTACGTACGAATTAATAATGACCGTTTCGGTTTCGGTTTCTTTCGGACGCCGCGGCGGCGCAGCGACTGAGATAGGCAACGACGGCGACTGCGGCTGCGTCAGCGACGACAGCACGACAACGACAAGAGCGCACAGTGGGGCCTCAGTCGAAAAATAGGTGGTAAAAGTGATTTTTTGGAAAATGGAAACTTTAACAATATAAGATTTTTGGTTTACAAGATAATTTCAATGAGCAGCCACTTACTCAATGTTAGGGGGAATATAGAGTTAACTTATCATGAGTTTTAGTCTCTAATTTTAGGTGTTTTTTTTTTTGCAAGCATTATTCAATTACGAAAAGTTGCTTTGTTCAAAAGAATCCTAATGAAAAAAAATTAATTTTTCAAACTTAAAAAACCTAATCAAACAGTATATATCATATATATATGTATTAATTTAGCATGCTGAAACGGCCGATGATCCCACTGTGCGGCGAAGCGCAGCGACTCCGAGTGCGAACTCGAACTGAAGCCCGAAACAGCAAAGCAAAAGTAACGAAACGAAGCGCAGACAAAACGAAGAGCCGAGACAGAGCAGCAGCAGCAGCGTGTGTTGTGTGTGCGATAATAGCAGAAACAACAAGTGAGGAAATTGAGCATCGAAGGGCGAAGCTTTTGATACCCTTGTAGATAGATCCATTGCCATGGAAATTGTTACACGATATGTGATCTGATTCCAGCTTTAAAGTCTGGCCAAGAGACTGTATGAAGTTTCGCGCATATATTATTCTTATATTTCTTATGAAAGCGAAGATGCTGTCTCTAGCGCATGGCAAACATATCTTCATAATAAAAGCACTCTCTGGAAGGATATAATATCAGCCAGGCCGGCAGCAAGCAAGCAGCGGCAGAAGAACCGAACCGGCGCACTGTGGTTACAAAATGATGAAATTACATACAAAATGACAACAAGAAGTGAAAATATGTTGAAAGTGAAATGTTCTTGGGAAAATCTGGTATATATACAGATTTTCTTTTCCGAGGATATTGGGCATCTCAGAAATAATAAAAATTACTCCCTAGCTATCCATTTTCGGGAAAGATACCAACCAAGATTTAGATTTTGATGTCTAATACCAGCAGAAGATCTCGCTTGAACTGACCAGTGATATATGTACATCATTGACTCCAGACAAGTTCCCATTCAATCTGTAAAATTTACGAATATTTACTCAAACGCGTAATTAAAGTCATGGACATCTCCATAGAAACAGTGGGCGCCTACCAAAGGACTTTTTTTTTTTGTTAATTGTAGATGTCTAAAGGCATCTCCAAACAACCAATTAAAGATCCAAATTCGGATTATAGTTTCCATAGGAACAAGAGGTCGGCGGAAGCTGTTTCTTATTTTCATTAATATATTTGTGTCTGTACTCTGATGCTGGGATGCTCTCCACTCTGTAGTGCGGTACCCAAGATTATCCAAGTACCAAGTGGTGGTGGCGGCCCTTCCCATAGAAAGTTCGTTAGGCGTAATAAACAAGTCACGTCGGAAACCAGATTTGTTTTGGTTTTTCACTCTTTTTTTCTTGCATTTCGTGGGTTTCTGATGTTTTGTGGATTACGCACGTTTACTGGGTCAGTGCGTCGGGTCAGGCCAGCCCTCAACCCAAAGCTCAATTGCCACCGAATTTTGGGGTCAGCACTTTAGGCCGAACCCCGATTACTGTTGACACTTTACACTGACATATTTGTATACATATTTTAAGGTTGATTCAACGTGCTCGGCTTTTTGGCATTGACATCAATAATATTTTTATTAGCTTCGAATGCGGAAGGTTATCGATGATTGAATTGAAGAAACTTAATGTACCAAAAACGATCTACAGAATATGTTGTAAGGAAATTGGGACTGCATTGTGATATTCCAGGCAGTTTCTAGGGGTAATATTAAACAAAATATGTTTTTTTTTGCTGTACGTCTCAGTGGGACAGAGAGGAACTGCAGAGAGAGCAGAAAGAGATGGTGATGGTGCGATATTTAACCGCTTTCGAATGGCAGGGCGATATCATATTACCACTGCAAGGATAACCGACTTGCGGATCGCTCTGTTGTGTTTTGTTCCAAAATATTTTTATATTTTAAGGTTGATTTAACGTGCTCGACTTTTTGGCATTGACATTAATAATATTTTTATTAGCTTCGAATGCGGAAGGTTATCGATGATTGGATTGAATGTACCAAAAATTATCTACAGAATACATATGTATGTACATATGTATGTATATTGTAAGGGATATGGGACTACTTTGTGATATTCCAGGCAGATTCGAGGGGTGTTCTGTTCCACCAGGCTTATTTAAATATGGTTCGATATTCATCCCCAGCAACTTGTGCTTTTTCAGCTGATCGTTCCAGTACTCCTCTCTCTCTCTCAAGGGCTGCCTCTTCCCATGTCTTGCCTTTGTATCGTGTCGTCGATCTCATTCGCAAATTATCTTTGTTTTTGCGAAATGGCAATTGTTTTTTCCATACACAATTCCAATAAAAAAATGCCAACAACAGCAACAATAAGAGCTGCTGTTGTTGTAACCGTTAATGGCTTTTCTGTTTACTTTTTACTCGTCCCCTAAAGCGGGGCGTGTTCTCTTTTTTTTTTCTCCCCCCGCTGTTTAGTATTGTTGTTGTTGTTGTGCTGAATACCCTGTAATGACAGAAAGGTATGCCCTCATTTAGCATGGGCTTAAACGGTGTATAAGGAAAAAACTCCCGGGCACTCACCCTTGCTTCGGCACTCACAAGTTTGCAGATATAGTTCTCTTAAATTCCATTTAATATTTATAAATTATTTAATTTACTTCCAAATTGCAGCCAAAATCAATTGGAAGTTTTGGCATCGCGGCACACGTTCCTCAAGGTACCCCTACTCTCAGTTTCTATAAACAGAAAGATAGAGAGAAATAGGTGGTGTATAATATAGATTCCCCGTATAATTATTATGATCCAATTATGTTTGTATAAAGTACTGCCATACTGGGTATCTTATGGTCGTAATCCTTCACATTTATTCGCTTTTAATACGTACTTATTTCTGGTCTGTGGCCCAGTAGCAATCCATTGAACTACTCGTATGCTGTGAGTCTGAGACCCATTCTGAATCCGATTCTGGGCCGTTTGTGTGGGCTGCCGATCGACCGACCGACCGACTGTCATTAAATAGTTTGCCTTTTATTGTTTGTTGTTGGGATTTTGGTTTTGTTTTTATGCTTTGTATTTCTTAACAATAAAACATGGGAATAACAAATGAAAAGCATAAAAAAACAACGCCAGGCAGTAACAAAAACTCTTCAATTAGCAGTTTTTGTGGTCGCTGAATGAGCCTCCCTCCAGGCATGACAGTAACCCAGTTACAGGGTAGCACATGGAGAGTCTCTATACATAGACTCAGAAAATAGAGCTGTCCACAGCCTATTTAGGGTATCCATCCGTTTATCCACTTTAGAAGCGTCTTACAATGGCTGAAATTGTGAATTTAATTTGAGTAAATCGTTCCAAGCAAGTGGCTTATTATGTCCAGGGGATGCGGAGCGGGGGGTCATGTGAACCATTTGGAGGCAATTGCATAAGTGAGACGGGGCAGAGCAGTCATCAATGGAACCCCCTAGAAGATACGGATACCCACGAACACCTGAGCAATCATTAAGGTGCCCAACATCCATCCACCATCAAGGTGGGCCGCTTCAGGTCAAGCTTCAGCATCCAGTGGGATGCTAATGGAATTTTAACGTCATCCCCCCACCATCCACCCACCCATCCGAAAGCAACCGAAACCACCCATTCTTCTACCCAGAAATAATGCGAACGTGTGGCGCATGTTGCTAATGTGTCCCTTATTAGCGGACGTACGCACTCCCATCCCTCATCCACCGTCCTCCACCAATCTCATCCCCCAAAATTGTTCGTCCTCTGTCGACTACCGACGCTAAGCCTCCTCTCATACAGCTCGTACTGGGGGTGGGCAGTGGGAGCTAATCCACTGGAAACATCATTTTGAGCACCTGTTTAATTGCGTTAATCACCCGGAGCAAACATTTTTGCCAACGCCATCAGATGCGGGAATGATTATGATGGCAGTCCGCGGGGTCCTGAAGCATTTTGAACTTTCCCCACCTTACACACGAACTTTGCCCACACCCCTGGCAGTTTAATGTTAATTTTTATGGACATTTAGAGGAAACAGTTGGCTATAAGTACATATATGTATCTCTGTTACTTTAAGTCCCTTTACCCATTTCCGCAGACCGATAGGTGGGCTTAACTTTGCTTGTCCGTCATTTTTTAAGACTTCAAAGGAGAAGTTTTGGTTTGAAAAAACATCCCATAAATTAGCGCAAATTTGCTCATTCGAGTCGTAAGAAAATTAGACAATAAAATTCAAGAATATTTCTGCATATCCTGGAGTAGATTTTTTTTTCCGATTGCCAAGATCCGCTTAAGTCTTCAAAATTTGCTAAAAAATATTCAGAAAAATTACCTCAAAATTTAAACTAATAATTGATATAAAGATTTTCTCCGAGAGTGGAAATTGTAAAAAGCAAGTGATAGATAAATGTTTATATTAATTTGAATTAATTTATTAAAATTAATTAATAAATTAATTATATTAATTTGAAAATATTTGATACATTATTTGTAGATATATTTTCATATTTTAATTGAATATTTTTATTAGTTTCCTATTTTAATTAAATATTTTTGTATATGTACATATATATTCAATATTCTTCATATTTAAATTAAATCCATTTCATATTTAGATTAAATATATTTTCTACAAAAACGTAATATGTGCATATTTTATGTTTATATTTTTTTAAACTTATTTTAAATACATTTATTTTTAAGTCAAAGCGAATTCCATTTAATTTTCCCATCTTTTTATTTAAAAACCGAGCATTCAATTTGGATATTAATTTATTAATTTATCATGTTACCTTTGACATAACTTTTCCCGTACATTCCACACCAGTTACGATACTCAGTTCAGTGTAATTCTAACGTTCCCTAGCGACTGAACTGCTGTGAATAGTTCTAGGACGAACCGTTCCGTTCCGTTCCGTTCCCTTCCATTGACTCAACCGAAAAGGGGGGCGATTTCCAGATGCACTTCAAGATACTTTTGTTGGGCGATTCGGGCGTGGGCAAAACCAGTCTGCTTCACCGATTCATGGGCGGACGATTCACGGCCCGATACCACAGCTCGGTGGGTGTGGAGTTGGGTATGCACTACATTGAGGTAGCCGGAGAGGTTGTGCAGCTACTCATCTGGGATGCGGCCGGGGAGAAGCGTTTTCGGCCCCTGTTGCCCAGCTACTACCGTGAAGTGCACGGCATTATGCTGGTCTACGACACCACAAATCCATCCAGTTTCAGGAGATTGCCGTGCTGGCTGGATGAGATCAAAATGTACAGCCAGCCGGACGTGTGCATTGTCCTGGTGGGCAACAAGTGCGAAAATCTGAAATGCCGCAAGATCAGCCAGTTGCAGGGACTTACCTTTGCCGACGCCAAGGGACTCGCCTTCTGTGAGGCATCCGCCAGAAGCGGCGTCAATGTTGACCAAATCTTTGCCAATCTGTCCCTGAAGATACACGAAACCTATCAGGCGCAATACTCTGACATGTACACTGTTCGCCTGAAGACCCCCAAGCCTAAGGAGGAATCCCCACTGAAGGATACTGGCAGTTTTCACTTGGTTGCTTCGCCTTGCCCCAAGAATAGAAACATTTTTTGTTGCTGGTGAACAAGAAACATAATCAAATTGCGTTACATACTTTGCACTTGTATTTTCTATTCTATTTCTGCATCCAATTAAATTGTTCAATGTGCATTCCAATTATATTTGATCCTTCGTTTAGCGCCAACGGCGGACAATCATCCCTTCAATCACACATCCAATGGCCCATTGTCCTAGTTCCCAATTTGTGGGGGGCTTACTTTGATGTCTTCGTAGCTGCCCATAAAAAGTGGGCGCTGCCCAGCGATGCCCGATGACTTGAGCATGCTCGGCATGGAGTCGGGTAGGGTAGGGGTAACTACATTATCCGAGAGGGCAAAACTCAACAAACTGTCATTAAACGAACATAGCTTCAACTATTTTATTACCAAAAAAAAACCAAGTTAGGTGAGCCCAATACTTGAATTTACAAAAACAAAAAAAAATTAAATTACAAAATTGTATTGTAAATACATTTATATAATTTTCCTTATTTTAGAGATTATTTCGAGTTTTCTTTTTTGCATACTGCAATTCAACTGAAATTAATTTTCGCTACATGCTTACTCTCTTATGCAGTACATAGTACATATGCATTTAAAAGATTTTCAATCATCTTTCGTCAGTTCTTGGGCACTTTATACACTTCATTTGCCATTTATGATTTATTATTGCTCTCGTTTTTTAATGTACATATAAGCGCCGCTAGTAGCTTGGTAAACATTTTTCAAAATTTAAATTTACATTAAACATGAGAACCAAATGACAAAAGAATGCAGAACCATGGGTGCAAATATTTTAAGCCAATTAAGTGAAAAATATCGTTGAAAATATGTTTACAAACGTATGTGATGGAGGTTTTATAATGGGGTAGCTACACATTTGATAACTGTATTGCTTCATTGGGTCTCGCTGGCTCCAAAAATAAATAAACATATCATTCATGGATACATTTTATACTATAGCCAAAAGTAAAGATATCGCTTATAAATAAATTAACTAAAATGGTATGTGAGCTTGATGGTGCACATGCAAAATTTGTGATTTGTGTTTGGAGATTTTCAGGGGTTTTTTTCATGGAGTAGCCCTATGCATTTTTACCGCTTTGGCTGGATTCGTATTTGACTTTCGCCTCCTTCGATGCCTGCGCATGTTTGGCAAACACATCGGTCAGCCTTCCGACCAACTTATGCTGATTTTCGGAACTGAAACTGGCCATGGCATGGGCCCAGTTCTTGAGCACCAGACGCGGTTCGCACTTGCTCATGGAGATTTCAGGGATGAAGCGTTTCGGCAACATGGCAACATCATTGGTGGCCGCCTTGGTGGCCAGTGCCTCGTTCAGCTGCTGCGGTGTTCGCACCAACAGCTGACCGGCACTGACAGGTGATGCCGCAGGGTAACCTCCTTGTAGATTTCATTCATGTGGCGATAATAGTTTTGCCCCATCTGGCATTGGTTCGTTGGATCAGCAATTTTCAGGATACGCGATTCGCGTAGGGCATGCTGCATGCTCAACCGGCAATCGGTCACTGCAAGGGGGTAGGATGCAGGTTAGCATAGGTTCACATTTTGTGGGGGCATCAACTTTCGGTTTGCATACCTGTGGCATTCAGTTCGGTGGCTGCATGCATCCAGGCGGCGCGTTTTTCGGTGGTGGAGGATCGCCCGAAGCTGTTGGGATATTTCCGCAGAGTACTGGTCACCTCAAAGGCTGGTATGATCGGCAAGTGTCGCTCCTCTGTTAATTTAAATTTTTTACATGGCTGGACTGCCGCCGGCAGCTGCTGCTGCTGGCCATTGATTTTCACAGCAGGCATGGTCACGCCTTTGAATCCTTTGGCCACGAGAACAAGAGGACGAGACCGAAGAAGAGACAGAGATAAAGGTGTAGCGGGAACCGGCGCAGGGACAGCAAAAGCAGCAGGAGCTGTAGATGCCGCAGGAGGTTTAGATGCAGCAGGAGGTTTAGATGCAGCAGGAGGTTTAGATGCAGCAGGAGGTTTAGATGCAGCAGGAGCTGTTGATGCCGCAGGAGCTGTTGATGCCGCAGGAGCTGTAGATGCAGCAGGAGCTGTTGATGCAGCAGGAGCTGTTGATGCAGCAGGAGCTGTTGATGCAGCAGGAGCTGTATATGCAGCAGGAGGTTTAGATGCAGCAGGAGCTGTTGATGCAGCAGGAGCTTTAGATGCAGCAGGAGCAGTAGCAGTAGCAGTAGCTATAGATGGAGGTGGAGCAGGAGCAGTAGCAGGAGCAGTAGCGTTTGGCACGACTGAGTCCGCTCTCAGTTTACCCGTCAGCAGACGCTTGGCCTCTTCGGTGTCCCAGGGCAATGGTTCCCAGTCAATGCGCACCTGACTGCCCAATACTTTCGGCGTTGAAGTGAGATCGGCTGGGCGCGGTGACATTATCTTTTCATAGATACTGCAACGCTTCACCTCCTCCCTGATCTTGGCGTGGACTATATAGTAGTATGGCTCCAGCGGATGATACCGCACATTCACAAGAAATCTGAGCTGATCGAAGGCCGTCCACCAGAGGCGCGGCCATGGATTCTCAATGCCCAACTCCAGGTCGTCCATATATGAACAAAAAGTCTTCCTAAATGTGGTCCAAACATCCATATGATTGACTGAAATTAATTTAAATTAATTACACATTAATTTAATTAATTAACAGAATAGCCAAACTTACTATCGGGGCACTTTGTAATAATTTTGGCCACCCGCCATACATCGACACGTTGCTTTAGGGTAACATATCTGGGCTTGAATATCTCGCCGGGCCGCAGCCTACGCATATCGCTGTACAGATGCTCGTACATGCGAAAGTGCATCATGAGCAGGGGCAGCTGATCCTTGATGTTGGCCCATTTGTTCTTGAGGGCAATTACTTCGAAATGTCTAAATAGATGATCCGATTTCTCCCAACTCTTGGGGTAGCTCTTGTAGGGACCCATCAGCTCCGACATGGGCGCAATTGCCGGAAACAGGCTGAAGTTCTCGCTCAGAAATTTCCAAATGGCGCGACACGCATCAGCTGCGAAATGATATAAAATTGTTACAAATACATGGATTGAAGGGCAGAACACCGGAGCGCTTGGGTCACGGTCACCTCACCTGGCATGTGAAATTTCCTGGCCACATTAGCCCAAAATTCGGATTTTTGATGGACAACTTTGGATTGCTGTTGTGTAGAATCGGTATGGCCATAATCTCCCGAATCAGCATAGCCACACGCACCATATTCATTGTGTAGCTGGTGGTGAGGGCACCGCCATGAACATGCAGCGAATTCCCATCCGTTAAACTCTCCAAAAATTCCACTTTAATTTTGCTAATTATTTGCATTTGCAGGCGGGTGTTTGCTAGTGCTGGCAATGGGATGTCATTCGATTCCAATGCGCTTTCCGTTTCCGTTTCGCTGGGCGGGGACTGGCTACCAATGCCATCGATGCTGCTGCTGCTGTTGCTGCCATTGACACCATTGATCGACGGTCTCTTGCGTTTCAAGGCTCCACTTGGTGCTGTCACACTTGTCACAGCTGTGACTTCCTTTGGTGGAGTTATCGGTGCCGTACCCCTGCCATTTGCTGGTGGAACAGGACCGACAGTTTGATTTGTTGCCACGCTAATGGCAGGTGCAGGAAATCTCACAAGTGGTGTTGTCATCGTGACACCGGATTGTACCGCAAAGCCGGGCATCGGCAACGGCACTCTGCGACGCACCACAATCACTTTTGGCACTGGATTACCATCCAGTATGCCCGGTACCGTGTTTGTGTACATCTGCAAGGTGTTGTTGGGCGCTGCCAAACTCAAGGTATTCATGTACTTCAGGCCATCATTCTTGATGATTGTGGTGCTGGCTGGTAAGCTCACTGTACTTGGGGCAGTGGATGTGCTGGTGGTGGTGGTGGTGGCGGTGGTGCTGCTGTTGCTGCTTGTGATTGCGGGGGTTTTGGTATTGTCGGTGGTGGTGCTGGTGCTGCTACTGGTTGTACTGGTGGGAGTATGGAACACGGCTTTAACACCAGAGCACGGATAAACAATGGCCAGTGGCATTGCCAGTGGTGCAGTCTTTGGTAATTTTTGCGACTCATCCGTCATACTGTCCAGCAGAGCCACTCTGGCCATGGGCGTTCGCACGCTTGGTTCGCTGCTAGAGTCTTTCTTCTGGACCTCACGATTTACGGTGCGCTCAACGACCATCCTGTATATCGTGGTGATGATGCTCTCGAAGAACCACTTGTCCTGCAGCTTATAGCTGGCCAATCGCATCTCCACGAGTTCGCTGTGAAAGGAGCGCAACACCAGCCAGGTGACCTCACAGCGTTCGGGTGTGCTCATCGCCTGGGTGGCGACCTTCTGCCAGAGCTCCTGGTACCCCGGCGGCTTATTCTTGAAGTAAAGATACTCATCGGTGAGCTGGACCAGCTCTATATTGTTCTTCAGCATATTAACCAGCGTCATCACACTGCGAAACTGCTCGATGGGATCGTGCCAGGTGGTTTTCAGGTACTTGGAGGTCTTATACACAGACTCTTTCAGAAGGGAAATGTGCGGTATTAGGAATATCATCAATTTCATCAGTTCTGAAGCCTCATCTGGGGCTTGGTTCACCTCCCACTCGTAGCGTGTCTGGAGGGTGAGCCAGATTTTCATCAGCTTGGTGGCCTTCTCCCCCAGCTCGTTGGATATGGCGCCCCAGATGAGGCCGCGATGGCGGTAATCGCTGTAGCTGGGGTGCGATGCATTATATAATTGTGGATAGAAGCGTACGGCTTCGATGAGGCGGCGTATTTCGGACGTGATCCTGAAACTGTCATCGTCCAAATCCAAATCGATAATAGCCACTGCGGTGTCGACTATCACCACATCGTCCTCTTTCGCTGGCTCTGCTACTGCTAATTTTTTGTTTCGCATGAACGGATAGCTGGCCACATGCGGATACAAGAAGCACATCTCCTCCTCGTGCATCATAAAGGGACGGCTACCGCACGGACGATTCTGGGCAATTCTTCGCTTATAGTTGTACATTTTACGCTTATAGCACTGGAACTCGTAGCGCAATTCGGTCCAAATATCAACGCAGTTTTCCATCTCCATCGAAAGGCGTCGGGCAATGTTACGCCACACATCATTCTTGAAATCCCTGTCGTGGAAGCTGCGATGTTTGCTATCATAGAGGACGCGTCGCTTGTGCACCGCCTTGATCAGGCGTCGCTCCTCCTGATATCTCTCTAATGATTTCCTCTTGTCTTTGGGGCGAATGGTGGTGTTATGTGTGGTAGAGTCGGCCATGGAGACACTAGCGACTTCCGCGGGGCTGTCACCTCGACTCGACCCTATACTCACCACAGACTCATTGTCCGTCAGATCCTTGAATTCTTCATCTGCAAACAAAGAAATAGTGGCTGTTATATAGATAGCTGCTTGCTAACTAACCGTCCGCTGCGTTTACTTAGAATATCATCCTGTTCCTGTTCCTGCTCCAGGTCCAAGTGGATGGTAGGATCCCGTATCACAATCAACGACTGTTCCTTTGAACTGCGGGTCTGACGCTTGCGTATGGGCGAAGTTACCAATGGCATTTTAGCCCGAGTTTGTATAGTCCGGGCTACCGATGGCGCACTGGGAATCATCGTTACGGGCATGTTTCGGGGACGGAGCTTGGCCACAGCATTTGGAACACTAACGGAATGCTTCTTCTGCAAATTGAATGGTCAGCTATTAATTCATTGTATCTTGTGGCACGCAAAGGAGAGGAAAACCGATTTCTTTGCATTTATCGATATATGCACATACAGACATTAATCGCAATGCCACTTATTCAAGCGGTGTGGCAACACCGCCTGACTGGCAAACATCTGTTTCTGCGTTATCTGTTCAACACTACACTTCAAGTGAAGGCAGTGACAACAGGCAAAAAAATTAAATTCTTAGAGCCTAGTACTCAGATCCAAAAACTGTTTGGTAGCGAACTCATGTCATATAATTCGCTAGCGGCCATGTGGTGTGACCAGAGGTGTGCACTGCATTCCGTACGGTTACACTGCTCAGACAGATGCTTGGTTTTGTTAAAAGTTAATGAAATGCACTTCTTCGGCTGGGGTCGCTCTTCCCCAGGCATATCCTGGGCTCCCCAATATTTTATTGGCAAGGTAGTTTGTCTGACTATCAGCAGCAGCAGATAGCGACACCGCCCGTGCCGACCACCGTGAGGACAACATGTTTGAAAACCATATTTGATTTATATTCATGAAAATTAATAAAAATAATATATTATAATATCCGTATAATTGTCCTTCATATAGTGCTGCATTAATTAGTTTCTATTTGTGTTCATTATTTCAATATCTCATTTTGTTTTTTGCTCTCATATTGCAGTGGTTGCTTCGAGCTTGCTAGCAAATTAAATGCAATTTATATAACTTTACAGGGGGGTAGAAAGATACCAGCAATTCCAGCAAATACTATGGGATACTTTTCTAGTATATACCGACCCTGTTTTTTCTGGAACTGAGTACTGTCTTCCGTACAGAGCCTATAAAACAGTTTTCGACCAAAAAAATTTCTTATCGGTTTCATACGAATATCAACCCTGATTCTGTTCGCGAGCTGTTTTTTCGGAACTGAGTACTAGGCTTAAAGGAAAAGCATGCAGGGGGAGCGGGATAAATTGATGTATGACTTTGGTGGTGACAGCGAGGCACAGCGGAATATTTCCGCTAAGAATTGTAACGCAGATACGTAGTTTATTTTTTCGCGAAAATATGACGCTGGTCGCCGAGATACATATGTCGTTAAGCTCCGACACTAATCATATAGTACAGTAGTACATCAGTGATCGGCACGCACACACTCACATGTTTTTCAGTGCGTTTTTGAATTTGGACAGCAAAAAAAACGGAGCATTGTAGTGCTGCCAACCCCTTTAATATACGTGTATGTGAGTTTTCACTTTCACCAAAAATGTGATTTACTTTTCAAAACGAAAAGTTAGGCGCTCCCGCACACGTGAAATCCATGACTTTTACGTTTTGAAAACGGCAACAAATTCTCGCCGAAATGAAAACTAAACATCTTTTTATACAACTAAACAAATCTTAATTGCAAAGGGAAAAAAATTGATGACTTATTGATGCATTGACATGAATTTGACACTATTAACTGGGAAATTGAGCTTGTGCCCTTTTTATAAATAATTTTTGTTTAAACCAACCTCAAAATTGGATCTTCAAAATTGGTCAGGACAAAAACAAAAAAGTGAATCGCCTCCTCAGGCGCTGCTGACGATATTCATATTCTTTCTCTCGCACACATTTCTGCCCTGTGCAGTGCGCGAGCGTCCCCTCGCGGAGGAGATGCAGAATCTAAATGGTAGATGCTGAATATCTGTTATACATGTATAATCTACATTTTAGATGTAGTTAAGATATGTAGCAAAAAATAGTGTAAAATTTAAAATTAAAAATTTTTTTTTAAATTTTAATCATAAGCTCACAAATTTATATACTGATCTGAGTACGGGTATAAAAGTAGAGTCGCGACTAGGCTACTCGCGTTCCTTCTCGTTTTTACATTTCTACATTTTAGATTTAGTTAACAAATGTAGCAAAAACGAGAAGGAACGTGAGTCGCTTCTGGACGCGACTCTACTTTTATACCGTACTCAGTCAGTATATAAATTTATGAGCTTATGATTGAAATTTAAAAAAAAATTTTAAATTTTACATTTTAAATTTTTTGCTACATTTGTTAACTACATCTACATGTAAATGTAGATAATACATCTAGAACAAATATTCTACATCTACCATTTAGATTCTACATCTCCTCCGCTAGGGGTTGCTCGCGCATTGCACAGGGCAGAGTGTGTGCGAGCGAGACAGAGAATGAATAGCGTAAGCAGTGCCAGAGGAGGTGGGGGAAGCAACTGAAAATTAATTTCTTTATTCTGGCTATAATAATGATCCGATCTGGTTCAGATTCGGCAATCTGATAGATATGGTCATTCTCTACGATACTGCGTTTTTAGTTTTTTCGTATCTTCAAAATTGTGGATGCCACAGATTTTCGTCCTTTGTGAAGGCGGAAGGGGGCGGGGCGAAATTTTGAAATACACTTGTAACAGTGTGATATCACATGAGTCTGGAAAAAATTTCGTTGCTCTAGCTTCTATAGTCTCTGAGAACGAGGCGCTCATCAAGACGGACAGACGGACAGACGGACAGACGGACAGACAGACAGACAGACAGAGACTCGGCTATTGATGCTGATCAAGAATATATATACTTTATGGGGTCGGAAAATTTTCCTTCTCTGTGTTACACACATCGACTTTTACCACAAATACAGTATACCCCTTAACTTCTTTGAGTACGGGTATAAAAATGTAAAATTAAAAATTAAAAAATTTTTTTTTATTTCAATCATAAGCTCTCAAATTTATATACTGACTGATTACGGGTATAAAAGTAGAGTCGCGACTAGAAGCGACTCACGTTCCTTCTCGTTTTTATTTCTTTTTACCGCTTGAAGCGGTTTTAATTTTCTTGTTTTGTTTTTGAGGTACCAAGCGTGAGTCCGTAATAGCCACATGACATTAGACTTGCTAACTGACTAGCTGGAAAATAAAGATGGCCTTATGGGAAATGTCTGCAGTCAGAGCGAGACAACTATATGAGTCAAGCCGCCTGTCCAGTTGAGCTGGGAGCAGCGCTGCGGAAGAATTAATCGAAAACTTTAGTCTGCGGATACAATTTTGTTGGCTTGGTGGCTGTGTTTAGCTTGAGAACATCATTTTCTATCAAGCAGTCCCTCAGTAGTTCGACTGAAAGCCATTAGACGTGTCTAGAGACGGCTACAAACAAAAATGTTGCATTTTGTCTCTCTCTACGCAGCAAAATTGACTGAGTCTAATGTCATATGGCTATATCACACTGCACAGTGTGCGAGAGAGAAATAAAATGAGTAGCGCTGCAGAGCTGGATGGTACTGAAAATTTATTTCTTCATTCTGGCTATAATAATAATCCGATCTGATCCAGATTCGGCAATCTGGTACATATGGGACTTTTCTAAGATACTGGGTTTTCGTTTTCTCGTATCTTAAAAATTGTGATGCTACAGACTTTCATCACTAACCATACAGTATATAGATGTGCCAGTTCATACAACGAATGTGTTACAGAAAAATTTGCAGCTCCAGGTCCTATGCTCTCAGGGCCTGCTCTCAGTAGGACCTGAGAGAGGAAGAGAGAGCACGGCCATGGTGCAACAATAACTCTTTGCCAGTCGTTTGTCAAACGGCACAAATAAAATTCTTTCTATTACTATAAATATTTTTTTTAATTTTTTGTATTTTCTTAAACATTTTTCTGAATTACGAATTAAATGTCAGTATTTGTTTTTCATTATTTCGATTTATTATTATTTATATTTATTTATTAGCGAAAAATGTTCTCGCCTGCCAGCGGAGAAGTAAAACACTTGCTATCTCTTTCTAGCGCGTGTTTCCTCTGAGTGGCAAGATATTAGGGTTGAAAATATATATGGTCCATTTTTCAGCTCTTTTCCTCTCCAGGTCCTATGGTCTTTGGATCGGGGACGGGGACCGGGGCAATTCGGCATGTACATATGTGCGTGTGTACACAGACACGACCAAATTTTGCCAATGTTTACGTTTCGAAAACTCGGTTTTGATTTTTTAGTTTCCTGGTTACGTGTGTGTGTGCCACGTATTCACACATACTGTGCTTGTGTGTGGGCTCTACAATTTTCGGCCGCTTGAACTGAAATTTGTTTTTTGCAGCCAGCGACCGCAACATATGTATGTGAGGATTGGCCAGAGTGGGTGGGTGGGGCTGGGCGTGGGAAACCCTTTTCAACCCTAATATCTCGCCACTCAGAGGAAACACGCGCTAGAAAGAGATATGAAGTGTTTTACTTCTCCGCTGGCAGGCGAGAACATTTTTTCGCTAATAAATAAATATAAATAATAATAAATCGAAATAATGAAAAACAAATACTGACATTTAATTCGTAATCCAGAAAAATGTTTAAGAAAATAAAAAAACGAGAAGGAACGTGAGTCGCTTCTAGTCGCGACTCTACTTTTATACCCGTACTCAGTCAGTATATAAATTTACGAGATTATGATTAAAATTAAAAAAAAAAATTTTATTTTACATATTACATTTTTTTGCTACTTATGTTAACTACATCTAAAATGTAGATTATACATGTAGAACAGATATTCTACATCTACCATTTAGATTCTAC
This sequence comes from Drosophila subsilvestris, assembly GCA_035043285.1. Classification (NCBI taxonomy): domain Eukaryota; kingdom Metazoa; phylum Arthropoda; class Insecta; order Diptera; family Drosophilidae; genus Drosophila; species Drosophila subsilvestris. Next base: position 41,279 of record JAWNNB010001044.1, read on the forward strand.
ATCTCCTCCGCTAGGGTTGCTCGCGCATTGCACAGGGCATAGTGTGTGCGAGCGAGAAGAGAATGAGTAGCGTCAGCATCGCCAGAGGAGGTGGGGGAAGCAACTGAAAATTAATTTCTTTATTCTGGCTATAATAATGATCCGATCTAGTTCAGATTCGGCAATCTGATAGATATGGTCATTCTATACGATACTGCGTTTTTAGTTTTATCGTATCTTCAAAATTGTGGATGCCACAGATTTTCGTCCTTTGTGAAGGCGGAAGGGGCGGGGCGAAATTTTGAAATACACTTGTAACAGTGTGATATCACATGAGTCTGGAAACAAAATTTGGTTGCTCTAGCTTTTATAGTCTCTGAGATCCAGGCGCTCATCGGGACGGACAGACAGACAGACGGACAGACAGACATGGCTCTATCGACTCGGCTATTGATACTGATCAAGAATATATATACTTTATGGGGTCGGAAAATTTTCCTTCTCTGCGTTACACACATCCACTTTTACCACAAATACAGTATACCCCTTAACTCTTTTTGAGTACGGGTATAAAAATATTTATAGTAATAGAAAGAATTTTATTTGTGAGGACCTCTTTCGACGCCGTTTGGCAAACGACTGTCAAAGAGTTATTGTTGCACCATGGCCGTGCTCTCTCTTCCTCTCTCAGGTCCTACTGAGAGCAGGCCCTGAGAGCATAGGACCTGGAGCTGCAAATTTTTCTGTAACACATTCGTTGTATGAACTGGCACATCTATATACTGTATGGTTAGTGGTACAACCCTCGATATTATCGATAGTGCCATGGATGGTTTTGCAGCATTGCTAATTATATTCTAATGTTAATTATAGCACTTAGTCAATCGTTTCTCCACTATCTATTTTCTCTTTTTCCTAAATTGTTTTTACATCCCCTCGGTTTAATCTGTCTCTTGGTTCTCACAACACCAACCGTAATAACCCGCTCTCAGATGTTCGTCCTTTGTGGTTTTGATATCACAGGTTTCAGGATACAAAATATGGTTGATCTAGCATTTAGAGTCTCTAAGATCTAGGCCTGGTCTTTCTAGGTCTCTAGCATCACCCATCGGGAAGGACATGGCTATGTCGATTCGGCTGGGTGTTACCCACATCCACTTCTAACTCTTCGAGTACCGGGTATAAAATGGAATTTCTTCCTGATGAAACCTTATCTTGGTATTTTAAAGACTCTTTGGTGCAAGGCTTTTGTAGAAACAGTCGTTAGACCACATTGTCGAAGTATGACTTTTAACACTGATGCGATACAGTGTGCGAAAGCGCATAAATATCAGACACAGCTGACAGACATCCTGTATGAAAGTTTGCACGTATGTATGTATGTGTGAGCAACTAATATTGCAATTTGTAAAAAAAGATTTAAACAACGAGAATAAACATAAAGTTCTTGACGCATCAGAAGCTATGAATATGCAACACTTGGGATTTGTAGTGGTGGGCAAAATGTGTGTAAACAATCCATGGATTTTGATTGGCCCGTGTAGGATCGGTTGCACATGCCAAATGTGTAAGACCTGCCTTCATAAGCGTTTGTACTGTTGGTAAGCACTTACCTTGTTCATGAGCAAGCGAATATCGTTTCTGGTAGCCACAAGATACACCGAACAAACGAAAATATAGCCTAGTTTCACAGAACAACAGTATAAAATCGCGCTCAAGACAAACGACGCGTCTCTTGCTGCACACAGAAAAAACTTCAACAGCTGTTGCCATCAACAGTCTGGCAATAGTTCCGATTAGTGTTTGCAAATTTCGTACACTTAATCGTTTAAGTGTTGAAAAATATCGACTTGAGTTTTCCAGGCGATGAACTGTTACGTGACTTTATTTGAAAAAAATCATGATTAAATGGACCACTGGGCCTCCTGACACTTTTCTTTCACATTTCACAAGCTGTTTTAATATTAAAATCAAGAGATAAGTGAATCGAAGCGATATCCGTTGTTTGGCCTGTGGATTCTGTGTGGATTCTTTCTTTTTCCAGTTATGTGGCAGCCCTAAATAATATTGCAAGCAATTGTTTCAAAAATTTCTGGTGCTGATCAGAAAAGGTGGATTGGGCTACTGTAAGTTGTCCTGTTTTGAATTTTTTTTTGTTGTTTTTGGAAACTCGTACAAAACTCAGATAATCGCTTTGTCTACATTTTTCTAGTGATGTGGCAACTCCATCAAAGCAGCTGCTTTTGCCTCGCTACCATTTCTGTTGCTCATACTTTCGTAACGCGTCTTTAAAGAAATAAAACTCGAGATAAATGAATAGAGGCCACTGATTTGATTAGCATCATGTGGACACGGGTCAATTGCCTCTGGCGAAGTGTAGGGCGGCAGGCGCCACGCCTTCTGTGCCGTCACATTCGCACTTCGGTGATTTTGCCGGCTAAAATCTTTGTGGACAGGGAGAATCAGTTCGCCCACAGTATTCTGTCGGAGTCCCTGAAGCCCTATCATATCCTAAGGCCCATCGACAGTCCCATGCAGGAGGCCACTTCGGATGGCTACCTGGAGCCGAGCAGGAACCTCAGTCCCGCCTCTCTGTACGCAAACTTTCTGGCCCTGGTCCAGCATTGTGCCGGAACGAACACTCAGGTCAGTGAGCCACAGTTCGATGGGTTCGCTCGCACGTACTGTGAGCAGATGCACCATCTGTCCGACGACCAGGTGCTGGGCACACTGCGTGCCCTGGGCCAGCTGCCGACACCGGAATCGACCAAGACGCGGAACTACATGGAGCTGTGGAACACACTGGACATCGAGTGCTGCCGAAGGATCGAGCGCTGGCCCACCGGGCAGCTGCTGCTGGTGAGTGATGCCTGGTACCAGCTGGGTCTGGCCAGGATCGGGGAGTACGTGTGGCTGGCCCTCAAAAAGCTGGGCCGCAAGTTGCGAAAGCTGCCGCCGGAACAGCTGGTCCAGTCCATGTTCCTCTGCAATCTGCTGCGGCGCCCCGTCTTCGAGATGTTCGACTTTGAGATGAATCTGGCCCGCTGTATTGATCAGATGACGCTTCAGGAGCTGGGCGTCATGGCCATGGGCTTCTTTAAGACCCAGACGCAGATCCGGAATCCCGAGCTGCTGGACCAGATCTTCGCCAGACTAACCAGAGAGCTGGACACCGTGGAGGACATCACCCTAGTGTCCCTGCTTAAAGTTCTGCGCTACAGCAGCAAGCTGCCGCACGTGGAGCCGCTGATCCGGCTGCTTCGTGACCTGGAACCGCAGGTGGAGCGCGTCTCCCTGCTGGCCTGCCTACACATGGCTCTGCTCGGCTGCGAGCTGCAGACTTGCGACGACCAGCTCATCGATCGCATCCTTCAGCGCTTCGAGCGAGAGCTGGACCAGGCCCGCCTCAAGGACATGGAGCGCATTGGCCTGGTCATGGCCCTGTTCAACCTGGAGAGTGTGTCCGGTGTGGAGAGGCGTCTGGCTGAGCGGCTGCCCGATCTGATACGCGAACGCCTGGACGAGATTATGCGCTATCCCCGCTGCTTCACCAACTGCCTCCAGTTCCTCACCATGCGGGGTGTCTACGATGTGGAGCTGCTCGGAGTGGCCCTCGAGCCACGCTTCCTTCAGCATGCCTACCGCGGCGGCCTGCCCGGTCGGGAGTACTTCCACCTGGATAGCTGTGCCCGCCTACTGGGCAGCGATGTGTACAAGGGCTCCCTCCTCACCGAACGGCAGATCCAGCAGATGGGAAAGCTCTACACGCAGTACATACCCGATCGGGACGGACGCTTCAAGCTGAACAAGACCGATCGCCTTCTGGTGGACATCCGGGACGCGGCCACTGACATCTATCGGCACCTCAGCTTCAAACACATCCTGCCCCAGTACGAGCGCTGTGATCTGGTCCTCTGCTATGACCGTCGTCAGCAGCGTGCATTGCCCATCGATGCGGACGCCTGTCCGCCGGACTACAGCGGTGTAATCCTCACCAGGCGGCATCTGCTCGGCGCTGACAGAGAGCACGATGACCAACTGGCCACCGTGATCGTTGTGATTGCCGGCTGGAACAATGTGATACGGGACAAGCAACGGCATACGGGACAGCTGGCGATGAAGCTAAAACAGCTCAAGCAACTGGGACACCAGCCGGTGGTGGTGAGTTGGAGCTTAAAACCAGCCAGACAGATGCGTGAATTCTACAAATTTTGTGCATAGCATTATCCAATAATGATGAAAATTCATAAATCCATAGAGAGTAGGGCATACGTTCAGTATGATATAAGGGATAATTGGTATGAGAATTTTTGTGATTTAAAAGCTGTATAGCGAATGTCTCAACGTTTTATGAAAGTTCCGAGTCCTTTATCTGATTACTTGTATTTACAATGAGGATCTTAATAGAAGATCATCATCTTTCTGCTGTGCAAAAGGTTAAGGATAAAACTAGTTATATTTTTTGTTTGTTTTGTTTCATACACGTATCTATTGTACATCTTTATTCGCTTAAACTACATATACCATATAATACCTATTGGCTTTCCGTAGATCTATTGGCACGAATGGCGTGAACTGGAAACATCCGCGGATCGTCAGGACTTTCTCAAGCGACGACTGCGCCAGGCGGCCGGAATCTAAGATCTGGATCACATAAGCCAATCCATACATCAGAAACTCAACATCGATTGCAAACAGCATGGATATATAGTCAGTCATATGATATCTGAATAATGTACACAGACACAGGCCACAGGCCACTAAAAATCTAAAAAATTATCTAACTAAATGACGAAAAAAAAATATGCTCGAAAGAATTATGGCATAGTGGTTGAACGACGATGACGATGACGACGACGACGATAACGAGGACGACCGCCCGCGGGCCCATGTGTCGCTAGAGGGTGCCATGAAGCGCTCGCTTGGTGTACTCGTAGACGACAAAGAGTGTGGCCGTGGCCGGTATGGTGCGGAGAACGGAAGGCAGCAGGCCGCGGTAGAGTGCCAGGACGCCCTCGCGTTGTACAATCTCACGACCGACAGCGTACATGCTGGCATTGAGGTTCTTCACCTGGATGCGGCTCTTGATCACATCGGCGGGAAACGTAGATGTCCACAGACAGACGCCGCCAATGGCGCCGGCCACCATAGTGCGCAATGGTCCGATTTCATCTTTAGTTTGATTGTTCCTGACCCAAACAAAATAATATGATTAGCTGGATGGATTGAAGGATGGCTGGTAGGTTGGTATTGTTTGCTTGGTGTCTTACCTGCGCAGAAATTCTCTGGTGCCCTCGTAGCTGCCAAAGAAGAAGAAATAGCCGGGCATCTCACGCATGAATGTCGAGCTCAAGCCGCGATAGAAGCCGCGCAAGCCTGTGTAGGAGATTAGAACAAATTAATGGATGGTGCGTGGAAAATAACAAATGCAATGTCAGCACAGAGAGACACAGAGAGAGAGAGAGAGAGACAGAGTAGGAAATATATTGGCACGTGAGGAGGCCATTCCGGACGTTCACTATTAATGGAAATTACTACGTTACATGGCCGCGATAAGGACGGAGCATCAATCAACAGTCAAGCAAAATCATTGTATGCGTTTCTCAACCGCCCCCGCCCCATGATCCATTCCATTGATCTGGCAGCTGTCAGCAGGAACTGAGATTCAGTAACTTTCCACTTGACAACTGATTGGGGCGGGGGCACTCACAACTATTTGTATTATCCACAAACTTCCCCCTATCTTTCTCTCACTCGCTCTCGCTCACTGCTACGTCATTACGCGTGGCATGTATCCCCAGGCTCGACCACGCCAACGATGCTGAGAATATTCTTATCAAATATCAAGTAATTCATAATTCGCTGTATACACCACACCACAAGCTGATGTGTAGTAAATATTATTCATTCGTTTAAGAAAATATGAAAAAAAAAAAAAAACATTGCAGAAGTCTGACAACTCATTCAGTTTCGATTAGATTTAAGCCGATATGGAAAGCTTTAATCAACTATTTTGGCATGTTTGCAATATACTTAAATGAGATTCTATAAATATTATAGAAATGTTGTGTCGCTTCCCGTCTTTTGGGTTTAATTTCGCAGCAAGGTCGGTCGGGAGTTAGTTTTTAAACAGTTTTATACTACTTGATGGAAATATTTTGCCATTCTATTTACAGATAAAAACGTTTGTTAACCATCCTGTGGTATAAACATTTTGTAATCATTTTGTATCTAGACTTTTATGAGATGTGCATTAAAACAATGTGAAAACTCAATTGAAAACCTATTTGAAATGTGTGCTTCGAAATTGTTTTGTGTGTTTGTGTAATTATATTTTCTAATATTTAGTCGTTTTTGGACTTTTAATGCTAATTGCGAATTGTAGGAAATTTTCAAAAACGAACCGCCAAATGGTTTTGTCTGGCAACGCCACAGCGATCAAGTGGAACCATGTGGAGGGGAGTGTCGTGTCGTGTCGGGTCTGTTGTCCATATCGGACATCGCATGGCGATGCGATAATTATAAATTATGGAGAAGAATTACTAGATTGCTGAAAAGCCACGCCAAGATAATCTAATCGCATTGAGGAACTCGAGTGTCGCCACGGGAAAACAACAAAATACGTGTGGTCTTATATGTGGGGCTGGCCCCGCCATCACTCACCTTCCGTGCGCCAAATGTACCGCGTGAGGGACCAGGGCGTACGCATATCCTGTGGATGAGTGGGCTCGATAAAGTGCTTCATTTCCCGCAAGGCCTGGAGCTTGCATTTGATCAGCTCCGTGGGGCAGAGGGTGAGCGTGGAGAAGCAGGCGGCCAGGGAGCCGGCACAGGCATTTTGGGTGACCGTCAGCTGGCTGGTTGCCTCCTTGTTGACCATGAAAGCGACAAACTTCTGGCATCCTCCGTAGGCGGCAAAGAGCACCGAATTCTCGGCCACATTGGCGACGACGGCGGGCAGGGAGCCCGCATAGAGGCCCCGGAATATACCATCTTTTCGATATGTGCTCACGAAACAGTCGAGCATGCCCCGATAGGCTTCCGGAAAGGTCTGCAGCTTCACCTTGACCGTGTCCAGCGGCTGCGAGACATACACCTGTGCGGCCCCACCTGACAAGAGAACATGGGGGTGGTGATGGGGGATCAATTATCGACACTGTGTATGTGTGTGTGTGTGTGTATACGCACCCAAAGAGCCAGCCAGGAAGTCGATGAGCCCCTCCACAAAGTTAATGTTGTTCCCGGTACCGCCTCCATGCATGTCGAGGCGCCGTACGAATCTTAAGATTTTACCGAATATGAATAGGAGGCCGTCACGCACGGCTACGAGCGTTGAGAGTGGACTGAGCTTTCTCCCACTGCCGCCGCGTAGCATAGACTCGCGACGCTCGTTCTCCGCCTGCTCGCTCTCCTCGTCGGCCTCGGCCTCCAGCACCGCCTGCTCGTATGCCTCGGCCAGCGCATCGGGGGTCATTATCAGTACGGAGCTGCCCACTCGGCTGGAGCCGATTCGTGGCCGTGTTGTTGGCGTTGACGGTAATTGCTCAACATCGCTCTTGGTGGCACGCGTTGGGTCTATATGCGTGGATTTCTCTTCGGTCGTTGGCGGGGGGAAAAGCGGTGTTGGTGGTTTCGTTGGTGGATCAACATCTTTCTTATTGTTTCGCTTTGACCCCCAGCCCGGGAACCATGATTCGCGCGATGGTTTCTCTTCGCTGTTGTGCCTCTCTGCCGGCGTCTCTGGCGGCGTTGGCGGCATGACACGTTTCTTACTCTGCTACTGCTGCTGCTGCTGCTGCCTGTTGCTCTCTTCTCTTGTTATTGCTGTTTATTGGGTTTCGTCATCATCAAACGATCGGTATCGTTCGTGTTCGGCTGCTTCTCTTTGTCTGTTAATAAACGCTTAACAGTTTCAGCCTCTGTTAATGTAAAGCTTGCTGTTATGAGTACTTTATCAGTGGCGTCGGCTGTTATGTCCGCTAGTCCCGTAACTGTTGTTATATCTTCTGCTGCCTTTTCTGCTTTTGTTACTGCCAATGTGCAGGGCGTCCCTTCTGGTCGCTGCGTCTCAGCAAATTGTCCCAAATTTCTATATATTTTCAATCGAAGTATTTCAGCTGTCACTAAATCTGATTTTTTAACTGGATTTACAATGTTTCGAATGCGGGTACTTGCTCCAATTGCCGAGAGTTGCTCTGCTGCAGTATTGGGTGTCACAATAATGCCGACCCGCACAGTGGTTAGCTTAGCCTTGGCACCTGTTGACAACTCGATGGGATGCTTGGGATACTGCCCAACCGATGCGTACAAGTAGCGGGCGAGTATCGAGTCGGCGGCTTTGTTAGCGTTTGATCTCAACTCTTCTCCTCTAGCCTGTCGATCAAATGTGCTTGCAGATCTATTAATCTTGTCGTTATTATCAGCTAATATCAATGACGTTAGTTGGGCGGTGGTAGCACACGCTATTTTGGTCTCTATAACATATGCAGCCTCGTTGCACGATATAACAAACTGTCGTTGGTCCAAGTTTTCATATGCTGTTCGTGGCCGCCGCGTTGCAGGAGATCTTCGTACTTGCGGTTTTTCAGTCACCAACACTAGCCTGGGTTCGGCTGGCGGTCCACCCACAATATTAGCGACTTTCAAGCGTAGCTTCGTAGCGGCTGACTTCAGGCTGGCTCTGCCGCGTGACGATACAAAACCGATCGCAACTGCCGTCACGCCTGCAATTGCCACTAAACCCACAATGCCCTCCGTTAGGGCCTCTTTGCGTCTCTGCGTTTCCTTGCGATCCCAAACGTTTTGATTCCGATTGTACTCGTACTCGAAGTCGTTATTCATGTTTGGGAACCGAGAATTTTGGTTTTAAATTGAATTTATATGTTATATATGCACACTAATGTCTATGATTATATGAATGCCAGAAGCTGTCTACAAAACAAGGAAAAAAAAACAAAAACAGAGCACACTAAAACCCAACACTCCTGTCACCTGTCAGCTCAGAATGTTATCGAATGAGAAATGCTTATCGATGTACGTTTTTTGTTGCCTTTTTATTAATAATCGATAATTGGATTACGCCCATATGTATGTATATATATGTCTGTGTATATATATATATATGTATTTTCGATCAGCGTTTTAGGTATGTGTGTGTGTGTGTGTGTGTGTGTGTGTGTGTGTGTGGATATACATACCATTCTTCATGCTTTAATATTATTATCATTGTTTTGTTGTTGTTGGTTTTTTTTGGTATATGTGTTGTATATCGTTTCAGTGTTTAAATAATTTTTTTTGTTTGTTTTTGTTTTTTTTTTTTTAATCTTTGCCTTATCGCAATTTGCAACTTATATGTATAAATTTAATAATTTACATGATATTATAACTTATTTACTTGCTTCGTTTATATATATATGTATGTATATACTCGTACCATTTATTATTATTATACATACATAGGTATGCATATGTATATATGAATATAGCTACATACATATGTATCCCACATTGTCTGACTAGAAACGCCGAAGCGCCATTATCCATAATATTTATAATATAATAGTAAAAAAAAAATATAGAGAGAGACACACACACACTCGTCATCGTTGGGTCCTCGAGACGCCAGTTAACGATCTTCGAACACATTCCAATTGAGTGTGGGGGTGATGCTTGAGCTAGGTTCCTGATCGGTCATGTATGTATGTATGTCTTATATATTATATATACTATCAATATATATTATACATATACCTATTATTTTCTCCATTCCATCGCTGAGTTTGCAGAGTTTTTTCGGTTCAAGCAAACTGCATGGGAAATGGGAAATCGGGATAAATGTTTTTTGCCGAATCTGCCAACACTTTGTACTCGTTAATACGCTTTAGCTTACTCTTTTTTTTTTGCTCATGGTGTAAAAATATTATCATTATCATTATAATTATTATTATTATTATTACTATTACTATTATTATTATTATTATTATTATTCTGAATGTTTAGCATTCTATCGTCATATTTTTTTCTTTCTTTACAAACACAGCAGGAAATTTGCCTTCAAAAAATTCTTGCTGTTGGCTTTTAATTTTTTTTGTTTTTTTTCCATATTATATTCATTATTTTTTCGCACTTTTTGGTTTATATTTTTACCGTACTTACATACATGTATATATACTCTATATATGTATATATATTTATAATATTTATTTTATGCTTCCTATACAACTATACATATTTCGTGTGTGTGTGTGTGTGTGTGTGCCAATTGGGGGAACAAAAACACACACACACACACACAATTCTAAACAGATCTAAACACCTAAACAGAATTGGCACACATTGAAATTTGGGGGATCGAATGGGATCCATCATCCGTGGAGATGGAATAAAGGGAGGAACTTAAGTTATTGTTGCGCTTCAAGTGGAGCTCCCACAGATCCCTTCTAGGTATTGCACTCTTGTCCCGGGCAACTGGTCATCCAGTAGTCGTCTGTCTACCCCATCTTAGTAGTAGGCGGGAAAGGGATGATAGTTTGACGGATTCGAGGCATGATGATTCGCTGACGGCAGCACGGGCGGCGGTCGTACGCCCGGATGATAGTTGCTCGATGCCACCTGATGGTATGCCCCAAAGCTGCGCGCCATGTGCCGATTCTGGGCCACTGCCGCCGCCGATTCGCCCAGCAGGCGTGACTGATCGGCGGTGCCCAGCAGACGATTGTTCTGCTCCATCAGCAGATGGGCGGTGGGGTCCACCAGCAGGCGGTGCTGGTCGGCCGCGTTTGAGGCGGCCAGAATGCGATGCTGCTCCACCGTGGAGAGCAGGCGATGGTGCTCGAGGGTGTCGCGGCTCTGGTGTTGCATTTGCGAGGAGAGGAACGACCGATTGTTGCCCACGGCCATGTTGGCCGTGTTCGGGGTGAGGTCCAGCGAGGCCATTCGCAGCATGTCGTGATGCGGATGGTTGTACGGCAGCTGTGGCGGCGATGACACCACGTAGTTGGCCGTACGGCTCAGGTCCACGGAGGTGGTCTGGTCGTGCTCCTGCTCGCCCAGCTGCTCGCTCAGCATATTGTGCATGGCCGCCGCCGACTGGTGCTGCTGCATGGCCAGCTGGCTGCCGTGTCCGTGCTCCTGCTGGTGCACCACCGATGATCCCGTTGCCTGCTGTGCCTGTGCCTGCGCCTGGGCCTGCTGGCTCTGCTCCCGGTCCGACAGAATGTCGTAAATGTGATGATGGTAGCGACTGCTCGGCAGCTGGAAATTGTGGTGATAGTTGCTTGATGCGTTCGATCGCGAGCTCATGTCCAGGCCCTGCAGATCGGACAGATCGTTGGCCGCACTCGCCGCCGCCGCAGCAGCCGCCGCCGCACTCGCCGCATTGCTGTTGCTGCTCTGGCGATACTCAGCCGGCGAGTCGAGCTCCTGGCTGTTGTACTTCAGGTTGCTGGCCATGCTCTCGTACTTGGAGTACATGAGGTCGATCTGCGACTGGGGGAACTTCATGCGCATATCCTGGCCGGCGCTGCTAGAAATAGGAAACAGATCGAACCTTGAAACAGACCATAAAAGTAGCGAGTAACGTGTAGAGAGTAACGAGTAGCGAGTAACGAGTATGAAAATATTCGGAAAATGAGGTACTTCCCCAAAAATAATACCGAAATGTTCTGTACCTGTTCTGTGGCATGATGCTGTTCTCTTCATCGCTGGACATTTGATTGTGCCGCGAGAGGTTGTGCCGCTGACGTTGCTCGTGCTGGTCCTGCTCCTGCACCGCCCGCTTGTGCCGCATCATGTCCCCATTGAAGTTGTAGCGCGGAATGCTCGGCGAGGAGGCCGGCGAGATGAGCTCGTGCTCCGGATATGTGCTGCCCACGCTCGACGCATTGCGCCTCTGTGGCTGCAGAGCGGGCAGCGGGGACGAGGCCGACATGCTGTTGGCCCCACCCCCTGCCCCACCGCCACCTCCGCCGCCGCCACCGCCGGCACTGGAGCTGCCCGCTGGCGTGCTATTGGAGCCCGGACCCCCAGCACCATTGCCAGAGCCGAACATGCCACCGTAGTCCCGGCCCGGAGAGATGGGCGGCGGCGAGGGCGGCGTGCGGTGGTGCGAGGAGGAGAAGCCATCGGAGTCGGGATGTTGGGGTCGCGGTGTGCTGCCCGCATCCACGTCCACATCGTTCTGGTTCTGGTTGCTCTGCGGATTCGTTGGCGTCGAGGCGCTGGGCGAGATGTTGCAGGCGCCCTGGAACATGGGCAGCGGCGGTATTTGCATGGGGAAGCTGCCCAGGTTCTTCATCATCTTCAGCTCGTTCTCCAGGTTATCCATGGCCCCCCCAATGCCCGTTCCATTGGCGGCATTCGATGATCCTCCACTGCTGCCACCGCCGCCGCCACCAGGTCCGCCCACACCGCCGCCAGCGCTGCCAGCCCCAAAGCGCTGGGCCTCGGCATCCACATGGGCGCTCATGGGACTGTCACTGTTAATGTGGTTATCGGTGGGTACCTACATACACAGGGAATAGACAAAAACATTAAATATGGATTTAAATAATCATTTTTGCTAACTAATAAATAAATATGCTTTTTGTGTATAAAGTTTTCTTAAGGGCTTTCTTTAAGAACGAAAATCTCCCACAGACAGAGAACAAAGCCTATATGGATCCTAAGTATAGAACATTTCCTCTTCCCTTTCCCCTCTTAACTACCATTCAAAGTAATACGGAAGAGATCTGTAGCTACTTTCGAGCTGTGCAAGTTTTTCTTTTGGAATGTACGCACCCAACTCTCAGTTAACTCTCTCATTATCTGCGTTAAATCTGCATTGTCTTCGTACCTTGAGCATTTTTCAAAACATTATAGGAGCGTATATTATTAAGAACAATTGCCACTAAAGAACTAATGTCTAAAAACTTGAACTTTAAAAAAAGTGTCAGGCAAAGCTTGAAGAAACATTAAAAAAGTGGTAAAAAAAAAAACTCCACTTTGGGTCGGATATATCCATGCTATCGACACGAATCAAAAATCCTTTGAAACCCCGTTTAATTTGTCTTCTTAAGCCGCTAAATTCTTGTGGCTGTTCTCATTGGAGATGCCGAGTAAAAATCAGAAGAAACCAATGGCAAAAATTCTAAAAATGAAGCAGGTCCACAGCCCACTCCATGCACTCCATAGAAGCGTTAGCCTTGCCTCTGAGGCTGCTGACGTGGCAACTCCTGCTGGACTGCAGTTATCTTGAATAATTTTAAATAATTTTGAGCAAAAAAATCACCTTCAGGTCGCTGCTCTCGCTGTCAATCATATTGCCAACAGAGTTGAGGGCCGCCTCCACCAGCATGCTGGCGGACGAGGAGCCTCCGCCCACGCCCACGCCGGCTCCGGTCAGTCTTGCGTTCGCGTTGTTGTAGAAGGAGCTCATGAAGGACTGGGGATGGGCCAGGGAGTTCATCTGCATTTGGCCGGGGCCGTCACCGGAGGAGGTTACCGATCCGCCGCCGCCGCCAGTGGCCGGTCCCGTGGGTGTATGTCCGCCACTGGCTACGCCGCCGCCACCGCCGCCTGGCCCCCCCGGTCCGCTCGCTCCACCGTTGGCCGAGGCATTGTGATGGTATTGGGACATGGCCGCCGCTGCAGCGGCTGCCGCGGCCACACTGTTGTTGGCCGACTCGACGACATCCAGGAAGGAGCTGTTCTCGTCCTCCTCCCGACTGTGGGCGCTGTGCTGCTGCTGCTGCTGGTGTGGATGCTGATGCTGGTGGGCGTGGGCGTGGGCATGGGCATGGGCGTGGGCATGACTGGCGCTGGCCGTGCTCATGAGGCGGGCGAGGAAGTCACGGTTCTGGCCGAGCATCTTGCTGTGCTCGTCCACGGAACTGGGGGGCACCGCAAAGCCGAGATCCTGGCCGGGACCGGCGTTGCCGGGCAGCTGGCCAGAGCCGCCCGGGCCGGACTCGTTGCCGGGCACGTCGCTCGTTACGTCGCCCAGGTGGCGATCATCGGCGCCGATCCACTTTTTGCTGCCCTTGGTGACCACCAGATTCTGGCCGAGGGCCACGGCGTTCATGGCCGCCGCATGGCGGTACGAGGCACTGGGATCACCGTGGGGCTGCTGCTGCTGCTGTCCCCCTGCCCCCTGCTGCGAGTGCTGGTGGCCGTGGGCGTGGCTGTGGGCATGGGCATGGGCATGGGCGTGGGCGTGGTGCGGATGGGCATGCGAGTGGGCGTGGGAGTGCGGATGCGGATGTGGGTGGGAGTGGGAGTGGGACGACTGCGAGTGTGAGTGCGGATGGGCACCGTGCGGATGGCCGTGCTGCTGATGGGAATGGCTACCGCCGGGCGGATGATTCGCCGAGCTGCCATCGTCCTCCTCCTCGTCATCGTCGTCCTCATCGTCCATGCCCACGCCAACGCCAACGCCCATATGGCCGACCATCATGTGCCCCAGCTTGGCGGGATCGTCGCCGGCTCCGGCCATTGCCGAGACAGCAGCCGCGGCTGCCACCACCTGCTGCACCTGCTGTTGGGCACTCAGCCGCTGGGCGGTGGTGGTCAGGAATGATTCGACCAGGCTCAGCTGGGCGTTCTGCTTGCGGCGCACCTGCTCGAGGCGGACCTGCTCCACCTCCTCCTCGTCGTCGGGATCGGCGCCGTGCAGCTGCTGTTGCTGCTGCTGCTGCTGCTGCTGGTGGGGCAGGGCGTGCGAGTGCAGGTGGTGCGGATGGTACTGGGGCGGCGGCTGCTGTTGCTGTTGCTGCTGCTGCTGCTGCTGCTGGTGGGAGGACTGTTCGTGATGCAGTTGCGCCTGCTGCTGCTGCTGCTGTTGGTGTTGCTGCTGCAGCGGCTGGTGCTGCAGGGCCGCCTGTTGCTGCAGCGGCTGGTGGTGCAGTTGCTGCTGCTGCGCCTGCTGGAGGGCCGCCTGCTGCTGCTGTTGCAACTGTTGCTGCTGCTGCTGCAGTTGCGCCTGCTGCGCCTGCTGGAGGGCCGCCTGTTGCTGCGCCTGTTGGGCGGCCGCGGAACTGGCCGTCTCCTTCTTACGCTTTCGCTTGCGGCCACCACCACCACCACCGACGGGTGGCAGTGAGACCGAGGTGGCCGAGGGGGTGGCAACCGGCACTGGGACGGGCACCGGCACCTTCTCGCCAAAGATGCTGGAGATCTTGGAGCTGAGCAGCGACAGATTCGGCTCGTTGCGGCACAGATCCTTGATGGATTTGCCGCTCTTCTTGATGGCCTCGAAGATGTTGTCGTCGCTGAACTCCGTGTCGCTCTGCATCGAGCTGCTGAGCATCGAGTTCTGGTCCTCGAGGCTCTTGCGCCGCCGGCGCGGTGCTTGCTCTGTGGATGAGGAGGAGGAGACAACAGCTGCATTAGGCAGCTGTGACTCCACCGGCAGCTGCTGCTGCTGCTGCTCTTGCTCTTGCTGCTGCTGCTGCTGCTGCTGCAGCTGCTGCTTACCCAGAAAGTCCACTTTCATGCCCCCGGAATAGGCATCGAATGTGTAGGCGACACTCCGCTCGATCTTCGGCATCTGCTCCTGGGTGTAGTTGTGCACCTTCTTGTAGTGGAACTGCAGGCACTGTTTGGTGGTGAATGCCGCATTGCATTCGGGCTCCGCACACCTAAAGAAGGCGAGTCAACAAAATGGCATATATGTACATATGTATGAGTGGGATGCATGGATGGCATGGGATGGCATGGACTTGGTATGAACTCACTTGAATGGACGCACACCAGAGTGGGTTAGCATATGTATCTTGAGATTGCTGCGATTCTGGAAGAGTTTCTGGCAGCGCGGACAACTCACGACGGGTGGAGTTGCGGCTATGCACCTCCTTCGAGTGGCGCTGCAGTGCCGCACGCGATCCTAGAAGTTTTGAACATAATTTACACTGAAAATCTCGTAAAACTTCAGCCATATCTAAAATGAAATTGTATGAAGAAAATGAAATTTTCGGATTGTGGTGATTTTGAAATAAACTTAGTGAATTTATACACAACAATAAATTCAATAACCATAAACCAGAAACCAGAACCCAACGAACGAACGAACCAAAAGCTAAAACACATAAGAGACACATGGATCCGTGGTGTAGGGTGTCCATACTGGGGGCAACTCAAATGCAAAAAAACTATATATTATATGCCACACATAAACTAATATTAACTGAACACACAAACACAAACACAAACAAAGGAAAAATCATTCACTAAAAGCGTTTCGGTTTACACAATGCATTTAACATACAATCGAGATAAGTCTGAAGGTGTGGTGGGGGGATGGTTAGTAGTCTATGTTCCAACTGATGAAGAACTGAAGATGCTCAAATGATGCAAAACAAATTCCTGTGAATTCTGCTAGAGTAGAGCTCTCTAGAGTTCTCTGGAAAATTGTTTTAACTTGGAAATCTGTTGGCAAGAAGCTTGCTGCCTGCAACACGAAAAAGAGACAACTTTTGGAAGCAAGAAAAAGGTTTCCTAGTGCCTTTAGCTTTCCATAGAAATGTTGTTAAGAAGAGACCTTCTAGGACCTTCGACCACATCAGTTGGAAGTTCGTTAGTGTGCTTGGCATACGGTATACGGTATAGGTACATAGATGATGAATCAACTATAAGTAGCAGTAACAAAACAAAACAAGAAACAAAACAGAATACAAAATACAAAACACAAAACACAATGAAATGAAAATGAAAAATAAAAATGAATACATTTACATATTTCGATCAATTTAGGCGGTTTACAACTCAAAACGAAATGAGGCAAAATGAATAGTGATGAGCGATCGCAGATGCTTGTTGTGTGTGTGGGTTAGGGTATATTAAATGTATCTGTTAGTTAGCTCTTCTTTTAGCTCTTCTTTTAAGCTGTGTCTTCAGCTGTGTATCTGTGGTGTCTCTGTGTGTGTGTGTGTGTTATGGTGTGTGGCAGGGAGGCATTGCTTATACAGTTACAGTTTTCAAATGGTTAGTTTTACAGCTAAGCGATTGGTTACGGTATTAGTAGTAGGTACATACGATATTATTGTGTGTGTGTGTGTGTGTGTGTGTGTTACGATACAATATAATATGATATGATATGTAGTATAAGTACGAGTACGAGTACTGATAGACTCGACTGGTATATGCAGAAGCAGTTAAACGATGAATTCGATGCGAGCTTACGCTATATACGATATACATACGATATACAATAGTTACGATATACAATGTTACAGTTTCGATATACGAGCTTACGAACACGGTTGCCACCTACAGTTATAAAAAATTGAAAATTAAATTTAAAAAAAAAAAAATAAAAAAAAAAATATTTAATTTAAA
Organism: Drosophila subsilvestris; assembly: GCA_035043285.1. NCBI lineage: Eukaryota > Metazoa > Arthropoda > Insecta > Diptera > Drosophilidae > Drosophila > Drosophila subsilvestris. The sequence goes on from JAWNNB010001044.1 coordinate 58,568, forward strand.
TGTTCAATTTAATTTTTAACTTTATTTTGAAATATGCACCAATTATCTATGTGCAGACAGGCTTCGGTTTTCTCTTTCACTTTGCGTTTTACTTTTTAGCCTTGAGTCATACTTTTCGTTTCGAGGCGCTCTGGAATCCACATCGATTTATTTACTCCTCTTCACTGTTAGGGGCAAAATTTACAGTTCTTTTATGTCCACACTTAAGTGCCAGCCCATATAAAATATCCTTTGTTTTTTTGATTATCGATAATTTATCGATAACAAAATCGTGCTGCCACAGCTGTTCGGATGAATTCACTTTTTGTTGTTGTACATACAAATTTTTTCAGATCCAATTTTGAAATTGGTTTAACAAAAAATTAAAAAAAATATATTTTTTTTTTGCACTTAAAAAAGGAACAATCTTTCGTTTTACGAATGCGAAAGCGCTTAACTTTCCGTTTAAAAAAAAACATAAATTTTTTGTAAAAATAAAAGCCGGAGCCCTGCCTCTGATAGAACCAATTGGGCAGACACGTGAATCGTGAAACGACACCAAGTTACTCAACACTCGAGACTCTACAGACAGACAGACAGACAGACAGACAGGTAGGTGGCAAGCGTGCTGGCAATAAACGACATACCATACGAATACATACGAGACATACTGTACACTAGACTGGCATTCTGTTGGCTTACGCTTACGATATACATATGTACATTTATTTTTGCTACAGTTACAATCACAGTTACGATCTAGCTGGTGGGTGGTTGGGTGGAGCAGGGATTGCACTCTACTACTTACCACTGTGCATTCGCTTGATGTGTGCCTTCAGCTTTTGTGGCTGACAGAATTTGCGGCCACAGAAATCGCAAACGGGTCGCGATCGATTCGGATTGGAGGCACAGCCATAGGTGCGATGCATCTCCAGGTAATTGAGGCGCAAAAAGAACTTGTTGCAGAACTGACACTGATAGGCGCCCTTGCCGTCATGCTTCTCGGCGGCATGCTTCATTATATTGTCCTTGCCCAGCACCGCCTCGCCGCACACCTTGCAGTGGTACTTGCGTATGGTGAGGCTCATCGATGGATCGTGAAAGACGGAGCAGTGGGTGCGATAGTACAGTGGATGCTCGAACTTGAGGCTGCAACCGCCGCAGTCTGTGCGCGACAAAAAGAAAAGTGGAAAATGGGATTTTAAATGTGCCACACAAAAGCCAGCAGCCAGCAGCCTGCAGCCTGCAGATACTCACTGATCTTTTCGGTGTGCTTTTTCCGCCACATGGTGTTGCAGTCGTCGCTCCAGTAGAGCAGCTCCATGCCGTTGCGCAGATCGCGACAGCTCACGAAATACGCCTGCTGATCGATGGACACCAGATTGACGTTGCGATCGTCGTAGCTGGGGGCGGGCCGAATGAAGCGCAGCCAGTTGGAGGCATTGGGGTTGTCGCAGCACAGCAGATAGGACTTGTCCGCCCCCGCCTCGCACATCTCGAATATCCACTTCATGTCGCTGCCCTCGCGCACCTCGCCCGTCTGCACCGGCTGACCGATGAGCGGCCCCAGCTTGGTGTAGGCCCGCACCTCGGTGCGGGCAAACACGCCGGTGACATTCGGCTCGACGTTGTGCAGCTCAAACTCGGCGGGCACCGACGCCTCCGCGAAGGTGATCAGCGGCTTTGTCTCCAGTTCGGACAGCTGCGACGACTCGTCCATGTCCATGTCCTCCATGTCATCCTCGTCGTCGTCATGACGTGGCCCACGGCCCCGCTTCGCCTGCCGATGGGCATCCGCCTTCAGCTTGGCCAGTGCCTCCAGATTCCGGCGCTCGATCCACTCGGCCAGGTCGACGGCGTCCGTCACATTGCCGCAGGCGTTGCGCAGCGGACAGAGCTTGTGGTCGTGCGTGATGGAGCATTCGCGGCAGGATTGCTGCGACCGGAACGCGATGTCGTGCTCGTCCTCCTCCTCCACGAAGTTCTGCTCCATCTTCATCTCGCGGGCCAGCGCCTCATCGTCCAGCTCCTCGTCATCGTCGTCCTCCTCCTCGTTGGCGGCCGTGCCACCCGTTGCCGACTCATCCTCCGGCTCGTCGTAGCTGGAGTGGGTGCATCATCGCGGCCGCCGCCGCTGCTGCTGCTGCTGCTGCCTGCCGCTGCTGCCTTGGCGGACTGGGATTTCTTGCCACCGCCATGACTCTTGGAGCGCACATGGAAGTTGCCCATCTGCCCGTTGCTGGTTGTGGCGCCGTCCACAGCATCCGCACCCGAACCCGCACCCGTCTTGGCCGTCACTTCCACGCCCCCGGCCACACCCAGGGGAATGGCCATGCCGGCGCCCATCAGATGTGGATGCTGCTGCTGCGGATGCAGATGCTGCTCATCGTCCTCCTCTTCGCTGTTCGCCGCTACCGCTGCTGCTGCTGCCGCGGCCGCTGCTGCCGCCGCCGCTGCGGCCTTCTTCAGGCAGAGGGCGCTGGGCAGGGACTCCTTGCCGCCGACTCCGACTCCGGCACTGGCACTCGCCTCCAGCTCGCTCTTGATCTTCTCGGCGATGCGGCAGTCGAGGACCTCGGGCAGGGCCGAGGAGTTGGCGGCAGCTGCAGCCGCCGCCGCCGCCGCTGCTGCAGCTGCTCCGGCCTTAAGGGCAGCCGCCGCTGCCTTGGCCTCCTGCTTCTTGGACTTGGCATAGCCACTGTGATACCCTGTGCCGCCCGCTGCTCCTGTGGCTGCAGCGCCTCCACCTTTGGCCGCCTTGCCGCCCGCGTATCCGTTCAGCGAGTCCGTGGAGAACTGCACCCGCTTCTTGTAGCGCTTCCGTTGCGGCGGTGTGGGCGTGACCATTGCCACGGAGGTCGCCGAGGCAGAGTCGCCATTGCCGTTGCCGTTGCCGTTTCCCGTGCCATTCATCGACGTGGACTCGGGCGGCAGGGCAAAGTCCTTGACACTGAGATTCGGTTCCAGCTTGAAGTTTCCATCGAAGCCTTTGGTGGGCGTCGGAGCTGGCGAGGGTGGTGGTAGGCTGCACAGAAATAAAAGGAGAAAGAGTGAAGATGAGTTGCGAGTTGTACAGGAAAGAACTCCAAGGAAGTACCCCCTGGAAGAGCACCAAAAGAGACTCTGAAACCGAGTGAGAGCTCTGTGCTCTTGGGGTTCATTCCTCCCACTAGTTTCTGGGTAAATTCGATACAAACTCAAAACTTTCCCCCCATCCATAATGGTAAATCGTGGCACACAAATACTTTTTATGGATCGTCGAATTACGCCCTGGCCATGTTGCACGTTTTGTGCCACGTTCTCTGGTCCACGCCCTGTGCCACGGCCACCCACTACGAATCCTCATTGCCCAACCCAACCCAACCCAACCCCCGTCAGCAATCGGCTTCCCTGTTGCTGCTTCCTCTGTCCTTAGTTGCTTGTTGTTGTCGCCTTTTGCCTTTTAATTAATTTTGCTTGCGTTTTCCTCGCTATCCGCGTGACGCTTGAGGGGGCACGAGCCAAAAGGTGGCCAGAGGTGGAGAGCGGCTGGGGCTCCAGCTGGCCCGCTGTGGAGGGTCACCAGCGTCAATATGGTACCGAGATTCTTGGAATAAATAAATGAAGCCATTCGCATGAAATCCGCATGCCATGGCCATAGTTTTCTTTAGAAATATCTTTAGAAAAATGTGCACGAAGCTGATAAGGAGGCAGCATCCTTGCAGCAGCAGCAGCAGCTGTTCGTCCTTTGTCCAAGCAAATAATTTAAAAGTGGAAAACAGGAAACAATTTTGGTGTTTTTTTTGTATTTTTATTTAATGCTCTCCGTAGTGGGTCAACAGAAATATATAAATTCTGTGTGTGCTGGGAATGGGATATCTAAGTGGCACTTTATTTACTTCATTCATAGCTTTGCCAGCCGTTGCCCCAACACCCTTTAAAATTTAAATTGTGCATCTCCTTGTGGTGCGGCAGCCCCCACTGCGTGGTATCTTTGATATCTCTGGTAATGCATCTCTTTGAGCAACTAGTTGTTGTTGGTTGTTGTCTGCTGTTTGTTGGTGGTCAGTCGTTAGGGATATTCCTTGCAACCGCCAAATCAAGATGCAATTTCTGAATGCTCAAAGCGCCGCAGTCCCGCTTTGTGCACCTGCATTGCATCCATGAAGTGAAATTGCATTCGCAGTCGCAGTCGCATCGCATTCGCATTGAGATTGAGTTCCCTTGTATTTTGTGTGCTGTGGTGCTAAGGGGGGTTGGGGAGGTGGTAATGCATGGACAATGTTGTACATGCAGCATTGCATTCCCTCCAAGTTACCCGCCCACACTCTCTCCACCATTGCTTCTCAATGTCTCTATGCCCCCCACAGCTCTACTGTGTGTCTGTGTGTCTGTTTGTGTTATCGTTCATTAAATCCTCCACCTTAAAACTTTAACAGCAATATCGAGAACAGCGGCAGCCAGCAAGCGATACCATCCAGGCATCCATCCATACATCCATCCATACATCCATCCATCCAGCCAAAGGCAACCCATCCGAAGCATTCCATTCGCCACCCAAACACCCTCCCACCCATCGTAGCCCCCCGCCCCCTATCTAACCACTTACCCTGTCCCACTTTGTCTCAGCCCTCCACTTGGGTACAATCTCATCCCTCACCAGCACCTCACCATTCGTCCCCAGACAATAGCGAGTGCAAAACGAACGAGTGAAACGAATGAGCGAGCGAGCGAGCGAGCAATGGCAGCGATGGGCTCTGTGCTGCTTCTGCTTCTGCCCATTGCTCTCATTCCATAGCTCCCCTCCGCCATATCCTGCTCCTCTCTCTCTCTCTCTCTTCGCTTTCGCTGTGTCTCTCTGGCCAGAGTGTCTGTGTCTCTGCCGTTAATGTGCTGCTTGAGGGCTCAGCGGCGGGGGCTGGGCGTTTGGCTTGAGTTGGGTTTTTGGGGCCTGGTTTGGTTTCAGAATTGTTCGGTTTTGGTGTTGGGCGGTGCTGGAGGGGTTAGTTGGTTGGGGTTATGTAGGAGGGGGGTTGCTGTTGCTTTTGGGCTGGGATTGGGATTCTGTTTCGTGTGCGTTTGGTTTGCTCGTTGCCGCATTAAGCACAGCGAAGGCACAGACACATAGACAGTTGGAGAAACGAGACACGCACACACACACACACACATACACACACACACACACACACACACACACACACACAAAGACAATCGGACAACAAAAATGTTTGTGCTTTTTGGCGAAAATTCGCAGAAATTGGCGTATACGAAATGCGAATTGGAAAAACCCAAAGAGGGGGATGGGATGGTGGGTGGGGTGAGTGAGGGTGATGGAGAGTGTAGGGCCATACAATAAGGGAGCCAAGGCTGACAATATTCGCACTGTGGATACTCGCATCGAGATATCCATCGTGTGTCTGTGCCTTTGTGTTTTCCTTCGCATGTGTGTGTGTGTGTTTGGAGCCACCAGACTGCCAGAATATATAGATATATCGCTGATACATACATAGATACGGAAAGAGTCTGCTGGAAGCTGAACACATCGATAAGGCCTGGGGCAAGATCACCAGAGAGCATCACCAAAGAGACTGCCACGTACAGTAATTGTTGTTTTGTAGATATAAATTTAAGATACATAAATATAGACAGCTCAGAAATTGGCATAATTGAACGAATTTAAAACTTTGTTTAACTCTGTTACTGGGATCATCGATTGATGGCCCTTTGATTAGAAATTCTTCCCTTTAGATTCTAATAAGCAAAAGTTCACTTGAAAATAACCACTTGAGGTGTGAGTTAGGATGGCGATCATAGAAGGCTCATTAGCCATTTAAATGCATCACTGAAAGAGGCTAAAATAATAATGGAACCCTTTGCGCCCACTAGCCTAACGATAAAAGACAACAAAAAAAGCATTCAAGAATATCTATTAGTTTTCGATTAAATCCAATTATCATCTAGATCAGAGGTCGGCAGCGTCCTATACACTGTGCATAGGGAAACATTTTAGGCAGCGCAGTCGGCACACGTACAGAGTAAAGACTGCGTGTGGCTTCGTAATTCTGCCCGGCTGACGAAGCGGCAGAGAAGCCAGCTTCTGGCTATGCACAAAGCTTCGTAATTCTGCCCGCCGCGGCAGCAAAGCATTCGTGCCCTATGCACAATTGCTCGACTTTCGCAGCGGCAGAGAAATGTTCTGATGTCGCCGCACACAAACGCACCAAAAAATGTGTGAGTCTGGGTGCCGACCCCTGATCTAGATCATCTCTACAGCTGAAGAGCTCATTCCACACGCTAATAAATAGTTCGAGTCGAAGGGCCTTGCATTCGTAGGCCGCAAATGAGCGACAGTAATTAAATGCTATTGCTGTGTAGATGGAAGTTCTTGATAGATTGGAATTAGATGACTATATCATATTTGTAGCTAAGAAGAAATTAATTTCTAAAGAACTTAAGACTCTTTCACATTCGTATGTACACGACTAGACTTAGTTTTTTTCCTTCCAGGATACACATATGCATAAATTTGGACCCCCCCCCAAAGTTATCTTCCTTAATGGTTTACCATGATAAGTAGTGGGGGAATGTCAGACATTCATTCCATTTTCTACAGCTTTAACTCTAAGTTGTGCATCACTTCAATCAGCTGTTCTTATGCATGGCGCCACGTGACTGTGCGAATGGCTTCTGTTTGTGTTGTGTTGTGTTGTGTTCTTTTGTGTCATTCATATCGATGGAGGAAGGATATTTGGTGAAGCGAACAAAACGTCATTCGCATGTCATTCGTATGCCATTCGCTTGTGTCCTTATGGCAGGCACACCGAAACCCCGCCATCATTCATATCGAATGACGTACGTACATACCATATGTGCATATGTTCGGCTGTGGTACATTCGTAAATCGAATTAACGTCATTCGCGCTATATGTCATTCGAGTGCGTTCGTTCGTTCGTTACAGTGGGAACCCCGCTATGAGTTCACGTGGAATGGAAATGCAAAAGGCTAAATATAGATTCACTTGGTGCGCGGGTGGCAGACTGGCCCAAAATTGTATTGAAAGCTTTTTTATGTCTTCACGCAACAAAATTGCAATCAATTTGGGTCACAGGACTATTTTGAGTGACGGTGTGGCATGGGAAGCTGCGACGCAAATAATGAATATGGAGGGGGTTTCCACGTGGCAACCCTTCACGCAATAGATTGAATCTTCTTTCAGATATTATGATGATTATCTTGGCTGCTCCTAGGCCTGCATCGAATCTTTTTATTAGTTTTCTTCACATTGAAAGAGTTGAATGCATGAGATGAATGATCGTCATGAATTGTTTTGACCTCATTGCTGAGCACTGAATACGAATACTCGCAATTCTTGAATAGCCATCAGCGCACATCGTTTGAGTTCATCTTCTTTAATGATCATCTTGAGGCATCGCCTCGCCTCGCCCCGCCTCTCCACTGTGCCCCTTTTGTGCGCCTCGACAGCCCATTCGTGTGACTCCTTGTGGCCATCTCCGTCTCCGCCTACGCTGGAGAGGTCCAACAAAGAGGCAAACCGAATGTGAATCCACATTTCAGCATTGGCATTTCGTATTTGCCACGCAGCAGAGAGAGAGAGAGTGTGGACAGGGTGTGGGTGTGAAGGGGAGCATAGCTGGCTGGCTGGGTGGATGGGAGCATACACATATGTACATACATACATACATACATATATGTACATACATACATACTTATGTATGCAAGCACAAAGCGCCAAATGGCGCGCTCGAGCTGCAGTACAACAAGGCGTGGCAGGTGGTAGGCGGCAGGCGGCGGGTGGTGAACGGTGGGGGTTCTTGGGGGGCTGTGGGCTGTGTGTGTGTGTGTGTGCAATGTGGGGCAAAGGAAGAAAATTCGCGACGCATTCATGTTGGAGCGTTGGTGGAGGGTGGAGGGTGGAGGGACACCCCGTCTCCCCAAGCAAAGGAAGAGCAAGAGCAATAATACGTATGAGCACACACACTCACACACTCTCTCTCTCTCTCTCTCTCTGTGTGTGTGTGTGTGTGTGTGTGTGTGGGTGGGTGATTGGCAACATGGCATGCAAATGCATGCAACAACATCCTCAACGATGTTGCTTGAGTGTGCTCTGTCTTCTGCATGTGTCTGTGTGTGTGTGCTCCAGTGTGTGTGTGTGTGTGTGTGTGTGTGTGTGTGTGAGCGTGTTGCTTTTTCCGCTTCCGCTGACAAGGCGGCAGCGACAACGACTACGACGACTACCGACGACGTGGAAAAGGGGGGACACAGCGGGCTATGGCTCCAGCAGAGGCAACATGAAAGCGCCGTTGCATGCAACCGCAGGAGTACCGCATTTGTGCCTTTGTGCCACATGGTCCAACTGCTATAGGAGGGTGGTGTGTGAGGAGGGGGGCGGGAGGAACAGAGTGCACAGAGAGGAATAGAGAAAGAGAGAGAGAGAGATGCATTCGGGCATGAATCGCCTTTTACATGGCTCGCCTTTGTGCCCCACTCCCCCCCACCACCCTGCCATTTGTCTCCCTTTCTATCCGTATCCCTGGGCAACTTTCTTCCATTGCAACTGCAGGACTTGAGCCGGCGACCTACCTACCCCTCCAAAACCCCAACACCCGTTCCACAAAACCAATTCGCACTCTCAATCATTCCATCTCTCTTTCTCTGTCTCTGTCTCTTTCCCTGTGTGTGTGTGTGTGTGTGTGTGTGTGTGTGTGAGGTGCCCAAAAAGCTTTCATCATGCATACATATGTGTCTGTGTGATTGCATTTGGCGGTGCCTTCGAGACTGCACAACTATCAACAATCAGGGCCAGCGAGTATATCTGGCGGTCTGCACATTGTTCTTTCTTTTTTGCTTCCTTCGGTTTCTGTCTTTTTTTTTTGTTTGTTTTTTTTTGTTTCTACGATTTGTGTGTGGAACAGAAAGCACAAGAGGAGTATAAGGCGAAAAGATCGACCGAGAAAGGAAATAGAATCTGTGACAGATTGCACTGGCTCTGGTATTGGTGGGCTATTTATGGGCATCCCAATGCTACGACTCGTTGGTTTCTTACAGTTACAGATACATCAAGAGTGCAAGCGATAATGAAATCAAATGAAAGATGAATCTTCGCTTTGTGAGGGCAGGAGGCGCACACAAAAGCGCTGCCATTTCGCAACGAGAAGATCACCTAGGGCTGACATATATATCGCAACGAGAAGATCTCTTAGTGCTGACATATCGCAACGAGAAGATCAGCAAGTACTGATATGACTCAACGAGAACTAAGCCAAGTGCTGATCAGCAAGTAGATCCTCTGTTGCCGACATATATCAGCGAGAAGTGTGGAAATATATTAACGAGAACAGCACCAAGTGCTGAAATAACGCAACGAGAAGATCGCAACGAGAAGGCTAGTACTAGGAATAAGAAATTCTTTAGCTGTTGAGCTCTACTCACTTGTTCAGTCGATCCGTATCGTTGTCGGCCAGATTGAGTAGATAGGCGACAAATTCCACGTCGTTCTTGAACTGGAGACGGGTGCGCATGTGCTCCCACTTTTCGGCGTTCTTTGTGCCTATGTAGATGTTTTTGCTGTAGTTCTGGTGGCGGTACTTCCGCCGCTCGCTGGCGGCACTGCTGCTACCGCTGCCCGACTGCTGCTGTTGCAGCTGCTGCAGCTGTTGGTGTGGCTGCTGCTGCTGCTGCTGGGAGTTGGGGCCCACACTGCCCGCTCCACCGCGAGAGTTGGCCGCCAGATCGTTGCTGCAGTTGACTCCACCCGGCCCGCCGCCCGTGCTGCCGTGCGTCGAGCTGAGGGCATGGTTGCTGTTGTTGTTGGTGGAGAAGCTGGTGTTGCTGTTGCCGCAAATGAGGCTGCTGGGGTCGGTCACCATCGCCATTTGAGGGACTGTGGCGCCAACACCCGGGCCAACGCAGGCCATGTCCAGCGCCGTGGCGTTCTGCTGCTCCAGCTGGGCGTTTAGCTTGACTGCGGCCGCAGCCGCTGCTGCTGCTGCTGCTGCAGCCGCGGCCACGGCGCTCATGTGCAGGCCGCTGCTCTCGGCAGCCGCCGCGCTGCTCAGGTGGGCCGATGTGAGGGTGGCCCGACTGTCCAGGTGACTGCTGGCCGCCTCGTCCTCCTCATCGTCCTCATCGTCTTCATCCTCGCCATCGTCTTCGTACTCTGGCTGTTCTTGGGAGTGATGCTGCTGCTGCAGTGGCTGCATCTGTGGCTGCAACTGTGCTTGCAACTGCGTCTGCTGCTGCTGCTGCTGGTGGAGATGATCGTGATGGGTGGTGCTGGATGGCAGGACGTGACGCAGATCTGTGGGCGTGAGATCATGGCCAAGTCCATTGCCATGCTGCTGCTGCAGCTGCAGCTGCTGTTGCTGTTGCTGGTGGTGGTGTGGCTCCTCTTCATCATCCTCCTCATCATCCTCGTCGTAGTCATCTTCCTCCTCATCTTCTGGATGATGAACGTGTTGCTGCTGCTGCTGCTGTTGCTGCTGCTGGGGATCCTGCAGCTCTCGTGGCTCTCGCACTTTGCTGTTGTTGTTAATGCTGCTGTTGTTGTTGTTGAACTGCTGCTTACCGTTGTGCAACGCACTGACTGCTGCTGCAACAACGGCAGCTGCTGCAGCAGCCCTTTGCTGTTGCTGTTGCTGCTGCTGCTGCTGCTGCTGCTGTTGATGCTGCTGCTCCTCATCATCCTCCTCCTCCTCGTCCAGGCTGCTTTGGGAGGTGCTGCTGCTGCGACTGCTACTACGACAATTGTTATTGTTGTTGTTGTTATGTTGCAAGTTGTTATTGTTATTGTTGCTGTTGGTGAGGTGCTGCTGCTGCATGTTTTGCTGCTGTTGCATTGGCAGCATGCCGCCTGAAGTTGGGGAATTGGAATTGTTGCTGCTGCTGCTTAGTGCGGCTGCTGCTGCAGCTGCCGCTGCTGCTGCCGCGGCGGCGCGACTCAGGAACGGTGCTCGTGGCACAAGCGGCGTATCCGAATTATCCGAACTATCATTGAAATCGAAGGCGCTGAAATCAGCATTGGGATTTGCATTCGCATTCGCAATGGCAATCGGAATCGGATTTGCTATGACATTTGCATTCGCAATCGCAATCGAGGCATTTGTTGCACTTGCCACAACAGCTGCTGCAGTGGGTGTCCTCGTGCTGCTTGCCTTGGACATGCTGCTGGCTTCGCTTTCGCTGCTGCAACTGCGGCTGCTACAAGTGCTGCTGGTGCGACTCCTGTTGGGACTGGGACTGGGGCTGGGGCTGGGACTCCTAATGCTGCGCGGTGGACTCTGAATGCTGTTGTTCCTACTGTGACTGTGACTGTGACTGTGACTGGGACTGCGACTCCTTATCCGGATGCGGCTCCTGCTCCTGCTTCTGCTTCTGTTCCTGCTCGCACTCCGACTGCGACTTATCCTACGAATGTTCCTCTTTTTGTTGCTACCTGCCGCTCTCCGACGCTTAGTTGTTGCCACTGTTGTTGTATTGATGTTTGTCGTTGATTTTGTTGCCGATTTGGTTGCAATTGTAATTGTTGTTGCGCTTTGCCGAACGCTGCTCAGTTTTTGCTATTTGTTGTTGTTGCTGGCAGCGCTACTGCGACGCGAATTGTTACAACGCTCCTCTGTCTCCGACTCTGCCTCAGATGGCGCCTTGCTTTGCTGCTGCTGCTGCTGCTGTTGCCTCTGCTGCTGCTGCTGCTGCTGCTGCACCTGCTGCTGCCTCTGCCTCTGCTGCTGCTGCTGCTGCCTGCTGCTGTTGTTTCTGCTTCTTCTTCATTATTCACAACACACAGTCGCGCGTGCGACACACTACACTTGTTGTTGCTGTTGTTGCTGTTGCTGATGTTGTTGCTGCTGCTGCTTCTTCTTCAGTTGTTGCTGTTGTTGCATTGCTTTCTTCGTATCCTTTTTGCGTCGTTATTTGCTGTCGCGTGTCAACCAAAGATACAAGAAGAAAAAAAATATAACTGAATATCTCTGGAATAAATATCCCTGCGACAACGACGCGGCACCACAAGGCACAACGGAACACACAAGAAAAAAAAACACACACACACACACAAACACAGGGGTGGGGGCGGCCCCCACACACACACTCTCTGTTGTGTGTGCCGAAACGAGTGGCAACGCCGTCGTGTCCACAATGAGCGGTTCCATTTTTTTTCTCTTCCGTTTTATTATCTCGCTTTTTTTTGTTGTTTTCACTGTTTATGTTTATGTTGCCACGAGTCGAACTTCGTTAATAGTTTCGAAACTCAATTATATTTTATGGACTTTCCCTTTCCCTTGCCCATTTCACTTTTGCTTTTCATTCAACTTTAGTTTCGACACGTTGTTGTTTATCTTTTGAATATTTGTGGCTAGTTTTTTGTTGCCATACGCTGGGCGCCACCCCCACCCCCACCCCCCCACACACACACACTCAAAAACACACGCCCTTTGGAAGAGGCATGGGCAGGGCCACAGGGACTTTAATGCTTAATGCTTTTTGCGAAAGCTTGCCCGTAATTTTCGTCACAATATTTTACAATCGTCAATGCTCCAAGGACTTCCACCGTCACCGTTAAAAATCACTCAATAAAAAAATTCAAAAAAAAAAAAGGTTTTCTCTCGCTATTCCATTTCGCGTTTTCTTTGTGGTGCTGCTCCTAGACCCTTTCATGCTGCTCTTCGCTTTATCCTTCTAGTTTTTGTGCAGCTCTTCGATCATTCCTTTTGTTTTTTCGTACTTCTCTCTGCTCCTATGCTATTGCCTTTTTTCGCTTATGCCCCTGCTGCCTCGCAACTTGTCCTTATTTTTGTTCCTTAATTTCTTACTTTACATTGGAACGTTGCTGGCTGTTTTTGTTGTTGTCCTTTCGCTCTTTACCTATTCGCGTTTCCCTTGCTCCTTTCTTTCCGCTTTTTGGCGATTTAGCTTTTTTCTCTCCCTTTCTCTCCCTCTCTATCTATCTTTGTGCTTTGCTTCTCCTTTCTGCTTTGTTATTTTTGTTGTTGTTGCTCTTTCTGCTTTGCAATTTTGTTAATTTCAGTGTGTGTGTGTGTGTGTGTGTGTGTGTGTGTGTGTGTTTTTTCTTCTCATATAGAGGGTGTCTCTGCCCCCGCGTGCGCTCTTGGGTGGGAGAACAGCGCGAGACAAGGCGCGCGCGTTGTGGCGGGGTTGGCCTTAGAGTTTGTGTTCGAGTTGGTGTGTGTGTGTGTGTGTGTGTGCGAGGGGGGCTGCTAGACGCCTCGCCTTTGCCTTTGCCTTCGCCGCCACTGCACTTTTTCCTTTTTTTTCTGCCTCTTACGTTGCGTTCTCCTGCTGCTGCTGCTGCTGTTAGCTGCTAGCACCACACACTTTTTGCGGCCACTGTTTCGCGCACTTGAAAATAATGTGTCAAAAAAAATACGAACAAAAAAGGATTGATTCGATTCACTGTTAATTATTTAACTGTTTCTTCTTTTATTCTCTCTTGTGTTGGGGTTTTTCTTTGTGCTGCTTTCTGTGGGTGCGGGTGCTGGTGCTGGTGCTGGTTCGGGTTCTGTGGCCTTCTCTTGGCTTCTCTTCTGCCAATTTTTTATCCGCCGTTATGTTTAGCGTTTTCTCTGCGAGCGCTCATGAGCCGTTACTCGCTGGTCGCGACGGAATGAAGGACTTTTTATTTATGTGTATGTCCTCGCCGCAGTCATCCTCAACGCTGTCGCTGACAGCGGCGGCAACGGCGACGACGACGACGACGACGCCAGCTGAGCGGCCGCCTCCACAGTGCTCTCCGCATCTATCTGTGCCTTTGTGTGTGTGTGTGTGCCGTGTGTTGTGTGCCTGTGTCGGGGGGGGGCGCACTTTTTCGCATAAGCACCGTTATATTACAAAGAGTAGCGACTCGACACGACCGACACCACTCGCTGCTCTCTCGGCCCAAGTCGCGGCATCGTTGTCGTTGTCGTCGGCTCCTGTCGCTGTTTTTGACGCGAAGAGAGACCCCCAAAAACGTCCAAAAGCGCGATTTTCCCTCTGGCTCTGCGTGAGTGTGTGTGCTTTCGCGATTTGAGATGACGACGACGTAGGCAGCGGCAGCGGCAGAAGCAGAAACAGCAAAAACTACACCAAGAACCAAACGGATTCTACTGGTATCGGAGAACTACTCGTACTTACACAGGACTCTAGTCCGGGGCCTTTCCTACACAGCGAGAAATGCTTGAAAGAACGCGATTCGCGAGTGGTTATTCAAAGAACAAACGGGACTTTGAGTTTGATTTTAAGAAGAGGGATACAAATTATTTTGGAGTTTACATGCTTTTCCGGTTTACACACTTTCCGTTTTACTTGTTAGCCAAAGCTTTTGTTTTCAGGCGCTCTGGAATCCGCATAAGTAGATTGATTTACTACTGTACTGTTAAGCGCAAAGTTTGCTGCTGTTATACTGCCAGCTGCGACAGCTGCTAGCACGAATTCACTATTTGTTGTTGCCCTCACATATTTTGTCATATTCTGTCAGATATTTTAAGGTTGGCTTAAAAAATTAAAATAAAACCAGAAATTAAATCTATAAGGCAGGCTCCGGTTTTCACATTCACTTTGCGTTTTACTCTTCAGCAAAAAGCATGACTTTTCATTTCGACGCGCTCTGGAATCCACTTATGTGAATTTGCTTACACTTTGTACTGTTAAGCGCGAAATTTACTGCTGTTATACCCACGCGTTAGTGAAAGCTCATACAAAAGGCCTCTGTTATGTCTAACAGAGACTTATCGACAGCCAAATTGGGCTGCCACAGCTGTTCACAGCAATTCACTTTTTTGTTTTTGTCCTGACCAATTTTGAAGATCCAATTTTGAGGTTGGTTTAAGCAAAAATTATTTATAAAAAGGCGATGAAAATCCCCATGTTACGAGAGAATATGGTAATAACGTAAGGGAGAATGGAATTTTTACGTAATAACGTAAGTAGGAATAGAATGTTACGTAAAAACATAAGTGTTACGTTATAGCGTAAGTGGGAAGAATGTTACGTAATAACGTAAGTGGGAGTGAAATGTTAAGCAGGGCATTTATATTTTTGTTAAAGTGAAAACCTGCATGAGCAAATCTAAATCGTATTGCCAGATTTAAACTTTAGTTTCGGGTTTTTTTATGTCTGTATGAAAGATTGAGATTACCATTACCATTTGTTGTTCGCAGTGTATGCGTTTCCTGCTGCCACAGTGCCACACACATCGTCATCTGCGCCAAGTTCCGTTCTCAGCCTCGGGTCTCCTTCTCTCTAGCAATCTCCATGGCAATCCTATAATAACCTCCTGCCTCCCGCCTCCTGTCTCTATCCGACTTTGCCCTCGCCCCATCACAAGCACACACACACACACACCACACACTGGAGCAGGCACACCCTCTTCGCCTCCACCTTCCCCCTTGGGGTCTGTGTGAGTGTTATCGTTATTGCCAGAACGGCCGCCGTTGACGTCGCCGTTGCTGTCACAGTCAGAGGCGGCACAGAAGCAGTGGCAGTGGTAATGGCGCCACCCCCGAAAATTCAGCGACACCGCCCACACCACACCACCCCCTCCATCACCCGCACAGTGGTCATAAATCGAATTTTTGTTTATGTGGTGGTAAGGCTGCTGCGAAGCACGCACACCCTGCTACACCCCCCGCCCCGCCTCACGCGCCATGCCCAGTCCAACGGCGTCTGGAGCCAACATCCTGTCATTCCAACAGTCGCGAGCGTCGACGCGGACAGCACAGCGGCAGAGATAGAGAGAAGCGCTGAGAGGCAGCGCCAATGGTTTACGGTTTGTTGTGCTTTCGATACCTCAACCCCAGCACACCCCCCACCCACCCCTGCGGTGAGTCGAAGTGATGAGGGAGCGAGAGAGGCAATGTGGGTGGAGGGGGGGTGGCTGTGCGGGTGGTGGTGGTGGTTCTGCCCATGTCGCTGTCGCTGTCGCTGTCACTTCCACTGCTGACTTCGCTGCTCAGTGGCTGTGTGGGCGGTGGAGCGCCTGCGTCACTCTCGCACGTCATTCTTTCTCTCTCTCTCTCTCTCTCTCTCTCTCGTTGTTCTGCGCCTGCTCTCTGGCCAACTCGTTGCTCGGGCGCCTCTGCCCGTGCTAGCAGCGCCTGGACGTATGCAGCGGCTTTTGTTGCTATTCTCCCACTCGCATTTGGGGATGAAAATATCCTAAATTCCGTGCGTCTCTGTGAACGAGATCTGCTCTCCAGCTGCAGCGCCTGCTGCTGCGTGCGAGAGCAACGATGCATATGACGGGCAAAGTCGCGTGTAACGACACGAGACAGCAGGGCCACAGTGGAAGTTATTAATAGCCAAAAACCTCTCAAATGCAGAAATATCATATAAGAAGCGAAAATATATTTATAACAACAAGGCCCCATGTAAAGCGCCTTAAAAATAGTGCAAGTAAATTTATAATTTTTTGCATTTTTCACCCAATTTTCTTTATTATGATTGCAGCTTCTACGCCAAAGTAAAATTAACTACAATCATATTTGAATTTAAAATGCGATTTTTAAATACAAACATAGTAAAATTAAATAGAATTCACTTTGATTCAAATATAAATGTATTAAAATGGCTTTTTTAATACGTTCATATTTAATCTTAATACAAAACACTTTACAATAAATATAATTTATAAAATTAATATATGAAATATATTTATATTAAATATAAAATATATGTATTATATATAAATATTTTCATATTTATATCAAAATGTATGTGAAAAACATTCAATATTAATACAACCACTCTTGGATGAAAATTAATGGCATAAATGAGTGAAAATATTAAAATTTAAGGTCTACGAAATACTCCGATCAGTAGTTTTATGCATTTCCCATACATATGTTTCCATTCAAACTATTCGCTTTATGGGAATAAAATCACAGTTCTTTATTAAGCTATCTTTGCGGTGTCTGCTGCTTGCTTACATAAAATAATGGTTATTTATTATCAGTTTAAAATATACATATTACGCTTCAGAATCAGAATATAAATATTTGTTTTGTCACACTGTGCTCTAATCTAGGAAAGCCCCATCTCTCATGCACGCGCTACTTGTGAGCATATTTGCAATTTGGAGACCTGCGCGTTGCGTTATCTCATCGTTGAGATAGCCAGTGTCCTGCACTCGCCGGCGTCCACTCGCTGCTTTGAGTGGCTTGAGGTACGCGCATTTCAAAAGTCAACATACAAATATTTGAATTGGTGCAATAATCAAGACAAACAGATGTTTGCTCGCCTCAGAATCAAATCGAATAATGACAAAAAAAGAGTTTCCATAGGCCATAGATCTAATCGGTATTCGATATTCTTTGAACCGATTTGCGAGTTGCCATTTGATCATTACGAAAACAATCAATTGGCTAAGCCCAATAGCTTTAAGACCAACAACTTATCCCCAAATATATTTTATCAAAACAAGCTTCGATTAGAAACATGTTACATGTTAAGTAGCATCCAGCGGATCATTAAAGCAAGTCCCTTTGGGATGTCTCTTTTCGCACAATCTATCAATGATCTCATTACTACTTCTCGTGCGCCACATATTGAGTGAGTCTTGATCCATTTTGAAGGAAGTCATACCTACTGGTCCTGATAATTACAGGGACAGAGGACAGAGTAGCGTAAGGTCTGGATCCGTATACATATACATATTCACCTCTCCAGAAGACTTCAATCAAGAACTTGACAAAAGTGTAACAAACTTTTAAGCACGGCCTAAAGCTTAGCTCAAAGCTTTTATGCAAGGATTAAATTATGTAGCTTCTACACGAAAACTTTCATCAAAGCTAAAAGCATACAACGACAGAAGCTTAGGAAAAGCGTTGCTAAATTTTTCTTGGCAATCCAACAACCAACCAAGTTTGGAGCTTTAGAAAATCGCTTGTGCGTGGGCACCCACCCGATTTATGGCGAGTGTTGCCAGCCCAGTGGCACAGGTAACAGGGGTGTCTTTGACGCATGCGTAGGGGATGTACTCTCTCTCTCTCTCGCTCTCTCTGCCTCTGTTAACTGTGTCTTTCTGCCATGCTCTGCTGTAATGAATTCTCTCTCTCTCTGTGGCTGGAGGTTAACACGTAGCAAATGTCAAAGGCATGACTTCAGATTCAGATTCAAATTCAGTTTCAGTTTCAAATTCGTTCTCCACCATTGGAGCACTTCGCAGCGTAGACGAATCTCAGCACGGTACGCATTCGAATACGCCAAAAGTCCACCATAAATAAATATAAACCAATCGTAGCCAAGCAATATTATTTTGACATAAATTTACGATAATCGCGAGTGCTGGAAATCAACACAAATCTTGGACACATATTTTTTTTATTGTACAATTTTTTTTTATTCGATAATTGGAGACAGAAATTGAATTTACCCCCCGCAACGTGTGCGGCCTACAAACGCGCGCGTGTTTCCCCTTTATGTGTGTGTGTGTGTGTGTGTGTGTGTGTGTGTGTATGAATGTGTGTTTGTTCGGGTGTGTGGGTGTTTGTTCGAGATGGTCTTTGTGGGCCTAAGAGAGTACCTACTTATTATATAAAGTACTCTAGACCTTATTGGGAAATTCACAGTTGCCCTGTCATGATTTGCACTCCGGGATTGCCTTTGATGGGGTGGCGGGCAGGTGGAGGGGGCTAGAAAGTATTCAATTTGTTAATTAAATAAATGCTGGCGCACATAAGTATGCTTCAGTGCGGCACACACACACACAGCCCTATAAGTAAACGCACACGTACACACCCCCATATCGCACACATTCACTTTGGGGCCATACGTCGATTGTAGCAACATGTCTTCTGACAATCGCCTTCTTTTTTTCTAAGCACTTACACACGCACAGCGCACAACGCAAAACGCACAACGCAACGTTGCTATGTGTGGTGCGTGGGAGCGGGTGCGGGGCGCGGTGCGGTGCGCGGTATCCGGAGGAGCGAACTCACATTTTATAAACTTTTATTATTTTGACTAAATCCCGTCGCCCGCTAAAGCCCCTCGCGCCCATCAATGGCGCTCTTTTGCCCTTCGAAATGTCAAAATATTGCAGACAAAAGTCTGCTCCTAGTTGGTGGGCATTGCCAGGCTGAAATTCACAAAAATACTCACATGTTTTTGAATGGAAGAGCGCCGAGCAGAGGAGAGTACAATCATATTGAAAATTAATGCAAGAGTTCCCTTATTGTACACACAAATATTTCAATTATAGGCGGAAATATTTATTAATTCATTTTGAGCTACCGTTTCACATTTACTTGCCACAATTACCCCTAGGTTAAGGGATATTAAAAGGTGCAAGTGACAGCATTTTCAAATTGACCGCCACTTGTCGCTCTCCCTTTTTCTCCCTCTCTCTCTCTCTCTATCTGTCTCTGCTCTCTTATGCTGTACTCGAACAGTGCCTGCCTTCTGTCAGTGTGCAGTGCCATGCTTTCTGTTAGACCTCCAACTTTGATTTCTGCCAGTGTGTGGGCTCTGATGGGCAGCGATTCACATTCAAGTCTACAATGTAAGTTTGTTCCTCACAGATGTCCATCGAAGTTAATAATTCTGCACAAAAGAAAAGCAAAATATAGCTCACAGATCCCCAAAGGATTTCAAATCAGCTCAATAACAGACGACTGTTACGATAACAGAGCTGCGGCTCTCGCAGGACGTACATAAGTCCTCTCTCATCTCTCACAACTCAAAGTTGAAGCGCAAAACGGATTTCTGAGCAACATTTCATGGTATGTTAAGCATCGGGGTGGATTTTACCATACCTGCCTTGCATTTTGTTGGCCATTCTGCTGGCTGTGCCATACCCTTTTTTTGCTCTCAGCAACACACATTTGTTGCCGAACAACATTTTTTGGACGCTGGCAACATTTGAAGGCGGGCGTATTTGAATGAATCGGCCTTGCCGCCCCCGAACCTGAATGAAACATGTTATGGCCGCGGGAAAGGACACAACGCAACACAACACAACAGAACAGTCAAATTTTCGTTCGAATTTCAGTAATATTCAGTGATATTCTCGACAAAGTGTCCTTCTTCGAGCGGCGCTCCGGCACGAGTCATCGACTTCAAAGCGTACGCCATCCATACACTATCCCTATTTTTTTTCCAGTGTTCCGTGTCAGTGTGTGTCGCAGTGCGTGTGTGTGTGTGTGCGTGTGTGTGTGTGCTATACAAGAACAATAACAAAAACACACACACCCATGTATAACATTGTTGTTGTATGTCTGTTAGCAAAAAAAAAATTAAAAAAATTATAACTAAAAATAACAAAAAAAAAACAATTTAAAAAAACAGATAATAGAACAAATTGAATGGGAATGAAGTGAATATTAAGGGAAATGCGCAGAGGAGACGCCAACGCAGCTCTCGCAGATCAGTCGCAGATAATCCTTGCGGCTCTAGACACTTTCTGCTTCGATCTCTTCTAGCCCAGTTAATGTCAATGGAAAAGTAAATCAATGAAAGGGTCTCCGTTTACCCCCTTTCCACTGTTATCTGTTCCGTTCCGTTCGGTTCGGTTCTCCCTTCTACTCTTCATTTGGTTTTTTTTTTTGTTTCTTTCTTTCTTTTTGTTTTGTGTGTTCTTTTCTCTTTCACCGTTGAGTGTTCACCATTTACCGTTTTAACGTTTAGCGTTTAGCGTTTACCGTTAACCGTTTTGTGTTTATAATCAGCCCAATTCTGATTTTCAGTTTCGCGAAAATTCGTGCAGGAATGAAATTTGGGGGAGATATGTACTTGGGCTACCAGTTAGACTTTCTCTTGTTACCCCACTGCTGTTCTACCTATTGTCGGAGTGCGCAAATTATACAGAGACTAATATTCTATTCAATTCAAAGCAATGGCCAAGTGTGTTGACAGTTTTCGTGGACAAAGATTCGACGAATTGAGCGGGGTAAATTAAACGCGGAACAGGGCCAGGGCTTTATGTCTTCTTTGGTTTGGTTAATTTCTTGTGTAGTTTTTCGCTTCGGCAAGTGCTGGGCAACCGTCTGGCCGCCCCATCCAGCTGCTGTTCTGAATCCATCTGAGTCAGCAGCGGCAACGGCAACGGCAGCGGCAGCGGGAGGGTTGGTTTTTAGCTGCCTTGCCTCTCTCCACACTCCGCCGTCCTACTGCTTACTCCTTATTACCCTCTCTCTCTCTCTCTGCCGCGCCATCCCAGCACTGACACAGGGCTGGTTGTATTTTTTTTTTTTGTTTTCGTATTCCTTTTGCGGCACTTCGTTGCCCTTAACTTCAACCACTTGCCGCCCCCGTTACGTTTCACGTTCGGTCCTGTTCCGTCCCGTCGCCGACGTCATCATAGCAGCCTTACAACAAACCAAACCAAAACGAAGCGAATACCCCCCCCCCCCCCACGCACCCCCTCAACACACACGTTTAATGTTATTTGGAGTTTCTTTGAAAACTTTAGAGCTGCGTGGCGTGACTCTCCATACGAAAGAGGGAGAGAGAGAGAGAGCGAAGCTGAGTGAAAATATCAAAATCAAAATGGGTTTTTGTTTTGTTTTGTGCCACTTTTCAGTTGCAAGCAGAGGGAGATCGCAACAACAACAACAACAACAAACATTGACAATAACTATACATAATTAATTAATTAATTAATAAATATTTATGTATGTATGTATGTATTTATGCATAATTAACTGATCGAAAAGACAATAACGAAACTGAGAACTTGGGCGCAAAAATAAAGAAGACGTTGCACCAACCAACCACCACCGCTTCACCGCCACAATGCCTCACAGCTCGCTCGTTCACCGCTAATGCAACCGCTCCACCACTACCACCACCACTACCACCACTACCACTGCTACAACTAGTACTAGTACCCACCCATACCACCAACAACAACAACAAAAACAACAACAAATAGCCAAACAGCCCTTCAAGCCAAAAAGAAACAGTAAAGGCCAAATAAAGATAAAGACAAAGATACAGATACAGATACAAAGCAAAAAGATTTTGAAAAAATAACCGAAAATGTCGTCATTCGCAAAATGTGAGCTCCTTCAGAATACAATTGAAATGTTTATTGTGTGTGTTCGTTGACTATTTAAGTTCTACTACTATACCAAAAATACTATACTTAGCATTCCTAGCCATAGCCATAGCCATAGCCATAGCCTTAGTTCCTCTATCAACCCCAGCCCGAACTCCAATGATCTTTGGCCAACTAGCGGCATCTAAAATATATATATATATATCATTCCCTTTTCCCAGTCATGCTGCACTTTAGATTCTAGTTACTCGTGACAACAACCAAATAACATTTCATTATTTTCTGTTCTGTTCTATAAACGAATATAAATATAAATATAACCAACTGTCTGTCTTTCTCTTTCACTCACTCTCTGTCGCTCTCTATCTCTCTCTCTCTCTCTATATATATATATATATATATACATATATATATCTAAACATATTCACATATATATGTCTTGAACTTTTATTCACTTTATTCTTCCACAACAAACAAACTTTCCGCAACTCGATTCGTTTTTGAAATTGAAAAAAAAAACACACACAAAAAAGAAAGAAAGAAAGAAAACAGTTTCCATGGTACATTCTGTACCAAATCGATTGGCTTGAACTTCAGACCTTCCTCAAACACAAAACTGTAAATAAGAAATTCATACATAAAAGATTTGCCTGCAAAAACCCATCAAGCAAACCCCCATCAATATTCTGCATGCTGCATTCCAATCCAATCCGAAGCGAAGCGAAAATCCTCTCATCATTGCTCGTTTTATGAATGCCACATGCCACATGCCACACACACAAACACCCACACACACACACACACACACGACTGACATTAATGGGACTTATCAATAGAGATCGCCTAGCGATCGATGCCTAAATTAATCCATCAATACTAAAACCAACAGTAACTAACTACACAAACTAAAAACTTATCATGGTAGTGCAGTAAAATTGTGTAATTTCCATTTCGTTTCCGTACTCGTAGTTCCCCTTCGTTCCTTCGTTCGTTCGTTCGTTCGCTCGCTCGTTCTGTTTGCCAAGTTCAATTTTGTTGTACGATATTATCAACTTGGCCAGAACCAATGTTGTATAGAGGCGCAACTAAGAAGCCGATGAACCCAAGACCCAAGCAAACCGATAACTAAGCCTTAACATCAATTCTAAAGTGTTTCTAATTCACACAATTCTTCATGTAAAATTCTCTTTAAACCAAAATAAACCAAACACGAAACACACAAAAACCAAACCAAAACCAAAACCAAATCTAATCGAAATCTAAACCAAATAATTACAATCACAAACGCAGCAGCAGCCCCAGGCAGAGCCCTTCTCATTGACCACAAAGCATATGAGCTGGTGGCTAAAGGTAAGCAATGAAACATCTATGTAAACATCTACACATAACTAAGTATCTTTGTACATATTTGGATATTCTTTAAGCAAGTAGATTAAGTTCCTTAATGAATTTGCATTGGAATGAAATTGTTCTCGAAGGGTTCTTCGAGTTCTAATCTGTTTGTTACATTCTGCTCTGTATTGTGTTGTTCTCAGTGCCTAGAGATATGCCGAAAAGAATTGGAATTGGAATTCTTGGTAAAAATACAAAAATTAATTGATTTTATCGACAGTGGATGCTTGATATTGGGAAAGTCTGCACTAGAGTAACATTCAATCATTCCTTAAAAGATCAAACATATGAAGTAAAAACTCCAAAGGATAATCTAAAATCCCAAAATAAATGCCACCTAATAAACATTGATCGATCGATTTCATTATATTTGAATTATGTGCAGAGACATCGGGAATGAAATGGCAGGAGTGAATGAATTTAAAATGGTCCATAAATAAATAGCAAGGACCCATTTTCGTATGGCCAATTCCTCTTTCGGCTCAAGGGGAAATTCCCTCTAAATTATTATCTTCGGTCCCTTCCGGGTTCCGCATTGATTTGTCGCATCTACGGATGTTGTCGGACTCCGCTCCGCTCCGTGCCGACTCCCGGTCCCTGTTCGGGTCACATGCAACTATTCATTTTCAATTATCCTGTTAAATTAATGCCTTGTAGTGAACCTCACCCATTCCCGACATCCTCTTCCTACCAGCATCAGCCCCCGCCATCAGCTAGCTGCGGCTCCTTTGTCAGCGGCATGATTCAGCTGTATCTGTGCACAGTTTTTGTCGTATACCCTTACCAAAAGGTATTGCTGTCATATTTGACCAGCTGTTGGCTGCAGTCAGCATGGAAGCGAACAATCTTTGCGATAGCTGATGGATGTGTGTGCCCAAAACTTGAGCCCCAAATCCAATTAATATATCCTGAAGCTACCCCCCCCCCTCCCCCCACCAAACACACAAGAATTCTGCAAGGGTATCCAAGTTGCACATACGCAAGGGCACGGAATCCTTTCTTTCTTACTAGCTTCTTCTTCCTTTCTTCCTTTCTGTTTTTTTATACCCGTACTCAAAAAGAGTTAGGGGTATACTGTATTTGTGGTAAAAGTGGATGTGTGTAACGCAGAGAAGGAAAATTTTCCGACCCCATAAAGTATATATATTCTTGATCAGTATCAATAGCCGAGTCGATAGAGCCATGTCTGTCTGTCCGTCCGTCTGTCCGTCTGTCCGTCTGTCCGACTGTCCGTCTGTCCGTCCCGATGAGCGCCTGGATCTCAGAGACTATAAAAGCAGAGCAACCAAATTTTGTTTCCAGACTCATGTGATATCACACTGTTACATGTATTTCAATTTCGCCCCGCCCCCTTCCGTCCCTACAAAGGACGAAAATCTGTGGCTTCCACAATTTTGAAGATACGATAAAACTAAAACGACGAGAGAATGACCATATCTATCAGATTGCCGAATCTGAATCAGATCGGATCATAATTATAGCCAGAATAAAGAAATTAATTTTCAGTTGCTTCCCCACCTCCTCTGGCGCTGCTGACGCTATTCATTCTCGCCTCGCTCGCACACACTCTGCCCTGTGCAATGCGCGAGCAACCCCTAGCGGAGGAGATGTAGAATCTAAATGGTAGATGTAGAATATTTGTTCGGATGTATTATCTACATTTTACATGTAGATGTAGTTAACAAATGTAGCAAAAAATGTAAAATGTAAAAATGTAAATTTTTTTTTATATTTTAATCATAATCTTATAAATTTATATACTGACTGAGTACGGGTATAAAAGTAGAGTCGCGACTAGAAGCGACTCACGTTCCTTCTCGTTTTTTTTTTTTTGTCCCTCCTGTGTGTTGCTTTTGTTGCTGGCGACGATTTCAACGGCAGACGGCGGTTTGGCTCTAAAATATTGGTTATTAGCATAGAGCCCAAGGGGATGACAGTGGGCCAGAGCGAGAGAGAGAGAGAGAGCAGTGCATAAGGATAAGGGGTGTAGGGGGTCTGGGATGAAAGCTGACAAAGCAGCCAAACGCTTTTTGTTGCCTTCATTTTGGGGTCAGGGACTTGTTTTGTCAGCTTTTGCCTAGCAAATTGCCAGACACACAGAGACACCCAAACCAAAGATTGGGCCTGTGGCGGCTGGCCTGGGGGGGGGGGGGGGATTCTTGTATAGATAGAACCCGCTTATACATCTATTTATCCGCTACCCACAACTTTTACAGCACCCTCCTTGGGATGATGCTGCTGCTGCTGCTGCATCTTTTGTATTGTGAATCATAGCCAAATGCATTGGACGCCACGCCATGGCCAATGGGCTGGGGACAATGCACAAGGATATGAACAGAACAGAATGGCAGCAAGATAAGTGTCTCCCCAAACCTCACAGCCAGTAGAAGCCTTGTCGCTGTCGTTGTCGTTGTCGTCATCGCCCTCTCATCAGCATCGGCATCAGGCTGATGACGAAGCCGCCGCCGCTGCCGCCACTGACAGTTTTGGCTTTTGTTCGATGCACATTGCCAATGCCCCACCCGGACCCAGACCCGAAGCCGAACCCGTACCCGGACCCACAGTTCCGTTCCGTTCCATTCCGTTTCGTTCTGTTCTATTCTATTCTATTCAGTTCAGTTCAGCGAAAGCTAATTTAGCGTTAATCGAAGTGTATTTACACTGGCCCTTCTCTGCCCTTCCGCACCCCACCTGCACCTCCCTAACACTCTGTCCATAATCTCTACCCACTCTGATTGCATTAACTTGATGGCTGCATTGGCTTGTCACTAATTAGTTTTCCGTCCTTTCCAGCTACCAGGACAGTAAAAAAAAATAATCGTACTAAAACTGCTGTCAGTCATGGCTTTGACTTGATAGTTAATGACTTAATGGGGTTACAAACCAGCTCGCAGGCGAGTCATTTAATAGCTGGAAAACTCATTGTATGATGGGTCGAGGTACTCCCACTTTAATCATCGATTTTCAATGTTCTAGAGGCGATTGTTTGATCAACAATTGCATAGTAATCTATTGCCATGGAGTGGGGGTACAGCTGCAAGCAGATTAATTAAAGTGCGCTTAGCATTAGACCCACAAAACATGGCAGGGCAGGGCAGGTCCTGCAGCTTATTTTTTGTGTGTTTCGTGTGGTGCAAGACTCGCTTATCCATCATAGATTCCAATAGCTGCTTCTCAATAACTCAGTAGGGAGAGCGAGAGTGAGAGAGAGAGAGAACAAAGCCTCAAACCCGTTGAGCAAATGATAATCTTTTGGCACTCTGGGAACCGTAATCAGGGCACTTCGGAAATGGAGTTCTTTCGCCTCCCCCCTCAAGCTCTTTTGGCCATCGGCAATCCCGCCTGCATAATCTCCGTAGTTGTGGTTACAAAATCGTTTTGTGGTAGTGATTGCCTCGTCCAATCTGAATCGGTTCGGTTCGATATCCGCTTGGCCAGTAGTCGTCGTCGTCGTCGTCGTCGTCGTCGTGATGTTCATTAATTGACCGCAACAGTTGGCGACAGCAGCAGCAGCAGTGTCCCTATCCTTCCTCCCGTAATTGGTGCACTTCTCTTTTATCTCCGGCTGCTGTTTCTGCGTTTTCTGCTTATTCTGCTTCTGCTTTTGGTACTGGCTCATCCTCGAGGCCCTGCTGCTCGTCTATGGAAATCTGCCTATGCAAATCACTGAAACAACGGCCAGTAAGGCTGACCCTTTGTGGTTGGACCCGCTAGTTGGTTTTATTTCTTGTGCATTAAGTCAATCATTATGGAGAATCTGATATATGCGAGGGTATTCTACAACAGAGGATAATTCTTGTTTATTTTTATGCTATTTAAACTGCTTCAGAAGTGCCACAAATAGATTGAAGAACGTTTAGGGTGATCAATAATATATATTTCTGTGTATCCTTTATGTGGTTGCCAGCACTAGAACATTCTTTCCGTTCCCCTCCTCCTGTAGGTAATACAACAGGCAACGGTTTTGGGGGGGTAGAAGGGAGGTGCATAGGTCGCCAAATGGTCCATTTGTTGTCATTGGGGCTTGAAACAGCTTCAGCTCTACTCTACGGCTCTATTCGTGCCCCTTTTGCCTTCCCCCATTTTTATCGTTCATCGCAGTATGTGTGTGTGTGTGTGTGTGTGTGTGTGTGTGTGTGTGTGTGTGTGCGCGCGTGCGAAAACCGGATGTTGGCATATGGCTCCTCAACGCAGTTGTGAGTGAAATACAAAAACCAAACACAAAAACATAAAAACGTTGCGCATACGCCCCGTGTGCGAACACACAGACATGGACCCAGGCATGGGGCTGAAGCTGAAGCTGAAATTGAGGCTGAGGCTGAGGCTCAGTAAGATGCATTTGTGTGTGCCATTCTCTCTCTTTCTCTCTCTCTCTCTGTCTGTCTGTCGGTGTGTGTGTGCTTAACTAATATGCAACGAACGTCGCTCTGACACGTTGCAATTGTCGCCTGTTGTTGTATGCCCCGTTTTTGCCGGCTGTTGTACCTCATTGTTCCTTACATTTGTATGGTGATTTGCACTCCCGGTTTCTGTTTCTGTTTTTTACTTTACATTTTCCGTACTGCTGGTTGGTGTTGTGCGCTGGCTCCTCGTGGGCTTTGTTTTTGTCTTGAACGGGTGAGTGGGGGGGGCAGGGCACGAGCTGAAGCAATAAATGTTTGCTGTGGCCAAATATGGAGTCCTGGCATTGTGTGGTGTGTAGTGGGGAAAAGGGTAAACAACAGCAAAGGACAATGTAGCCCTCCAGATGGGGTGAAAGCGACGGCAACGAAGTGTATCATACCCTTTGCAGCAAGTCAAGCATAGAGAAAGACTCCACTAGCAATGGATAGCTAGCTGCTCATAATCTGTTAAGTTTCATTGACTTATGGATTTGAATATCTGCTTTTTCTCGAATAGAAGGGCTGGAAGGAGCAGCTGTAGAATGGCATTTGGCATGGGAAAAACTTGAGCTAAAAAGTACAAAATTAACAGCCCTTCAAATGGGATATTATTTTCCATACATTTCTTTGAAGTTCGAATACTTTGTCATAGTCTTTGGCATGCCCCATGCCCCTCCAGCAGGCCTCATTCATGCCTCTATTTATTGTCATACATATTTTAATGATCGATTAACCCAAGCCATTTTTACTTCTTTAATATTTAAAAAATCTTTCATTTTATTTATTTACAAAATTGTAGCATAGGATTAAACCTACATTACCATTAATTTTGTAATGCTAAAGTCTTTAATTTATTTTATTTAATATTTAATTTAAATACAAGTTTATCAGTTTAGCAAACAATTTCCTTGACTTTTTTTGTCGTTTTTAGGTTGAATTTCCGTTGAAATCTGCAGCTGTATTCAATTTACAGATTTGGTTCATTCCATTTTATATTTCTGGGTTCTTTCAAAACAGAATCCAATCTTTGTTTATTCTGCATCTATCTATCT
The DNA here is from genome assembly GCA_035043285.1 of Drosophila subsilvestris. NCBI lineage: Eukaryota > Metazoa > Arthropoda > Insecta > Diptera > Drosophilidae > Drosophila > Drosophila subsilvestris. The sequence goes on from JAWNNB010001044.1 coordinate 87,362, forward strand.
ATTAATTCGGTATATTTATGTTAAATGTCTCTGTCCCAAATGCTGAATATCCAAACTACCAAAGTGGTTCTCGCTTCTGCCTATTTTATATTTGAGTCTAACCTAAATGCCTATGCAGTTAGGTCTATTTCTTTCCCCTACCCTTACAGTTATTACATGCACATATATGTATGTATCCTCGTGCTCCACTTTGTTGTATCCTAAATTATGTGCATACCTTCTCGATGGCTTTGCCATATCCTTTTTACCATCTGTTTTACTCAAGCTTTAGCTCGCAACTGATTGGGAATTACAGGCTTTGGAAGCATAAATCAACTTATACCAAAGATTTGTCTTATCTTAAGCCCAATCTTGCAACACTGCCTGCCTCTTGCCTCCCTCCTGATTGCTTCCCTTCCTCACACGGATGCAATTTCTGGATGACCTCGACCAAATCCGGCTTAGATATAGCCCACAGATTCATAAATATATCCTCGGACGTGTACAAACAGGGAGGCATTTCTGATCGTTTAGGTATTCAACCCGTTTGCGAGGATATAAAACTTGCTTAATTTCCATAAAGCAGCAACTGTTACGAGGCAGAGACAGAGAGAGGGAGAGAGCGGGAGTGCGGTGTCGAGTCCTGCACCTGCACCTGCAGAGAATGTATCTGTAGCTGTAGCTGTAACTGTGAGTGTCCTGTATGTCCTGGGTGTCTGCTACTGTGTTTGTGTGTGTGCGACAGGTAAGTGAATTTATGTTGCACACGCTATGCGAAACATGCCACTGCATTTGCCCATAAAAACGTAGCCAGCAACAAGGGAAACCCCCCCCCCCTTCCCATCCCTTCCCTGCCCTGCCCTGCCTCGCCCCAAGGCTGGCGGCAACATCCTGAAACATCCAGGCAGCAATGTCGCCCCAAAACCGGTCGCACAGAAATGAAACGAAAACTTTCACAGCCCCCGAAAGCGGGGCAGAAATATTATTTATTTGCTGCCGGTGGTCGAGTTCTGCCTCCTACCTTCGGCCTACCTATGAGAGGTGTGTGGCGTGTGTGTGTGTGGCAGGCTGACCCTGCCCCATCCACCCTTTTGTGCGGCTCACTTTACCCTTCTTTATTCTCGTTTCAACTGCACTTTGGCCATTTGGATTGCCATTTCGTTTGCCCCTTTCTCTTTCTGTCTTTCTGTCTCTCTCGCTGCGTGCAACGCATATAAATCGTTGAGGGGGGTGCACTGTGAACTGTGGCAACTCCCCCTGCTCCACCCATTTGCCACACAATGGCAGAGGCAACCGAAATGGGAATAAAAGTCTATGCGACTTTGCAACTCGTGAAATTAGATTGAAATTGCAAAACTACTCCGCATTCTCGCTCCAAAAAGGAAGAAATCCTTTAATGGCTGCCCCCTTACCATGCCCACACACACACACACACATAATTTGTACATGCTGAGAACCGAAATGGCTGGTGGGGCTGCTTGCAGGCCATCCCTTGCAACCCTCTTTAAGAGTTGAGAGATCAATTTGGGAATTAAAAATACTCGTATCTATGTGAAGATTACTTCCAGCAAGCAGATTTCATTACCCTTAGACTGCCAAGGCATCTTTCTTAGCGATCTTCGAGGCAACCTTCTATCCCCCAGTGGCTGTGCTGTGTTCATCCACCCAACAGGCGCCCCACACAGCAAAGCCATTGCCATTGCCATTGCCATTGAATTTTCTACGAGTAATGGAAATTTGTGCCACTTTGGCTGGACATTTACGCTTTCAATCAAGTCTCCTCACTGCCCGCCCTCCTGCCACCCACCCAGTTATGAACTAAAATTAGATAACATGACCCACAGTGTATGTACTTAGCTTGTGTCCTTGTCCAATCCCCATCCCACTCACACTCATGCGTGTGTGCGTGCGTGCGTGCGTGTGTGCGTATCGTATACATATTTTATACATCAATCTGTGACCCATGCGAGTCATTGATTTTCGTTTTTGTTCTGTTTTGTTTTGGTCTCTCAATTGACTTGGTCTTCGAAGCAATTTGCTGGTTTTGTGTCAGCCTTCGTGTCAGTGCGCCGCCTCGTTCTGCTTCTGGTCGCTGCCTCTGGTCTCTGCTTTTTTCCATTTCATCCTTCTGTTCATGTTCAAATTACATTTTATTTTAACTATATACTTCGTAGCATACATACATACATACATATGTATGTATTCATACGCCTGCCTGACTCTCCTCCATAGCCGAGTACATGGCATGGGCTTTGTTTTTGCCTATGCGCTCAAGGATATCAAATTTTTAACCACGCGTCACACATGACAGCACAGCCCACAGGACACGAAGGACACGTTGAACAGAGGCTGAGCCACTGTTCATGCTGGTTGGTGGTGGTGGTGGTGATAATGAAGAAGAAGGAGACATTGGGGAGACTCAAGTGGTCTGCGAGTCCAAGTCCTTGCGGTGTGACTCACACAACTTGAAAATGAAACCGAATTTCTCGTCAACACTGTGGCACCTACCCACCTACCCACCACCAGCAGCAGCACCACCTGCACCTGCAATCGCCTGCCGCCACCTGACAGGATGTGCCCGGTGCCTGGACATGGACATGCACCGACAAGTAACCAACTAAAAGTATGACTAAAATATCACTGTGACAATCCGTTCGCAAGTGCAGAAGTAGAGCACCATCTAGGAGCTGCACTCCTACCTAGCTGGCTGGCTTTAGTTTCCGAAGGCTTTCCCGTTCTCATCACTTTACCAGAACAGCAGAACACAGAGCCTAAAGTTTTGTATTGCTTGGTGGGCGGAGAGGTATTTGGTTTTCTTTCAGAAATTGCTCAGCAAAGTTTACACATTCCTTGATTTGTTTTTATAGATACGTTTGGGTTGACAGCGTTTAGATTGGCGGCTGCAATTTTGGGATTTTCTTGTGGCATCTTTTTCGGTCTTTTCGGCCTTTTTTTTCTTAAGCGAATTGATTTTCACACTTTGCTATTTATTTGAAAAAATTATCAATGGCTTGCTCGCATTTTTTTTGACATTTTTGACCCGCTAAAATTCTGCGAAAAAATCTTAAATTAATTGTTGATTCTCCAGCGAATTTCTAGTGTACTTTTATGACATTATTTTTAAATTTAAATCGAGTTTTAGTAATTTTTCTCATTTATTTTCCTCTACAGAGGTTTTCCCAATTTATGGCCGCATTTGGTTCGATTTTAAAGAGTTTTCGCCTGCAGGTTTTCCAAGTCCTAAGTGAGCTTTTCTGCCTGCCCTTCGCATAACTTGCCATTTCCATTCCCTGTGGCTTTGTTTTCGTTTACGTTCACCCACTGATTCGCTATACCCGTTTTTTTTTTTTCGTTCGTTTTTTTCTTATTTTTGCCTTGCTTTGTTTTGCATATGACAAACACATTTTGCTTGGACTCCCCACCGCCCCCTTTGTGGACGGGGCTTTGTTGGTTGAGCAACCGAGGAGTTGAACCCTTTTTTCTTTCCTTTTCTTTCTTGTTTATTGTGCAACACACAGAGAGAGAGCAGAGCCCCAGTGTGTGTGTCGGCGAGTGTTGGCTTTTTGTTTTCTTAATGTTTAGTACTCACTTTCACGCAATGTTTTCATTACAATGCCCCCCAACCCGCACCGCCCTACAGCAACACAAAAAACACAACAAAACCACAGTAATAGGAAGCAGGGAAACTGTCCAGGCAAAAAGGCCAAAACGAGACGAAACAATAACGAAACAGCTCAATGGCAAGCAAGGTACCAACCAACCAACCTTCTATTGAGCTGAGCAACTAAACTGACAAGATTTTTAATTTTGCCCAAAAATTTGACAGCATTTATTGGTCGATTGCTGTTTATTAATTATGAATCCGACATATGTACAAAGAGAGAGCAGCAACGACTTGGAGCTTTACCAAAAACTCCAAATCAAATTAAATGCAAATTACTTTAATTTTGAATAGATTTATGGAACGAAAGCTGCCAGAAATGCCTCAGCATCCTTGGACATTGAACCGATCATTTTCCCAAACAAATATTATTGATATAATCAATTTAATGTAATTTTTTTGCTGCCACTTGACTACCCACTGTACAGTTGTGCTTCATGGAGTCCCATGCATTTCACTCAGTTGAATTTAATTGGAGTAAAGAAGGAAATGGATGCCAGATTAAATCGACTGATTGACTGACAGACTGACTGCTTTTAAAGCGATGCATAGACCAAAAATCGTTGTTGGAGTAATGTCAGGGCCAAATTCGTAGCTGAAACAGCTCAGGAAAAATCTTCTCCTGAACAAGCTGGAACCACAAAAGGGTCTGAAGTCAAAGTAGGTCCCAAAGTCTCTCCCAAAGTAATACGCAATCATAGCAACAGCTACTCGTACTTGTGATCGATTAGAAGATCGGTGGAGATTTTAAAAGGAATTTCTGTGTAATAGATTCCTTTTTGTGTTGGGTCCAAGAAATCTGTGCAGCAGCTAAAGGACACTGGTGGCAAGCGTGTCAAATTCCGACTACAGAAGCGAAGAAAGGGTAAAGTTTGTGTTGTCTTTGGGGCTAGAAAGGGGCCTCTCGTGGTGGGTCAAAGGTGAGTTTTGGGCTGACTTTTTGGGGTCCGCTGATGTTTTCATTTCGTTGCCTGCAAAACAACACCGGTGTGGGCCAACTTTTTATGTGTGATGGGGGTGTTGGGTGAACACATGCTGAATCCGGCAGGAGCCATGGCGGCAGGGCATCCCTTTGGCCCATGCCCCGCACGCCGGCAGGCACTCCCCCTCTCCCACTCACCGACTGCCATTCAACATCTGTCTTTGGCGGCTCTTTTGTTTATTCTACTTTGGCACATTTTGGAAACAATAAAGCAAAACTTTGAGCTCTTTGTCTCCAGCCCGTTGCTCATCCCGGGCCGCATCCTTTGAGGCCACGGCCTCCTGTCCTGTCCTGTCCTGTCCTGCCCTGTCCTTTTCCTGGGTGTCCTTTCTCCTGGCATTATCTTCATTGGAACAGCATTGACGCGTCGCTGCCAAAGCCGACTGCGCTGCAAGCTGGCCATAAAATGGGAATTACGGCAAAAGGCATCAAAAACAAAAGGAAAAGTTCCCTCAAAAGTTGCCCACCTACCCGCACCACCCACTTACAGCTGCCAGTTCCTTTAGTTATGAAAGGCAGAAAGACAGACAGACAGAGAGAGAGAGAGAGCGAGAGCACCCCAACTTTTGTGATATTTATGCGATTTTTATTTTTTTATTTTCAACAATTTTTGTTTATCGATTTTTTTCTTCTCGAATAACTTTTTGGGGAAGGTGCAAAAGAGGCGCAAAAGGGTCGCAAAAGAGGCGCAAAGTAGGTGTGGATACGGGGTTGAGGCACGGCGCAAGGGTTAAGCCAATCCCTCGATTCTCGAGGCTAAAAAGATTCAACGATTTTTCACAGATAGTTGAAAAGAAAAGAAAGTTTTTTTCTGCGCGTATTTTTTATGACAGGAATTAATCTCTTTTTTTTTAAGGTGGGAAAAATATTTCCATTAAAATTAAGGAGATTTTGTCTCGAAATTGTGAGAAGAATAAACATGATGGAAGCCGTCTTTAAGGTGATCTGTAGCACCACCACCTGTAAGGCAACTGCCGTACACGTCTGTTTCATATTTTGTCTTCCGCCAGCGATAGACATGTCCTCTGCTCCATTTAGTTGGAAATGGTTGGCTTGCAGCCACAGCCACGGGTACAGCCACAGCCACAGCCACAGCCTGTGTCTTGGCTCCGACTTTGTGGCTTTTAAATTGCTTATTTGGCTTAGTCGTCATGCTTGTCGCTGTAGTAGTCGTATAGCCGCTTCATGGGGTAACCGCAACGTGCCGAGCGGTTTAATAACCCAGGCAACGTCAGGCAGCGCAGCGACAAGCTGAAGCGGTTTTACTCTCGGCTTAACCACAGCCAGGCGGATATGGAGATGGAGATGGATATGGATGTACTAGGCAATGCCCTTAGGGAAGTGATCAGAGCTGCTGCGTAACTACGCATAGAGCCACGCTAATAATAGACAAAGGAACTTTGTAAATCCAGCAAAAGTTGTGCGCTCGAGAACTTTGCTACTAGTTGATTAATAATATTAAACCTGCTCTTAAACTGTAAAAGATATTTCTACTTGCTGCTGCCGATAGAAACTTCCTGATGCCAGCGTATTATTCTCCTACTTATAGTTATTTACGCTCTTTATAAAGCGCCGCAAAACTTTAAGTAGAAATTCTCGCAAAAGGCTTAACCGCTTGGAAATTCTTTGAACATGTGAAAAAGTTGCCAATTCCGCAACAATTCGAATGGCGGCGGCAATCAAAAGGCATCTCGAATCAAAAATCAAAAATCACAAAATCAGAACATCAGAAAATGGAAAACGGAAATCAAAAGTCTCAATTGCATGGCCAGAAACTGTTTGGGTTGCATGTTGCATGCTGGGTGTGTGTGTGTGTGTGTGTGTGTGTGTGTGTGTGGCTCGGCAATAAATCATTCAGTGGATTACATGCCCACACGGAGTGCCATTACATGATTGATACGCTTCAACTCGTATAGATGCAGATTCGTATACTGTTTCTCCGTATTTGTATCTGCATCTGTATCCGTATCCGTATCTGTGTCAGGGGAGGTGCAGCAGCAGCAGTCCGGCAGTCGGTATTGAGTTGAAATTTAATTGCTTTGTCAGGGCAACATTTCTGGCTTTTTTTTTTGGGCAATTTGTGACAGCTGCAAGTGGACAAATATCGAAAGGTGGCAAACTCAATTGAGTCCGCTCCCAGTGCAGATTGCACATTGCAGAATGCACATGGCACATGGCACATGGCACATGGCACCCTGCAGAGTGCCCTGCGATGTGTGCCTAATTGCTCAAGTGGCCGAGCTCGGGCTCGGGGCAAATGAATGATGCATTTTGCCCTGACCAAAAAGAACACCAGAGACTGGCCAATGCGACTAGGTGTTACCTGCCACACGATCCAACGATCCTATACCTAATTTACATATTTTCCAAGATATTTTCCTTGCTGTGGCTCCAATGTCAAACCCCCCTGACTGCCAGCCAAGCCTTTCTCTTACGAGTACCAAAAAGATATGCCCCGTTGCTCTATCGAAAAAAAAACAGGGTATAAAATGGAAAATTGGAAATAATATTGCTGTCCGAGAGACCGATATGGCCGATGGGGACATGCTCGCTCGTCAAATGCGCAAAATGCAAACAGCATTTCCTCAACGCCCCAGATTCAGATTCAGATCCAGTGGGCAGGTCCATTGGTTCGTCGCGCCATTTGGGTCAGTGGAAAGGAGGATAGACCGGGAACCGAGAGACCGGGAGACCGGGTACCGGGAGCATCAATCCCCCAAACAGTTTTGAGGGTAGGGTCAACATTTGCAGCTTTTCATTTTTACGCTATGAAAATTGGAGGAGGAGGAGGAGGAGGCGGAGGAGGAAATTTGTGTTGGCAGATTCGGTAACGAGAAAAATGCTGGAATGAAAAATGTAAGACGATTTAATTGATTTATTCCAGAAGCGGTTTTGTGTGCGTTTCGAACTGAAACTTTTCGCATCTGTGTTTAGGGGTGGGGTATTCCCCTCACTATGCCACAACTTGCAACATTAAATATTTTCATGCTGAAATTGAATGCGTACACTGAGGCGTATACGTGATGGATTGTGTTTGGATTTTTGGCATTGGCAAGCAAAAGCATACAGCAACCAAAAAATCCACTGACTATCTCTATCGCTCCACCGCTCTTTCGCTTTATCGCTCTCCATTTCTCGCTAAAATCATTTTTACTCGCTGTTTGTTTGTGTGTGTGTGTGTGTGTGTGTGGGGATTGTGTGTGTGTATCTGTGAGAGGGTTTTTTGTGTTTAATTTTGTGAAATGTTTGCCTGGTTTTCAAACTCTCAACGTTTGCCTAATTTTACCACTCTGCACGCACATTCAGCAACCCAACCCAGAGAGCCAATCAACTCACGAACCCAACCTCACCCTCACCCTCACCACCACCACCACCACTTCAATCCAGCCCCAAAGCCAAAGCCAGCTTCACCTCTCCACTGGAGTCATCTGGCCTGAAGTGTATTCACTTTTTTCCAGCTTTCCCTCACAACTTGATGAGATGAGAAGAAATGAGATGCTTATTATGTATATTGTTCTCTGCGGCTGAATGGTATGGGCTGGAGATGGGAGATGGAGAACCTTTTTCAGCTATTTTATATGTAAATTTATGATCAAACAGGTGAGAGTGGAGTGGAGTGGAGTGGAGTGTGGAGCCCGAGGCTGGAGGTCACCCTAAATTAGAATAAGTTCTCGACTCCGTCGAACTGTTATCAATTATTAGTAGACGTCCCTAGGGAAAAAGCTGCGATTGACGGCTGGCGACAAAGAGAGAGAGGGCGAGAGGGGAATAATTTAATTTGTAAGAAAACAAATAAAATGAAATCACTGGCAAAAATTCGTTCACTTACGCCCAAGTTTCCATATCATCAAGAATGATGCACAAGAAAAAGAATGACGGAATGCCCAAGGGCACTGCCAAGGGGCAACTGTTGAGAAAAGTAAGAGAACATTCATGAGAGGGAAGGGACTTGAATAAAACTGTTGCCCATTGAAGTGATCTTGACGTGACGCATCTAACGTGGGAAACGTTCTCAACTAGCACTTGGGGGGATTGACTCCACTTTGTTCCTGTAGCTCGAAGTTAATTCATGCTGTCCACTCTCTCTCCATCTCTCTCGGCGGGGCCATCGCCATCCTTCGTGTCGCATAATGCGCTTCTCAGTTTAAATAGCTTCATTTGTGTCAAGCGTCTGCCGCGAAAAGGGAATATCATAGCGGGCAAGAAGGAGCGTGTAAATTTAATTTCATTTCATATAAATTTCAATCCCGAATAGAGCACAAAAAAAAAAGGAAGCACCAACGCCAGCGCGCAACCTGAGAAAACTGAGCCGCGGAACTGCTGGGACCTGACCCGTGCAGCAGATGCCCAGCTGCCCCCGCTCCCCTACTTGGGGGTTCCAGTTGATGTTTTTCCTGCTGCTGCTGCTGCTGCTGCTGCTGATGCTGAGGATGATGATGTGGTTGTAGATGTGACTGTGGATGCGGACGCGGACGCGAACGCGAACTCAGTGGAGTTGGCCAGAGAGGATGACGCAAATTTATTTAACCTGCGGGCGCAGAGCGAATATTTGAATTTATTTGCATGGCCCACGCGCGATGCTTGGAGTGGGTCTTGGAGGCGGCAAATTGTGGCAGTGGGTACCGTACCGGAGTGCGTCCCGAAGTGGTGTCCTGGCCGCTGTGGCACTGAAGTAATGCCAAAAAGTGCGCAAGCAAAAAACGCAAATTGTGACGACGACGATGAAGGACGAAAGGAAAAAAAACTTTTGCACAAAGTTGTTGCAAGTTGTTTGTATGCGCACAACCCTCCACCACACCCCCTCCAATTCACCCTGCACCATCCCACGGATGCCTCTGTTGATCCTCCCTATAGCCACGCCCACACAATTTCGCCACACAAAATGAGCCGCGCGTCCCGTTGACACATGCAGCGCCACCTGGCGGCCGTCGCCATGAATTTGAATGTATATCCCGCAACCCCGCACCGCCCACCAAAAACAAGAGAGAGAGAGAGAGTGAAGGTGAAGGTGAAGTCGGGGCCCACCAGGCTAAGGAGTGGGAACAGTCAGGAACAGGCGAAAAAGCAAAGACAGAAGACACCACATAAGAGATGCGGAGTGGGGGAAGGGTGGGGGGTGAGTAACTGTAAACTTTGCCCTCGGCAACGAGCGTGATGGCGGCTGTGGGGTGAGGCGGGGTGCTGGTGTTGTATACGTAATGCCATTTTGGTGTAGCATACTTTTATGCGACATTTAAATTCATTACACCCCGCAGGAATAGCCAGAAAACGCGACAAAGTCCTGCAGCATAATGCCCCCAAAGGAGTGGGACTTAGATGAGGCTGTGGCTGTGGCTTAAGGTTATGCGAAATATGAATCGATGCGATCAGTTTCCTATCCAAAAATATCCAGTATGTTCTGCCTTGTGAGTGCCTTCAGGACTTACTCTACTCGAAATCAAAATAAACAAAACGCAGCCATCGAAGGTGGCCCTCACAGAATACACAAAAAGAGAATCGTCTTGGGAAATATTTCCCCCATATGTAAAGTTGGCATAGCCAACCATTGGCAAAGAGCTTCATCGTCTTTGAGTCTCACGAAGCGGCTGTCCGGCTGAAGCAACTCTCTTTTGCTTCTGCTTCTGCTTCTCCCTTTGCCCCTTGCCTCTGGCTGCTACATCCTGCCATTTTTGCTTGAAGGGCATTTCACTCTTCCGGCGCTCGAGTTCACTTGAAACTTTCTGCATAGCATAATTTTGCGAGGCATTTAAATTCATTTTAGCGTAAGAGAGAAATAGAGAGAGAGTGAGAGGGAGAGGGAGAGAGCCTTGGAACAAAAAGAAAATACTTGTGCCAAATTAGTTGAAGGCCCTGCAGATGGACAGCAGCTGGCCAGGGTGCCAGTGTGCCAGTGGCCATACCTGCGAGAGGCTACAGAGGAGAAAGGATCCCTATCTCCAGCCAGATACTGGCTTAATTAGCTTCTCTGATTCGTGGGTGTATGTGGGTGAAGGCGATACGAATGTCTTCATTAGAATGCAACTGTTTGTCGGCCTCTTCAGAGGCTTCAGCTTTATCCTTGCGTTTTGCGCCTTGGACCTGCAGCCTGGCAGCCTCCAAATGGGTCCATCTCTTTGCTTACTCAACCAACTAGCTCCTCCAGTCTTCTTCTGCTGCTGCTGCTCTTGCTCCTCTTCTGTTTGCCGCTTTCAGCCATCTGCTGATGCTGCTTCTCCTTTCCTTAGGATCCTAAGCATCATCTCTGGCTCTGCGTCTGGCTCGGTCTCTGTCTCTGGCTCTGTCTCTGGCTGTGACCCATTTCTCTGCCAAACTGCCGGCTCATTAATGAGTTTTTGTTGCCTGGCCAACTTTTGCCTCACTTCGTACTCTGAGCCCTCGCTGACTGGCTGACTGGCTGCCTGCCTTGCTTGCCTGGCTTTGATTTCTTCCTCTTTGTTCTCACAATTAGCTAAGCTCTGTCTCGCTCTTGGTTGCTTAGCCAAAGTCTACATACAACATGACAACAAGCTCAGACATTTCTCGTCCTTCTCGTCCTGTTGCCTCTCTTAGCTCTGCTCTGCCTCTTGTCTTGCTGATTCTTTCTCTCTGGGCTTCTCTGATTACATGGGTTTCTCTTCAGAGTCCCTAGACTGCACCTCATGCGCCTCATCTTCATCTCCCATCTCCAGCTGCTGACGTGTTCGCGCATAAATCAGAGCAGCAGCAGTGGCAGCATCTGTGGCAGTGGCAGCATCTGTGGCAGTGGCAGTAGCAGTAACGGTAACCTGATGCAGTAATCCACTGCAGTCAGCCGGCGCAGGGCTGCATAAATAGGCAACCACTGGCATCCTTAATGAATGCCTAACGGCCCAAGAGTCTCCTCATTGACTGACTGACTGACTGACTGACTGACTGACTGACTGACTGACTCTGTCTTGATGGCAAACACAAGTGGGACAGGTAATCTACACATTGCGACTATGGAATACCCATTATATGCAGGGCAAGTGAATGACAAGTGACAGCTTTGTATGGTGGATCTGTCACAAATATCCAAGAAACCAAATGACTGCCCGACTACAAGATAACAACTCTGTGCATTTGATATGTAAGGTAAGCCTCATAAGAAGCTGTCCTGGAATACGGATGGGGAATGCATTTTGATTGATTGAAATCAAGGTAGATTGGCGGGCTGACGGCACAGCTCAACTCAACTCTACTGCCTAACAGCTGGCCCCACCCCACCCATTAAGTGCGCATGTGAAAGGCAATCCAGAGGCTGGCTTAATAATTGATAGCCAGGCATAAACCAGGCATAAACCAGGCATAAACCAGGCTCGATGTCAGTGTCAGTGTACAACACTTTGGCACAGTTGGATGGTCTTGTGTCACTCATTTGCCTGCTAATAGCTGCAATTCATTTCGCTTGGTTAGCACCGAATGAAGGCTTCGGCTTTTAGTGCTTTCATTTTAATGGTGAACCTTTTTGTTGTTGTATTTGTTTCGTGTAGAGCAAGTGATTTCAGTGGTCAGAAAAATGGCCCAGAGCATACATTATATTCATATGAAATCCAACTAAAAAAAAGTGCACACAATTTCCTGCTATTAAATGAGTTTTTCATACCTGAACTTAATTGGTTTTCTATTCATTATTTTATTTTATTATTTTTTATTTTCTTTGTTTATTTCTTTGGTTTTAGTTGGCTGTGTGTGTGTGTGTGTGTGTGTGTTTTTATGGCCCTGATTTTTTTGTTGCTTGTTTTGTGCGCACAGTTTTAGATGAATTTTTTGAAAAAAAGTTTCAGTCTATCCAACTGTCTGTCTGTCCCTCTCCGTCATGTGGCGTGCCTCAAAGCACAAAACCCTTGCACACACGTCAGCGCATACAGAGTTGTCAACAAGCATTGACATTAATTAAAGCCCAGCGTTGCATGCGACAGAAACTTGCAACAGTCGCTGCGCAGCACTGCCACTTCTCGCTAACCCAGAACCCGTGCTGCCAGCTCCCAGCTCCATGCGCTCTCTGCTCATTTGTGCTCATGTGTGTGGCCCTGCGGCGGCTTCAGTTAACCATTAGACTTTAATTACTATGCTAAAATCCACGCTTGTCTGCCGCACCACAAAGCGCCAACAACGACGCAAAGCAGCAGCAACAGAATAAAAAAAAGCAAACCCCCACATCGCACAGAGAAAAGATCAGCCCACAGCGACGACGCAACGTATACCCTTTGCTGAGTTATAGAATATCAGCAAAGGATGGGCTACATATAGATATTGGCAGACTTATGGGGTAGGCAGAGCGCACTAGAACCTCCCACCGCTGGGCGGATATCCACTCCAAGGCAGCTCTGCGCTCAAATCTTTGGAGACTTTTTGCTGCTATGACCTGGCTGCTGGCTATGCCCCGTCGATTAGGGTATCTGAATTAGTAGTTGCATGCCCCCTAGTGGCATTTGAGTCTGTGTGCGTGAGTGCCTTGCCTGGCTGGCTGCCCTCATGCTTGTTGCCCTCGAAAGTATGCTTTAAAATTGCATTTCGCATTTTGTCATTCCATGTCCCTGCCCCTGCCGCATTCCCCTTACACGCCAGCAACCCCACCACGACAAGTGGCACGAATAATTGTACAGCCTTGGCTGGGCTCATCGTGCGATTGTGCGGACATTGTTCTGCCACAGATCAAGTCGTTAAAGTGTTGCATCAAAGTATTAACAAAGCTGAATGGCGCCACATGACACATGCCACATGTGGCATGCTTTGGCTTGGGCTGTGCCAGTGCAGTGGCACGCGGAAGTATTTCATTATTATTGTTTTCTTTTGTTGTTGTTGCTACTTTCACGTCTCCTTTTCGCTTGGTTACTTTTACTGCTCGTCGCTTTCTGCTTTCCTTTGTGTCTTTGTGTCCACAGACATAGCTCCAAATTTTCATTTGGCTCTTTTGCCACTTAGTTTCCCTTCTCGCTGGCTCTGTTCTTGCTGTTCACTTTCTTTGGGTGTTTCCCTTCCAGTCTTCTCCATTATCTGGCTACACCTTGCTTGCTCCACAATTCTCTTTTTATCCGCCAGCTATATCTGTTTTCCCCTCGTTCGCTCTTGATTATCATAATTAAACAATTTAGTTTCAAGTGCTGGCCTCCCATTTGTTGCACTTTGCACTGTTTCCCCCGAGTGGCAGCCACATTAACAGCAACAGCAGCAGTCAAATGCATTGTTCGTGCATGTTGCAAGTTGTTGTTGTTGCTGCTGTTGTTGCTGCCTGCCTGCCTGCCTGCCTGCCACTTTTGTTGCTGTTGCTGTTGTTGTTTCCTGTTCTTTGTTGCAGCAGTTCTTAAATGTAAATTACGCGCTTTGTTGACTTTGCCGCTGCAAAAAAAAGGGGGCTGGCAGCGGCAGTGGCACCAGTCGAGTTGGTTGGTTGGTGGTGCAGGGGATGGGGCATGAGGTAAGCAGTGTACGTACACATTATAGAGCTGCCCCCTGCCCCTGCCACCCACTCTTCTGCTACCCACCCTGTAATTGTGGCCAGCTTTGAGCGGGGAATTTCTTCGGCTCCTCCTTTTCCTCGGTCCTGCTCTGCTGTTGCTGCTGTTGCTGCTGCTGCTGCTTTCTCCAGTGCCTCCTTTCTCCAGACCGGGGCTGCGTGCGTGTTTGCGAGATTGCTGTCAAAATGTTGTAGGCTTAAATACCCCGCACCGCACCCCCCCCCCCCCCCCCACATCTCTGCCGCCTGCACTCCTATTGCTGTAGTGCTTTTGCCTTGCCCCCTCTTTGGTTGTCAGTTTTGGACAACGTCTCTGTTTGTCTGGCAAGTGAAATTTCCTGTTTGACATTGCTCGATTATGCATGGAAAGTGGGCAAATGGCTGTGTGTGTGTTTGTGTGTGTGTGTGTGTGTGTGCGTGCTTGGTGTTGATGTGCGTGTGGCTGTGACCTTGTTTTACCCCCTCTCGACCACTTGGTTAGTTTTATACGATTGATTTTTGGGTTGTTTTCTTGTTCTTGTTGCCGCTGCTGCTGCTGCTATTTTCAATTGCCACGTGCAAGACAACGCCAACTATAATGTGTGTGAGTGTGTGTGTGTGTTTTAGTTACCCCTTACCACTGCGTATATGTATAATAAACGACTGTGTGTGTGAGTACACGCTGCGTATACGTAATGTTCGGTTTGGGAATAGTTATGTAAATCTTTTGTACAGATTTTGGTATACTTTTTCGTTGGCTTTCTCTCTCTCTCTCGCATACTGTTTCTCTCTCCCGCTCGTTCTTAATCATTTTGCGGATATTCTACACACTAAAACTTCCCCCACCATCTCCCGTGGTCGATAATTAACTCTAATGACTCTGCCACAACAGACAGCTCTCGAGGTGGAAATAGCTACGGATCGTATTTCAAATCGATTGGAAAATAAATACCGCCAGAATAGCGAACACAATACGGGAAATAGTACGGGAAATTTCCCAATTACTCGAATGACCTTCTCATTTTCAATTGTTGGTGGGTTTTTCCGTTGGTTGCACCCTTCCAATTAGATTATTTTTCACACACAAAAATAAACCAGAGTCGCGGGGCATTCGATTACCATTCTACCCCCTCCAAGTGGGGCATGGGGTGGGGTGGTTATCATTGTGAAACGCTATCTTCGGTAACCTCCTGACACATTGGCCTTCAAAGATGTTTTCCCTGTTGCTAGAGAGGGTTCCCCGCAACACCCTCTCCGCCCAACCCATCCTTGACTATTTGTTTATTTGTTTTACTGTTTTTATTTGACACGTTCCCGGCCCCTGCAACCGCCCCCCGGCGACTATTGCCTAGTTTCCGGCACGTTTGCCCGGACAATTTTCCCATTTGTGCCTTCTGCTCTTTTGCTTTTTAATTTGTTTTAATGAACTTTCATGCTTCTTATTCCATTTCGACGGGGCACAGGAACGGCAACCCCTCGGCAAAGGGGCCTCCAGGGAAGGAAAAGTCTCCTGGATTCAGTTGCAATATGCTCGCTCACTTGTATAATTACAGGCGCCATTGCATGTGCATCTCCAGCTACAGCACCAGCACCAGCACCAGCTTCAGCAGAGTTCCTTCCCCTCGTTATCCACCTTCTCTTGTTTCACGCAGCCTGACGGTATGGCGGCATGGCGGCATGGCCGCATCCTCCCAGTCCGTGTTCGTGTCCGGGTCTGGGGTCTGGCATCCCTCTAGCCTGTGCCTCGGCCTGGGCTTCAAGTGCGTGGCTTTCATTAATTTTAATGAGTTTTAAAAGTTGTTGCCATTTTTTTGCCACACTGCACGCGCGTTGCTACCTACTGCTGCCCCTTAGTCTCTTCCCCTTACCCCTCCATTCCATTCGCTGTTGCTAAAACAGAAATTCACTTTTGGATACCCTAGACACCGTGGGTGGAGGGGGGGGGGGGGCATTATCATTTAGAGCAGAAAATAGTAATGACCAGACCTAGGGGCAGTAATGAACTCATCTTGGCTACATCTTCGCATCTGATTCTGATTCTCTCTCTGCCTTAAAGATATCTTTTTGTCTTTGGTGTTGCAGCAGCAGTTTTAGGTTCCTGCGAAATTTGATTTAAAGCCATTTACCCTGGCAGCACTGATTGCAAGGAGGGGGAATCATTTTTGCCAATATATCTGCGAAGGGTATCCAGCAGCTTCGTCTGCTGAACGTTCGTTCCCAGCGTTGGGGTTTTCCTTTTTTGCTTTCTGTTTTCCATTTTATTTCATTCCATTTATTTGATTCACTCTTCTGTTTTGTTGCTTTTTGTTTGCTGTAAGTTTTTGTGTGCTGCTGTGCGCTGTGTGCTGTGTGCTGTGTGCTCGCTTTTTGCCGCCCATCGTGTACGGATGCTCGGTAGTTTCTTTGCACTTGTTGGCATTTATTCCAACACGAGCAACAACGGTGACAGCGTCAGGGCTTTATCTATTGAGAGCACACACAGACACATAGAGAGAGACACACACAGAGAGGGACACACACAGAGAGGGACACACACAGCTACAGATATAAATGCAGACAATGACATTTATTTCCATTGGCAGCTGCAATAAAGACTGAGAAGTAAGAGTAAACACACACACACACACACACACACTCAGGAGGGGAGGCAACAGCAAAGGGACATTGCGTATACGCCACATTGCCCTCGCCTCCTGCTGTGTGTGTGTGTGTGTGTAAAGTTTACGCTTAAATAACTCACAGCTGTGCATAATTCAGTTTGAAGTTGTCCAGAGGAACAGGAACAAGAACAGGAACCCCAAACCCCACACCCCACCTCCCCTGGAAGGCTACCACACTCCCTGAGGCAAAGGAGTTTTGGTGTAAAGTTTGCATTGAAATCAGAAAGAACAGGAAAAAAAAAAAACAAGAGTCAGAGTCAGAGCCAGAGCCAGAGCAGTAGAGCCAAAAGTATTGCTTCCATTAAGCAGAGCGAAGGAGACCCAAAGGGGTGGTGGATGAGGCTTACACTTAACCATACAGAATTGCGATGAGGGATAGAGCAATGAAAGAGATTTATCCGGGTTAAGTGTGCTGGAATACCGCTGCAAATGAAAACTCGCTAGATTTTGGCAATCATCATCATTATCATCATCACCCCCATCATCCTCATTTTCTTTGAATGGCAGACTTGGGTGAATGAATTCGAAGCTAAGCACTCTCCAAGATCTTCCATTGAACATTGAACTGAGATCGCTGCAGCTTCAAGGGGCATTCCATTCGCTCTAATGATGCGTTTCTGCAAGTGAGTTTTGTGCCTGCCACATCCATTTTTGGTTTCCTATACGAGCATCGACTAGCACGATCCTCCATCTGTGTGAGGCCATAGATAAAAGCAAGCCTTCATTAAATGTTTCCTACAAACAAAAAAAAAAACCCAAACATTTTGCCTGACGAGCTGTCGTGTTGCTGAATGCGTTAAAGGCCAGCGCAGAGTGATTGTGGAGGTGGTTGTGGCACTCCTATCCTGACTGGCACTCTGGCTCTGCCACTGTCTCTGGCTGTGGTCTTTTTATGATTTTGCATTCGTCAACACGAACATTAGACGAGTCATTCACTTACTCCCTGTCTCTGTCCCAGTCTCTTTATATTTAGTTATGTCCCTGTCTCACCCCACCCACTTCTTCTATCCAATTATCGCTCTCTCTTTCGCACATTCGCTGTGTATTTGCCAACGCCATTTGGGCCGCCACCGCCGCCGCCTCATCTCTCGTTGGCTTCTTGTTCGGCCTGTCTGTTGTCTGCTGTCCCTTGTCCCTAGTCCCTTTGTCCAACTGCTTGTGGCGTTTTCGCAATTTGATTTATGTGTTTCCCAACATTCATTAAGATATAATCATAACGCATAGAAAAGCGCACACAAACGACTGCAGCGCTGGGGGGGGGGGGGGATGCAAAGGGGCCCTAAGTCTATATACATATATATGCACATACATAAATATGTACATATGTATGTACATATATCTCTATCTCTCATATCGGTCAGTGTCCTTGCTGTACTCGTATTTCTCTACCATTCCCATTCCCCATCCGCAGTCCACTTCCTTCGCTTGCCAGTCAGTTTGCTCAGTTCTTGTGGCCTCATCACTTGTGCAAACATCGTGGCAACATTTTGGGACACTTTTCGGTCATCAAATTCCATTAGATTCACATGACCAGAAGCTATAATTATGTGGGCAAACATCTGCTGCAAGAATCAGATGATTATAGGGAACTCAAGGCTGAAACTTAAAGTAGTATGCCATATGAATAGAGTTACTTGCCACACAAATAATATACAGAATAATGTAAGCCACTAATGCAGCGACGTCTCTGCGCCACTTCAAGCTCAGGATAAGATAAAGCCACTAACCCTAACAGGAGTAAACGTACATACGAGTACATATGGACTGTTGAGCCACGTAGCTCTGCGATATGTTTAGTAAAATGCAACGATTGTTATGTTTTCCTGTGGTATTAGCTGAGGTGAGAGTTCACGACGAGGCAGTTGGATAGCATCGAGGATCAAGAGGGTGTCAGATAAAAGATCTATACCAAGGCGATGTGCGAGAAGTGAGATTGCAAGTTCAAGACTGAATACAAGTGCAGGCGATCCGAATTGCCAGTGCTCTAATGAGAGGACAAGACAGAGCGAAGACGAAAGAAAGCGGAAAGGGAGTTGGAGCTCAATTCCGTGAAATTTCAATAGCTTTCCAAAACAAAGTCATTGCTTAGTGCTTTGCGCATTGAAAGGCACTGAAAGTCCCCACAAAGGGTTAGCTTTAAATGAACCAAATGAGCAGCATACGAGGGGTGTACTTTGTGTGCTTTGTGGTACATACTTATGTATGTATGAATGTACACACATATGTAGATATGTTTATGATTTGATGCCAATTGCCCTGACAACTGACCAATGGATAAACTTTTGGCTCTGACTCAATTTTTGGTGCCTTTGCGTTGATTATTATTTTGTGTGTGTGTGTGGGTTTCCCCATTTTAATTTTAATTTCCTGTCTGGCCAAGCTTTCAGTCCTTTGCCACTCGTGACAGCCCTCTCTGACATATGCAAAATAATTTGAAATTCTGTCTTTCAGCAATACACACACACACACACACACACATGCATGTGTGTGTGAGTGGAGTCAAAAGTTGAGTTTGTTGTGCGTGCTTCAGTTGAAGCTACATTTGCATAGCTTCCATCCAACCAAATAAAACAAATCATATACAAATACAATTTGTAACTCCAACTGTGTCTGTGTGCGTGTGTGTGTGTGTGCTGTGTGCTGTGTGCTTGCTTGCCGTGTTTTCATATCAATTTACAGTTGTTTTGCATTTTGGAATTTGAATTTCACCTGCCAGCCATTTTTTTGATTTCAATTTTGAATTCGAATTTAATTTTAATTTGAGTTCCTTGTATGCTTCTTAACCCAAACACCCACAGCCCCCCCCTTGCCAGACTTTGCCCCTTGGCATGTCAACCCTTTCCCCACTCTTTGCCGTTCCCTTTACATCTTTAAACATTTTGCCAACATTTAATTGACCTTTGTGATGTCATTTAAAATGCAGTTTTTCCCAATTGAAATAATATTTTGTTTCCTTTTTTTTTTCTGTATCTTTTCAGGTGAGTCTCAAACTTTGATCCGAACTTTTGTACAAGCTGCAAAGGGTAAGAGGATTTACTCGTACATATTTATGTCGAAAATGTTGTAATAGAAAAAGGAATTTGCCTTAATATTGGATTCATTTGTTTGACATTAATTCGACATTCCGGCATTGTCGATCCAAATGGGTGAATCTCATACCGAGATGAACAACGGGAATGAATTGGCAAATAAATTGTGGAAAAACAAAAGGCAAAATATTGGGGGAAACTTACATTGACTCTGCAAGTTATTAGATCTGAATAGACACACAGCCAACGTTGTGGTGGGGTCTGGTGGCAGAAAGAAGTCTTTAAAGCTTTGCCACTGAATCAAGCGGATAAAATATGTACATACATATGCCAGGCGGCGGCTATCGCTGGCAAGCGATAACTTGCCCACAAAAATGTCTCCACAAGTTGGGAGCAGAAGTCGCTGTCGCAGTGGGAGTGGGAGTGGGAGTGGGAGTGGCAGTAGGAGCGGCAATTTTCTCTGTCCAGTGGCCCAAAATTTATGGACTCCTCCTATCGCTGCTCTCCCCTCTATCAGTATCCAGGAGCCCCAAGGCGATCCACCGCCTTCTCACTGGAGAAGTTAAACCAATATTATTTCTGCTTGCCCTGTGCAGCACCACTCTTCCCACTCTCTCTTTCTCTTTCCATCTCTGTCTCTGTTTCCTTGCTGCACTTTGTCTTTGGCATCGCTTTACTCGATTTTTCGGTCAGTGGCAATTGGCCTCCGACATCCGATGGAAGCAGACGACCCCCTTTCACTTGTCCCACCCCTTTCACCCCATTTTCTTCCTGGCCGCACTTTTCTGGTATAATTTTCCGGCTGTTTTCACGTTGCAGGAAACTCGTGAATTTTGCTGCAAGTGAAGGGGCGCTCTGGGTCTGACGTTTCGGGGCGGGGGGCTCGATGTGGGGTAAACAGGAGGTCATGAAAATGAATGTCGTATATATATATATATATTTTACAATCCACCGCACCGCATCGCACCCTCCTTCCACCCCCCCCTGCCACTCGCCCTAACCACTCTTGTTTTTTGTCAATTAGTTGCGCGCTTTTCTCTGCTAATTTCTGCTCCAGTTACGTGGGAGAAAGCAAGCAAAAGGGGTGCCGCAGAGTGAGCGAGGAGAGTGGCAAAGGGTAGAGAGAGAGTGTCGGTTGAGAAAGCTTATTAAATATAATTCACATGGCACCGCCGAAAAGCAGGCAAAGAGAAACCACAACGAGTTAATTAAGTGGTCCTCGTGGAAAACAATCGAAGCCATCCATGTCGGGGAAGGGCCTAGGAGAGGAGACCACTCACACCACTTTAGTTGGAGGGCAAAAGAATTAGAGAAAAGTGTTACCCCCGCCACCACCCAGGCACAGCCACAGCCACGGAACCCTGCACTACAACCAGAGATGTAGAGAGAGCAAGGGAAGCTGCCTCGACCAAAACTGCATTTGCGCCAATTCCGAATGAGGGAGGAGGAGGAGGCACTCACTCGGTAATGCATGTGTCTGAGTGGGGTCTGAGTGTGTGCTGGCTGCACTCTCTCTCTCTCTCTCTCTCTCTCTACCTATCTCTCTGTACATATCTCTTGGATGTGGCAAGGAGTGTGACAGGGCGCCCCTGGCAAGCGCAGTCATTGCGGCTAAAGCGGTTACCGCGGTCTACGGCAGCCGCAAGGCAGCTCCCTACCGCAAAACTGCTTTGGGTCGTCGCCTTTGGCACTGCCTGGCGCTGCATTGATAAAGCCAGAGGGGCAACCCAGAATGTACCGAATATAGCCGAAAGGGCTTACCAGTTGGTGTTTACAGATAGACAAATTTAACAAGGGATTGCATTGCCATAAGAAGAATGTCCGCAACCGCTTCACAGACTTACCCAATCCAACTAATTGGATGTGCATGCCACAATCAGAGCTCTCGATTCTAAGTATGTGAGTGCCATAATTGTGCTGTAATTGTGTTCTGCATATCGGTTTATTCTTTTGTATTTCTGTTAATTTTTCACCGACTTGTGTTGCTCAGTTCTTTGTCCTTGGACTTTTCGTTCTTTCTGTATAAGTTGCTTTGGGTTTAATATTTGCTCTACAGGAGATCTTTCTGCCTTCTTTTTTCTCCTTCTTATTCTGCTTCTTCTTGGACTTCTGCTACCCCACCTGCTGCTGCTGCTGCTGCTGCTGCTTCTACTTTTCGCGACCTTCCCTCTCCTTCTTTATCCTGCCACTCACTCACCAAGTGCCTTGGCTCGTAAACGGAAGACGCCTTCAACTCTGCCTGCTCCTCTACCTCTCTCCCTCTCCCTTCATTATGCTCACCTCTTGCGTATGGCATTTTATTTTTTATTTCCGTGTGGTGTTTTCGGTTCCTGTTGTTTTGCCTGCTCTTTCATTAGATCATTTGAAATTCTATGGCAAGCAGTCGTTGCCTGTTTCTGCTTATTTGCATACATGCAAAAGGGCCTGGCATAGCTAAGCAGTTGTCAGTGTCTCTCTCTGTGTGCATCTCTGTGTATCTGTGTGCCATGTGTCTAACGCCTTGGTGTACGTTTCGTGAGTTGCATCAAGGAGGCGAAGCTCGTGTGTGGCATGTGGAAATTGAAACAATTCTTGAACAATGCAGCAAAGTTTTAGCTGCACAGCTCCACTTCTGATGTTGCTACTTTTTCCCGAGTTGTAAGTTATTAAGGCTCAAAATGGCGCACCGAAAAGTAGGCAATGCAAAATGCAAAAGCCCCCAAATGTGGCTAATGCGCTACCCCCGTAAAACACCCAACCCCCATGCCCATGCCCATGCCCATACCATCCCACGCCACCCACTCGTAACCCCAAAAACTAGGCAAATGCAATTTGAGTTTAAAGCTTTTAGGAAGAATCCCCAAACCCAAACCCAACACCAACCCCAAAACCAACCCGGCCATATGGAGGTTAGAGTGTTCGCCTCTTGGTTTATGACGCGGCCCGGACGGCACGTTTAAACAATTGCAAAACTTTTTATGGGCGTTTTTTTTTGTTTCTTCTTTCTTTGCTCCATATAACCCGTGTAACGGGCCTAACCAGCAGTCCGTCCCCACACACACGAGCTGTCTCGCATAGCGTAGTTCGTCGATGGCCGTGTGACCGAGTCGAGTCGAGTCGAGTCGAGTCCCTCGCTTAGTTTGAAAGCCATTGTCCAAAGTTTGTGAGCAAAGTCAGATTTTCTTTTCATTTTGTAAATTGGTTGGCTCTATCATACATCTAATATCTAATATTGGAAATATTGGTTTGTAAAACACCACGACATTTGTCGCTCAAGAACTTTAAGAATATTGAAGCAAAGAATGTAGAAGCGAATCTCAATGGGAGAAACACTCGAAATATCTGAAGGGATCTGTCATTTCTGCGTGGTAATTTATATTTCTAATTGGAAATATTCTTCATAATATATTTAATTAATTAATTAATTAATTAATAAGTATGCCAATATCTTCATTGGCTGCTTTGGGAACTAGCGAACACCAATCTCGTTGATACGTTGAGTTCCCTTGAACTTGCCGCCATGGCTCTTCTCTCTCTCACTCTCCCCCTGTCTCTGTTACTCTCTATAATTTCTTAATTTCTTCGCAAAATAATTAATTGACTGCTTAGTTAGCCATTCCAATCGAAATTCGCCATTTAATTGTTGCAATTTTCGTTTGAGCTCAATAAATTATAAATCGTTAACCACCTCAGTTCAGCTCAGAGCCAACCCGCAGCCCACTGCCCGCTGTCCGCTGCCCTGCAATTATGGCTGGCAATTATTTCGCTTTCACTCGGCCATTAATTATTTCATATTCGTGGCTTTCGTCTAATGAAATTGCACCAATACGAATACGAGTGAGTAGTCGCAACAATTGCCGCACTTTTCGAGGCACTGCCAATGCAATGACCTCAGAACTGTTATCGCTCCGGATGGTCGGCGGGGCCCCGGTCGGTATTAATCTTTATGGCCAAAAGTGGAGGTGGTGTCCCGCAGACCCGCAGACCCGCTGTCCCGGTGTGCTGGAGAGGGTGGAGCGGGTGGAAGGTGGGTCGTAGCGGTTGCTAACGAGTCGTAAAAACAAAACTAACGACGGTTGACGCTCGGTCCGTGGCAAAACCATAAACTTGCTACGGCGCTTACCCCTCTATACCCCTCTATGCTGCCTGCCCCATCCGCACTCTTCCTCCCTCTCTTTTTCTCTCTGCCTGTCTCACGGATTTCTGCCTTCCCGCTGCGTTTTGCTGTTATTTTTGGTACCCTGTAATGTAACTAAATATGGGCGCATTGTGTGCGGACATTAAGGGATCTTCATTGGCGAATACCTTTCTCCTGGGGAATGCCTTTAGTTTTTTATTGTCAACTTTTATGAAGCAACAACTCTGCAATGAGCTTGCCAGTCGAACGCTTTAATTTGTAGCCCTCCACAGTTGCCTGATTCATTTGTTTGTCTACCATTAAATAAAGCGCATATCTAGGGTATCCTTGTGGTCGATTCGTGGGTGCCAGGTTGATGTCATTTGCCTTCGGGCGGGCAGTGGGACAACAAACAGCAGTGAAAACAACAACAACAAAAGACAAATACAAAATTTTGCGCTTTGCTGCTCGCTTTGCGTTTGGCATCTGTCAAAATGGCAGCCAGTCGGTGGGTGGGGTTGGGTTTGGGTTGGTGTGGTTGGGTGCTGCTACTCCTGATTGTTGTTGGGTGGTTGCTGTCACGCAAACGTTTGAGCAGCAAATGACGATGTCGTTTGCCATTCACTCTTATCCTCTCCTTTCTCTCCTCCCAACCCATCCCATCATCCTCTGTTGTCTTTTTATAAACGAGTTTTGCATTAAAATTTACAGCAACAACAAACACGCGCACACACACACACACACACCCACACACACACACACACACACACATACACACTAAATGAAGACATCAACGTCAATGGGTGTGTATCTGTGCATGCGAACGTGTGTCTGTATGTGTGAGACAGGTGAACGTACCCGTCGGCTGCTTGGCAATGACAGTACCCCATACACCATGCTCCCCCACCCCCCGCAGCAACGCTATTCCTTCCACTTCTGTGCGCTGATTTGTCAGGATATAAAAAAAAATAGAAATATAAATGTTATGACTTAATGGGGAAAGGGGGAAACAGAGTGCTGAGTGGAGAGAGGAGAGAGGAGAGAGGAAATGGAATAGGACGACAGGCCAAGAACAGGTGCCCCTTCAGTATCAGTCCCGGAGACAGATGCCAGTGCCAGTGCCAGTGCCAGCGCAGGAAAGTAAAACATCCAAAGCCAAGTGAACAAATCAACAGATTTATCAGCTGCACAGACGTTGGCCATCTCTGGCAAACAAAAAAAGCGAATACTAATTCAACCCCAAAGGCCAATGGGAAAATCGATCAATCGACAGAAAAAAAAACAAACACTTTAATTAAGGATTTGTGTAATGCAATTAATTACTCACTAATGCAATTTCCATTGTGATTGCTCTCGCTGATCTGTAATTATAGGTCATTTATTTACTTGCAAACAAATAAGTTTTGTTTCAATTTTTATTACTGCAGAATATAAATCATAAATAAAGAATATATGTATGTACCATGAATATATTTATTATCGAATATTATTTCAAAAGTGAACAGATTATTGCAGTCCTAAATGTAAGACTCTTATTTTGTGTACGCTTACAAAGACCGCTCGAGAGTCGTGAGGATCGTGAGAGCGAGCGGCGAGCCCACTCTCAGAGCGCTGTCAGCGAGCAGAGCGCTAACAGAGCTGCTACAGGCTGTCAGCAAAGAGTGGTAACAGAATGTAACCCCAGGCTGTTAGAAGCTGAAACAATGTTAATGGCATTTTACGATTGCCTCAATTAATTATTTCATATGGAGTGCTTGCTGTTTTTCAAACTTAAACCCGAATCAAATTATTTTTATTATCAACATACCAATTATAAAATTTTTAATAATCTCCACAGAACAATTTCAAATGCGAGTAGGCAAATTTAATGTACCGAAATTATGTATGCCAGAGGGGTGGGGGTGGTAGTGGGAGTGGGAAAGGATTATAGAATATAAAATTGAATATTTTGTAAGCATTTTGATACTGGTGTTCCGAGGCCATTTCTGCTGCCTAATTCACTCGAGCACGAGTCGAACAACTGGCCAAACAAAATCGACTTACGGGCCATCTCATGAACTGTGGACTATGCATCAATGCCCCCTCACACAAGCAGCCCAGCAGCCCAGCAGCCCAGCATCCAAGCACCTATCACCGCCCTGTCCCATTGTCCCATTCAGCATTTATGCAGCATTCATGCTATCAGCTTCACTCAGCACCTCTGACCTTCTTTTGCTGGGCGGGCCCGTCCATTTGTTGGGGCATTCATTTGGGACAAAGCTCTGCACATATGTACATACCCTGTGATCGTGTCGTTGTGGGGGTAAAGCGATGGAAACTAATGGAGCATGAAACCTGCTCGTAGCCGCGGGGAAAGGCACTTTTTTCAATTTAAAAACTCTTAAAGGAACTGCGATAGCCGCCATAAGCTACCATTCTGAAGTGTCAGTGGGCACCTTTCCGGTCTAAAGCATTATTCTATTTCTTCTATTCTCTGACCTTTAGTTTATGGCATTTGTGGACTGCGCCAGTTTTGGCAATCGCCCGCACACACACACAAACACACACAGATACAGCTACAGAAACGGACATAGACATAGACACGGACACGGACACAGACACAGACACAGACACAGCTGTGTGTGTCATGTGCAGAGCCATAAATCATTTATTTGAAAATTGCTATTGTATTGCGGTTTAATAGCATGTGATCATCATCATCAGCAGTGGCAGTGGCAGTGGCAGGAATAGCAACAGCAGCAGCCACACAAGCTCTACCTTGCACCAATGCCCACCCACCCTCTCTCTCTCACTCCACCCACTCCACGCCACACACACAGGGGGAGCGACAGAGTGCGAGAGATATTCGAGCTGCTCGTCACACACTTCATGGCATATTCATAGCCAACTGTCTCGCCCAGTCGTTTGCATCGTTACATTTAATATCCCAAATCGCATACGGAGTTCAGGGCTGGGGGGCTGATGGTTCCAAGGGGGGTCCAGGGAATGCCGCACATGCCCCAATATGCCCATTAATTATAATGCCGCACTGCGAGCGAAACGAACGAACAAGCGAGAAGCAGCCCCTCACGTTGAGGGGCCTCAACTAACTTCCGCTTGGCCCCTGCCCACACACATAGCCAACCGCACACCTACCCCTGGACCTGACCTGACCCGTCATCCCTGGCCCTATCGGAGCCTGCCCTGCCCCTTTTTAGCGTAGCCAGCAACATATGCCGCACGTTCCACTGCGCCTATCGGCCTGTGGATGCCCTGCCCTTGGGGGTACTATAACTTTAGCGTTGGGAGAAAATGCATATGAAGGTAGAGTCTGCATTGGAGTCAGACTTTGTATCGATATTTTTGTATATTCATTTAAAAATGTTAAAATGCAATTAGCATTGTTTCATCTATATTGAAAAACAGTGCCCAGGGATCTGCAGCCGCTCCCTCTCAGCTCGCTCTGGCAGCGATCCTCACGGGTCTCGAACGGTCTTACCCTAAAGGATCCGAGGAATCTGGTAGGGTATTCGCAAATGCGGTCTTCGCAGCAAGCAGCTGTCCTGCTTTGCTATGTCCTATGGCTGTGATTTTCGGTCTCTTTTTCCCCCTTTTATGTTTTTCTATTAAATTCGGTGTGTCCTCTGGCTTTGCCTCTCTCTCTCTCTCTCTCTCTCTCTTTCTCTTTCTCTTTGGCTGTGGGGGGTAACGAGGTCATTTGGCAATATACCAACACAAACAAAAATTATGTTATTGGTCAATGTATTTATGAGTACGCCAGGCTGTACGGGCAGAGCCCGAGCCCTGCCCCGTGCGCCACATCCTGTCCCAAGCCTCATACCAAACCCTTTTGTGCACCAACCCATTGCCGCTGGTCACCCTTGTGTGTGTGTGTGTGTGTGTGTGTGGAGGTATTCGCCTGCCTGCGAAAATTGCACGAAAATTGGAAATTTATTGCTCGACACACACACGGAAAGAGACAGAGAGGGAGAGGGAGAGAGAGAGAGAGGGAGGACACCAACATGCGCTAATGACATTGTGCTGTGGTTTTTCCATCCTCTCCCACTCTTTGTCTCTCTCTCTCTCTCTCTCTCTCTCTGGCAAAAATGATTTCGATTGGAATCTTCCATATACGAAATAGCAAAAGTCCTGAAAATTCGTTATTAAACCAAACAGATTCGCAGCCATTGTGTTTACACGATAATGGCTACCATTGGCTGGTGGATTTCCTAGCTTCCCCGTGCCTCAGATCCATTAGTGGTTTTCTCCATTCAGTTGAAAGAACTGAGTGAGTTCTAGCTGCAATCGCTGTGATTTCAGGCCACGCATAAACGCTGGCCGCAACGTTGTGGTTGGCATAACACTACCACTGGCAATGGGTTTCACCCAGGAGCCCCATCGCATTGGATTGCCAATTGAGCACAGCTCCAAGCGAAGCAAAGCTTGGCCACACCTCAGTGACAGACGCGAGACACAACACGGAAGCAATCAACAAAGTCATGCACCTTGGCTTCCTGACAATGTCCTGTAGCCTGTACCCAAATCCCAATTGGGCCACGTGGCCGAGACCCGAACCCAAGTGCAGTTCGGGGCTAAGAGACCGATTTCCGCCCATAAAGATCTGCTCTGGAAAAGGTCGTTTCCTATGCCTTAAAGCTAATGAATTTTCATAGAATTGATTTCTGGCAGAGAGCAGGCACCAACACGAGCAATCGCTGCATAGCTAACCCGATCCCTGGGGCTTGTGACTCGTTTCTGGCCTGGACTCGTATCTCTGTGGCAATTAGTGAGCTGCCTATCTGCAGCCTGGCAGCCTGGCAGCTGCCACTTGCCACTCGCCAGCTGCTTGCATATCATTCAAATGCGCATCGCAGTGCAAATGCGCATTAGCAGGCCACACGAGGCAGCCAAGTGACGACTGACAATTGACAGACGACAACCGACTGACAGCTGATGAGTGAGTGAAAAGTGCACAATGTTCTGGGCTATCGCGAATTGTGATGATGTCGCAGTCGCCGTCGCAGTCGCTATCGCAGCCTTAAGGCGCTTAGGGAACATTGCCGAAAAGTTCGATGAGTGCTGGGTATGCCGGCGGCCGCTAAGCAGCTTTCCGTGCATCCTATTGTAGCAGTGTAGAAGTTGGAAAGTCTTTTCATGCTGCACCAACCATTAGAGAGAGGTTCCATGGTGATATCCCAAATGGAAATCAGATTTCAGGGGAGGGGGTGGAATGTTCACCCACTCGCAATTCATAAACATTTGATGTACCCACACCCCACACCCCACTGGCCATTGCCATTGGCTGCCTGGATGCGTGTTGTGTGTGTTGTGTGTAGCATCAAATTCGTCGGCGGCTAATTAGCTTCTTATTTGCATCGTTTTGGTGGTGTCACTTATTACGCATACGCCGCGTGGTCCGTGGACAAACAGAATGCTAATGAGGTGAGTCTCAAATTTACCCCAGACACACGATACAACTGAAAGCGTTTGCGAGAGTGCGAGAGAGTGGGAGTGGGCAGTGGGAGTGGGCAGTGGGAGTGGGAGTGGGAGTGGGCAGTGGGTTTTCCATTCTCTTCTCATTTATTCATGAGGTTGTTCCCGAAGGCAAAGGAATTTCCTAATGAATGAATGCAAGCGAATTTTCCTATTCTTCGTGCGGGACAAAACGATTGGGGGGGGCTGTGGCTGGCTCTGAAGTGAATTGACATCCGAGGAGGCTCTCTGAGCTCCGAGCAGGGAGAGGCCAGCGGTGCCAGAGAAGGGTCAAAACTTTAGCCTGACTTTATTTACATGTTGTTGATTTGCACTAAGTTACGAGTTCCTTCCGTTCCGTTCCGTTCCGTTCGGTTCCTTTGCTTGCTCTATCCGTTGCCATCGTTGCTTTCGTTTCATTTCGTTTCCTTTAGCCCCGGAGCGAGGCTTTGTTGGCCCTGGCAATCTGTGGCCGGCCATTTTGGTTGCAGTTTGCCTTTTGTTTGCTTGGCCTTTTGTTTAAGCCTTTTTCATTATTTAAATGCAATTTTAGATGCTACCCTTGTGCACTCCACTGCACTGCCATTTGCCTTTCGCCTTTGCCTTTGCCTTGGCCACATTGCCTTTTCCAGTTGTCTATTTTTCTGGCCTTGTAATTGTCACATGAGCAACTATTTGTCTGGTCTTTGGACATTCAATATGTTTGTCGCTGTCTCTGTCCCTTTGCCCGGCCATATCCTGGCCAGCCCTAGACTGCTCTTCCATTCTAATCCTCCTCTGTTTGACACCCTGCTCCGAGCCCGAAGCCAACCAATCTCCGAAAGGCCGCTTAAGACCCCCCCCCCCCACTCCCACTGTATTAATTACAGCGAGTGGGCTGCAAGCTAGGGCCTGTGGCCTGTGCGCTGTGGCATGGGACTCATGATGGGTTGTGGTTGGGGGATTGAGGATTGGGCCCAGACATACTACTGGAATTGTTATGCTGGTCTCCTGTACTGCCCTGTACTGTCCCCCTGTCCTATTTGCAGCGAACTAATTGAAAATATTACGTACCAGGAAAATTGCATAAAATTAATTGGCATGCATAATCAATGAGCTAGTAAAAATAAATTGAAATTTAATTGAAATGTTATATACACTCGATCTAAGTATGTACATATATGTACATTGAAATGAATGAAGTGCAGTGGAGTACGTATTTTTCAATGATGCATGTGGAGGGGTAGCACAGTGGCAGGTTGGAAAAGTACGTGGAAAATCACTTTTTGTGTGTGTTCCAATTCGAAATTTTACGATTGTTTTTTCAGCTGAATGACAGTTAATATGCGCTGGGGATTCTATTATATTTTCATTATAATTAGAATTTTGAATACACTTCTAGCTAAGTGGAAGTAGAGTCAAATGATCCGCACTTATTTTAGTTCAGTTTTCGTATTTATTTTCGTTAGAATCTCGACTTTCAGTGACTTTAATTGGTTGCATTCCCAAGACTCACTCGTATTGAATATAATTTATACCTTGTTCTGGCAATGCCATTCCCGAGTCATCTTATACGAGTCTCTGTTCCTGTCATAGTTGAGCAGCTGTACAGTTGCGGTTGAAGTGAGTGCAAAGCTTCATCAGATTTCCTCAGAGATTCGACTGTATCGGGGGTACACTCGACATCGGTGCAGCTCTGCCAGATCAAATGGAGCTACACGTACGAGTACCTGTTGAAAGGAATCACCACAAACGGAATGGAGGAGAGTTTGGCCAAAGGCCAAAGCCATTAGGTGCATGGCATGCGAGAGAGAGAGAGCTTGGAGAAACTTAAAAAATGCATCTGCAGATTCTGTCGTTCCTGTTCGCTGTTTATGGGGCAATTAATCCATCACAATTAGTGGTAGTCAGTGGGAATGCGAGTAGGAGTTGCAATATGCTTGGGTCTGTCGATGGTGGAGCCACCAAAAGTTAACCCCACCCACCCACACACATATATGGGAAGTGCAACCACAGTGTGCTATGTGCATTGATTGACTGGCAAACAGCAGCAGAGGCAGCAGCAGAGGCAGCAGCAGCAGCAGCAGCAGCACTAGAGCAACCAGAGGCAAAACCAACAATTGCTGATGTGGTCCCGGGTACGGGTCCAGTTCTACGTCCGTGTGCGGCTCTGCGTCCCGGGTAGTGTGCTGCGGGGCTGGTGGGCTCCGCTCCTCTCCTCTCCTCTCCTTTTGCTGTTTGCTTTTCTGATTATCATTGCATATTTCTGTTCTCTCCACTTCATTCCTCTCCTACCCACATCCTTCGCATCCTGTCAGTGCTGCTCCATTTTCATGCTGTGTGCTGCAAGTGCTGCCATTTTGATGTCCTTTTTTAGAGTGAAAATTCTCTTCTTTCGGCAACATGAAATGTAAAAATATTATTTCAATATGTGCAAAGTGTGCACCAGTATGTGTGTGTGTGTGGTCTGTGTGTGTGTGTGTGCTTGCGAGTGTGTGCTTGCGAGTGTTTTCTGCATTTGAATTGTTGTTTATATAT
This sequence comes from Drosophila subsilvestris, assembly GCA_035043285.1. Taxonomy (NCBI): domain Eukaryota; kingdom Metazoa; phylum Arthropoda; class Insecta; order Diptera; family Drosophilidae; genus Drosophila; species Drosophila subsilvestris. Next base: position 119,173 of record JAWNNB010001044.1, read on the forward strand.
TGTTTCACTTGATTCAGCCTCCTCCCCCCCTCCGCCACCACTTCATGGACATACCCCTTGGATATTACCAATCTGCCGTTGGGGCATGCACGAATCTGACTGGGGAATCTGTTCATTTGTCCATCTGTTGGTCGCTTGGCTTTACCTGCCAGCCCGCTAAAAGGGTATTGCGTTGGTCGTTCAGTTCAGCGCTTTTTTGGGCGCCATTTTTGCAGCGCTTTTAACGCCATTTTGTTGTGTAATGGCTCAGAAGTTTGTTTGTTGGTTCTATCTTCCTCTGCCTCTTCCTCTTCCCCTTGCTCTTGCTCTCTTGCTCTCTTGTGCTTTTTATCGCTTCGTTCGCTTTTCAAGTGTCCGATGAGTAAGTCAGCTGTGAAAGAGAGAGAGAGAGAGAGAGAGCAATGCCAAACATTTTATTATTATTTATTAATTTACGCCTTTTTGTTCTGTTGCTGTTGTTGTTGCTTTTGTTCAGCTCTCCACTGAAGCGCAGCAATTTCGGTCAATGATTTACTGGGCAGCACGAGCGCTTCAATAACATTTTAATCATACATTTTATACATGTATGTATCCACTTTAAGCCGATATTCTATATATGTATATATACATATATATATGTATGTATATGCTGCTTGCACATATCATTGAAATTGCATTGTAAATGCGTCAATTTTTGTCAACGGAAATCGTTTTGTTTGCCTTTTCTGGCCTGTGAAACATTTCGCTCATTTCGACATTTATTATGCACGATTTCAATTAAATTGATTCCTTTCCACTGTCACTGTCACTGCCGCTGCTGCTGTTCGCTTTCAATTAATACAGATTTTCCAGCCAATTGGTCACACTAAAAACTAAAGCTGCAAACACACACACACACACAATTTAATTGCATTCAGAGTCAGAGAGTGTTTAATCGAGTGAGAACAGCGGCCTCTATCTAGCGGCCTATTCTTGTATTTAATTTCATGCAGAAATTGATTATTTTTTATTTGCTTAAATGACATTTGTTTGCTCATTTTGATTGGGCGAGAGAAGGTGCTTCTCTCTTTTGTTTTAATCATAGAAAATAGCAATGGACAATTGGCTCATCCATTGAAACTTTTCCCCAACGAAAGATGAAGCAAAGTTTACCGATCTCCACGTGTTGCAGAACTGTTGAAGTGCAGCACCGAAAAAGGTGAGCTGTTGCCTTATGCGCTCTTCATGCAATATGCATGCCACCTGCAACCCTCCCCTTGCCAGGGAGTGGCAGGTGAAGGCACTTTGCATTTTATTTGCCCTGCCTGTTAACGGCTTGTCGTATTAATAATTATTTATGTGTAAAATATACATATGTACATATACATCTATATATGTATATATATCTATAAAGCGTAGCGGCCCTGTCTGCGTGTATGGGTTTATCTCTCTAGTAGATACAGCGGTGGGTTGCCCTGTTGCCCGTGCCCGATGCCCATGCCCATGCCCATGCCCATGCCCATGCCCGTAATGAGCATCGAAATCGCTTTGTTAAGCACTTGTAATTATTTCTCATTCGATATTAATGCGCCTGAAAGCAGGCGGCTGCACTTTCTGTCTGTTCGTTCCATTGTGCCCCTAATGGAGGTTTATGCACGCGTTAAAAGCGGACCTCGACCCCGACCAAACTTTTCCAGTGTGTGTGTGTGTGTGTGTGGGTGGGGCGGGCAGACACTCTGGAATAAAAAGCGTCCTGGAAAGTGGCTTAAAGTAATTTAATTATGACAAATTGGATTAGCAGAGCAGAGGCGAGAATGGCACCGGGGACCGGATACTGAGAAAGGGGACGTGAACGAGGCTGGGGCTGGGGCTTGGGCTTGAAACTGGGCTAAGCGCCTCGCATGTTTTTATATACATATTTTTGCTGCAAAAAAATATCGTTTAAAGCATTTACATACGTGGCTGTGTGTGTGTGTGCGTGTGTGCGTGTGTGTGTGATGACATTCCACTCTGTCTATGCAGCTGACATTAAAAACCATTTTAATGCATTTTAATAGCCATCGCACGAAAAGTGGAAACTACGTCACCCACCATCAACAGCCACCCCCCCCCCCCCCCAGCCACAACATCCACTGCATGGAGCACAGCCCCAGCCCCAGCCCCATCCTCATGCGCAGGTTTTTTTGTGTTTTAATTTATGGCATTTTAAATGCAATTTACTGCCTCTGCAGGCTGTCCTCAATCCTGCCACCTCGCCACAGCCTGAAGGCCGCAATGCTGAGGCTGAGGACGAGACTGAGGCCGAGTGTGTCATGTCGGAATCCCAAAAACTATTATGGCCTTCCCGCCTTCCTGCCGCACAAAACTTCAGCAATCAAAACGCAAAAGTTGTGACCGACTTGCAGATGTAAATGGCGCATTGGAGTAGGAGACGGCGACGGCGACGGCGACGGAGATGGGGAGAGCTAAAGCTGGAGGAGCATTGTCCTGCGTTCAGGATTCAAGCTGCTCCTCTCAGTCAGTCCCAGCTGTGGCCTCAACTCCCTGTACTCTGCTTATGTTGCCCGAGTATCTTTGTTTGTTTGCCCTGCCACTCACTTCAGTTCATCTCTTCATCTCATCATACTCGTAGCTGCTGCTGCTGCTGCTGCTGCTTCGCATTCTGTGGCTCCTCTGTGTGTGTGCTCTGGGCCGAAGCTTGTTTGTCTGCACCTTCTTCTGGTGCCATCATCACCATCACCATTCATGTCCCTAGACGCTCTGTGCTCTGCCCGGACTGGGCTTTGGCTTACTTTAATTGTTAATTTGGCTTATGGCTTCTTCATTGTCGTCGGCCGCCTTGACCACAAATCATATTCTCTCTCTCTGCTCCCCAGGGAGCTCCAGCAGGGGAGAACTCACTTAAGGTGTTTTCTCTGGCGCAGTCCTTTTGCGGCTTCCAGGCCATTTGCCCAGACAGGACAAAGGGATGGGGTGGGATGATGGTGCAAGGCGGTGGCCGGTTGCCAGTTGCTGGTTGCTGGTTGCGGGTTGCGGGTTGCGGGTTGCGGCGGGTATAACTAAATGTAATCAAAATCAAATTGCTCAAATTATTATTTAATTAATATGGAGCCAGCTGTGATGTGCCTCTGCTTTATGGACACAGCGTACGGCATCTGCTCCTTTGCCCCTCTGCCTCTCAAAGGGGAAGGAGGTGGGAGCACTAATGCCCAATGTGAAATGTGAAATGAATATTTGCTTGGATCTTTTGCGGCGCATGCAAAGTATAACATTTCAAAGTGATATATGCAGGTTTATTGATTTGCCTGGCATATTTTGTGTTGCCATTTAGAAATTCGATTGCAGTCCAGGAATATACTTACATAAATCGCAATTAATAATCTATTAATTATAATCATAACTAATTATTATTAGGCATTAATATGGGTACACATTATTAATATACAAACATTCCATTACTCGTACTCGTATGCACTGAGATCAATCATCGAACAAGCAGGCGGCAAGACGGCAATAAGTTGCTCACTTTGGCTAAATTCCATTTGATTCTTATTCTTATGCGTTTTGGAATACTTTTTTTTACATACACCGATAGAAAAAAGCCCTGAAATTTTAATATTTTCACTCATTTTCATGCCATTGATTTTCATCCAAGAGTGGTTGTATTAATATTGAATGTTTTTCACTTAAATTCTGATATAAATATGAAAATATTTAAATTTAATATATTATATTTATTTTAGAGTGTTTTGTATTTAAATTGAATATATTATATTTATTTTAAGGTGTTTTGTATTAAGATTAAAAATGAACGTATTAAAAAAACCATTTTAATACATTTATATTTGAATCAAAGTGAATTCTATTTAATTTTACTATGTTTCAATGTTTAAAAATCGCATTTTAAATTCAAATATGATTGTAGTTAATTTTACTTTGGTTTTTTTCTATCAGTGTACACTCGTATACATATGTTCACAAGGACAGTTCCGCCAAAAGGGTCCACCAGACCAAAAATCATAAACAGTCAAAGTCAAGTCAATTTCCGTATAGTTTTTACCGTATATTATTTTCTAAGTTTATAGAAAGGTAACTAACTTTACCCTTTTGACATATAAATTCATTAATTTTGATGCGAAAACCTCGTGGTCTGGTCGTTGGGGGCTGCTCTCGGCGTCTCTTTTGACGATCTGCTTTACGCTCTCATCTAAATTCGTGTTCACTCGCTCTTGCTTTGCGCTCTCTCCTGCCGTGATAAGAATTCGCATGGCAGCGATCGCTGTTGGCAAAATAAAGCCCACCAATCAATAGGTAGAGTCTTATCGGTCCATTTCTGTACGAAAGTTCTAAGTAAATACTGAAATTGGATGCGCGTGCAGCCACTCAATATATGTACATAGATACCCGTATGCATGGTACATCTCATGTGACATTTGACTCTCTATCAATTGAAGGAACAACGAATTGCTACTGTCATCAGTTAATAGACTATGGCTGAAGCTTAGCTTCTGTTTTCCCCTTTACAGCAACACTAAAAAAAACACACACAAATTTACCTTCGTTTTGTGCCATCAATTTTGAAATATAAACGCTGAAAATTTCCACATTTAACCTGCAGTTAACTTTCCGCAACTCTCTTTTGCACAGTTTTAAGTGGCAATCGGTTAGGCCGCGCGAACGACTCTCTCAGCGCATAACAGTTTGTGATGTACTAGTCCTAGTCCAAGCGCCTGCCCATGCCCCTCTTGCAACATCCGCCATCCGCGGGAAGCTGGCTGTCACTGGCATAATTTGTTTAGCCCGTAAAATGACCTTTCAAGCGCACCCGCGAGTACACGCGCGGCACGAACCTTGGACAGCGAGCAGGCGGCAGGCGGCAGGATAAAAGCATCACTAAAGCGACCCGATAGGAGGCATACCAGCAGCACAGGATGTTGAAGTGGAAGCGGAACAACAACGTGGATGAGGATGAAGAAATACAAAAAAAAAAAAAAATGGCTACCTTGGGGCGAGGGCTGCCAACTTGGTAATAACTCAATGGCTAAATCAATTGACGCTCTTGTTCTTGGCCACTGCACGGCGAGGAGAGTGCAGCTTATGCACCATAGTCATAGTCATGGTCAGGCCTCTCTTCAGCCACGCCCACGGACAACAAAAAAGTTTCACAACCAACGGACCAGCGTTGAGTTTTCGTTGTTCTTGCTCGGCTATGGCTATTGGCAATCCCCAGAGCTGGAGAGCTGCAGCTCGGCCTCCGCCCCCTGCTGCCCTGCTCCACTGCTGCACTGCTCCACTGCTGCACTGCTATCCAGCGCCGTGTGCCACTCGGCAGCATCAAAACAAAAGTCAAATTGAATTACTTTTGCAACATGGCAACGACGTTGAGGCAGAAACAGAAACAGAGGCAGAGGCAGGCCACTCTTTGTTGTTTCAGCCGTTGTTCTCGCAGTTGTTGTTGTTGCTGCTGTTGCTGTTGCTCCTTGCCACTATTATGCTTGTAGTGTTTCCCGTACAACAGTGGCAACAACACCTGGCCAAGACCTGAAGCTGCCTTCGCTTTCGCGTGCCGCTCCGCTCCGCCAGTCTCGTCCAGCCGACTGAAAAGCCATTGAGAGAAGAGAGTGCTTGCTGGAGTGGAGGGAGGATGGGATGGGCAGCCAACGGTTAAGTGAAGTGGCCGCCAATGGTACATCTTTCGCTCGGACTATCTCAACATTGTGGCCGCAGTGCACCAAGGCTATAGTCGAGTATTCCGACCAGAGAGATATTTGCCAGCTCGTAGCTGTACGCTGCAGTCCTGCAAGTGGCATAAAAGTATTAATAATAATAATCGAAATGGGTCTCAAAGCAGTCACAAATACACTACGATATCCAGCTGTTCTTCTCTGAGAAGAGAAGGCTGTAGGCTCTAGGCTGTTCCTAATCCATGTAGTCTAGCCTTTTGCGACTACCTGCTAAGCATACATATACCAACGGAGAACATTCATCAAATCTGTGCGAACTTCCGCAGGAACTGGGACAGGAGATGGCTCTGTGGCGAGGGCATAAAAGAAATGGCAGAGGGGGGAAACTTTTAAATGCCGCCGCACAATGGCAGCGGATGGCGGCGAACATTTCGTTGCAAAAGCTGCACAACCAGCTTTGTGTCTCTCTCTCTCTCTCTCTCTCTCTATGCAGCCCACAACTTTTGCCCGATTCAGGCTTTGTCTGCGGCGGCACAATGCAAGTTAATTCAGCCCCATCTCGCTCAGCAGATGCTGCCCCCCCCCCCCCCCAACAACTTGTTGGCGTTGTTTCCTGTCAATCAGCACCTTGCCCCTGGCCCCTGGCCACTCGGCTCACCCGTTTAAGCTGCATTGTTTGTGGCAAACAAAAAACCATAATCTAAATTTTTGCAATTGTCCCAGGAAGGACCTGTGATTGCCTGTCCTGCCGACTGCGGCAAAAGTTTGTGGGAAATTGTCATGGCAATGGGAGGGAGGGAGGAAGGGCGGATCGGATTTTCTCACAATTGCCATGGGGGGGGGGGGGCCACACCTCAAATTCTCATTCATTCTTCCAATTACTGCTCTCCGTTGTCCGGTATGCACTTCAGTCCTGCACCAGTACAGAATTATCCCTCCTTGCTGCATTGCATCGGGTGTCCAAAGAGATTGAAGATCAAGTGATTTGGTTTTGCTTTGCCTTACACGAATTTAATTGCTGTCCTGCGGTAGTGTCTCATGTTTGTGTCTTGTGTGGACTAAAAACTCAATTTAACATAACGAATAAATAAACAAACACCTCGGGAGAGGAGCTCAACAGACAGCACAGCCACCCCGCGAGGATTTTGGCTCCTCCTCTACCTTGACCAAACTGCAAAAGGTTTCCAATTTATAATTCTGCCGCGTGGCTCTTTGGTTTCTGATACGCAACTTACGCCGTTTCGTTCCGATCCGCGCAGTCCTTTGGGGCCTTTGGAATATCCTCAGAGCTCCAGCCCAGTTCCTCCAGTTCTATTTGAATCTCAGCCAGCTGCGGGAAGGTTTCGTCTGCGCATCAGAAGGATAAACCGAAGGAGCACTTACCCCTGCGGCCACTGCAAGTCGCTTCTCCTCGTAGATCGCGTACAGCTCGTGATTGCGTGCCAGGAGTCCCTTGTAGGCGTTCAGTTTCTCCTCCCACCGCTTCATGCGCATATTGATCTCAGTCCTGTCGCGGTTCACTTTCGGGACTGCCCTGGGAGTCGGAAAGATCTCCACGATCTGTACGCCCGACTGGTAGTCGTCCCCGTCGTCGTTCTCCCCCTCGAGTGGGCCAACCTTCAGGGCCTCGTACGGGCAAATCTTTGAGCTCTCATCGGCACCCAACTGGGAACTATTTTCCCCGCCCTCATAGCAAGCCAACGTGGAGTCGTCGCAGCTTGGGGGAATCTCTGAGCTGTTCCCATACCCCGACGGAAGATCTTCGACGTCTGATGCAATCTCTGGGCGTGGGCAATCAGCCTGGGCCCGAAAGCGAACCAACTGGGACTCTCGCACATCCACGAGCCCCTCCAGGCCCACAGGCGGGCTCAACTGCTGAGGCATCCGATTCATTGTACGTTCGGAGAGTGTTCAGTGACAGACTGTCAATGTCGATCCAGTGGTGAGGGTTTATTCAAGGCCTGCCAACTGACTGACACCGAGAGAAGTTGGGGAAATAATGAATATTCTTGGGAGAACGACTTCCCATGAGACTGGGAGCTAGCTGCAGGGAGACTTCTTTGCAATGGATTTATTCCATCATCAAATGTGTCCCATTCAACAACCATCTCCCCTCCCTTCTGCATTAAACAACCCCAAATATAATTATTTTGCAGCGTTGCCTTCTCGTTTTATTTGTCTCTGATTAGTCGCTGATTAGTCCAACGACATTGTGTGAATGAGGATCAATTGGTTAAGGAACCCTCCCTCGAGTGGGAAGCCACAGAGAAGAAGAGCTTCGAAGATCGCAAACCAAAACGGGGAATCGGATTGGATGCCTTCCATCCGTTTGCGGGGTATTTCCTGGCTTGCGATTGTTGTGTCTTTCTGTTTCGTGTGTTGTTGTTTCTGTTTCTGTTTCTGTGTTCGGTGTGAGGTCTGCAGCATTCAAAAAATATATATGAACATCCAAACGGGAGGTGGAACGAGAACAAATGACACAGCGATAGGAGTTGGCCCTTTGGGATGGATCGGAGTGCTCCTCGGACCCGTCCTCCGCCATCGACTTGGCCAAACTGTTGGGGAAGTAGAAGAACTCTGACTCATTGCAGTCCAGCCACTTCTCTGCTGGATACTCACCCCTTCGCCTGCCCATCAGTTAGATCCGCGCAGGACCTGGAAGCAATTGGCAATTTCAAATACTCCGCCATCGGAGGGCTGGCTCTCCATGTCGGATGTGATCGGGGCGCTCTTCTTGTTAGTAGACTGCTGGTTGGTGATGTCCTTCAGTACCTCACGATCCATTGTCAGCGTTTTGTCTTTGTTCTTTGTTCTATTTTATTTGTTCGTTGTTATTTATTCTTTGTATGTTGTATACATACGAGTATCTGGCTTGAACTGTGAGGTTTGCCGAGTGACAGAGTGACAGAGAGACAAGTCAGTCAGTCAGTCTGGTGAGGCTCTGTTCAAGGCCTGGTACGAGCGGCCTCAAACCCTGACTGGATCGGGTCAGGGCATGGCATGGACCAGGCGGAAACTGGGTCACTGAAATAAATATTGAATATACTGACTGGCATTGTTGCCAACAGCCAACAACTCTCCTCCAGCCTCGAGCCAAGTGCAACACGCGCGCTAAGCGGCTGCATTAAAAGGCCTCCCATATGCAGTACCTGGTGCAGCAGATACTCCGACCAGCAGATACTCCGACCAGCAGATACTTCCTAATCAGATTGGATATAGTCGGCAGATCGTGGTGCAAAAGCAAAGGGATGACTGCCCTCTCTCTCTGGTGGACTTGCTCGGAGCCATAGCCATTCCAATGGAGTGACGGTGCCTCTTCCTCCTGCTGGTGGCGTACAGCTACACGATTACTGGCATACCCTCGAGTATTCCCTTGTCGAGCACTGGGTATAAAAATGGATTTTGTTTTGTTGGCAGGCAGGCAGGCAGAAGGGCAGGCAAAGGCTTGCCACAAATGATGAAATGCTAAAATGCTAAAATGCATGAAATGCAACACCAATGCCAGAGAGCAGGATGGGAATGTTCCAAGGAGCTGTAGGCAGTGGGGCACAGAGGGTGGGACGGGACGGGGAGTAGGCGGGGCTTGAAGTGGGCGCTTGATTACAGTGAAATGTACTCAAAAGTGGCAAACGAAGCGATGCCGCCAGCAAATGCAATCGAATGTGCAACAGCAACAACACACAACACACACACACACACAACACACATATAGAGAGAGGGCAAAAGGCTGCGCCAAAAAGTTCCACAAATTACATTTAAGTGACGCAAAAGTTAAGTGAAACTCATTGCGAAAATCGCGGCTAGCTTGGATGTGGCATGACTGAGAGGGAAAGAGCTGCGAGATGGGGCAGTGGGTGGACGGAGGGTGTCCAAGGGTTAGCTGCCACACTGTTGAGTGCTTTGGTATGCCAAAAGTAGGCACTTGAACTATTTCTGTGTTCTCTCTCGCACATTCGCCCACACATTTTCAGTTGTTTATGGGTTTCTGATGGAATGGAATTGCATTCTATGGATTGCTTGGCGAAGCTGGGGGGAGTTTAGAAGAGCGAGAATATTTCATAGAGAATTCGTTGAGATATCTGAAAATTCTGGACGTTGTGGCGGATAATGGATGAATATCCACAGAGTGGATGTACGACAGATGTAGCTGGGCTACAGCAGAAACAAAATGCATAGCTGAAAGCAGAAATCACAGACAAATTTCATCGTTACATGGGGTCTGCTACCTGCTATCTGCCATGTGGCAGCTCCTGTTCATCAATTGCAACATGAAATATGGAGCAAAGGAACACCATTTCAAACAATTTAATTCTCTTAAAATATATAAAATTTTATTAACTTTCCTTAACCCTACATCAAAGAGCCTCTCATTAAACATTAATCAGTTTTTGCAAGCCAAATAAATTAGCAAAATAATTTAAAATTATTTCCAAATGATTTGCTATGAGCAGACTTTGAGCCCTTAATCTACATATGTATGTCATGCCCCTCCGCTCTGTATGATCACGAGGGTTGGGTATAGCGCTCTCCCAGTGTCGGATATCAATGCCACGACATGGGAAGGAACGTTGACTGCTGCTTGCCTGCATCCATCACTGCCACTTGGCGAGGATGAGGCTGAGGCTGAGGCTGAGGATGATGATGATGGCTGGCGACGTCTCTGGTTGTGTGCCTGGCTTCACTTGTGTTTTAGGCTCATTTGCCACATGGTTTCGCTTGTCTTGCCCCGTCTGGTGGCGTCTCGTATCACAATCCCAAAACCCGCTCTATGCAGCGTCCTTTTCTGTTTTGTGTGAATGCTACGAATATTCCCATTTCGCAGTTGGTTTTGTCCGTCCGTCTGTCTATCCGTCTGTCTGTCTGTCTGTCTGTCTGCTTGTTGGTTTCCTGCACTAATGATGCATTCTCACTTGCAACTCTGCAACGCTGCCACACTGCAACAGTGCAGCAGAAACAAACGGCTTTCAGTCCGACTCTCGTGTTCTGTTGCGCCCCAGTTCACTTGAGTAAAATGCAATCTCCTCTCACGGACCAGCTTCCAGTGTCAGTTCCTGCTCCCTGCTCCCTGCTCCCAGCTCCCAGCACTCGTGGGAGCAGCCAACCAACCGAACCGGCAACCGGCAACCTTTATGCCATATGCATTTCATTCTCCCTCTGCCACTTCCTCTGCTGACTCTTGCTCTCTATCTATTGCTTCATTTCTCAGTCTCTCTCTCTCTCTCTGTGACAGAATATGTCGCAAATTGCCAAACTTTTCTTCTATTTTTTTGCCACTTGGCATACCCTAACCAAGGGCAATAGAAGAGGAACAGATCTTCAAGCAGATCCAAGAAAATCTGCCATAAGTCTAATCAATTTTGTAGAATCATTTTGAATTTTAAAGGGTTGCAAATTAATTAATTCTAACTCAAAAACAGACTTTTAAGCTTAAAGTATTTACTTGAAATATGTATTCAAATAAGCAAGCGAATGCTGAGCTATTCCTTATTCAAAATATATCAATTTTTACTTCAGAGAGGAATGAAGTTGGCCCACACTTTTCCTACTTTCATTGCGGTAAATATTCCGTGAACATTCAAGGGGGAACACCAGAAACATATATTTCACTGCCATTTATTATGCTGCCAACAAACCATTTCTGAAGTGCTTTATAAATTACATAAAGTGGTAGCCCTTAAGCGTTTTTTAGCTGAGCTTAAATATTATTTTTTATAGTCACTTTTGATATTTCCAAGAGGAATCCTTCAGCGGCAGGGTAACCGTATAATTCGATATGAACCATCCACCGCTCTGTCCCTCTGTGAAGTTCGTTTTGGAGTTTATTTTTTTTTAGCTGCTGCTGCTAGAAGATTTAAGCAAGAAAAATTGAGCATCCAGCAATGTTGCTGCCAGTTGATGGAATCAAAATTCGAATCCTTTGGCGCTGCATCGTCCGTTTAATTGAGCTTCCTGCGCCATGGACACCATGCCCCCCCGGACACCACTCAATTTATGTGCCTGTATTGTTGTTGCAGCTGGTTTGGGTTGGGGGTGGTTAATGTTGTGGGGGGGGGGATAAACACGTTGCGCAAAGAAATCGTTGCATAAATTAAGCCTCAATATCCTGACCTCATCGATGCCTGAGCAAACGGCGATAACAGGGACACAATACCCAGGCCCAGGCCCAGGTCCAGACCCAGGCCCAGGCCCAGGCCAGCACAATGGAGTCGAAGCGGCTTCTGTTCCTTGCAGCGATTACTCGGAGCTGTCAGCAGATTGCAATTTCAAGTACCTGAATGGATACGGTATCGTATCCCCCCCAATCACATCAGCACTCCCTCCGCTCGCCGCACGCCGCACGCCGCAATCCAATCCGTGTCCAACTCCAGCTTCAGATCGGGAATCGTTCAATTTTTCAACTCCGACAAATGAATTTTTAAGGCCTTCTCGCAAAGGTCTGGCCCATGGCCCACCAGCGGCCAGTGACCAGTGCCAAATTCCAAGATTTACGAGCATCTCCGTGGGGTTTCTTTCGCCTCTTTTTTTTCAGACAACCTTGGCAAATTGACTTTTGCTTTTGGCCTGGATTTCAGCTGCGTAAACTTGGCCCCTGGCCACGAGCTCTCTGCCTCCCACTGCGAATAATGCAGGCAACACACACCTGCTGGATAATGGATATTGGAGAATAAAGAATGAAGAGTGGACAAGGGACAAGGGACAGTGTGTAGTGGCTCCCCCTACTCAGTGGCTAATCATTACCCAATGCAACTATTAGGTGGGCCCCGTGTACCAGGTGGGGGGGGGCAATAAATTAACTTTACTTTCGAGCACACACCAAAGTGGGTGGCTGGCCCGTCAAATTAGGTTAAGCTGACACACAACGACAACAAGAAAAACAACAAGAAACAGGGAAAAACGATAAAGAGATACACAAAAAACAAAGTCAAACTAAATTAAAATATTTTGCATGAGCTCCACAGCACCCAAGGGCTGGCTGCCCACAGAAATGGCAGGGAGAGGGGAATGGGAGGAGGGTTTTCATGGCAGCCAACTAATAAAAAAAGAAGTGGACAACAAGAAAAAAAAAAAAAGAAGAAAAACACGAAAATAAAAAAATGAAACACAAAATGACACAAAGAATTTATCAAACATCCGCTTCCGGCGAAATGGCGATGACAACACGGAAGAGGAAGAGGATGATGCTGAAGCGGATGCTGGAACGGAATGGGATAAAGCGGAATGGAACGCACAGGCATGGAATGAAACAGAAAGGGATGGAATGGAATGGAATGGGAGGTCTCGCTGGGGGGCAGCGTTAGGAATGTAGGGAACCAAAAAAGGAATAAAGAAATATGCAAAAAGATAAAGAAAAGAGAGACAGACCAACAGAAATAGAAACAGATGGCACGGGGCAGAGAGACGTGAATGCAGACAAAGCAAATTGTTTATTGTTTCATAATTGAAGCCAAGAGGCTGCCTGACCTCATGCTCCCGTCTACCGGTCTACTCAACGCCTCACCGCTCCATCTTCCATGCTCTGCCACTGCATGGCCATAAGGACACGAAAGCCTTATTGTTTCGCATGTAGATGGCAGATGGCTCAGAATAAATCAGTCATTGGAAGTAACCTTAAAAGACTGTTAAAGGGATCCCAAATAGATTTCACTGCGTACAATTTCTTTGCGAATATTTCCTTTTACTTTTTCCAAGTACTCGCATTGTAATCGGCTTTAAGCAAAAGTTTCCTTCCATGGCGCTGTCCTCCTGTACTCAATTTCCCCGGTTAAGCGCGCCTTTCCCTTAGCTTTTACCTTTACCAAACATCCGACAAGCCCAAACCCCCAGCTTCCCGCGAAATCCTCCCCCAACTTTGTTAATTGCCTTAATGCAAATAAATTCCGCTTGGAAGGAGGCCAGGAACAAGAAAACAAAAATGCAAAACAAAAGCATTTTATCAGAGCCATTTAAAATGATTTCCAAGAATGCGCCCGGGGCCCCCATGCCATGGCCACGGCCACGTGTGGGCTCCATCTGGCAAGGGTCTCATCTCTGGATTGGAAGCCACATCAATTTTGGTGCAAACAGCTGTTCAAATCCAGGGCCAAAACGAGCAGAAGATAAACAGGCATAGGGCAGGGAGCGACAGAGAGAGAGAGAGAGAGCTAGAGTGATAGGAGAAACAAAAACTTCATTAAGCTGCGCAACAATAACATTCATTCTAATGCTCATTCACTCTCTCTCCTCCCTCTCCAGCTATACGCTCACACACACACGGTGGGGTGGGGCGGTAAAGAGCGAAAGATTTATATAAGCATTTTACACCTGTGGCATCTCTTTTTAGGCCACCCGAACCGTTGCGAACCCCATTCAATGGTTATGGAAAACTGCTGAGCTGGCATCCCCTACCACTACCACCCACAGCCCTCTGGTTATGTGTTTGTGTGTGTGTGTGTGCGTGCAAACAAGCTGAAAATTCATTAAACTCGAGCAATAAATTCTTTTAATTGTTTTCTTTGGCATTTCATCCCACACCACTCGACGCGACCTCCACTCATTTCATTTTATTTTGTTTCGTTTCGTTTATTTTTATTTTTTTTTTGCTTTGCATTTTCTGTGTTGCTCCTCCTGCTGCTGCTGCTCGTTTTGCTGCCTTTATGTTCTTTGGATTCCAGGAGTATTTCCATTGGCAACATTTTAATGTTTTACGAGATATGTTTGGCATGCCTTTGACGTGGTCGCAACACATCCCACACCCACACCCACACCCACCATGCCTCCCTCCCATACCACTCAGCACTATGTATGAGAGGCAAAGAAAGAGGCAGCGAAAGCGAACTGTCATTAATTCTTTTCAATTTACCAAACATAAGAGGATAAAACAGTTGCCAAAGAAGCAGAATATAACAGCAGCAGCAGCAGCAGCAACTGTACCTGCTAATGAGGCGACACAGTACGTACAGTCTCGACACTCGACAAAACTTTGACAGTTGCATCATTAATACCCTGAGGGAATGCGACTGGGACTGTGGCTGATACTGGCAGTGGCAGTGGCAGTTGCAGTGGGGCGAATTTGGGACTGCGGCTGTGGCTCCGAGTACAAGTATAATGAATTGACAGCCTTGTCAAGAGCCCTCAACTAATGGCTCTCCTTCTCTCTTCTCTCTACTTGCAGGTGTCTACGGCATCGACCTGTTTCATGTTGTAATTCGAGGACTTTCGGTAAGTTTCAATCATCCCAAAAGACAAACAACAGAACGGGCCAAGGCAGGAGAGTACTGGGAAAGTAGCTGGTATCTTTAACTTGATTTGTTGCATTCTCTCGGCTTTCCCTGTCTGTCTGTCTGTCTGTGTGTCTGTCTGTGTGTCTGTCTGTGTGTCTGTCTGTCTCTTTGTGTGTGTGTGGCAAAACAAAGTTTGAAGGTAGCTGCAAAATCGAACGGATAACAAAGATTTTGTCCTGCAGCTTCAACGGCAACAGCAACGGCAACGGGCAGCAAAAAGTTTCGATACAGTTTTGAGGTCAATTTGCCAGAGAAATGGAGCGGGGACGACGCTTACAGTTCTCGAGTTGAGTTACACAAATCACTGCAGCTGCCTCCTCCCTCTCTCCCCTCTCCCCTCTCCACACTCTCTGGGTAAAAGATTAGCGGACATTGTTGGGCTACGCTACACGTAAATTGAGAAAAAGTTGTTCGGTTTTGTGGCTCCCAAACTGAAAATAAATTAAAGTTTCCATTCGGGAAATCAGCTGCACTAAAGGTGAAAACTTAACGCCATCGAAGGGGTAGAAATCTCACACGATCAGGGTTCGAAATTAACGCATTCATTTATTTGGTATAAACACTGTGGCGTGTCCAGCAGAAGCCCAGCAGAAACACCGGACCAAACCCTACCATAGACTCTCACTTACACCGATCATGCCCCAGACGAATTTAATACTCAACATTCAAGCCAAGGGAATAATACCCGCTTATAGGGAGCTTAACAGATCAGAAAAGAGGCATGAACATGGGACTGAATATGGGTCACACATATGCAAACAAGGTACATCTACCGGTATCCCGGTAGACACTATGCAAATACCAGATCCCAAAGAAAGCAAAAGCTACAGACACAGAAATATATGTTGGATTTGATGGGAAGCCACAGAGAGCAGCAGAGTCTGTAAAGCTAACAGAGATATAACAGAACGAATAGCGGAACAAATAACGGAACGAAAAACAGATAAAATAACAGAAAGAAAGACTAAAAGCGGCCGTCGAACAAAGAGAGGAGAGAACAAAACCTCCACGATCGATGCAATGCAATTTAATGCGGTGCCAAGGTCTCTCTCGAAAACATGCAAAAGTACCAGAGCAAGCATACAATATAACGAGTATAAATAAACTCAATTTAAAGCATAGTACGAGCAAATAAAATATAATAAATAAACGTCCTGGATTCATGCAACAACTACGGAAGCCTGAGGCCACAAAAATGTGAGAAAATACCCAGAACACAAAAAGAACCCCATGGGAATTCATTCCGACGGAGCTGAGACGAAACCCAATTGGATTTGCACTCATTTAGAAGAGTTACTTACGAGTGCGAGTGCGAGTAGGAGAACGAGTATCTGCTAAGATTTTCAAAGAGTTTCGCTTTTTGTAGAGCAGCAGCAGCATATAGTATAGTATAGATAGTTGGGTCCGGGGATGTGTCCGTGTCAGAGGACACAAATTAAAGTGCTCCTTCAGACGCGTGTCACAGGTGCCAGTGGATTGGCCCAGGATGTCTTAATCAGTTGCAACGGACACAAGCAGGCGTGGCACAATCCTTGACAATCCTCTCTCTCTCTCTCTCTCGCTTTTCCTCTGTCTTCTGTATGTCAGTGGCTAGGGGGGAGGTCATATGTTGGGGCGTCTCTGTGTGCACCTGCAGTGGCCGGGGCTTAAGTCAATGCCAATATATTAAACTTATTGTGCATGGCATGCGACATAGTGGCCCGTGGCCCATACCAGAGGGCCCCACACCCCATCCAGGTGCTTGGGGCATTGCCCAGTGGCCATGCTGCACTTCCGGCTGCTGGCTGTCGTCCTTGCGGCAACGTTTGACATTTCGCCAGAGAGCCATAGCCAGAGCTACCTCTCCCTTTCGGCCCCTGCGAGCATCTCGCTCCACTTGGTTTCTGTGCCAGTCGCCATGTGCACATCCTCCCCGTGCCTGATGCCCCTCCCCCCCCCCAGCCCCCATCGCTGTGCCAACTATGGCACTGCTGCTCGTCCTTGTCGCTGTTCATTTCAGGAAATGCATTTCGTCAGCGTTGAATGAAAACGAAATTGCCAATTTCAATGAGGATGAAAAGAGGAAGAAACAGAAGCCAGAAGGCATGAGGCAGGTGGCATGTAGCATGTGGCATGGGGCAGGAGTAGCACACCAGGAGCAGCAGACACAACACGCGATAGGTGGAGCTACTCAGCTTCAGGATGCTGCAGGCTCAATCAGACAGTCAATGCGATGCTGCTGCTGTGATTTTCTCGCCTTTGCCTGAGGAGTTGCCTGGCCTGACGCACACACGACGCACCCCCAACCCCCCAACCACCCACACAGAGGCAAAGCTGAAATTTGACACCGAAATTTAAAAGTGCCAGGGAGCACACGAGATACGATGGAGATTCAACGATTACGTTCCCAGCCACGTGACCAAATGTGGAGGAAAATGCATGAAAATGCATTACCAAAAGTCACCATGGTTTTGCTTACATTAGGGAGAGGGGCCAAGAGGGGCTGCCATCTGGCAGGGGAAACCTTAGAGCTTAGAGTTCCACTGCGTAAATCAACTCGAACGCTCAATTGCCAAGCAAATGAAAGCCAAACAAGGGCGAAAAAAAAACAATTTACTCTTACTTAAGCACCCAAAGGCGGGCAATGGAGTACCATGGCGTCTCCTCTCCTCCATAGGCAGCCCCTCAGCTATTGGCAATCCAAACAAAAGCCGTGGAAAATTATGTCAATGGCATCGGCAGCGGCAGCGGCATCGTCGTCTTGGTTGGACTGTGACTCTGCCACCTTCTTCCTCTGTTTTCACTCCTTCTGGCTGCTTCTCCATTTCCATTTTGGTGCTTCTGCTGATGCTATTATCGCCAGCTTTTGCCACGTTCCAGTCAAACAAATCGTCAAGGCAGACAACAACACAGAGCCCAGGATCCAGGACCCCGCCTCTCTCCTGTTAACCCGTAAACGAAATGCGTTCGTCGTCGTCGTTGCCTATCAAAACCAAAATTGAATACAAAAATCTCATCAAAAATCGATTAGAGCTGTGTGGTGTCTGCTACAAAAGGGGGCAACGAATGGTAAGAGGGTGTGTGGGGTGGGTGTGGGAGTGGAGTGAGGGCTGCTTGAACTATGGAGAGAAGAGATGGCAGCACGCCGCACAGCACAGCACAGCACTCATCCAGCCAACGAGAATCGTGTTAATAAACGAGTTTTGTCGCCTGGATTGTGGCACTGCCATCCTTGCCACTCGATCCACCTGCTTCATGTGCTCCAGCTCCTTTGCTTGTGCTCCTTGTTGGCATCATCGCGTTCCGGCCAATTCCCGTTGAAAGCAGCAGCAGCAGCAGCAAGTGGATTGAATAAATAACGCCGCCAAATGCAATTTGGGAAATTAAAACCAAAGTAGTGAAAACTTTAGTCAGTCATTCCCCCCCCCCCCCCCACCGTTACCCACTACCCCCTTACCCCTTTTGAAACGAACAATTTCTGTGGCGCCATCTTTAACCAAAAATCCAATTTCCACGCGTCCCCTACCCCCCACCACGCCCAGTTGTAGTACCCTCTGGGGCGCCCATTGTCAGTCGCATTATCAGCGACGGGAATCATTTTGCGGGTTTTTGAGTAAACTTTCCACTCCTAACGACACCCAACGCTGAAAATGATGATGATGCAAAGGGGAGTAGGAGTAGAGGGAGCAAAATAATGCGCCACATCGAATTGAAGACAGAGAAAAAGCGAGAGAGAGAGCGAGAGCGAGAGGGAGAGCCAAGTGTTCATTTGTAAAATTAATAAAAATAGTTTTCCACTCGGTTTGCCCGCCCCCCCAGTCCTCTGATGGAATTCACTTTCGAAACTGAGCAAAGGAAACTTTGTCGCTCCCCCTCCCCCATGGACCTTAATGAATATGAATGAGAAAGTGTGGCCAAAACTTGCCTCAGCCTTGAACAACATCGAATTCAGTTTCGAGTTTTACCCCATCCATGCATACCCATACCCATACCCATACCCGTAGAAGTGTTCCAAATAATTCTTTGAGTTTGTTGTAGCCCTAGGAAAACCCTTTCCAAATTTCCATTTGGCTTTGGTTTGTCCGCCGCCAGTGAATCGCTAGCACTAGGGTGGAAATTAGTGACAAAATATGGGCTAGGAAGGAGGAATGCTCGAAATGCTCTCTCTGTGCCGCCCCATCGATTGAGGGGTAGCCAAGCCACCTCGGATGTCCTCAGATTAGATGTCATCTTCTACATGTTATTTGCTGGCCTGTCGACCAATTTAAATGTCCCATCATGACCCTTCCCTGGTACATGTGTACATGCCACACACACACACACACACAGAGCGCCTCTATGCTGCCTTCTTCCGCCTCTCCACTGTTTACTATATGTGTGTGTGTGTGTGTGTGTGTGTTCTATGTGCTATATTCAGCATTTACCAATGTACACAAAAGGCGAAAGCAAAATGTGTGTTTGTCAGTGACATGGAAATCAACTGAAGCGATGTGTGCGCGATTTACGAGCAGGGCTACGAGGACAATTCGTAGGGCTGAATTCGTAGGGGGTATTCGTACTGCCAATGGAACTAAAGATTGGGAATTGGTTTTGGTATTGGTATTGAAAGCGTTGTGGGGGGGCTGGGTGTCTCGATAAACTGTTTGACACACAGGGACACATGGACAGGCACGTGTATCCGCGCCCACTTCCGCATGCAAGAGGGAGGCGAGGACAACTCAATTAAGCATGCACAATGCACACGAATTTCGACTTGCCCCAAGTTACCCCCCGCCATGCTCTTACTTCTTGCCGATTGTTGGACTCCTGGGGGTAAACATTTTCAATGCATGCTGCATCCGAGAGATCCAAATAAATGCACAGAAATTGTGGAAAATATCGCAATGTACGAATAAATATACGAGTATGTATAAGAACAAAATTGGGTTGCTGGTGTGGTTGCTGGGGGGCTGGGGGGCTGGGGGTTCGAATAAAAATTGTTTTATATTTTAGTCACATAAATTTCCATTGATTTTCTTTTATTTTTGTGTGTTGTTGCGCCACCAGCTCAGCTCAGCTACACTTGGCCCACCCTCTCTTGGTTTTTTCACGTACGTGTCTGTGACGGTGGGCGATGGGTGGGAGCGTCTTTAATTCGTAAGCTTCCGGCAAACGGAAAATGCCAACCGGGCAACCTGACAGCCGATAGACTCCAACGCATCGAAGGACTCATTGCAAAGTGCGAAAGTTGTGGTAAGGCCGCAGATACGAGTAGCTGTGGCATGACTGCAAGCTAGCAAAATGTGCGGAAAAACGAAGCCCATTTAGCCCGTCTGCTCTACGATTTTATTGGCATTTTTCTTCTTTAAGTTTTCCACTAAGAAAAGTTGCATAAAAATCTTGCAGAATTCGCAGGAGGTGAGGAAAAATGAGTACAAAATATATGGAAAATATTTCAAACTTTAAGCGATTTTTGGGGCAGGATTTTTTGGTTTTCATCTGCAAGAAAATTAACTATGTGAAAGTGTGTGTGTGTGTGTGTGTGTGTGTGTATCTGTACCAGTACCATACCCACTCGCTGTCATTGCTTGAGGGAGGGGGTGGGTTGTGTGGCCCGACAAATGACATGGCAATGGAATTGGAAATAAATAAGGGGGCCCGGACCTTTGACGCCTGTTTGGCGTTGCCTGCTGCTTATCTTCACTTCCATTTCCAATTCCAATTCTACTTGAACGTGGAACACACCTACCCCTTGCCATCCAACGCTTCCCGGGCGTGTGACCTTCCTGCCTGCCTGTCTGGTCTGTGGATGTGCTAGCCCCCCGCCACGCCCAACCACACTGTTTGTTTGCTTAATAAATGAATGTGGAAAGTGCTCGGAATATTTGTACAATGTTTTTCCTTTTGCTCGCTGCTTTCTGCTCCTTCTCTCTACTTTTCCCCCGGGCGCCTTACCATACTCTCTGCTCTCTGCACACTGCTCTGCTCTCTGTCTGGTTTCTATTCTGGTCTACAGAGAGAGCTCCCTGTGTATCTTTCGATCGGAATTCCAATTGCGGACTTAAGCGTGGCATTTTGTTTGTCATTTTGTTGGTTTTTATTTTTTGTATTTTTAATATTGATTTATCGGTTCTGCGCATTGTGCACTAAGTTAACCGCAATATTTGACCTTACACCACGCGCCCTCCCACCCCCTAGAGCGTACCCTCCCCCCTAGAGCGTACCCACCCCGATCACGAATCCATCGCCGAAAACGGTTTGCCCTGCTTGTCTCCTGCTTTGCGCTGCTTGTGCCCTGCTTTCCGCTGCTTGCGCTGCTTGTCCTGCTGCTTTCCTCTGCTTGCCCTGCCTGGCTAATGTTATTTATCTTACTGTGCGTGGAGTTTTGGGCTCTGTCTCTCCGTCTCTGTGTCTCTGTTTCTTTGTGTCTCTGTTCCTCTGTCTCCCTATCTCTGTCTCTCTTGCTATGGAGCTATGTCTGGTGCTTCCCTTTGCTTTTGCTGGCGTTATCAATCAATGGAAATCGATTTGTTCAGCACAATCAACGAGGGGGCGGCACCGCCACCATCATCAGCACCCCCACACACAAACAAAACCCAACCCCCACCTTCGCTCACCCTGCAGCACCCCCCTGCACTTGGGCATGCCGCGCCCAACCCTCTTAACACTTAAGTAGGCAGCATTCTCCTGATACTCATCCTCCCCATGACCCATCCTTGTCTCGTTCTCGTTCTCGTCCCCGTTCATTGAACTCTATCTACCTATCTGTTGGGCACCCCTCACTCAGGGGTAGCTGGGTGGGTGGCTTTGCCTTTTGTCATATAATTTTTGGGGGTGGCTCTGTCTGTTATACCCCACCCCCCCTCCCCCCACAAACGGCAATGTCACTTTGTCAGCATGCCTGGGCGTAGCGGGGGGCTCTAAAAATAAAAGTTTTGTTGGCCTGCGCGCAGCTTAGGCGAAACTAATTTGCCAAGCAACAAACTGATACGAAAGCGGAAAAGGCGGAAACGGAAGCTAAAACTAAAACTAGAGCTCAACGTTCAACCTTCAACGTGCACCCCCTCGAAGCGTACTCTGACTCATCGATGACGTTGTGTGGACGCTGCCAATAAGCACCAAAAGCCTCACCCAATTTCAGGGACCAAACCACTTGACTCTGACGCTGACGCTGACTCAGACCCAATCCTCAATCCTCAATCCCCAATTCCAGTTCCCAGTCCAACCGAAAAGCATAATTGAGCCGCGTTGTCCCAATGTTGTTGCCGGCTTAGCGCTAAACGTTTTGTGGTCCAAGTTATCCACCCCCCGCCGCGCCCACCAACGAGTCCTGTCACTTCTGGAACGCACACACAGCACACACATCACACACATGAAATTAAATGAGGCGCCAACTGTTGCTAGATGGGGCCATACATATGTTCAGGGGGGGGGGGGGGGCTGTGGACTCGTCTGCCTGCTGGGTGGTGGGTGGGTGGTCGGTGGCGTTGGCGTTGGCGACCACCTTAATGACCATAATCCCCGCTCATAAAGTATGCAACGGGTCGTTGGAACAGCCACTGGCTGTGGCAGTGGCAGTGGCAGGGGCTGAAACATGGACATGGGTCTTAAGTTATTAAGCGCATTTAGTGGTAGATTGGAAAATACTTACCGAAATTGAGTTGGCTGGCCTCGCAGACAGAGCCATGCCATGATCTGGTGGAAGGCAGGGAGTGTCTAATGAAGCCGCACACACCACTGGCCCACGCTCATCTTTCTTTCTGGCCTGGGCCTGGGCCTGCGCCTGGCCCTGCCTTATCCGCACAGTCTTGACACTCTTAGCCCAATTTGTCTTTGCCTTCAGTGGCAGTCGCAGGTCCAAGTCGCAGTCCCAGTCACAGCCCCACCCCCAAAGCCAGCCAGCCACTTGGCAGCTGCAGGCGAGTGCCAGTGCCTTCAGCTGCATAAATCTTGCAAATCCAAAACTTATCAGTAGGTCTGCAATGCTGCCAGCCCGGGCCAGGCCAGGCCAGGCTCAGCTCTATTCTCCATCCTGACCAGAAGGCAACTGCCAACTGGGAAAGTGGCAACAATTTCGGCTGCTGGCTGGCCTCTGGGGCTGGCTGCTGGCTGCTGCCACTGGGGCTGGCTGCTGGCTGCTGTTGCTGGCTGCTGCCTCTTGCTTATGCGGCGAATGTTGCAATGCTCATATATCTTGCTGCCTTCTCCGCCCAACGTCTTTATTCCACTGAAATTGAAGGAAAATGTTGCCCTCACTTTGGTGTCGACACATTGCATACCCTCTTTGGCAGCTTATGGAAATTATCTTTGGCCCTTATGAGCAGCTCTCTGCTGAGCTCTACTCAGTTTGGAAAGTCTCTAAATTTAATTCAAATCTGGCAGCTTCGTGAGATTAATGCTGGCATGGGCTATGCTGGGTATGCTGAGTGCTAACACTGAGTGCCTGGTAGATCGTGCAAGGAGAGGAGCTGCTGCGCATTGTTGTGCATATACAATGTGCTGGCCCCGTTCTGGCCACTTCCTCCCACTTGGCTGATGCTGGCTGATGGCTGGTGGCTGGTGACGTTGACATTTTGAGTGTCATTTTGTTGGCTTGCCTTCCAAGCTTCGCTCTGCTCTGCTCTGCTCTGTGCCACTGGTTTGGTGGGTGGTGGGTACGATCCGTCTTGGCCAGCTTTCGTGGAGTTTATTCAGCTCGGGTTTTTGGGCACATCACGCCACGCCACGCAATGCTCCACTGACGCCTACGCTGGCTGGCGCTCGCTTCCACATTCTGTGGCAAGCGGAAACACATTACATACTCGGCAGCTTGACAACAGCCGCAACAGCAGCAGCTCCTCAGCAAGAACAACAGCATGTGGGCAAAAGGATAAAGGGGCTGGGTTGGGTTGGGGGGAGCAGCGACTGGCGACAACAGCCGGAAACGGAAATAGAATAAAGTGGCTTTCTGGCTGATGTGTCGCTCGACTCCAGTCATGCCACACACCACACGCCACAGCCT
Organism: Drosophila subsilvestris; assembly: GCA_035043285.1. NCBI lineage: Eukaryota > Metazoa > Arthropoda > Insecta > Diptera > Drosophilidae > Drosophila > Drosophila subsilvestris. The sequence continues at coordinate 143,034 of JAWNNB010001044.1, forward strand.
ACGTCCAGTCGCAGACCCACTCTCAGTCCTAGACGCTTGCTGTAGCAGCTCGTTTGCGGTTCTTTCTTGAGGCTACCCCTCGGGCGGGGACCAACAATTTATACCAATTGTCGGCGTCGTCGCCAACATTTCATTAACTTTGACTTATAGTCCATGTCCAGGCTTGGCCTCCTGGCCGGCGTCTTCACTCTGGTTAATTACCCGACCAGCACTCGAGCAGGGGGGATACATGGAGAGAGAGAGAGTGGCCCCCATTAGGGCCCTGTCCATCAGCCCAACCGTCATTACTCTCTGCTCTAAGACTCTGCTAATAAACTGGGTCACCAGAGCAGCAGTAGCTCTTTCTCCAATCAGCTTACAGAGCTTGCAGAGTTGCTCCTCGAGTTGCTCCTCCCTGTCAGCCAATATATTCGAGGCGAAATATTCTTTTGTTGGTGTGTGTGTGTGCACTGTGCAGTGTGCACTCTTTGTCTGCACACAAAGTTGTACTTGGGGCCTAGGGCTCCCGATTCAAGAGGGATATAACGAATAAAATAGCCACTGAAAATTAACAAAAAATAAGTACAAAATAGTCAAACAAAGAAAAAAGTTATAGGTTTTTATTTTAAATGAGAAGAAAAGAGGCTTAAAAAAAGGAGGGCCCCAAATTGATGGTGGCCTAGGGGCACGGTTAAGGGGTTGATCCGGCCCTGGTTCCACTGCCACTTGAAGACTTGTTAAAACATAAAACTTAATTGTGATGTCTTGATCTTAGAGCTGCCAACCAATCTACGTGAATTAAAAACCCTTAAATTGCTTTAATAAACTGCTTAGAAATTCGTTTATGCCACACACTTTTTTGCACCCCTTCATGGGGGCCAGTCTGCAATAAAAATTTAATGTTTCCAAGCACTCTGACCTTCAATGGGACTCTCTAAGAGCTTTGCAGGGTTGTATATTTCGATATATATAAATCGATTGCAGGTACACATTCCATTCGATAACCCCAAGAGAACTCAGAACTTATGGTAGGCTGCACATCATTGGAATTCCCCCAAAATAAACTCCATTCGGATGGCAAAAGATTCCCAAGGCTCGCATTATGCCCATACCCAGTCGTCGCAGTCGTCGCAGTAGCAGCAACAAAATGTTAATTCGAAACGTTTTATTGCCCCAAAAAGCAGCAGAAGAAGAACCAGCAGCGCAGCAACTGAAAGTGGAACTACTCCTAGTGCTGGGGGGCTGTGGGGGAGCCACAAATTGCAATGGGGCCAGCACGAAAAAAAAAAAGAAAGGGGTGTGTTATTTCGGCACGGGGGTAGGGGGCGTGTGACTGTTGTAAATTTCCGGCTCTTTTTTTTTGTATGTTGTTGCTATTTTTGGGGGCAACTTGTTTTATATTTGGTTTGTGCCGCGCGAAAAATCGTTATAGAAAGTTATGGACCAGCGGCAGAGGCAGAGGGAAAGCGAAAGAACAACAATCAGAGCGAATGTGGTGGAGAGAGAGAAAAAAAATGAAAGAGAGAAGACAAAGACACGAACCGGGCAGAGCTAGCGAAAGAAGGAACAGTGTCTAGGGGGAGGGGGTTGGTGTGGAGAAGAAACACGCAGAGACGTGACTGGAATAGCATTCCAATAATTGAAGGCTGCGACGACAGCCAAAGAAGGCGAATTAAAGCCAACATGAAGTATGGCAGCCATTCCTTTATTTCCAGTACACAGTACCCAGTCAACCGCCCCCCCAGCCCACCCCCTTTGCTAGTATAACGTATGTGTGTCAGACGTGTGGGGCCGTGAGGCGAACTGTGCTGAGAATGAGGATGAGAATGAGGATGAGGGCCTTCAAAACACATTAGTCCAAGCCTTCGTCCCGCCGCTCTCTCTCTCTCTCCGCACTTGAGTGGCTGAGTAGAGAAGTTTATGGATTGCATGCGCTTTAGTTGAGTTCTTCGAGGGTGCCGACTGCAGCTGCAACCCCACTGATAATGGACTGACAGTGAAGCACCCACCCCCACCCCACCCCCCCTCTCTCTCTCTCTCTCCTTGACGTTGTGCTAAAACTTTCATCGCTATCAGTTTAAATGCTGAAAGCTCAAAGAGGCATTATGCCCGCTTGGCTGCGAATAGGATGGAGCTATCCTATCCATACCAAAGGTGGCGGGGGGGAACCAGGTTGAATGTATCCAATTTTAAATATGCATCAAGCCAATGAAAACTTGTGCCATAAAACCCGCTCAGCACGCACGCACCAAGAAGTGTGAGAAACGGACCGAAAAATGGGCACTGCTCAGGCATTGGGAATGGCAATAGAATGGAATTTCCGGCTTGAAGGGATTCCCATGTGTAGCAGGTGGACACGAAATATGGTCCAAATATTAGCATTAGCATCAAGTTGGCAGCTAACTTTAACGATCCAAGAGAGATAGAAGGCCTTGGTTCAATAGCCAACTAGCAGCCACGAGCTGCAACATTCACAGCATTATTTATAATAAGTCAAAGTTGCTTTGGGCAGAGAGCCAGAGCCAGTTGAATAGCTGAAATATTACCCATGGACTGTCATGGATATCTATGCAAAACAGACAGTGCCCCATGGGGGGAAGGGGTGCTACATATATGTATTGTGTGCTATATTCTAAAGTTTCGGAAGTGACTTCTTCTGTCGGAAACTGGCGCAAAATGAAAAGAATGGCAAGTGATTGTTAAGCCGCTTAAAGAGGGTTTCCATTTTAGGGGGCTGCATGAAATACTCAATCGATTAAAGGCGACTCAAGTCGGGGAAGCGCTCACCCTACCCCCACCCCCACACCCACACCCACCTCCACCCACTCTCTTTCAAACCGAAAACGAATGGCGCTGAGGACACCGTCGCTTGCTGTCAGTTGTAATTTATGCTGAACTGATTTTATTAATGGATCCTTAGGCCCGTAAGCAACACATTTTTCCTGTGCGACTGTGACACCCATTCACAGCACACACACACACACACACACAAAAAGAAACCCAAAACTCAATCCAATCTCATTTTTACCTGGCATGAGTCAGTCAGTCAGTCAGTCAGTCAGTCGAAAACATTTCAGCCAGTCACTCAACCGTCGAGGTGTGTGTGTGTGTGTGTACGAACCATATAACAAATTTGATTTGTATGTTTTTTATTTAGATGGTGGTCCCAACACTTCTGACACTTCTGAAAAATTGTGCAGATAGGATTAAAGCCGAGGTCGGGCATGGACCTATATCAGAGGTCGGCAGCGTCCTATACACTGTGCATAGGGAAACATTTTAGGCAGCGCAGTCGGCACACGTACAGAGTAAAGACTGCGTGTGGCTTCGTAATTCTGCCCGGCTGACGTAGCGGCAGAGAAGCCAGCTTCTGGCTATGCACAAAGCTTCGTAATTCTGCCCGCCGCGGCAGCGAAGCATTTGTGCGCTATGCACAATTGCTAGGCTTTCGCAGCGGCAGAGAAATGTCTGATGTCGTCGCACACAAACGCACCAAAAAAATGTGTGATTCTGGGTGGCCGACCCCTACCCTATATAATGGGTATAGGAAAAGGCTGCTGCTGCTGCTGCTGCTGCTGCGCGTATTACAGTGGTTGTCACACAAACAATGTTCCGTTTTGCGTGCTCTAAACGCACACAAACGCACTGCAAAGCATGTGTGAATGTGTGCGTGACGAACACTTGGTTAAAGTCACATTTATTTGGAGCAACTTGGAGCAACGCCACTGATTGTCGCAACTCTCAGTTTTTCTCTTTTTGTTGCTAGCTGAAGAGACTTTCAAGCTCCACTTGGAATCTCCACACTCTCTGCTTAGATGGATTAATACAGGAGTGTTCCCCGTCGAATGTCTTAGCCCCATCCGCCTAGCTCCACCATTGATCTATCCACAACTCTCCCCATGTAGAGTACTGCCCACTCTGACGTATGCTTTGCTCTCTTCTCAAGTCATTTGCATGTGAAATTCACTCTCTGAATATTCTGGAAGATTTTCTTTCACTTCACATTCCTCAGCTTTTTTCTCTCTTTGGAAAACTTTGGTGGCACACACCGTGAAGGGGGGTGGGGGGTGTGGTGTGGGTGGTTTTTGGTTTGTTTTGTTGCTGTTTGTCATGTTTGTTTTCGCCTCGTTTGCCCATCTTCGTCTGCTCATCTGCTCGCAGTCTCTCTACATTTTGCGTGTCGCCATTTTCATTTGGCAAACGTTACAATTCTGCCGTTATTGCTGTTGTTACTACTGGCCCACGTCGTCGTCGTCGTCGTCATCGTCATCATAGTCCTCATTCTCATACTTATTTTCATTCTCATTCTCTGCTCATCCTGCTGATGGCAAGGCACGAACGCAAAGCCGCAACGACAACGACAAACATCTTAGTCACTTTCACTTTTCATTACACTTTTCGCTTTCATTTCGTTTCGCTATTTCGCTCTCTTTCTATTCCATTCCATTTCGACAGAGACTTTCCTTTATCGTTGTGTGCTTTTGTCATGCGGAGCTTTGCATGACGTTCATCCAGCCATCCATCCCTTTGTCCGCCCGTTGCCTTTCGTTGGATACCCTTTCAGCGGGTATTTATACATATGTATGTATGTATGTATATCCAGGCTGATGCCAGTAGAAACTGCAGCACTTACGACTACAACGTTTGAATGTAGGGGCAAGCCACTGTGTAAAAGGATTAATCGATTCAGAAATCGATTCGTCTCCGCCAGTAATCAAATCAATCACGAGAATCACTTAGACTAAAGATCAATTTGCATTTTTGTTTGCCCTTTTTCTTTTCATTAAAAACTCTTAAGTAGATTAAGTGCAATATTCCCATTCTTCGAATTTAAATTTGTTAAACTTTATGCAAGGCTATGCAAGGGGGACTTATTCAAAGCATTTAAATTGCATTATGCCCACACACACACACACACACAAATGCTTAACGAGCGACTACTTTGCTTTAGCTACCGCCCACTCTCTCTCTCCCTCTAATCCACACAGCCAACCACTGTCGGTCGATGTGTGCCAGTAAATCTCTGAGCCATAATTGATATAATCCTTCACCGCGAAAGCAAATGCAAAAGCAAAATCAAAAGCAAAAGCTGCTGCCTCAATTGAAGAGCTGTGCAAAAAGTTGCGGCATATTAACCAAACTCCGGCGGCTGCTCAAAAATTATCCCTTAGAAATGATGGATGGGATTTGGATTGCTGCGATATGATAAGCGGGGGACTAGGGAAAATTTCAGAGCATTCAATGGGCAGACAACAAAAGGTACATACTCGTACTTTCTCTCTCTCTGCCTCTCCTTGTGGCTGGCACAAAGTAGAAAAAATATGAAAAAAAAAATAATTGCTAAGCATTTAGGTTGAGATAAATTGCCTGTTTCATTTACGTGGCACGCTGCACATGCAATTGCCAGGAAGTCAAACCACTCAACCCACACACCCACCCCACCCACACCCACACCCACACATGGTACGGTGTAGAGCAGCTTCGCGTGCCTTGGGGCCACAGCTCTCTGCCCCCTGACCCGTTAGTTGTTTTGCATAATTAATGCCATCATAGGCAGAGGTAATTGCATCTAAACCATTGCCCACGACAACGTTGTCCTGCCGCAATGTGGCCATAATGACGATATCAGCCCTAAGACCGTATTAGACCCTGGCAAACCGCCCCCGACCAACACACCAGCCCACCACCCGACAGAACACCCGCTCTTTGGCCAGTGGCGTCAACGTTGCGTCAACATCAGGTGCAAACTCGTGGGCCCTGACCCTGGCAATTGATTTTGATTTGGCGTCTGATTCATTGCTGGCTCCCAAAGTGCAGAGGGAAGTGCCAGGGGCGTGCCAGGCAATACGAGGCGAGGATGTGCACAGGTTGAAATTAATTTTAAATATTTAAAGAGTTGCCAGTGGCAGCAGCAGCAGCAGCAGCCCGGGCAGCAGCAGCGTTTAAGCCGACATTAAGTTAATAAAACTCCAAGGACGCGCCACCTAACCGCCCAACCAAAATGCATATGCGAATACTGAGAGCCCCGGAGTCGTGGTTGGAGTTGAAGCTGAAGCTGGAGCTGGAGCCGGAGTCGATGTCCTCTGCTCGTGCTGTTAACTTAATTATGCAGCTGGCAGCTCTAGCACCAGGATGTGGCCATATATACAGTCTGTATGGCTCTATGGCTGCTCTATGGCTGTGTGCGTGGCATCGTTCCGCAAGGAGAGAGAAATTTATGAAATTTTTATGAGTCGCACTTGACATTGCTGGAAGCAGACAAAGAAGACATCAGACCGAGCTCAGTGTGTGTGTGTCCTGAAAGTAAGATCCCGCTGACAAGCACCTGCCCTGAGAGAGTGAGAGAGAGGATAAAGAGAGAAGATGGTGTCGACGCACTGTACTGTAAATCAAAGGAGCGGCAATCCCCAATCCTTTCACAGGCTGTCAGAGTCTGCTTAAGCATCAAATTTCAAGGCTTTGGCACAGCCAAAAATACCCAACATGACAGGACAGGACAGGACAGGATCCATGCTGCTACAGCAAGAAGAGAACAGAACAGAACAGAACAGGACAGGACAGGACTAAAGACCAAAAACATCAGCTCCCTCCCCCCAAAACAGAGACTGCGAGAGGAGCAAAGACACGACAAGGAACAAACTAGAAATCGAGGGACTGACGACTGGCAACTGGGGAGCTGGCTGGGAGCTGGGGGAGGGCAGAACTGCAAACGGATTTGAGGCGACAGATTGATGTTGATGCGAAGAGCAGCTACAAAGATGGATGAAGTGGCAGAGTGATGGCTATGGCTCTGTGTGGCAGCACCCTCCACTCCACTCCACTCCCATCTACTCCGATCTGCCACCCATCAGGCCACCCATAAATGTCAAGCAATGAAAATGTTTGCCCAGATAGCCGTGCTCGTGTCGGGGCATAGCCGTAAAGAAAATGTTGCTCCATTTTGGTGCTGCTGTCGTTGCTGCTGTTATACATACCTTGTTAGCTCTTGTGTAGATTTCGGTTGTGCAGCTCTCAGGCTGTGCCGTGCCCCCCTCCCTTCCCTACCGCACCATCAGCTGGCTCCATCTTAATGCCAAGCGAAGCGTGCGCCGCACACGAACGCTCCTCCTGCACCTGCCCCCTGCCCGCCATTCGTTTTTGTGGCATTCCAGAAAACGAAAACATATTTTCCATGCGAATGCACAAAGCGTTGCGGGACGCACAACAGCGCTCTCACATACGAATATCTCCATCTCTGGATGGAGCTCACTTTTGGGATAACCATCGCACAGCCAGCCACCCAACAGCCAGCCAGGCATGCTGAATGCTGTGTGCCTTGTGGGTATTTTTTCTATGGTGTTTTCCCTAGGTTTTCATTCTGTTTGTTGTTGCTGTTGTTGTTGTTTGTTCTTTTTGGTTATACTTTGGTAGCTTTTTTTCCACTCTGCGTTGTTGTTGCTGTTAATCCTTTTCGAAATTTTTAGTTTGATTGTTGAGAAAATATTTTAAGCCCCAGGCATAACACATATTACACACACCGCACACGCATTAGCATAACGTGGAGTAGCGGGGTGGGTGCGAGGGGTGGCGAGTCTATGGGTACGTCGAGGCGAAGGCGGTGTGTGTGTGCTGTGTGTGTGTTGCAGAATGGAATGAAATGGTAGTAAAGGAAGAATTGCAATGGAATGGCGTACAGTGGAGGTGAGCCCCCCATGGAGAGCTGCTCTAGCTTTAAGGCGATTTAATGTGAGGTTGCTTTGGGTTCACATACGATCCAAACCTTGCTTTGCACATATTTCCTGAAGGTGCCACTTGGGATCCACTTACAATCCACATACCATCCACAACTGTATTTTCGTTATTTTATTACCTCTGGAAAATAGCTCGCATATTTCTGTTAGCTTGCATCTTAGGATCCACTTACAATCCACATGCGTTCCACAACTGTATTCGATATTTTTATACGCTTCAGCATCTTTAGCATATTACAGGCACTTTTTCGTTGAATTTCAGCTTGGGATCCACATACAATCCACATACGATCCACACTGTTATTCCTCTTTTGAATCAACAATAGCATCCGTGATATACTGCAAGAGCAAATAATGTTTTTTCTGTTAGATTCCACATAGGATCCACACCAGAAGTATGTACATTGTGTACTGTGCTCCCTTTTATTAAGTTCCACACCTTCAAAACGCCTCATCGCTGCTTAATTAGCATACCAACGGCAGGAAAAAGGACTTCCTTCCCCGCGTATTAAACAAATTAAGTCCGATAAATGTCTGGCCATAGCAATTGCGCGCACTGGCAATCGAGGCAAACCGTCAGCAATCGCTCTCAATGACATTGATTGGCTGCCACAGGGCTGGGACTCGTATTTCGCATTCCGTTTTGGTTAGGACAATTAAATATTTGCCTGTCTTATATCTGCCATTTGTTTCTGTTCAGCTTTCCCCCTCCAATACGAACCTCGGATCCATGCTGTGGCAGGGGCAGGGGCAGGGACCGGGACAGGCAACGGTCGCGACAGAACTCGTTACTGTCACGGCCTGTTGCCGCTCGGACATGACAAAGGTTGACATTGTGCCTGCATTTATTAAAACAACTTCCATCGGGGAGGCGTAACATGGCCCCCAATGGTCCAACTCTGGGAGTGGGGCTTATTAATCGATGTCTCTGTCTCTTACGCATCGTGTTTCATTCTCTCTCTCTCTCTCTCTCACTCTGTCTCTGTCTTTCGTTACAGTTTATTGGCAACAATAATGGTCAGCACAGCATTGACAACATTGGCTGCTGGACAAACAACTAGTAGCAATAATCATCATCACCACCACCATCATCACCACCAGCAGCAGCAGCAGCAGCAGCAGCAGCAGCAGCAACAGCAACAGCAGCAGCAGCAGCAACAGTTACCCTACCAGCGACTGCCGCCACACGCGACAGCTTCCACAGGAGCAGCAGGATCACTGGCAGCAAACGCCAGCAGCCAATCCCGCAGCTTCTATGCGCTGAACGGTCTGGAGCACGACTGCGACGGCAACAGCAGCAGCAGCTATCCACAGCAGCATCAGCAGACCTCTCCTCCGCTCAACGATCAGATCAGCCTGCTCTTCCCAAAGTGCAGGCCCAAACAGCAGCACATCCCCAGCAGCAGCATCATCATCCACAGCAGCTGCAGCAGCAACGACATGAGCTCCACACGGATGTGAATCTCAATAGGAGCAGCAGCCCCACCACTGTAGCAGCCACTGCGGCCACGGATCCCGCTGCCACGCACACGCCCACGCCCACCAGCAGCACGCCCAGCTACTACAAGAGCGTGAACATCATAACACAGTCGCCGCCGCCGCACTCGGCCTCGTCCCACTCCTCGGAGTCGCTCTCCTCAGTGACGCCGCGCATATCCACAAATCCGTTCCTGTGCGCCCCACTGACGCCGCCCACACCGCCGCCACCGCCGCTGCACAGCTCCACAGCTGCACTTCCAGTCGAGGGTGAGGGTGATTGTGAGTCGGAGGGAGCCAGAAACGGATCCGGATCCGGCGTTGCTGCTGGTGGAGCGGGTGCCGGAGCTGAAGAGGAAGTAGACGAGACCGTACTGGCGGCAGGCTATCCGGCCTCATTCTACTACCACACGGGCGACAGCAGGCGTGGCCAGAGCACCTACCCCGAGATGCCGCGCAAACGGAGCACAGGCCTGCCCACCAGCGCCAGTGCAAGCGCCATCAGCAGCAGCAGCAGGCAGCAGCAGCAGCAGCCACTGCACAACGGCGGCAGCAACGTGAACGGAACTGCCAGCAATGGCAACAGCCAGAGTCAGAATCCCTTCATCAAGGAGAACTACTGGGAGGCAGCTCCCATGCGTGCCAGCTCCCTGCTGCACTCTCCCACGGAATACGCGGAGGAGCAGCAACAGCAACAGCAGCAGCAGCAGCAACAGCAGCAGCAGCAGCATCAGCATCAACAGCAGCAACATCTGCAAGCCTCCGCACGGCGGGCATACCACCAACAGCGGGAGCAGATGGCCACACAGCTTTATGGCTTGGCCCAGCGACAGGCAACGCAGCAGCCGCCAGCGCACATCCTTCGGGTTGGACGGAGTCCGATCAGCCGCAGCTACACGGTACCCCAGCAGCAACAACAGCAACAGCCGCAGCAATCCGTTAACAATGCCTGTGCGGACGGACTGACCCCACTGGCCAGTCACTATCTGTACGGCAGCAAGTCCTCGTTGGATCAGCAGCATGGGGCCGGGGACTGGGAGCCGCGGGAGCAGCGCAAGCTGAGGATGCGCGAGGAGCGAGAACGAGAGAGGGAGCACCTGTTGCTGGAGCAGGAGGTGCAGGCGGCACGGGATAACCACTTGACCCACCTGGCGGGACAACAACAGCAGCAGCAGCAGCAGCAGCAGCGCAAGCGGCATGGACACGGCGAGGACAGGGAGCGTGAAAGGGAACGCGATCATCGTCTGGTCAATGGCAGTGCCACAGGCAATGAGGCAATCTACGGATCGGCAGATCCCAACGAGAGCTGGCAGCGTAAGTATCAAGCATCAATGGGCAATGGACAGATGTAATGCTGGGCCAGAGTCCTGAGTCCTGTCCTGAGTCCTGTCCTGTCCACCACATTTGCCGCCTGAAGAGCTCTCAGTAGAGAGCGGTTGAGTGGCCGAGTGCCCGAGGGCCGGAGGCCATGCTCTGAACCATTTTAGGGCAGCATGTGAATCGCTTTCGACTGGCTGAATAGCCAGCAATGGCATTGATGTTCGGGTACGGGTAATTGAATTGCAAATCAAGCGTAATGAAGTGTACGGCAAACATGAACAAATGGAGCACAAATGGTCCAAAGGGGACGACGGGTGACGGGGCGGTGTGGTGGCTGAACAAAGCGTAGGAAATGCTCCAAAGTGGAATTTAATTGATTGCAATTAATTGGCATGCCAAGCAATCGGACTGATATCTGCCCCCACTCCGCCCTCCACCGCATTCCTTCTCTGTCATTACTCATCCATTAGCATTACCAATTTGGCCCCCTAACCTCACCTCACCTCACCACACCACCATCCACCATCCACTCAGCCACTCATCCCTGTCTGTCCTTTGCAGATCTGCGTGTGACGACCGAAGCAAATGGGGCCGAGCATCCCAGCAAGCTGATTGAGAAGACTCTGACGATGCCGCCACAGTCGATGTCGCTGTCGCAGTCCCAGCTGCAGCTGCAATTGCAATCCGGCCTGAGGAGTCTGGAGGAGGCAGCCATGTATCGGGAGCACAAGCTGGATGCCTGGCAATTGGAGCGCAACTACACGCTGGCCGTGGAGTCGCGTCACGGCATTATAGGTGGGCAAGAGCAGCAGCACTAGACTAGACAGCACTCTCCCGCACACTCTCTAATATTTATTCTCTCTGTTCGCCCTAAATAGAATACGAAGGCTCTCCCCGGCGCATTGGTGGCTGGGGTGCAGTGACTGCAGCAGCAGCAGCGGCAGCAGCAGCGGCCTCAGCCTCAGCAGCGGACGAAAGCGAACCACCAGAAGCAACTGCAACTGCAGCAGCAGCACCGCAGCAGCTACCCATGGCCGCTGTGCCACCGTTGAGCTCAACAGCCGCCACCACACTGCAAAAGACGGCGGCACGGGCAGCCCTTGCCGCACTGGCCCAGACCCAGACCCAGACCCAAAACCAGACCCAGAATCACATTCAGAATCACTCGCAGGCAGCGCAGCAATTGCAGGCGGCCTATCCTGTGCGCCCGGGCTTTCCACAGGTGGGGATGGTCTTCTTTTTCTTAGCATTTTCCTCAACCTTTTGGCCACTTGCAGCGCATCCTTTCGCCGCCTCATCGCGAGCCACGCAGCTGCTCGCCGCAGCCGCCGCAGCATGTGGCACCGCAGCATCACACGAGCATGATGAGCAATCACAGCAACACCAACAACAAGATGCAACTGCAACTGCAACTGCAACAACAACAGCCAGTGGGCAGCGACACCAATGCGGAGGACACCAGCAACGATGTGTCCGAAATTGGCACCATATCCGATATGACCACGCCGGAAGCGGCACTGGCACTGGCCATGGCCAATGAGGTGGTGGCCAGCAGATCGGCAACGGCCACGCCACCAATGCACACAGCAGCAGCACCACCACCACCGACAGCTTGCTGCTCAACAACAGCAGCAGGAGGAGGAGCAGCAGGAGTAGGACTTGGACTTGGACTTGGCGTTGGAGTTGGTGCAGGTGTTGGACCACTGAGTCTACACACAAAATCATCGACCTTTGATTACCTCTACGAGTTCTCGGAGACGCGCAAAGTGCTGGAGGAGTTCTTCAAGTGCCCCTCGACCGACGAGCAGCCCATTATGGAGAATGGCAGCGATGTGGACAGCATTGTGAGTACTCCCACAGCTAATCTCAGTTGCTTAAAGGTGAGAAGCAACACCCTGTGTACAAATATAAGTAAACTCCGATCTCTACTTCACACTCGCTACAACCCCCCCCCCCTCCCGATTGAGTTTCCGTTCAAATTCTTAAGTTTTTTATTTGAAATTTGATAAATGCCTCGCGTTCCGTACACTTGGCGCCAGCCGGACTTCCCTGGCGATGGCAGCGATCTGGCCTGGCTGCAGCCCACGCTGCTGGTCGTTTGCCAAAAGGCCAATCTGGAGAAGGCCATTGAGCCGCTGCTGCGTACGCTAAAGCAGCCGCTCGCACCGCGCACCGTGGCCGCCGTCTGCGTGCACGAGACGATGCGCTCGGCCTTCGAGGCGAAGGTCTGCCAGTCGCTGGAGATGCTGCACACCAAGGTGCAGAGTCATGAGTATTATGCGAGGGCACTGCGCACCATTGGCTGCCTGCGCGCGGAGACGGTGGGCCTGCAGCAGACGGACAAAATTGGTTTCCGAAGCAAACTGGCCGACGGCTCGCCGGTGCTCGTCTGCGGCTTCGATCAGAGCTTCTTCAGCATGAAACATCCCAGCACTGTGGTCACGCTGCACACCTTTCGCAATGCCCTCGAGCTGCCGCAGGTGGTGGCCAGGGAGCGGCTGGGCTTCGCCAGTGCGGCCATTTGGGGCGGCAAGATGTGCGACATGTACGAGGTGGCCCTGCAGCTGCCGAGAATCACGACGGTGTACATCAACTGCAATGCCGTCTCGCTGGCGCCCATCGAGCGGTACTTTGTGGCGCGACAGCCGCATGTCGTGATGGCCGATCACCATCACTTTGAGGTGCTGCTGCAGGGGCAACGTGCCTGGATGATTGTCTATCCGGCCAGGGTCGAGTGGCATCCGTCGATAAAGATTGTTGGCAGACGGTCGTTTGCAGAGCCGCCGCTGATGCTCAAGGGAAAGAATGTGCACAAGCAGTGATCCTCCAAGCTTGATCCCTTGATCCCTTGATCCTTAATATTATTTGTCCAGTTTAAGGAGAATAAATTGCATGTTCAGCATTTGTAAGTTGATCTCATTTGACACTCTCTGCTGCAGGACATCCAATACGAGTTCCACAGCAACTTTGAGCGCGACGAGGAGGAGCTGGTCGAGGAGGAGGAGGATGAGGATGAGGACGAGGATGTGGACGGTGACGGCGATGATGAGGAGAACGATGAGGCAGAGGACGAGGACGAGCCCATTGCGCAGGAGCAGGAGCAGGAGCTTGACGAGGAACAGGAACACGACCAGCAGCAGCAACAGCCAGGCCCCTGCTCAGATGCAGAGCGTCATGTCTACGGTGGTGGTTACGGTGGCCAGCCGCAGCCGCAGCAGAGTCAGCCCATGCCTGTGGGCGTGGCACGTAGGCCACACTACAGCAGCGGCAGCCCACTGATGCGGGACTTTGACTTCTTCCTAGACTCTGCCAGCCGGAGCAGCGGCGAGCGGGATGGCGAACAGGATGGCCTCAATCACAACCAGCTGCTGAGCACCGGCAGCGGCAGTGGACTCGGCCAGAGCGTGGGCGTGGGCGTGGGCGTGGGCGTGGGCCCCACTGGGGGCCACAACTATCGCTACTCGCCGGAGACCACCGACTACGACTCCAACTGTGGCGATCTGGACAGTGAGTAGAGTGATGACAAGTGGGGAGGTAACCAACCAACCAACCAACCTCCAACCCTACCTTCTCCTCCTTCTCCTCTTTGCAGGTCTTTCTGGGGAGATGAATGGCGGCGTGTCCACCTCGTGCTCGAACTACGCCAAGTACTATGCCTCTGCCATGCCCGTGCTGGAGGATGGACTCTCCTCGGGCCACACCAGCGACACGGAGAACAACAACAACAAGAATCTGCAGCTAGCGGGTGGACAGGGGCCAGGGTGGCCAGGGTCAGTTGCAGGGTCAGTTGCAGGGTCAGTTGCAGGGTCAGCAGTGCCCCAATAGCCTGAGTGCCAGCACCAGCATCGGTGGCAGCGGCGGCATCTCCATGCTGATGGACATGAAGCGCCTGTCCACCAACAACAGCCTCAATAGCATGCACAACCTGACCACCGCCTCCACCACGGACAGCAATGGCGGACAGGGTGGCCAGGGTGGCCAGGGGGGCCACCACCTCGTCAACAGTCCCAGTCCCAGCAATGGCCATGCCAAGCAGCAGCCACCGCCCATGCCACAGCCCCGAGAGCTGCTCGGCCAGAGTCCCAGCCAGACGCAGAGCCACAGCCAGAACAAAGTGTTCAAGAACATCGATCCCGACCTGGACTCGCTCTATTCGATCAGTAAGTGTGCAGACAGCACCAGTTCCAGTCCCACCCCCACCCCTCATCATTCTCGTCCATTTTCAGGTGTTTTCCATCGACCGGACACGGTGCAGATGACGCCGCCGCCACCGGCTCCAGCGCCGCATCGCAAGCCCAACAGCAGCAGCGCCGCAGACATTGATCTGCTGCAGCCGAGCAGCAAGCATACGCCCCTGGCGACGGCCATCAGCTCCACGCTGCAGCGCAGCTCACCCACCACCCCAACGGGCACGATTATCGGCCCCAGTAAGCCAAGGAGTGCGGGCAGCAACGGCAGCAGCAGCAACGGCAATGGCAATGGCAACGGAGTGCTGGGTGGCGTACCACCGCCCATTCCGGAAAGAAGCAGCCATATGCCGGCACTCCAGCAGCAGCAGCAGCAGCAACAGCAGCAGCGATCGCCTTCACCGGTGATTAGCTCACCCGTGTGGCTGTCCCGTCACCTGGACGGTGGTGTGGCCAAGGGACTGCTCGAGTCCGGCTCGGACAACCACTCGAAGAATCACAGTGCGGACGAGGACGATGTGGACACTGACCTGGAGACGGACCGCCTGCTGGGACACCAGCGGCTGGACGATCAGGGCTACTACGACGAGAACAAGAGCTGGGACCGCAAGCCGCGCTCCTCGCTGCTCTCCAAGATCTCGCCCAAGCAGCAGATGCCCAGCACGAAGACGCGCAACGGCTACAATGCGCTGCTCAGCTCCACGCCGGAGCTGCTGCCGCCACCACCCATACCCCCAAAGAGCTCCGCAGGCAGCGGCGGCAAGCTGCTTGACCTGGTCGGTGGCATGGTCCAGCGCAGCATATCACGCAGCTCCAGCTCCGAGCACAGCGATAAATCGCCCAGCAAGCTGCAGGCACACCAGCAGCAGTCTGGCTCAATCGGCGACCCTGTGGATGTGGTGGCCTCGGCTGTGGTGGCTGCCTCAGTGGCAGCAGCGGTGGCAACGGCAGCGCCCATGGAAAGTCCCGGCAATGGCGGCGGATCTGAACGTTCCATCAACGGCGGTGGCGGTGGCGGCGGCGGCGGCATCATCAAGCTGGAGGCGGAGAACGGCGGCAGCATCACCATCAGCAGCAGCCAAGCAGCAGTGACCGGAGCAGGAGGGACCGGAGTTAGCAATGTTGCCACCAATCCGGGAGCCGTGACCACAGCAGTCAATGCGGGCAGCAACAACAGCAGCGGCAGCGGCGCCGGCAGCAACAGCAATAGCGGCTGCGGCAGCGGCGAGAAAAAAGTGAAAAAGAGTAAGAGCAAAGAAGGTAAATGCGTTGGGTTTACCCATCGTTCAAGCCCATCGTTTGAACTGTTTCGCATTCCACTGTAACCATAACCTATAGCCACGTACTTATCTACTATATTGTTTCGTATCGTATCTAATCCTGTGTATATCCATTATGTATTTATGTATTGTGTGCTGTACAGTGTACACTGCAATCCGAGATCTGTTATCTGTTATCTGTGGTGGTTCGGTTCGTTGCTGTTGTCATGCTGAACAAATTCAAGAAAGTAAGAAAGTTCATCGGCCACGCCATTGATTCAAATACCCCCGCAGATGGCTGCAGAACCAAAGCCAAAAGATGGGAGAACTCAAATAAAATATGCACCGAAGCATATTAGGTGTCTGCTCGGTTTGCTTTAGTCTGCTTTGCATACACATACACACGTACCCACCCGTATTGTTGTCCGATTTTAGCAGAAAACCTCTCTGGAAATATGGAAAATTATGAAAAATTATAGGACCCAACATTTCTTGAGGATGCCTTTTAGGTTTGAAGAACGTAGAAATGGTGTGTTGATTTTCTACAATTTTCGACGTGGACTTCGCTCGACTTGGTTCAATTTTTGAGGCGACAGACTGCCAAAGCGAATGCGAAACCCAAGTAACTCCTTAGCCTAGTTATTGATAGAAATTTCAGGCACACAGATTTATAGTTTATATGCACAGAAATTGTTTTCCTCTGCGGGGGTATATTAAGTCCAACGAATTGAAGAATCTAATTCGATATTCGCAGCCCAACGTACACCATTGCAAATCGTAATATTAAATTGATATAAACTACTATATAAATATTAATCTATATCTATATATATATAATATACATATGTACCTATATTTATATATAATTTCTCTTTACTTTTTTTTCGCATATTTATTTGCGTATTTTTTGCATGCGTCGTTCGTTCGTTCGTTCTACCAAAAACAAAAAACTAAAAAACAAAACCAAAACTCAACTCTTCATTTTACTGTGTCTGTGTGTGTGTACAATACTTTGTAAGATACAATTTCATTATGTAATAGCAACTAAGTTCCAACACTACCAAGAAAACACGAAACAAAAACAAAAACCCAAAATTTAAAGGGGAAACTCAGAGGCGGCACTCAATATCCGATTTACTCAGTAAACAAAATTAAAGAATATATTTTTTATAGGACCTTAAACATTGAATTCGTATCCGATTGATAATTTAAACTGACAATTGTGTAGCTGATGGCTAAGACATGACTGGCACTTACAGGGACTTAACTTGTGACATAATTCAACAAATAAATAAACTAGTTAGACAAGTCAGTAGACAAACACATCTTATAGCTGCTGCGGTTTCAAAGAGTTTCTGAGTGCGCCCACCCCACACTTCACACTCCACATACACACCCTCCACACACTCCAGCACATACACTAACCAACGTATACTCAACATTTACTCTGATAATGCCTCATGTTCGATAGAGCCAAAATGCTAATCGAATTCTCCGTCTTGTAGGCGGCGCAGTGCTTATCGAGGGCGTACTATTCAGGGCCAAGTACTTGGGCTCCACGCAGCTGGTCTGCGAGGGTCAGCCGACAAAGTCAACGCGCATGATGCAGGCCGAGGAGGCCGTCTCCCGTATCAAGGTAATGTTCCCAACACCCAACACCCCACACCCCACATACAGCTCCGATCTCTTTCGATTGCTCTTCTCCATTTGGTATTATTATTTTTTCTTTGTTTTATTTACATTTGATGTAAATTGGGTGCCAGCTTACCCGCAATTCCTGCCCACAGAGCAGTGCCAGAGGGTGGCCCAAGTGGGTTTTAAACAACAAAAATATTTAGTGACGATTTTTATGGATCTATTTGTATTAATCAGGAATTTTAGATACATTTTTTATTATTTTAATCTTTCAGCTTGAGTTCAATTTTAATTTTTAATTCTTTTTAAATTCCTCGAGTCTTTGCCTTGTTTTTTATTCAAGGAATTTGTCTTGCCATTTCGATCCCAAATTGTTTAGACATTTTTAGCGAAAAAAAAAACTAAATTCAAATCGCTTCTCTGCACCGACTGTAAAAACTCTCTGGCCGCGCTGCTCCCCAACCCCCAACCCCCTTCCCATGGCCTAATGCATTTTGTGCTAAATTTTCGGCTACTTTTGATATCCAAATGATTATAATTTTTTGTATTATTTGATACCCAACCCCCCCCCCGCACCCCTACCGCCCAAACCAACCATTTCTGCCGTTTACTGAGGAAGAGGAAGCGCCATTAACTCTTTACTTTACTTTATATTAATATTTTCATGCATTCACCTCCTACACATCAACTGCTCCGCATCTGCGACGATCAACCACCACGCTAAACCAATCCACGTATCGCCATGCAAAAACCAAATAAAAAATAAAATAAAAATATTAAAAATAAAAAATAAAAAATAAAAAATACAAATAAAAAAAAATAAAACCAATTCGCATATTCCACCATAGGCCCTGGTAAGTAACTGAAACACTATAACACACCCAAAAAGCCAACCAGCCAACCCCCCACCTCTGCAGTGTGACCATACAGCTAGTATTTTAATACCTGGTCACACTGTCATCATCCTGATCGCCCCCCGACTTTGCCTAATTTGCCTTTAATTCAATTCGAAGACATTTGCGCCACGCTGTAAATTTTTTGTTTCCCGAAAGCGAAGCTTGCCCATCCACCAGCCAAACAGCCCTGCAAAATAAACCCACACACGAGTCCCTCCCTCCCTCCTTTCCTTACCCATTCTAATTCTAATTCTAACTAATTCGATATTCAAACCCCCCCCCCCAACCCACTTTTAGGCACCCGATGGCGATGTTCAGCCCAGCACCGAAGTGGATCTGTTTATATCCACGGAGAAGATAATGGTGCTGAACACCGACCTAAAGGAGATCATGATGGATCATGCGCTGCGCACAATCTCCTATATAGCGGACATTGGGGATCTGGTGGTGCTGATGGCTCGACGCCGCTTTGTGCCGCAGGACATTGACGATGCACCCAAGCCGAATCGCACGCCCAAGATGATCTGTCATGTGTTCGAGAGCGATGAGGCGCAGTTTATTGCCCAGTCGATTGGGCAGGCCTTCCAGGTGGCCTACATGGAGTTCCTCAAGGCCAATGGCATCGAGGACCATCGATTTGTCAAGGAGATGGACTACCAGGAGGTGCTCAATAGCCAGGAGATCTTTGGCGACGAGCTGGAGATCTTTGCCAAAAAGGAGCTGCAAAAGGAGGTGGTTGTGCCCAAGGCCAAGGGCGAGATACTCGGCGTTGTCATTGTCGAGAGCGGCTGGGGTTCCATGCTGCCCACCGTCGTCATTGCCAATCTGATGAGCTCCGGTGCGGCGGCTCGCTGCGGCCAGCTGAATATCGGTGATCAGCTGATCGCCATCAACGGACTGAGCCTCGTCGGGCTGCCGCTCTCCACCTGCCAGACGTACATCAAGAACACCAAAAACCAGACCGTCGTCAAGTTCACAGTGGTGCCGTGCGCCCCCGTTGTCGAGGTGAAGATCAAGCGGCCAGAGACCAAATATCAGCTGGGCTTCAGTGTTCAGAACGGTGTGGTAAGTACACAATCACAGAGACAAAGGGAGAGAGATTGGATATATATTTGTTTGCTTTAAATTGTTGCAGATTTGCAGTCTCCTGCGTGGCGGCATAGCCGAACGGGGCGGTGTGCGTGTTGGCCATCGCATCATTGAGATTAACAACCAGAGCGTGGTGGCAGTGCCACACGAGAAGATCGTCAACTTGCTCGCCACCTCAGTGGGGGAGGTAAGTGTGACTATGACTTTGAGTAAAGAAACTATTCACTACGATTACCATTTGCCCACAGATACTCATGAAGACAATGCCCACATCCATGTTCCGCCTGCTCACCGGCCAGGAGAATCCCATATATATTTAAGCACTGGGCTGATCGATGATATTGTTAACTACAAAAACCATATGAAAGATATTATGATATATACATATATATATAGAATATGTATGCTTGCATATAGAGTATACATATATGTGTATAGGGTTTAGGAATATATGAATTAGCTTACCTATATATACATACATACATACATACATATATATATATATATAAATATATATATATATCTACATATATAATATATTGATTTTTTTTTGTTTGTTAGTAAACTAAACTAAAAAATTGTCGATCGGGGCGACAGCAGCTACTACAAAAGAAAAACAAGAAAAAAGGGGGCAAGCGACAATGCGACGAGAAAACGACGACAACATCACATGGCACGCCTTTTGCAAAAAAAAATTAAAAAAAGCTTAGTAATAATAATAGTCAACAAATATAAAGATAAATGTGGCCCCGATCGATGGAGTGGCTAAAACGTATATCCATAGTGCATATAACTACATATACATACAACCTACTCGTAAATATATGCGTATAAATGCATGAACACGATGACCTTTTTGCGAAAACGTCCTTAGCTTAGTTGAACAGCGACAACATTATAGAACAGATCCGAACAGAGTCGAAAGGAGTTGAACAGAGTCGAACGGAGTCGAACAGAGTCGAGCGGAGTCGAACAGAGTCGAATGGAGACGAATGGACTCGAACAGAGTCGAACGGAGTCGAATGGAGTCGAAAAGAGTCGAAAAGATTCGAACAGATCCGAACATAGTCGAACAGAACAGAACAGCGAGTACACTGCAGTTAGCCACCGTTATAGCCCAGCCCAATCCCACTACTGGGCCCTACCCGATACATATATCCCCCTATCCCCTTTACTTACATACAGATATAAAGAACCACACTGAAAAGCACAAGGCAACCAGAAACAGAGCGAACCTTCTTCAAGCTAGTCAGAGCAGCAGCCCTGTCCTTCTGATATATACTCGTAAATATATGGTATATATATATTCGAATATATGCGTATAATCCGCACACTATATAGCACCCTCATATGTATGTATGTATATTTATATATGTATACAAATATATACAAACAGAGAGAAAGAGAGAGAGAGATGGGGGCGATAGGGAGGTAAAAGAGAGAAGACGAGTGACACTCGTGAAAGGAGTGGGGGGAAATGGAGATTGTAACTAACGCGTTTCCTTTTCTATTCGAACATATAGCCGAGAATTTTGATAGTTATAGAAAGCATATACCTATAGACAGATCATAATGTATATAACATATAAAAACTCTGAAGAGCGCTTCACACCCACAACCGAAAGCAAAACACCTAAAGCAGAAAAAACCACACACTCCACCTACATACCATACATACTATACATGCATATACATATATATTTAGTGGATTTAGTTAGCAGGATAGTCTCCAAACACAGACACACTCACACACACACTCACTTAGACGCTTCGATTTCAAACCATCTTCGTCCAAAAATTGTGCTACTACTCGTTAAACAAGTTGACATACATATATATAGAGGGGAAACAGAGAGAGGGGTAACAGAAAGAGAGAGAGAGAGAGAGAGAGAGAGAGGAACATATGTAGATCCCAAGGAGAGTTAGAGCTAGAAAGACATAGGCGAGAGTTAACCCAAAGCAAACGTCATAGCAGACATATACGCCAGAATGATAGAGACAGAGAGACAGAGAGAGAGAGGCAGAGAGAGTATAGAATAGAATAGAGAGAGGAATACTTAGAAAGATTCTCACGGATTCAAGAAGCCCAGGCATGAATACAGCGTACATCGTAGACTCGCATTAATATAATCGTAAAACCCATAAAAAAGACACAACTCGAGACAGAGACAGAGATGGAGATGGAGACGTAGACGGAGACAAACAACAAATTGCATTTCTATGTATGAATGTGTGAAAAATACTCGGAACAGCTGTCACCAAGAAGAGTACTATTATTAATTATTAAATGTAATGGGACATTTGCTTGATGTTTGTGAATTGAATGAAAACAAAATTGTTTTACAACAAAATTCTTCGGCCGCATTACCGCTGCTTGGCACGGGCCATGCCCAAGCCCACCAAATAAATTTTAAAAAAAGAAAAACAAAAAAGAGATACCCAAATTCAGCTTCAGCAAACAGTAAAAGAAAGAGCAACAAGAAATGGACAAATTAAACCAAATAAGTACTGAATTGTTTTTTTTTTTTTTTTTTTTTTTGTGGGTGGTGTACATTATTTATATAACAAAGAAATGGCATACAAATTAAATGGATATATGAAATATAAATTATATAAGAACGATCATAGCGATGATTATTTGTAAAGGCAAACGAAACCAAAACAAAACAAAATAAAACAACAACAAAATAATTAAATAACAAAGCAAAACAAAAACAAAAAACAACCGAAACCAGAAACCAAATAAATAAATGAAAGAATATGTAATCATATGCGTAACAAAAGTATAAAACCAAAAATTGAGCATAATAAAGAGGAAATGGACAACAAAAAAAAATATTAAATAAATCAGTTGGTTTTTTATTATCCCATTAAAAGAAAAATTACAGGAATTGAAATACGACTGTTGTTGCCTCTGTGGATATTCATCCATTATCCGCCACTACGTCCAGAATTTTCAGATATCTCAACGAATTCTCTATGAAATATTCTCGCTCTTCTAAACTCCCCCAGCTTCGCCAAGCAATCCATAGAATGCAATTCCATTCCATCAGAAACCCATAAACAACTGAAAATGTGTGGGCGAATGTGCGAGAGAGAACACAGAAATAGTTAAAGTGCCTACTTTTGGCATACCAAAGCACTCAACAGTGTGGCAGCTAACCCTTGGACACCCTCCGTCCACCCACTGCCCCATCTCGCAGCTCTTTCCCTCTCAGTCATGCCACATCCAAGCTAGCCGCGATTTTCGCAATGAGTTTCACTTAACTTTTGCGTCACTTAAATGTAATTTGTGGAACTTTTTGGCGCAGCCTTTGCCCTCTCTCTATATGTGTGTGTGTGTGTGTGTGTGTGTGTTGTGTGTGTTGTTGCTGTTGCACATTCGATTGCATTCACTGGCGGCATCGCTTCGTTCGCCACTTTTGAGTGCATTTCACTGTAATCAAGCGGCCACTTCAAGCCCCGCCTACTCCCCGTCCCGTCCCACCCTCTGTGCCCCACTGCCTACAGCTCCTTGGAACATTCCCATCCTGCTCTCTGGCATTGGTGTTGCATTTCATCATTTGTGGCAAGCCTTTGCCTGCCCTTCTGCCTGCCTGCCTGCCAACAAAACAAAATCCATTTTTATACCCAGTGCTCGTCGAGGGAATACTCGAGGCTATGCCAGTAATCGTGTAGCTGTACGCCACCAGCAGGAGGAAGAGGCACCGTCACTCCATTGGAATGGCTATGGCTCCGAGCAAGTCCACCAGAGAGAGAGGGCAGTCATCCCTTTGCTTTTGCTATACGATCTGCCGACTATATCCAATCTGATTAGGAAGTATCTGCTGGTCGGAGTATCTGCTGCACCAGGTACTGCATATGGGAGGCCTTTTAATGCAGCCGCTTAGCGCGCGTGTTGCACTTGGCTGGAGGCTGGAGGAGAGTTGTTGGCTGTTGGCAACAATGCCAGTCAGTATATTCAATATTTATTTCAGTGACCCAGTTTCCGCCTGGTCCATGCCATGCCCTGACCCGATCCAGTCAGGGTTTGAGGCCGCTCGTACCAGGCCTTGAACAGAGCCTCACCAGACTGACTGACTGACTTGTCTCTCTGTCACTCTGTCACTCGGCAAACCTCACAGTTCAAGCCAGATACTCGTATGTATACAACATACAAAGAATAAATAACAACGAACAAATAAAATAGAACAAAGAACAAAGACAAAACGCTGACAATGGATCGTGAGGTACTGAAGGACATCACCAACCAGCAGACTACTAACAAGAAGAGCGCCCCGATCACATCCGACATGGAGAGCCAGCCCTCCGATGGCGGAGTATTGGAAATTGCCAATTGCTTCCAGGTCCTGCGCGGATCTAACTGATGGGCAGGCGAAGGGGTGAGTATCCAGCAGAGAAGTGGCTGGACTGCAATGAGTCAGAGTTCTTCTACTTCCCCAACAGTTTGGCCAAGTCGATGGCGGAGGACGGGTCCGAGGAGCACTCCGATCCATCCCAAAGGGCCAACTCCTATCGCTGTGTCATTTGTTCTCGTTCCACCTCCCGTTTGGATGTTCATATATATTTTTTGAATGCTGCAGACCTCACACCGACCACAGAAACAGAAACAGCAACACACGAAACAGAAAGACACAACAATCGCAAGCCAGGAAATACCCCGCAAACGGATGGAAGGCATCCAATCCGATTCCCCGTTTTGGTTTGCGATCTTCGAAGCTCTTCTTCTCTGTGGCTTCCCACTCGAGGGAGGGTTCCTTAACCAATTGATCCTCATTCACACAATGTCGTTGGACTAATCAGCGACTAATCAGAGACAAATAAAACGAGAAGGCAACGCTGCAAAATAATTATATTTGGGGTTGTTTAATGCAGAAGGGAGGGGAGATGGTTGTGGAATGGGACACATTTGATGATGGACTAAATCCATTGCAAAGAAGTCTCCCTGCAGCTAGCTCCCAGTCTCATGGGAAGTCGTTCTCCCAAGAATATTCATTATTTCCCCAACTTCTCTCGGTGTCAGTCAGTTGGCAGGCCTTGAATAAACCCTCACCACTGGATCGACATTGACAGTCTGTCACTGAACACTCTCCGAACGTACAATGAATCGGATGCCTCAGCAGTTGAGCCCGCCTGTGGGCCTGGAGGGGCTCGTGGATGTGCGAGAGTCCCAGTTGGTTCGCTTTCGGGCCCAGGCTGATTGCCCACGCCCAGAGATTGCATCAGACGTCGAAGATCTTCCGTCGGGGTATGGGAACAGCTCAGAGATTCCCCCAAGCTGCGACGACTCCACGTTGGCTTGCTATGAGGGCGGGGGGAATAGTTCCCAGTTGGGTGCCGATGAGAGCTCAAAGATTTGCCCGTACGAGGCCCTGAAGGTTGGCCCACTCGAGGGGGAGAACGACGACGGGGACGACTACCAGTCGGGCGTACAGATCGTGGAGATCTTTCCGACTCCCAGGGCAGTCCCGAAAGTGAACCGCGACAGGACTGAGATCAATATGCGCATGAAGCGGTGGGAGGAGAAACTGAACGCCTACAAGGGACTCCTGGCACGCAATCACGAGCTGTACGCGATCTACGAGGAGAAGCGACTTGCAGTGGCCGCAGGGGTAAGTGCTCCTTCGGTTTATCCTTCTGATGCGCAGACGAAACCTTCCCGCAGCTGGCTGAGATTCAAATAGAACTGGAGGAACTGGGCTGGAGCTCTGAGGATATTCCAAAGGCCCCAAAGGACTGCGCGGATCGGAACGAAACGGCGTAAGTTGCGTATCAGAAACCAAAGAGCCACGCGGCAGAATTATAAATTGGAAACCTTTTGCAGTTTGGTCAAGGTAGAGGAGGAGCCAAAATCCTCGCGGGGTGGCTGTGCTGTCTGTTGAGCTCCTCTCCCGAGGTGTTTGTTTATTTATTCGTTATGTTAAATTGAGTTTTTAGTCCAGACAAGACACAAACATGAGACACTACCGCAGGACAGCAATTAAATTCGTGTAAGGCAAAGCAAAACCAAATCACTTGATCTTCAATCTCTTTGGACACCCGATGCAATGCAGCAGAAAGGGATACTCTGTACTAGCAGTAGATGTAGCAGGACTGAAGTGCATACATCCGGGGCCCATAGTAAAGTCGAATCTTCTTTTTAAGTTCCCATAAACAAAAAAAAAAATACACAAATAATTTGAAAAAAAATATTTATGTGTTATTTGGTTTTCCATATTTCCAATTTGTTTTGTTTGTTGCTGTTTGATTTGCCTTCAAAGTGAACCGAATCGCCCCTATTCTCCCATCGTATTTACAAAGTTTTTGGTTCATCAGCAGTTCACCAGGCAGGTATACAATTCACAATACAGTTGAATAGATAGAGTACATAAATAGTCGTTAGTTTGGATCTCTTAAACTCCTTAAGTAGATAAAATACACGAACTTGAATTGATTCAATCGGAGTGTTAAATTCATTTCAATGAGCGCTTTAATCATTTTCATTAAAAATATCAAAGCACGAATTGAAATAGATTGATGATGCAAGAACATCGAACATTTATCGCCATTCCCAATATTAGCCACGTGTGTTGGGTTTAGTGTTAAATATTGAGGCCCATATTTAATGATTTTTAATGAATAAAATGGACGGTTTGCAAGCATCGCTCCAATGACAACCTATAAAATATTGAACCAATTTTTTTTGCCCAATGCTTTTTACTACAAATTATTAAACAATAATATGGGTGGAATTTTTCACAAATTGGCATTGGAGTGTTGTCGACGTATAAATTTCTGATGTCTGCTTGCAAACTGCGACTTTGAAATTCAAGTTACAAAAAGCATTCATTTCTTGCATGGGCCTGTCATGGGCTCTTTTTAACTATTGCCATTAGTTTATATAAATAAATATATTAAAAAAAAAATTATATATGTTTATAATAGCTTTGAAAATAAAATATTTACACTATGCAACACAATATCAAGAGTGCAGAAATATCAGAAATTAATCACAACTGCCAGGTCTAAGTTATAGATACATACATATGTATACAAATTGTATTTGAATTCGGTTTAGTTATGATTGACTTTTCGATTTGAAGGCAAATTAATCACCTGGTTTTTGTGTATAATATTCTATAAATTTGAAATAAAATAAATGATTTTAAAAATACGTTTAGTAAGTAAAAAAAACCGATTTCACTTTTTTTGCACATATTACAGTAGAAAGCTATTATTAACCTTCTTGTTCTGATTTTCGATTAAATTTCCAAAGCCTTTTAAACTGATCACCTCGTTTCCATTACATTTTATACGGATTTTTTGCACAGCACGGATTCATAATCGGATACGGATTCCTTTCATTTCGGTATACAAACACAATACAAATCTTTGAAATACAAAATATTTGTAATTTAATTATAATTTGTGAATCTACTTGACACGCTTCGAAGTCAGCCCTATTCCTCCAACGAGGTCGAGAATATTTAAGGGCTAACTAGGGCGACCACTGGAACGAATCATATAAATATGTTGAAACTTCAACTAAAAGAATCCTTACAATCTTTCATCAAGAAACTGTGTGTCTAAAATTTATTCCTAGCATCCCGCTGAGAAGCATGAAGATTTCAGGCTGCCGTATTTTACGGCATTTAAGGTATTGCATAAATATAAACACAATTTCCGATCATGTTGTGCTCATTTCCGATGCATTTTTTTTACAACAAATTGCACTGTGGCTCATTGCAGAAGGTGGGGGCGTCTGTAACGTCTGTAACTTGTAAACGTAGTGAGTGATGCATCGGTGTGAAATTTGAAATATATGCGTACACATATGCATATATGTGCATACAACTATATGAACATACACGTATATATGTACAAATATACTTAACAATGCAAAGAAAATTTAAACAAGAAAATGAGACTAGGCGGGACATGAGATAGGGCGCAATTCAACGGTCAAGCGCAAAAATGGAAAAAATATTTACAAATTGTGAAAAATACAATATCGATTTTTAGATTTTTACCAAGTGAATTTTCGGAACTAAAATGGGTAACTAAATGGCATATTACTTCTACGTGAGTGATCGTCTAAACAAGCAAGCTTATGCAAGCTTTACGACAAAAACGACAAGCTAATAAAAAGTGCATCAACCGGAATTTAATACCTTAATTGATGCAAAAACAAAAAAAAATATAAAAATGTACCTAATTTTGTATTTTTCACATTTTTTAAATATAATTTTCCATTTTTTCGCAAGACCGTTGAGTTGCGCCCTTTATCATGCCACGCCTTCTTTTATTTCCCTTTATCTAAAGTTTCTTTGCAGTTTTAAGTATATATATATTAATTTTCAGAGCGATACCTCACTACTTGACAGACTCAATTTTCTTTGGTTCTTTTTTTGCCCCATTAAATGGAATAATGCGATGGTCTGGATAGCTCCGGATAGCAGCATTTTAAATTGAAATAAAATCCATTTTTATAGCAGATGAGTGTAAAATTTACTAAAATCAAAGCCAGCAATTGACTGCAGTCTGCTCACTGACCAGAACACTTTTTGTCTCTTTTGTCTCTGCGTTAATTTTTTATCTGTTTCATGTCTTGGTTGAGCCAAGACACGAACGTGTCTCACAAACATTTGAAATGTAATCGCCCATATAGCAATTAGTTTTTGCTTGAGCGAATTTGTGAATATTTAAAATATATATTCTGCTGGTTTCTATCTGGTTTCCTATTCAAGTTTTACAATTGAAGCGATTTTTATAGTAGAAAATCCTACGGTGCTCATTATAAGCAATACTTGTGTGGATACTTGGATTTTTTCTGTATTGTTACTTATGTGGAAGTAGATCTTGAAGTGTCTGTGTCTTGAAATCATGTTGCATAGTGTGGGATTTGGTTTGTCTCTAAGATGAAAATTATGCCTGACAGTCAAAGGTTGAATTGCTGCTCCTAATAATACTCCTAATACTGGTGCCTGGATAAGCCTTGGATAATCATCTACCTGGATGCATTTATGATGTGTGTCTGTGTGTGTGTGTGTGTGTCAAGTGTGAGATAATATTAAAAGCTGGATATCTCCTATCGGATATCGGCTTGAGAAGCTTCGTTTCCGCAGCAACTACCTCTACATCTAGAGAGTTTTTAGCATGCTTGCCTTGGCGGCTGTGGCGCTGCTCTTGTACGTCTCGTAGCTGGCCGTTGCTGCTGCGGCGGCTCCCACATGAAGCGGCGCATAGATCGAACTGCTGCTGGCAGCAGCCACAGCGGCGGTCTCCACTTCTGCCCCTGGCAACGGCACACCTTCTGACGCTGATGATGCTGGAGTTAGCGCTGAGGACTTGAGCGGAATTGAGCGCAGCTCCAGGGCCTCCGCAGAGGTTAGCTTGAATGTTTCAATCATCTGGGCGCGTACACGCTCCATGAGCTGCTCAATGTCATCCTTGGTCAGGCCTTCGGTGCTAACCGGCGGCAGCGTGGTGATTACGATCCGTCCAGCGTTGAGTATCTTCTTCTTGTCGTTGAGGAATGTGCAATAGGAGCTAAACACGACGGGCAGTATGGGTATCTGCTCCTCAATGGCCATGTGGAAGGCGCCCTTCTTGAATGGATGCAGCTCGCCGGTGTTGCGACGCGTCCCCTCTGGGAATACCCACAGCTTGATGCGCTGCTGCTTAATGCGTCGATTCACCTCATTCAGTGTCTCGCGCGCCTTCTCGCCCCGCACGCGATCGATGAATATGAGTCCGGCCAGCCAGGCGGCCAGGCCGAACGGCCAGGCGTAGAATAGCTCCCGCTTGGCCACCACCGTGCATTTGTTCATCACATGCCAAATGTTGAACATTCCTGTGGGAATAAGCAAGAGAAATTACACGCGTATTAGCAACGCGTTCAGATCGATCCTCGTTCAATTTGGTTCGTTTATTACCCAGCACATCCAAGGAGCTCTGATGGTTGGCCACAATGATGCAGGCCTGGTCCTTGGCCAAATGCTCCTTGCCACGCAGCTCCCAGCGCAGCCCAATCAGCGCTGTCACGCGATGACACCAAGTGCTGGCCCATCTGCAAACGAAAAATCAATGGATATAGAGGGATCAAAAAGTAAAAGCAAAACTATCAGCATGCCAGAGGTATTTCAATTATTTTCAGGTAGCCTTTATTGTGCCCTGATGTTCCCTGATTGATCAGCGAACAGTGCGAACAGTATCTACAGATCTACAACTACATCTACAAGGCTCGGTGATATGTACATATGTGTGAAATCTCTCAGCAAATTGCCGATCGTCTGTATCCCCTGCCCCCGCACTGTATCGCATTGCGCAGGGTTTATGGTTTGTTTGGTTTTTTGTAACCATATTAAGAGCCACCCGGGCGTAGCCGGGCAATCTATATACAATATACTATATAGAGCAGAGTGACGCGTTTAATACCGCTTTATTGCACGTAATTTGAGGCTTGGAGTTGAATTAATTATGGGGCAGACTATAGCAATTCCATTGTTGGATTCCGGTGACCGGGGGCCTAGGCTAGGCCAACCAACCAATCGATAAACTGCATTAAGTTGTTGGCGGAACAAAAGGCATAATTGATACTACGAGTACGATTAAAACCACAAGGTCATCAAATATTCATGATTTATTTGCCTCAATGCAAAGTGTCATTCGAGTGCATATTCGAGTCGATTCGAGTCGATTGGTAAGTGGAGGGGGAAATTATTACAAGTGCACTGGCGACCACAGGCGCAGTTGCGGCGGTGAACACCGCAACGGGACGACCTCGGGGCCACAGTTTACCAGTTTACCATTTAGCGTGCAACAGCGCCGACAGTCCACCACTTTTTGCTGGCCTCCCCCCTACCCTGCGCCAACAAAATGCGCAAACACGTGTCAAGTCTGAACACAAGCACCCATATACATAGCCCCCCGCAGAAGGGCAAAGCACCAACTTTGTCCTTCGATTGACACTCAGGCGTTGGCGAGCATTGCCAAAACAAAACAAAAGGCAATTAAGAATGCCGGCTATACGGTAGTCCGATTGTAAAATACCCTCTAATAGGGATTGGTTCTCAGCCACACAGCCGCCAATAAAATAAAGAACACCCTGCACTTTTTATAATAAACAATAAAACTAGACGGTTCGGTTCGGTTCGGTTTGGTTCGTTCAGTGTGACCTTAACGGACAGCCAGATGGTCGCCAGCGATGAGCGCATTTCGGTTGCCACCTGCATTCATTCATAGCTTGTTAATATTGATGGCTAATTAATGTTGTATGTGTCATTGAATTCGAATGGTTGTGCATTAATGATTAATGTAACATTGGAAACCCTGCGGGAGTTCCCAGTTGGTGGCTTTCGACAAAGTCTGGTCAGCAAAGGAGCCCTGCAGAAGGCCCCAATCGAACCACCTTCCCTATTTATAGTAAGTCTAAATATTAGCCTGATCAGTGGGGCTCTGCAAACTGTTTGTACTTATATTTTCGTTTTCGTAAATTAAGTGCTTCATGCCCCAGAAACTTGTACCCCGCGGAAGCTGTTGAAACCCTCTCGCCGAATGCATAATTGATTGGTAATTTGTGTGTCCTGCAGTTGATTACGTTAATCATTGTGGCGGATGTGGGGGCCAAGCAGCGCTCCATTGACTGCAGCAACAAAGGGGGGTAAATGCGTTGCCCAGACACAGACACTAGAATCTTGTCTTTCCGCATTGCAGAGAAAGCATAGGAAAAATCACAATTGCACTAATAAAAGAGTACAAAAGAGTACTGCAGAGTGGCATGAATTGGAATTCCACTCATTGTAAGTCTACAGCAATTGGGCTTTCAATTTATTTTAATTTCTCCCTTGTCGGCCAGTGTCTGCCGCCGCCCACAACCCTTTGTCTATTCAAGAGGACGCTCCACTATGTAAAAAGTGGACAATGCGAGGGCAATGCAAGTTTTAAGTGAACAAAAGAATAATAATACGAGTACTTACAGCAGATTACGAACATCGCAGGGGCGTGTGAGGAAGGCCGGTATGAGTACGATCGAGTTGAATGACACGATGCCGTAGTAGATGAGGAATTTGAAATAATAGCGAAAAATGTGATTGGTCTCGTATAGGAAGGGAAACATCAGCAGCAGAAACAGTCCCAGCAGCTCGATGAATGAACTCATGGCGTATGGACCACACACCACCGTTGCCGGATCGTGCCGGATTCAGATTCTTTTTTCTGGATCTGGATCTGGTCTCCTCCTCCTTATGTTCCTCATCCACCGCTTTTCCTTCTCCGGCTAAGGCAGCTTGCAGTCTTTTGTTCTACCACTATATAAAAAAAGAAACGTTCAAGATTAGATCGGGAATGCCATAATAATATGCATTGTTGGGTTGGTCTATACAGAATCGGGCAGTGGATAGAATGGAGACAAATGGCAAGGCAGAAGATTGCAAACGAATTCCTCTCCAGCCAGCTCTCTCTCTCTCTTACACACAGGAAGCCAATGAAAGCTCCGAAATTCAGTGGGAAAAACCGATTGCCATATCAAGCAGAAATGCCAGAAGTTCGTTGGGGAAGTTTTTGAGATTTTTGGGAAGTTAACAACCCGAGAAGTTGGACAGCACTGTTTGGGTGAAAATACAAAATTCGAAAAGTTCTGAAGCTCTGACTGAAAAATAAGAGTAGCAGTTCTTTTTTCTTTGTTTAGTTGCACCTAAGGGAGGGGGCGGCGGCCGGTATGTTGCGTGCATTTGTGGCGTACATTCTTGGGCCCGTCGCAGCATTATTAATATGAAAATTAGGGGGGGAATGGAATGCAACAAACCACAACATACTCGCACGCGCACACATACATATGTACATGTGCATAGGGGAGTTGCAGCTGAGAGGCAGCAGCAGCCGGAAGCGAAAAGAAAAATCAATTTAAATTTGCGTCCAACGTCGCACGAAGAAAAACCAAAACAAAGCACAAAACAAGAAGCAAAGAAGCAAATACTAGCCTTCAAGTACCGAATCATGCGATACCCTTTTGCAAGAACACTTGAACTTTATGGGGACGAAAATGCTATTGTTGCAAACATGTTGTCAAAATCAAAATCATCAAAACCCTCTGCCGCGCGGGTATCAAAAATCAAGAGCATTCAATTGCATATTTACATACATACTTGTGTATGAATGCATGTGTGTGTGTGTGTGCAGCCATGCAGGAAGAGATACTGAGAACAAAAACAATTATGGACATCAAATACAAAATTGATATCGCTGAAAGCCCTTTGAGAATATTCTCCGATGATGTCTCGTAAATAATTTCTATGACCACGGCAGCCCCACTCGTGCACTCTCAAAACATTGACCGGGACACACCGTATAAGAGCAGAAGACATTTGGCAGAAAAATCAACACAACAGAGGGTGGCAGATGCAATCAGAGAGAGTGAGAGAGCGGCATCATAGAAGAGCGAGGTACGACACACCAAGAACAAAACGAAACAAAACTGTGGGCCGAAAAACGTAAACTTTTGCACATTCAATAACAAATTTGTACACAAAATTGAGATGCCACTGTACACACTTATGTATTTAATTTAATGTCTTTGAATTGCTGCTAGCGCTGCTACGGACTACTTTGGGGCAGCATCGCGTCTGTGCTTTACAATTAAGTAAACCAATTTTAATATAATGCAATTGACAGACAGACGGGGACGCTTCAATAGAAGCGGCAGACCATAGCGAAAGAACAAAAACAACCACACTAGTGCGCGAATTGACGACAAAGCAACAACAATAAGAACACCATTTTGTTGCTAGTATAACAAAGAGGATTACGTTTTTTTTTTGCTGGGATGCGACAGCGACTACGTACGCCGCTTTGACGGACGGGCGCGCCGTTTAACGTGAAACGCGAAACTGTTTTCGAGGCGAAAAATCCCGTTACCGGCGTTGGCGGCGGAAGTTCTGAGCAACTGACGACTACCCTCGAGGCGAGGCGGAAAATGCTGGTCCACAAGATAACACGATATGCGCCGGCGGCATGCGCACAGGGGTCGGTGCTTCACCGCTTGGGTTGGCACAGGACTTACCTTAGCTGTAAGGACACCCTGGTCCTTTGGCGGAAAATTTCAACTATCAATGTATCGCCAGGCAGGTCCCCCCACCAGCTTGGTGCCAGGCTGGCTGGTGGAGCTTGAGCTCCGAATGGAAGAATGCGGATCTGTCGGACGGTTTAAAAGCAACGATCTTGCTGGTTAATTGAAGAGTATATACCGAAATAGGCCTTGTCATTATCAAAATATACCGTAAATATACTGACGGACACGACAAGATGCGTTGATATTTCTCGATTTTGATATTCCGATTAATATTACTAGGCAGTTAGCCCTTTCACAGCCCTAAAAAAATAATTTTATCTGATTCATCAATGAATTTTGTACAAGATTGGCTAGTTTTCAGAACTCCTTTTCATTGGATTGCTTACATAACAAGGTTCAAACAAAAACGGCCAATTAAACGAAAGGGTGAACTCCGGTCGATGAAACGAGACTTAACCCACTTAACTCTCCTGTATTTAATAAGTTGAGCACCCTTTGTTAAACCGCGGAAAATAATACTGTTTGTGATGGTTCCTTGTAGCTCCATCGTCCTCTTTACTTACAAAACAAAAATGAACACCGACATCTTTGACCTGTAGTTTGTACCATATGTTAAAGTTACATTAATTTCGTGGAAACACTAAATAACCCCCTGGTCGACAATGGGTTAACTTTCTTTATTATTGATTGAAATCTTATTCCATGATTTTGATATTCGATTTAATATTACTCGCTAGTTAGCCCATTCAGACCTAACAAAAACACTTATATCCAATTCCTCAATCAATTTTCTACAAGATTGGTTAGTTTTTAAAACTCTTTTTTATTGGATTTCTTACATAATAAGGTTTAAACAAAAGCATTAAACGAAAGTGTGTACCGCAATGTGACGTCAATGTTGCTGGTCAGCCATGTTTCTGCATGCGTATGGACATTTGTACACCCTTTTTCCTTCAAATAATGTTAAATTTGTTGTTTCAAGCTGCTTTAAAACATTAATAATGAATTTGTATTAGATTGACATGTTATTTAACCATTAATGCATAAAATTGGTGTTATATATATATATGTATCCCGGTCCCGATACCTATTATTGGTGCCCATATGCTTCGAAATTTCGTTCATATCCTTTAAACAGAGACTGATTAGTTTCAGCATTAATTGAAGCCTGAAATTACAAACAATATCTTTATTCTATAATATCCTTTCTCCCAAGGGTAGCAGATTGCTGCGCATTCCGTGCAAAGTTGCAGAACAATGCTGCTAACTCATTTCCCCATGCTGCCGAAAATTTTCCCATACGAATCAAATGTATCTAACGGGATTGCGTCTAAATTAAAGATTAAAGATGCGTCTAAAATTACTAATATACTATTAATATGCTGACGGACACGACAAGATGCGTTGATATTCCATGATTTTGATATTCGGTTTAATATTACTAGCATGTTATTGCTCTCAGCCCCAAACAAATAATTTTATCCGAATTTTGTACAAGATTGGCTAGTTTTCAGAACTAGTTTCCATTGGATTGTTTACATATTGGGGTTAAAAACGGCTAAATAATAAAACGTAAGTGTGAACTCCGGTCACACTCCGTCATTGTTGCTGGTCAACAAAGTTTCTGGATGCGTATGGACATTTGTATACCCTATTTCCTTTAATTGATGTTCAATTTGTTGTTCCAAGCTGCTTAGAAACTTTCCTATTGCATTTTTCTCAGATTGACAAGTTTTTTACCTATTAATGCATTTGATTTGTGTGTTCTATATGGTATATCCCGGTCCCGAAACCTATTATTGGTACCCGTAAGCTGAAAAATTTCGGTTATGTCTCTAAAGCAGAGACTGAGTAGTTTCTGCATTTATTGGATCCTGAAATTACAAACAATATCTCAATTCTATAACATCCATTTTCCCAAGGTATGCAAACTTGTTGCGTGTTCCCTGCCAAAGTTGCAGAACATTGTTGCTAATTCTTTCAGCATGTTGCTGAATTTTTTCCCACACAAATCAAATGTTCCTAACGGGAATGAAGCAGCAATGAATCTTCATACGCGTTCCCGTTAGATACATGTGGCTCACACCACAAATATTACCTCAATTCTGTAATATCCATTTTCCCAAGGTATGCAGACTGTTGTTCACTCCGTGCAAAAGTTGCAGAACAATGCTGCCAATTAATTTCCCCATGTTGCTGAAATACGGTAAGATTTTACCTCAGAATACGGTCACGCTAACAAATGTGCGCGAAATTCAAAATTCTGCCCAAAGGGTACTGGCCTTCTAAATTATTGGCACAGCTTTATGGTTTCCTGCTAATGGCTAATTTTTCCCAGTAATCTGGATAGCTCTTGACAACCGATGCACAATCCTGATTACGTTCCCAATCACATTTGGCCTGCGGAAAACGTGTCGGGGAAAAGTTTATTTTTAACGACTGTGCTGGAAAAAACAGAAACAAAAATATTTTTGTTTACCTTCTATATGACAGGCTTGAAGGAAGTGATGACGCGCCCATTATCACCGATTGATCTGGGGTGGGGAAGGGGCCTGGCTGGAGGTTAGCCAGCCAGTTGCCCAGTCTGGATGGTAGCGTACTAAGCCAAATCCAAACTAAACTTGATTTGAATATGGATTGGTTTCCGCTAAGGAAATACTCTTACTTGGAATCTTTGGCGAAGAGATATTGGAGTATAATTAAGTAGAATAATAATATTTATTTCATGAGAGAATTTTTCAATTTTGCTAAAAGACATGCATGCAGCGAGAGCATCCAGGAGACGTGACTGAAGACGGCTACTCTCGACTGTAGGGTATCCGAAAACCCGTTGCTATGCATACGCTTCGCACGCACACACACACATACACACACAAGCTGTCTTGTCTGCAAGTGTGTGGGTAGTGTGCGAGCGATAAGCTAAAACATAAAGTCGTGGAAACTGTTCTATCGGCGCACATTTCACTTTGAGCGAGTCTTCGACGCAGCCACAGCAGCAAGCGACTAAACAAGGGGCAGAACGAGACAGAGACAGAGAGAGAGAGAGAGAGAGAGAAAAGCACACACGCGAATATCAAGCACAAAGACGAAGCGCGCAACACGTGAAAATAGTGAAAGAGAACGAAACATTAGAATCAAATTGAATTTAATTCGAATTGGTCAAAAATAAGAACCAAAAAAGATGACAACTACATCGAGTAAGTGTACCCATTGAAAGCCATGAATCGCTTTATATATGTATGTATCCATCGATTCCACACAGTTGAGGGCTATAAGCTTGGCAAGGTGCTCATTGAGGGCAAGACCAAGCAGGTGTACGATCTGCCGGAGCATCCGGGACTTTGCCTGCTGCTGAGCAAGGATCGCATCACTGCCGGCGATGGTGTCAAGGCCCATGATCTGGCCGGCAAGGCGGAGATCTCGAATACCACCAACGGCCAGGTATTTCGGCTGCTCAACGAGGCCGGTGAGTCGGTCCCCAACCCAACCGCAGCTTTGTGGAACTTATGTGGAACATTCATTCAACATTCTATAGGTATACGCACTGCCTATGTGAAGCATTGCGGTGCAAAGGCCTTTATTGCCCGCAAATGCGAGATGATACCCATCGAGTGGGTAACCCGACGCCTGGCCACTGGATCGTTCCTCAAACGCAATGTTGGCGTACCGGAGGGCTACAGGTTAGTGGCATAGATGCCGAGGTTATCGGCACCATCGATCCCATCCATCCCATTCCCATCCCGCCGCCTATCAGCCAGCGTTGACGTTTGACGCTGCTGTTGCCGCTGCTGCGGTAAACAAATTTAACTGCAATCGATGCATTGCATCCGAGGTCAACGACTACCAACTGTCCCGATAAGCATCTATCTCCCATCCCATTGATCCGCGCATCGCCGCGAATAACATTGCAAAAGTCATCGACGAGCCGAGACGAAAACCATTCCGTGTGCAATTCGTTTCCAAGTTTCATCAGGAGAATTTTGATTAAAAATCCCTTCCTATATTTTATTTGCTAGATTCTCGCCACCCAAACAGGAGACCTTCTTCAAGGACGACGCCAACCACGATCCCCAGTGGAGCGAGGAGCAGATAATCTCAGCCAAATTCGAGCTCAATGGCCTGTCAATTGGTAAGCAGCACACTTTTAGCAAACCATCGTATCGAATCACTTACCCTTGCATCCCTTGAAAACAGGCCAGGATGAGGTGGACATTATGCGACGAACGACTCTGCTGGTTTTCGAGATACTGGAGCGGGCCTGGCAGACAAAGAACTGTGCGCTGATCGACATGAAGGTGGAGTTTGGCATCGATGCCGATGGCAACATTGTGCTAGCCGACATTATAGACTCGGACTCGTGGCGCCTGTGGCCAGCGGGCGACAAGCGCCTGATGGTGGACAAGCAGGTGTACCGCAATCTCACATCGGTCACGTCCAGTGATCTGGACGTGGTGAAGCGCAACTTTATCTGGGTGTCGGAGCAGCTGGCGGATATTGTGCCGCGCAAGGACCATCTGGTGGTGGTGCTCATGGGCAGCGCCTCGGACACCTCGCACAGCGAGAAGATCGCCACCAGCTGCCGCTCGCTGGGCCTCAACGTGGAGCTGCGCGTCAGCTCTGCCCACAAGGGGCCGGAGGAGACGCTTCGCATCGTCCGGGAGTACGAGTCGGTGATGAGCAACCTAATCTTTGTGGCCGTGGCCGGACGGTCCAATGGACTGGGACCTGTGGTATCGGGCTGCACCAACTATCCGGTGATCAACTGCCCGCCCGTCAAGTCTGACAACATGCAGGTGGATGTCTGGTCCAGCCTGAATCTGCCCTCGGGCCTGGGCTGTGCCACCGTCCTCTATCCGGAGGCGGCGGCCCTTCATGCCGCCACCATTCTGGGCCTGGGCAACTTCATGATCTGGTCCAAGCTGCGCGTCAAGGGCCTCAATAACTTCATCACCCTCAAGAAGGCCGACAAGGAGCTGCGCGGCGTACGCAGTGCCTAAGTGAGCGAGCGAACGAGCGAGCGAACTTCAGCCACATTTCCACACCGTTTCTCGTTCGTTTTGCATTTATTTTGAATCTTTTTTTTTTTTCCTTTTGTATACCCTTTCGTTATTTTTCTAGTGTTAGGCATAGCATGGCTCGAGCGAGCTAGGGATACCCTGTGTAGTCGTGGGGCATCAAGAACTAATTAATAAAAATTACAAACAAAAATAATTAAACACCGCGGAATTGATTTGCAATTTGATTTCAGATTCATTTTGGTTTGTTTGATAAAGAATAAAAACATTTAAAAAAATATAAATTAATATGCAAATTACAGAACTTCTTTCTGTACTAACGGGATATAGGATATCTCTCTCGATATTTCTCAATTTACGTGCCGCTCCTCGAGCAATAAAACACACACACAGTTCAAAGGTTATAAATATTACACATGAAACATGTATACAATACATCGAATACATATACGAAAAGTATATAGCATTTATAAAATATTATCAATTATCAATATAGTACAGTGCGCTTAGGCTAGACGAGGAAGAGGAAGAGGAAGAGGAGGATGCAGATGCAGATGCGGATGAGGCTGACAAAAATTGTAACAGCAGCGACACAAATAGAGAGTGAGAGAGAGAGAGAGGACGATAAATATAGGCTGGGGGGGCTAGGCGGTTCGGTTCGATCGATCAATTCGAGATGAGTATATTTGGCTCGATGGAGTGCAGGACATTGAATCCCTTGTGTAGAATGCAAGTGCGCTGGATGCCGCAGGCCACCAGAAAGTGCGAAAACTGTAAAATGGAAACGCATATGGATACAGAAACGGAATACAAATGTATGCAATTTGTGCTGCTCACCTCCACTGCATTCTGATGAATGTTGCTCACACAGACCACAATCCGTCCACGCAGCTGCGCCTCCAGCTGCGGTACATTTAGCGCCTCCAGACGCTGCTCGCCCAGCTGCACCGTGGCGAACGGTATGTTGATGCTGTGCGGCACATGCACATGTCCGTAATCCACCACGCTACGCAGATCGATGAGGGCCAGATCGGCGGGTGAATGGTGCAGCAGTTGCTGCACATCTTTGGCACTGATGCGCGGACACTGCTCAAGCTGCAGATGCTTCAGCTCCACATCAGTCAGGCCAATATCCTGCCAAAAGGAGGCAAGCAGAAGATTAATCAGAAGTTCGTGAGTCACAAAGAGAAACACAAACCAGCGACTGGGGCGGCTGGGAGCGCAGGGCGTGCTGGCGATGCGTTATGCTCTTTGGCGTCGCCTCGTACATCTTCTGGGACTCGATCACACAGGTCTCCATCACGATGTCGGGCAGATCGGAGAAGAGCAAAATGCACTCGTTGAAGCCCGAGTCGAGCAGCGTGCTCCTCAGCTGGCGCAGAATGGCGATGCCGATGAACAGCGGATACGAGCTGTCGCCCAGCATCAGCTTGTCCCACAAGTGCAGGATCTTGTGCAGCGGAAAAACATCTACAAGGAAGGATACAGTTAGGGCCTAGGCGCGGCGGAATGTGGCAGAAACTCACGCGAGAACATGGTCAGGAACCAGGGAATGGCAAAGAGCTCCGGAATGAAACTGATGCTGGACAAATGCTGGGCAAGCAGCGGCTCATGGAAGGCTGTCAGCTGCGAGAACTTGCTCAGATACTCCTTGATGATGGCCGAGTTATCCTTGAGGAAGAACCAGTGCAAGTACTTCGGAATGAAACGGAAAAGGCTCAAAAAGGCCAACTCTGCAAGAAGCGAAAGACAAAGGAGAAAAGGAATGAACACCAGCTCGTGCGTATCGGCAGCCCCGCCGCACTCACCCTCATTGTTGAAGTTCAGATAGAGAAACGGGGCCGTGAGCGAGTCCAGGCCCTGCCAGTAGACATACTGTGGATGGGCCGTCACCCAGGCCTTGAGCAGTCGCCGCAGCTTCCGGTGGCCGTCGGGCGAGGAGAGGAGCTCATCGTACTGATGGCAGCGCGGAATGTCCACCTCGATCTGCCTGTCCGTGGATGTGGGGGTGAACTTGTCAATCTTCCCATAGCCGCTGTTGGGCACCACCTCCAGCAGTGCCGCCCAGACGGCACCGCGTAGCAGCGGCGGGACATCGATGGCCGCCTCCCGCTGCAGCAGCTCGGCCGTGTACGGATAGGCCTGCAGCAGACGGGCGAACAGACGCACTCGATGGAACTGGTACTCGATGTCTCGCTCTCGAATGACCAGCGGCAGCTGTTGCAGTTCGAGGACAAACTGCTGGTGCTGGGACGAGAAGCGAGGCGAGTGGAGCAGCGGGAAGTAGACACAGGCGGGCAGCTGGCTGAGACGCTGCAGCAGGGCCTGCAGCTTGAGCGGCACCACCCGATCGTCCATCAGGTGTGACTGGCTGCGCGTCGGACAGACGCTGGCACCGTTCAGACGCACGATCTGCGGTAGGCCCAGGATGGGCGCCTCGCTGCGGATGAGGCCCTCCTTTTTGAGCTCCGCCTGGACATCGCCACCGGCCAGCTGCCACAGGTGATAGATTTGCGACAGCGGACACCGCAGAAGCAGCGGCACCGTCGGCAGATGGGACCCTATCTGCTGTTTGGACTCAGCTTCTTTGACACTCTCCCGTTCCCGTTCCCGCTCGGCCTGCAGGATGCCCGCGAAGCATTTGTTGGCCAGCAGCTCCCTGGGCAGTGGTCGCTGGCCGGGACTGGCGTGGAGACATTTTTCCAGCAGCTGACGCAGTCCAGCGTCCATTGTCTGGTAGATCTCGAAGCACTGATGCTCCCGGGCGATCTTCTCCAGCACGTTGTTGCTCCTGGCGAATGCGAGTATTTTTCGGACTACATTGGAGATTTTTAGCTTTGGCCAGAGCTGCAGCCCCAGCACCAGCTCCGCCACAAGCATGGCCAGGGCCCACACATCGCTCTTGACGTTGCCATTGAGGCCAAGCAGTCGTTCCGGCGCCATGTAGCGGATGTTGCCCACGGGAAACGGCACATAGGCACCGCCTTTGGTCATGAAGTAGAGGCCGTAGTTGAAGAGCTTCAGTCGTCCGTCCGGTGCGATGAGAATGTTCTTTGGCTCCAGATTGTGGGCCACCAGATAATGCTGGCTGAGGACATTGATGCCGCAGGCCACCTGGTAAAAGATGCGCAAGATTTGTGCGAGACTGAGCGGGGAGTGTCGCTTCACATGCTCCTCCAGGGAGCAGCCCACATACTCCGACACGACAATGGTGCGTTCTGAAATGAAATGAATCTCCATATGAGTCGGGGAATGGTACACAACGTGGGGGTCAGTCGGCTCCTTTGGCTAGTTACCATGCTTGCCACGAATGACGTCCAGATACTGGCACAGGTGCTCATCCTGCACCTCCTTCAGCCGCTGGGCACGCCCCAGAATCGCTATCGAATTGGGTGTGAGCGGCAAGCCATTGCTGCCGCAGACATCGCCCGGATGCAGTTTCGCAAAGAAGGTGACGGCGCACAGGCGTGTCTCGGGTTTGATGGCCATTGATGGCGGGGGTGGGCGGATGGATGGCTGGCTGGCTGGCTGGCAGAAACCTAATTCCTTCCTTCCGCTATCGCTCTTGCTCTCTTTCGGTATTGGTGGAATCAATTCCCAAGCCTGCAGCGGCAGCAACAATTATTGGAAACGGTGTCCGGTCCGCTGAGCGAACAGCTGTTTGGCGTTGCCACCCCGGGAATACGCCCCCTACTTGACGAGCCGCCAATACTGTTATCATTTCAAAATACAAGTGGAAATTGTCTGGCAGTCGAATAAAACGACTGCTTATTCATATACTATCAAGAAAAGGAACCAAATTATAATATAAATGTATCAAATGGACCCACGCAGCTGTACAGAGCGGTGAAGGCTTCACCAAAATCCGCGCACAACAAATAAATTTATAAAATATAGCCCCTCAATGCATGGGGGCTAAGCGCAAGCAGTAGTTTTTGTAACTAAAATCTATTAAATAAAAGTCACAGTCAATTTGTTCATTTATTGATAAATG
Source organism: Drosophila subsilvestris (assembly GCA_035043285.1). Classification (NCBI taxonomy): domain Eukaryota; kingdom Metazoa; phylum Arthropoda; class Insecta; order Diptera; family Drosophilidae; genus Drosophila; species Drosophila subsilvestris. Next base: position 185,661 of record JAWNNB010001044.1, read on the forward strand.
TGAAATGATTTTACCCATCTGGCCACTCTTCAGAGTGCACCAGTGTGAGCATTGCCCAGCACTGCGTTTGTTTCGTTTACTGTTACAGTTCTTGTTGTTGTTGTTGTTGCGCTAATCCACTTGCGAATTAATTTTTATTGCGCACTCGAAATCGTTTCCATATGTTTGCACCCAACATGCCGCTCTCCAGCTATAAATTCTGACTAGTTAGGCTGAGTCGGTCGCCAGTAACGCCGAGCGGACCCCCCTCTGAGGCTGTCGTTGCATTGATAACATTTGACAACGGCTTGGATTTGACCCAGAAAATATGTCGCTGCTGGTGGAGTACACTGATCCAGAGTGGCGCGGTCTAAACATACGCGCCCTCGCCGTCGACCAGGCCTATATGTACCTGCAGTCGGAGTATGCGGAGCCCAGTTATCTCTATACGCTTTCCGACGAGTGCTATACGGTTGAGTATCCACCAATTTACAAGTATTGCATCGACCAATTTGGATCGGTTTCACTCTTGAATCGATGACAATTAATGAAATCGAAATTATCTCGATCTCCCCTCCACATAGTGCCCATACACCAAAGTGAAAGCTCTGCCCGCCGCTGGCAGCGGACAGCAGTTGGAGCCGTTACAGCTGAGCACGGCGTATGCTTTAAATTTCAAAATCTTTCAACACGATCAGGGTCGCTATGCCTACGAGAATGTGTGAGTACACACCACATATGTACATATGTATATGTACATGTTTGTTCTTTTGGTTTACTCGTTAATCATATGGCTAGTGGTTACAGCTTACTAGTAAGCAGCTAAGTAACTAGTGCCACTCTCCAGTGGGCTTGCTGCCTACTGGTAGGCAGCTAAGTAACTAGTGCCACTCTCCAGTGGGCGTTTAATCGCAATAACTTAATTATGTGAATATTTGTGGCACTTGACTCGATTGGCAGCTATCAAAGAATGTTCTACACTTCAAATTTAATCAAATTTCCTCCCACCCCACAGCTCTTCCCTCTGCTTGCTGCGCCGCACCGATCTGCAGGAGTTCGGAGTCTACAATCTGACGCTGCTGGCCAACGGCACCTGTGACTTTGCCGTGGACAAGCCGGGCGTGCCCATCAACTATGGTGAGTGCTGCCGTGCCCCCAGCCCACTGATCCTAAAGCTCTAAATCCCTTTGCAGCTTTCCTCTCCGTGTTCGTGCTGGTGGCCGCCGTGCTAATTCTCCTGAAGTTGGGTAGCTGCGCCTGGCGTTGCTATCGCTACGATGAGGCTGCTGCCGCGGCGGACAGCATTGGGGCCGCTGCCGCGAAGGCCACGCAGCGCAAGCGAATGCGAAGTCTGGACACGTTTCGCGGGTAACCGACGGACCCCTCCCATCCACTGAATATTACTCACCAGGTTTTGCGCTTCCACGACAGGCTGTCCATTGTTCTGATGATCTTCGTGAACAGCGGGGGCGGCGGCTATGCGTGGATCGAGCATGCCGCCTGGAACGGGCTGCATCTCGCCGATCTTGTCTTCCCCTCCTTTCTGTGGATAATGGGCGTCTGCATACCGCTGTCGGTCAAGGCGCAACTGTCGCGCGGCAACAGCAAGGCCCGCATCTGTCTGCGCATCCTCTGGCGCTCCATCAAACTCTTTGCCATCGGCCTCTGCCTCAACTCGATTAACGGCCCCTCACTGGAGCAACTGCGTCTCATGGGTGTGCTGCAGCGTTTCGGGGTTGCCTTCCTTGTTGTCGGCATCCTGCACACCCTCTGCAGCCGTCGGGAGCAGGTGCAGCCACAGCGTGCCTGGCATCGGGCCATCTACGATGTCTGTCTGTTCAGCGGGGAGCTGGCCGTACTCCTTGCCCTGATCGCCGCTTATCTGGGCCTAACCTTCGGCCTGCCTGTGCCCGGCTGTCCGCGCGGCTATTTGGGGCCCGGCGGCAAGCACGACATGGCTGCCCATCCGCACTGCATTGGCGGCGCCGCTGGCTACGTGGACCTGCAAGTCCTGGGCAATGCACACATCTACCAGCATCCCACGGCCAAGTATGTGTACGATTCTAGTGCCTTCGATCCGGAGGGAGTCTTTGGTGAGTCTCCAATCTCTTCAGAACCACATAATTCCCGTCTGTGTCCTCCCGCAGGCTGTCTTCTCAGCATTGTCCAAGTACTTTTTGGCGCCTTTGCCGGTCTCACGCTGCTCGTCCATCCCACCTGGCAGAGTCGCATTCGACGATGGCTGCTCCTCTCGATGCTACTGGGACTCGTGGGCGGCGCCCTGTGCGGTTTCTCCCGCGAGGGTGGCGTCATACCCGTGAATAAGAACCTCTGGTCGCTCTCCTTTGTGTTTGTCACCGTCAGCGTGGCCCTTCTGCTGCTGGCCCTGCTCTACTACATCATCGATGTCCGTGATGGCTGGTGGTCGGGCTGGCCCTTCTCCGAATGCGGCATGAATGCCATCATCATGTACGTGGGCCATTCAGTGCTGCACAAGATGCTGCCCTGGCACTGGCGTCTCGGGGCCATGAATACCCACTTTGTGCTGCTGCTCGAGTGCACGTGGAACACTCTCCTTTGGATGGGCATTGCCCTCTACCTGGACGCTCATGAATTTTACTACAGCTTGTAGCCCAGCCAGCCACATTCGATTCGATTTTATACACAAATAAAAATGTTTAACTGTTTTGTCTGTCAATCTGCGAGAATTTAAATAAGTTTTGGCCTCGATTTGGCGGCCAGTTGTGTTGCACGCGAAACTGTAGGATTTTTATACCCGTACTCAAAAAGAGTTAAGGGGTATACTGTATTTGTGGTAAAAGTCGATGTGTGTAACGCAGAGAAGGAAAATTTTCCGACCCCATAAAGTATATATATTCTTGATCAGCATCAATAGCCGAGTCTCTGTCTGTCTGTCTGTCTGTCCGTCTGTCCGTCTGTTCGTCTTGATGAGCGCCTCGTTCTCAGAGACTATAGAAGCTAGAGCAACGAAATTTTTTTCCAGACTCATGTGATATCACACTGTTACAAGTGTATTTCAAAATTTCGCCCCGCCCCCTTCCGCCTTCACAAAGGACGAAAATCTGTGGCATCCACAATTTTGAAGATACGATAAAACTAAAAACGCAGTATCGTAGAGAATGACCATATCTATCAGATTGCCGAATCTGAATCAGATCGGATCATTATTATAGCCAGAACAAAGAAATTAATTTTCAGTTGCTTCCCCCACCTCCTCTGGCGCTGCTGACGCTACTCATTCTCTGTCTCGCTCGCACACACTCTGCCCTGTGCAATGCGCGAGCAACCCCTAGCGGAGGAGATGTAGAATCTAAATGGTAGATGTAGAATATTTGTTCTAGATGTATTATCTACATTTTACATGTAGATGTAGTTAACAAATGTAGCAAAAAATGTAAAATTAAAAATTTTTTTTTAAATTTCAATCATAAGCTCATAAATTTATATACTGACTGAGTACGGGTATAAAAGTAGAGTCGCGTCCAGAAGCGACTCACACGTTCCTTCTCGTTTATATTTCTTTTATTTATGGCAGGCCAACATTTTCAAGTGAAGTCCCAAAAGATGCTTAAAGTTTGATCATTTTCATGCGTACCCCCCGAATTTCTTTTCATATCTGAATGAATCTGAAACCGGAAGACGGAACATAAAGAAGTAAAACCAATTGTGTGGATTTTATTTTGAAAATGTTTTTTAATTTTATTCTTAGGCTTAGAAAACATTCATTTGCCTTTTTAACGCTCTATTAATGGATTTTTGTTTCTTTTCTTTTTTTTTTTTGTTATTTCGAGGCGCATACCTAAGGCTACATTTTTGTGAGTTTAGGGGGGGGGGGGGGTCGGGGGTGTGATTGCTTTCTCCCGATCGAGGATCGGGGATCCTCCTTTGCAGAGGGTTTCCACTCTCTTACTTCTCTCGACTACATACTACTAGGGCACTGTACTACTACATACACATCTGAACTACTACGAATATATATATATGTATATATATATGTATATCTATATCTATATATTAAATGCTGTCTGTCTTCTCCAAAAATAATTGCAGAAAAACACTTTTCCATACAACGAGACACCGCCTCCCAACGGTTATTAAACCTGTACCAGGCTGTGTAGGAGGAGCAAGCGGTTTGACTTTTTTGCGCGGTGTACAGAGAGGGTTCCTTTTTTGAATCAAATTAGACAAAAAAATATAAAGGACATCAGAGAGCGAGACGTCCTAATCTTATTTACATAAACTAATCTCTAAATTAGGACATTGCATATGAATATATTACGTGGGTGCCGAAGGGCGGAAGGGGAAGTGTGGACTGAGCATTCTCTTAAATTAGTTTGACATCGAAAAGTTCAAAAAATAAAATCCAAAAAAAAAGAAACGTATTATTCGACTCAGCATTATCCAATCCAATCCAATCCAACCATCCAACCATTCATTCGTAAACATTTGATGCTTCTCTCCGTAAATCAACCGTAGAAAATCGTATGCGGCATATGTACAAATGCTGTGGCGTCTCTCAATCTCTCAATAAATTATATAGAAATCGTTTCTCCGTCTCTTACGATATGTAAAATATGAAAATAGGGTTAAAAAAAAAAAAAAAGAAGGAAATTATTATTATTATATTCGTATTAAATAGTTTTGTTTTAATGTATAGATCAACAAGTTGGCCACCCAGTCCCTGTCCTGTCCTGTCCCACCCCATGCGCTGGTGTTCCTCCGTCTCGCTCTCGTTCCTGGGTGGATGCTCTTTTAGATCTTTGCATCTGCGGAGGGTGGGGGGATTGCTGCCACTGCTGCCTGGCCAATAAATTTGGCCGGCTTGACGAGTATAAACTTGGGATTGGCTGCCGACACAGCCACAGTGGCGGTGGCGGTGGCGGTGGGGATGGCATTGGCACCCTTCTTGGCCGGCGTTATGGTCACCGTGCTGGGGGCTATGGCATTCATGGCAGCCGTCTGATTGCTGGCAGCCAGCGAGGAGGCCGGCAGTATGGTGGTCACCCCGTTCTCATGCTGAATGGTGTTGGCATTGTTGAATATTGCACGAATCTTATTACTATTCCCCTGAGATCCTCCAACGACATTGATTTTCAGTGCAGTTCCAGCGACGATTTTCTCTCCGGCGGCGACTACCACCTCGGGCGACTGCTGCTGACGCTGCTGGACGATTCGGGCGGTGAACTCATTGCCGGCCAGCACAAGATTCTGGGTCTGACCAGTTATGGGCAGGCCGCTGGCCAGTATCAGCTGCATGCCACCAGCCGTGGTGATGCGCTGCTTCTGCTCATCCGTGGGCGGACTGACGTTTGATTTGCGCTCGAGGACATGCTCATCGAAGCCAGAGTCCGAGGAGTTGTCGTTGAATTTGGTGGCCACCGACGACGAGGTCGAGCAGTTGGACGACGAGGATAGCGACGAGGGTGAAGCCGCGCCCACGGATGTAGTGGTCATGCCCGGTTGCAGGCTCGCGGTGGCCGTCGTGGAATGTGGCAATGGCAGAGCCAGAGCCGTGGCTTCAGTCTTGTTCAGTGGAATGGGACTTATTCTATGGATTTCGCCCTGTGGAAAGGACTCAGATTGTCGCTTAAAGAACAAATGATGCTTCTTCATGGCCGGCATCGGATTTGTCACAATATTTCCTTGCTTCTGAGTTTGATTTTGAGATGGAGCTGGTTCTGGTGCTGCATCTGCAGTTGGGGCCCCATTTGGCTTGGCGGCGGCAGCGGCTGCCATCTCCGCCTGCTGCCGCCTGAGGCGCTGGTGCTTCTCGCATGGCTTGTAAAGCATCGGATCGATGATATAGCAACACATGCCAAGAGTCAGACTCTGGAAGACTGTGCCGCAGCAGACCTCCAATCGTATCAGATCGCTCTCCTCGAAGAACGGCACATTGTCCACGGCCCGTCGATTCTTTTTGGGCGACAGCTGGCAGCGTCGCTTGCTGCCCGTGAGCTTCAGCCGCTTGTTGTTCTGGCCCTGCTCGGCCTGGGCTGCGGACGCTGCTGCCGTGCGCTTCCTGGTCTGATAGGGAGCCGACATAATCGCTGTAGCCCCGCCACCCGTGGCCGTAGCGGGCACTGGCAATTGCTCCTCGTCGTTGCTCTCGTTTGAGTCGCTCTGCTGGTGCTCGGACACGGGCGAGGAGCTGCTGGGACGTGGTTGGTCCCTGGCCACTGGTTCCGCTGCTATTGCTCCTGGAACGGCAGTTATCTTGCCCTTGCGATTCTTCTTAAAAATCTTCGCAAACTTCTCGGGTATAAAGGAGCTGCCGCTGGAGCCGCCGCTGCCTCCTGCCTCGGCAGCCTCTGCGTTCTCGCGCTTCTTCTGTTTGGCCATGGACTTGGTGCCGGGACCAGCTCGGGCATCCACCACCTGTTAAGAGAAACAAAGAATTAGTAAAACGAGTCGTGAGAGTGTTAGAAATATTCTCTTGGCACTTACATGACCCCAATGGCGCTTGCTGCCGACGGGCAGGCGCTTGAAGCGCTTCACAAGCAGCACGCACGCGTTGCAGATCTCGCCATTGCGCGGCTCCTGTAGGTTAAAGCACAGCACCGACTCCTTTTCGTATTTTCGGGAGGCCGTGAAGCGGGAGCTGCTCGACTTGGCCCGGCAGATGCAACAGCCGTCGGCGGAGCGGTAAACGCGTGGCTTATGGAAGCTGAACATTTTTCCTTTTTCTTTTTTTTTTAAGATATGGTAAAAAAATGGATTTTTCCTTCGTTCTCTCTCGTTGCTTGAATGCTTTTTCTATTGAAGTTTCTTTTTGTTGTCCTAGGTTCCTAGGCTCGCTATTTTCACTTGTCTTTTACTGCTGTATGAGTGTGTTTGTGTCTGTCTGTGGGTGGATGGGTGGGTTGATTGTTTGTGCGTTCTTGCGCGCTTTTGTATGGGAGTGTGTATGTGTGTGTCTGCGTGTGTGCATTCACTGTAATTTTGTTAGTGTTATTTCTTGGCGACAATTGGATTTATACTGATTCGAAGCTCGTTCACAGCCAACAGCCATTTCTTGCGATTAACTGTTGTTTGCTGCATTTGTGACCTTTTATCCTTCGTCGTCGTTGTCGTCGGCGTCGGGCGTTGCGATCTAAACAACAGAGCGAGAAAGAGAATTCAAGTTAGAAACGGTTAAAACATATGATCATACACTGCAGTGTTGACTAACGTTTGCACACAACAGACAGTCGACAGCTGCTGGCAGCGCTTCTTTGCACTGCTCCTGCTCTGCCTGCGTCGGTCTTTATTACAACATAAACTGCAATTCCAATTCAAAATGAAATTCAACGCCAATCGAAAAATCTTTTTACAATGCTTCCGTTTCGTAAACCGGTTCAGCACGAAACATCTTAAATGTCTTATCAACATTCAATAAGTAGTACATATATTTTTGACGCAGTGTTAATTAAATTTAGCAAACATGTTTTCAACAGCAATAAGATCAATGGGAGTAAGCGGGTGAGATAGCTAAGCCACGCGCGCGCTCAAATACATACGCACACGATTGTACTCATATGTATATGTATGTATATCTGAAGCGCAATTTTTTGTTGCCTGGCAATACCACTTCTGTATGTGTGAGTGCAAGTTTTTGGGGACGCGCGCCGCATAAACAAAACACAACGCGAAAAAGGGACACACGCACACACACACACATGCAATGAAGTGAATTTAAAGCGCGCTCTCTCGTTGCGCTGCACTCGCAGCGAGTGACGTGACTTTTGATACGGCTGGCCAGGCTGTTAGTCCTCCACTCCCCGCTGCCATCTCTTCCACAGCCATTGATGTTGTTTTTGGAAAACTGATTTTCGTTTGGGCACAAAAGTGCGTGAGCGTCTATGTATGTACGTGCATGTGTGTGTGCACCGGCTAAGCATACATATGTGTGCGTGTGCAAGTTGAGCATTTTTTTCATTGCTTAAATGCTCGAAATGAATGTTTGTATGTGTGTCTTTTTGGAAGGTGAAAATGCATTAACAGGTTTCCAAACATTTTCTTGTTGCTATTATTAACACACACAGCTGCCTGCGCCCCCCACTATCCATGTGCTTGGCCTAGCACTCACTCTCGAGGAAAAAAAGCATTTACCTGGCTTTAAATAGACTTAAAATGATCGGCTTTCTGCTAAATGTGGCGACACTTATTTAATTACACAAAACACTTTAGTACTTTTCGATTTTGTGTGAATAGGATTCCGGCGACAATGCGAAATATACAAAATATGAGCGGCGGCGGTAGGAGCTCCGGTTAAAACGCGTCTGCACACAAGAAACACAAAGGCAAAATGATGAAGAAGTGTGTGCGAGCGAGAGATTGGGCACCGCAAAGCGAATGCAGTGATAACGCAAGCGAGCAGCTGAGCCGTGTCTCTCTCCGTCTCCCTTCCACCCGTGTGCGGTGCGTGGTCGTGTGTACGTGAGAATGCGCGTAGCAAAAATTCCGGTTGTATTTACAGCGATACAACAGATACAGATAGAGCAGGACAGCACCGGCCAGAAAGAGATACAGAGAGAGAGAGAGAGAGAGAGCCGAAGCAAGAGAGCAGATGAAACAACAATTTGCATAACATTCACTGTTCGGCGGGAGGCGTTTGCAGAGTTGCCACCTGACAGATTCAAAATGTTAATTGAAAAATGTGTCGTCGTTCTTTTGTTAGGCTGCGCTGCTGTTCTGTTGTCGTTCTTCGCAGAGTTTTGTGTCAGCCATTGCTTTCGTTTTCATTGTTTCATTCTGCGGCTTTGCAATATTCCGATTAAGGCGAAACGTGCACCAAGCGAACGGGCAGAGCTGATAAAGCATACCGCAGCACAACTACATATACATATGTATGTGTGGTGAATGATTTTATGAAGCTTTCCCCCCTCCCGGTTTAAATATAGACCCCCCTTGCAACACAACACCTACGCTGGGGCACAGTGGCAGTGTCGTACGTGACAAACAATACGTATACACATAGATATAGCATCTCTTAGCATAGGTTTAAGAACGGTTCTGGAGCGGTTCTGCAACGGTTACGACGCTTGCCGGCCACTGATGTAAGTAGAATTTGTGTAGTGGCAACGCTGTGGCCACTGAGACAGCTGCGTTTGATGTTACCGCTTTACAACACTGACCTCGTAATGCTGGCCGGAGCTGCGAAAATGCTCCGCATTATTGCTGTTATGGTACGATGGGGCGAAAGTGGCCGAAAACACAGGTGTGTGCGTGTGTGTGGATGTGCTACGTGCCTTTCGGGGCACACGCACAACCGAAATTTAACAGAAAAGGAGGCCAAAATCTAGGTCGTCGCTGACCGCCTGGCGCTGGCTGGGATGCCAGCAAGTGGCCGCAAAATTGAAATCAAAACAAAATGCAAGACGCACACACATAAGAGAACAAGGCACACGGACTGGACTGGCTTGAGTGCGCATGTGGTGGTGGAGTACTCGGCTTTGGTCAGTTGCGAATAACAAACTGTACTTTGTGCAAAATTGAACGTGTAATTGAGCGGAGGAACGGACGGGACTGGGACTCTCACAAGAGAACATTGTGGGGGCGGGTGGTGAGAGAGAAAGAGAGGAAAGCAAATTCTTGAAAGAAGTTTTGTTTATTGTCTTTCACGCACTCGAACACATATACATACGTATGCACATATGTACGTATATGTGCATACATGCACACGTACAGAGCGCTGGCAAACAAGGTCAACGCGTTTGTGTGGCACGCACAAAAATCAACTTTCCTACGTTTTTAGGCCTCCCCTCCGGCAGAAAGTGAAAGACAACTCGGGAGGTTGTCTTATTGGAATAATCTCATAAGAATGTGAAAACATCAGCCAGCGGCGGCAGCATGAAACAGGTTGTCGGGGCGGGCGACTTAACAGTTATAACACATATGTATGTACATGTACACAAAGAAGCATTTGCACCGGTAAATGGAGTGATAGCGTAATACACAAAACTGAAACCGAACCGAAATTAAATAAGGAAAAAAAAAAGAAAGTCAATTTCTGAACTTGGGTTTTATATGATATTTGCCAATGTTTTGAATAACTATTATTTGCTACACTGGAGCACGGGTGGATGGGGGGAAGCAGTATATGGAAGTGGGTTGTTCGCACACACACACACACACACAAACACAGGCGCAGGTGAGTGCAAGCAACAGACAAGGAGAGAGACGGCCACTGTTAAGTAATAGATTACACTGCGCTCTCTTCTGTAAGTATGTATGGATGTATGTGTGGAGCGGTCGAGTGCAGGCTAGTGCAGAGAAAGCGCGCGCAAAAGTAAAACGAAGAATGGACAATGGAAAATGTTGTGTGCCACTTCTTTCGACCCTTTCGCTCGCGTTTCCGAACAATTAAAATCGCCAACGAAATTGTTTGTTGGCTCTCGAGGCCGCCTCACTTCGCCATTGAAAGAGTTCAAGAGGCAGGCGGCGGCAGATCCATTTGATTATAGCCAAGTGAAGGTCAACCAGCAACAATGAATTTGTTGTTCAAATCGTAGCACACACACGCACACAAACACAAGACTGTTTGCCTGCCAGCTTGCACACAACACACACACATGAAATGGCACCGCACTATATTCTGCATCAAATTTGGGAGGTGCGTTTACATATTTATGTATGCATATGTGCTTGAGTATACTATAATTTGCATGTACCTGTTTATTCTCTTGTCGCAGCCTGAATCTGAAGAGCTTCCCTCTTTTATGTATGCACTTTTTGACTTTATCAACGTTTGAATGAATTTGGTTTGGATTTTTCGGCAAAACGCACGACGATACCGACACGGATATTTGATTCTGCTGTCGCGATGCTAGGGATGGGATGTTCAATATATGTTGACATATATATTTATCGATATATTTATTGATATTTTTTGGGACTGATGGATATTTTTGTGTGATATATGTATGTATCTCTCGGAACGAACCGATGATTAACGATTTGCACTAACGAAAATTGTATTTAAAAAAACCGTCACAAGACTTAATCGGTTCAATTGTTATTTTTTCAAAATAAAGGTATTTGAACTCGAAGTTCGTTCCGCTTATCGCACAAAAATATCGACAGTTTTTTCAACTTTCCTGTGCATATCGATGCAACATGCAATTGCGTATGACTTGCAGCAACAGAAAAAAAATGATGGATTACCCCGGAACTCAGATAGGGCTGTTATATACACTAAAAATTATATATATTTGCAAGTCTTAAATATATCACCTTCAATTATATTATCGGCAAAAATATATATCGATTGATTGATATATCTTAATATCAATATTTGACATCCCTAGCAGCGCTGCCGCCGTACGACAACAAAAACTTCGAGCGCGGCGGCGGTATATTTGGATCTCGTGCTGGTTGTGCGAAATGTCAGTAACAAGTTTCTGGTAAATCTCGCTGTTAATTCGAACGAATTCGTTTCGTTTTCTGTCCGACAGTTTGGCAAGCGAGTTTTTTTTTTTGTGTGTGTGCGTTTTTTTTTAACCTAGTGCTTACGACGCGCATGAATTAGTACGCGATCGTTGTTGTTTATTTGGATTAACTGTTTGTGCTGCCGCCGTCGCTGCCACTGCGCAGACATTGGGCGGGATTTGTGGCAGGTATATCGTCCGAAAACCCACCAGCTGAAAGATATACCATTTTGTACTAAAACCATCAAAATCGAAACGTGACTAGTTTATTTAATTGATGCATCGGCAGCAAACGAGGCAACAATGCCTAGTGAATTTTTTATAGTTTTTTTTGTTTTGTTTGTTGGCACACGATGACGTCGACGCTGCGCCGCCGCCGTCGCATTTTGTTGTCTCTGGTGTACACGCGTGTGTGTGTGTGTGTGTGTGTGTGTGTATGTGTGTGTGCGGAGAGAGAGAGAGAGAGAGAGTGGGCGAGAGAGGAAAGGGCCACCACAGTTGTTGCTGCGGGGAGTAAATGCGTGTAATTAGCATTCAATGTAATTATTATTAACCATTCTGAGAAATGGGGGTGCCATTGTGAAGAAGAGGGAGGAAGAGGGCAACAGCCCCGCACAAAAAGTGTAAATGAGTAAATGGAAAAAGGAGCAGCAGTCACAGTAACAATTGTCGGGTAATTGCTGATATTTCGTAATGCATCAGAGCAGTGCCGGAACAGTTGCAGTAGCAGCAACAGTAATATTACAGTGATGACTCGTTAATGTAGAGATGTGGAATGCTGTAAAGCCACAACAGTTATGACACAATGAGTATTCTCTAATGCAAAATCGGGATATGTATTATCGTTTTCGGTGTTTACATCTTTTGTTTTTCCATTGCGCCACAGATTACTGTAGTTGTAGTAAAGCGCCGTTACACGCGCGTACATAGCCAGACGCGCACGTACTTATGTTTGTGTGTGTGTGTGAGTGTGTGTATGCAATGCAGTCGACCTGCATTGACATGTCCAAGTTGTACCTCAGATAAGGTGAGGAATGGAAAGATTGTGTTCTAACAAAAGTTAACTATTTTGATTTAGTGCGTGCATCGCACTGCATATGTATATACGGCTGTAATGAGAGAATGAGTCTTATCAAATATGCGGATCAGGCGTCACCCGATATCAATGCACCATGGACTTGTCTATGCCTCTGCCTGTTTTTTTTTTGTTTTCTAACCCACACATACCAATGCATACGCACTTGTGTGTGGTTTACTTCTTTCTCTCTATCTCTCTCTCTCTGCCTGTCTTTGATCTCTTGAAATGCAGCGGCAGCCGCTGCAACTGCGACGGAGGCTTGGTTTTGGTTTCCACCTGCAGAGCAACATAGCAGCGCTTTCGCTTGCTCTAGTGTGTTAGTGTTAGAGTTAGTGCATATGTGTGTGTGTGTAAGAGAGAGAATGTGACAGTGCCGTTACACATTTGTTTGCCCATAAACGAAAATCGAATTAAAACATTAAAATCGTTTCGTTTGCCCCTTCACTTACAGCTCCACCCCCATTGAAAACAAGTGCAATATTAATTAAGTAATGACCGGTTGAGTACATGTACATATCATATGTACATGCATACATAAATGCATATATAGAGTACATACAGATGCCCGGACAAATGACAAATGATGTTATAACAGCAAATAGCAAAAGCAACAGCAAATTCTCGCACATCTCCGGGTTTTACTGTACCTGAAATATGGACTGCGCAGCTCAACAACAACAGCGGCGGCCAGAGCCGCAACAACAAGAAGAAGCACCAGCAGAGGCAGAACAGCAGACACATGGACGAAAACGGCGGCGACAACACTATACACAAATACAGCCATCGCAGCCACACATGTGGATTGTATTGAGCATTTTGACAATATTTTGGCCGCAGGTGAGTGAAAGAGTCAAAAAACAAAAAAAAAAGAGTGCTGTGAAACGTGTTTCGTGTGCGGGTGCAAAAGTTGAGTGGGGCTCGTCGGCTCATCTCGGCTTGGCTCCCTTCTCCCCACTAAAGATAACGGTTTAAAGTTCATCCCTATCAGCTGAGGGACCGGACCCCCTATTTCATCTTTGGGTTTTTTTTTCGAAAATACTCGTACATGTACCTATATTATTTTAATTGATAGTCAATATAGTAACTTTTAGCAGTCGTAAGCCATATTTGTTGCGGCTTTTGTTGTTGTTGTTGTTGCTGCTGCTCTATAAGATGTATTTTAGGAACTCGTCTAACTGGTCGTCGTAGTTTTGCTGGCAGTTCTAGTACTTGAACACACAACTCAGCTTTAAAAATCACAGCAAATCACAGAGACAAAAGACAGTCGCGGGGGAAAGCGTCAGGTTGTTCAACAGTTTTATGCAACAATTGTGAATAATCATCTTTCGATTTTGAGTGGCCGGGGGAACCTCAGGCCACAAAAACCCCAACCAATTTATGAAACGGAAATGTCTCTTTTTATGATTGGAATATTTGCGTTAGCTTTTCAAGTTTTGCACAACCTCTAGGCAAACTATTTTGATTTTTCCGGTTCGAACTGGAGTTTTAGATCAAAGAAAAGGCTACAGTGCCACAGCAGACACAGAAGGCCCTCTGGATTGTAGAGTAGTAGTCTGGATAGATGGGATATACGCGATCGAAGGGTGTCCAAGCTTCGTTCGATCCCATCCCCCATCTTCAATCTTCAGGCCTTTACCCTTTATTCAATTCTTTTATTATTATTTCGTTTACAAAACTCGTTTCGTTTTGCATTGTTGTCGCATTGTTGAGCAAAAAAAAAAGAGGGGAAAAAAACAACCAAAGGCACAATAAAACAAAAGCCAACAACAAGTACAAAAAGAAAGATAAAAAGGCAAAAAAAAAAGAGCAAGCGCATGTAAAACTCAAGGTTGGTTCTGATGCGCCCCCTTGCACCTTTCTGATGATCCTCTTTCCCTTCTTCTTGGGATTTTGGTGATTTTCGTTTCCCGATCTCTTTTTCCTCTGATCTGATTTGCGCTTCGTTTAATAAAATGTTCTTAATTTTTTGTGTGTGTTTGTGCTGCGTGGAAATTCTTGAATAATTTCACGTCAGCGTGTCACGTGCGTCGAGCTGGTCGCCTTGATTTTTTTGCTTTTGGCTTCAACTTTTATCTGAACATTTTCTTGCGATTGCAGATCCGTGGGTCATTACGTGCCGGCTTATCGCTTGAACTTGTCGGAATGTATTTGTATTACTAACCGTTCAAAAATAAAACAAAAATACTTGCGATGACATCAGCGAAGTTGGTCAGTTCCCCCCAAAAAAAAATGTGTCGCGCATGATCAATACGGAGAGAAGTTCGTTAGGTCTATACATATGTACATATATATATTTTTAAAGGGTATTTTTGTGAACATTAATTACACACAAAACATGGGTTAACTATCGTTTGGAAGGAGATCAAACAGACAATGCCGGCAATTAAGCTTCTCTCTCCCAATCCCAGCCCCCAGCCCCCATCTCCATTACCAGCCACAGAACTGTGTCAAGTGTTGAGGGGAAATTAACCCAAACAATACCCTAAAATGCCGAATCGAAATAAACCCAAAAATGAAGCGATTCCAGTTCCACACTCATAAATACTTTACTCGGTCTCTCCCTCCCTGCTTTCACACTCTGTTCTAATGTTTATTTCGGTTCTTCATTTTGTTTATAAGTTGAAGAACACAAAAAACTTAAAGAACTCTTTAGGACTTCATTAATTGCATTCGGTTTGCTTTCGATTTGTGTCTCTCCTCTTCCTCCTCCTAGTTCTGCATCGGCTTCTGTTTGCTCCCTACCTCCTCCTTCTTCTGCTGTTGCTTCTTGTGCTTCTGTTCTTGTGATCTTCTACGTTCGCTGCAATGTTTATGCGCTGCCAAAGAAGGAGTGAAGGTGGAGTGAAGATGGAGAAAAGATATTTACTGCTAATTGGAATGCAGGGCGCAAGTCATTCCATTCTCTTTCTTCTCTCGTGTTCTCTCTCTCTGTCTCTCTGTCTCTGTTTAGGGTGGAGTCTGTCGATCGCATTCCACATTCCACAAAACTGTACCTTCTCCTCGGATCGGATGGGATCAGATCGGATCGGATCTCTATAGGAAAAGAAGACGAAGAAATAGGATATTAAATGACAGTCAACTGTAGTCATTCCCTTTGTAAACAGTAGCAACCATTGATGAATGGATGGGTGAATGGACGGACGACTGTAACTGTACCTCTCTTGCGACTTGTTTATTCTACACGGAAAGTGTATCTTTCTCCTTTCACCCTACCTCCCCCCATATGTACGAGTATGTACATATGTATGTACATATATGAGGTTATCTTTTAAATATAGACACGAAGCAGACAACAAAATAAAACGAGGAGAAATCCCACATTTAGCAGCAAATTATTTTGCGGTGTAAATGGAAAACTCAAACAACGATCAGAGGAGAGATCCAGTCGTCTCGTGGGTTGGGGAAGGGAAATAGATTTCGATTTGTTTTGTACTTTTGAATAAGATTCCTCTGCAGTTCCTTTCTTCAATGCGATCATAGCAAATACTACATATGTATGTACTACTCATGTGATTGATTTACCGATCATTTTAAAGTTCCTGAAACTTAAATTGCGGATCAATGCGGATGAGTCATTGTACATCGTACTACAGATGAGATGCCCAAAGATGAGATATTCCTTTCAATAATTTCTATCAGAAACTGGGACAAAATGGAACCCATATGTACATAGTTACTTATGTATTTCCCTCTCTGTATATCCGTCTAGCTCTAATGTTTAACCTGTCTCTGTGTAATTTATTAATTGCATATTAATTGCGGTGCGAAAATTGGGCCAAAACTCGACCTGAACCACAACAAAAAACTGTATTAAATCACACAAAATTCATAAGATTTGCTTTAATTGCTACGCTTGTCCAAAAAAAAAAAAACAAAAACAAAAACAAAAAGAGTTTCAATTGAAGGCTCCCCTCTCTGTTTTTGTAAAGTGGTGGAAGGTGCATAAAACGGCAATTTGTTATTGAAAACAGCAACAACAACAACAACAACAAAATAAACCAAAAATAGCAATAAATACAAATACCATAAGACACTGCAAAAAAAAAAGAAGGGAGTGCAAATGGGCATGAAAGCGAAACGAAGCTTACCATACCCTTAACGTAAATTTTACCTTAAGATATGACATGGTAATTCTTTGTCGAAAGAAACTTCTTTGTTTGCGTCAGTTCGCTTATGGGAAATTTATAGCGCGAATCAACGTCGCACGCATGGAACAGTAGATGTGTGGACATCACCAAAAACGATGCTACCCATCTGATACAGGGTACACATACAAATTTGTTGGTGCTTGGACGGGCACTCGCGTAACTGGTTTTTTGTGCTTTTGGATATTTGGATATCTATCTCTATCTCTCCCTATCCATGTCCCCTGTATAGTATCTATTTTTCTGCACCCTTTCCGCACTACCCCTCAATTCACTGGCTCTATTTTGGCCATAAAATTAATTAGCAACGAGACGTAAAACGTTTTATAAATCACTGGCACTCGAAAAAACAGCAACAAAGACTTCCCCAAATCCCCTCCTACATACATAAAACTAAAAAAAGATAGAAATAAAATAAAAACCAAATACGTTCGCACGCATTCCCCCCATTTGCGATTTTGAGTTTGAGTTGCGTTTATTTGCTATTTTTTTTTGGCCATTTCGCATACACTTTCTTTTCAGAGTTAGGGTATTCTGAATATTGATCAGTTGCACACATTTAACAAACGATGGCACGAGCTTTGGCCAAGGGTATCAATAGCTTCGGTCCGATCTAGTTTTTAATTTATTTAGTTTTTTTCTTTGGTGTTGGTTTGGGGCCCGCTCTGTTTCGCTTTGGTTTTTTTGTGACACGATATTTTCGCACTCCGCATCATATACATATGTACATATGTATGTATGTACATCTGTACATATTTATGTATGTTTGTACATTTTTTTGGATTCGTGCATTTGCACACCATTACTAACTAAAACTATAACTATAAACTTATTTATGTGGTTGGGGTATTTGCTCTGTGGCTTTGGGTTCTATTTGGTTTTGTAATTATGGTCCCACACCACGCGATGGGGGGAGGGGGGCGTAGATCACGTGGCTGTAAGGAAAGTTTTTGGCAGAATTGAGAGGTAGAGGCGTATAGGGAAGTAGAAATGGTGAGTAAAGGGGGAGGATGGGAATTGGAGGTGTTTTCAAGGTCATTTCAAAAAACAGTTGCCACTTGGATCCGCACTTTTGCCGCAACATAAAACTTTCCCAAAAATTGCCCCAAAACTCGCAAAAAAAAAGAAGCAAAAAAGCACAAAAAGTGAAAGGCAAAAATCAGAGACAGAAAATAAAAAATAAAAACAACAAGAACAACAACAAATATGCATGTGTACAATGTATACCATAAAAATATAGCTTTAATGTTCAATGAAAATAATTTTAGGCCAAAATATATAATTAAAATACTCTTTGAGTGTCGGGGTATAAAAAATCAATAAAAAAAACTTGTATTCAAGTATATCGTTTTACAAAATTGTTTTTCAAATATTTTTCTGCCGTTTTCTAGTGAAAATTCCAGTAAATTTATATTGCATTTTATGCGCATTTCCTGCGATTTTATGTTATTTTTAATCAAATTTCTAGTAATCATTATTTGTTGTTTGGTTATTTGACTGCCTTTGTCTAGCATTTTATCGTGTCCATTGAAGTAAGGATGATACTGCATTGTCGGACGTGTAATAAACTCCATAAAATAAATAAACATTTAGTAGTAGACGCATCCATTGACCATTCCATTGCCATTCCAAACGTCTATCGTTACTCATTGAAAGAGTACACACGATAGCGATTGCTTTTGTTTGATGGTCCGTCCTATCATTTAGTCATCATTTTTCATCATTATCATCATTATTATTATTGTTATTATTGCTGCACTATCACATTACGCGTATGAGAGAGTGAAGGAGGGTGACGACGGACTCCACATGGGATGCACTATACAATTAGGTGTCGATGTGCTTATGTGTGTGTGTTCGTATGTAAATGCATGTAGGCGTGGAGTGGGCAGGAGGGTTAATTGTTTGCCTTAATTTGACTAAAAACAAATTTAACTTCCGTTTCCCACATGCAATCATCATCATCATCTTTGCTGTTGTTTTTTTTGTTGCATGTCACATGCAAACTGAAAAAAAAAACAAAGAAAACAAAACAAAACAAAAAAAAACACTAACAGCAACAACAATAAAGAAACAAAAAGTGAATTGAGAAATCATATTCAAATTGCATTCACTTCCATATTCGTTGGAAAAAAAATGCACAATACCCGTAAAACAATTTCAATTGCTATTTTCCGGCCTAGGCACCAAGGAAATTCCATTCAAAACTATTTTACGTCTATTTGTTATTGCTATTGCTTGAAGATCCCAAAATCTAATATACAAAAATCCAATGACGTCAGACGCTCAGACGTGTCATGGCTTAATATTCGAACAACGATCTTTGGAACGTGATTAGCATCATTATCCGATCATCGGATCACTCGCAGAGGTATTACTCGTATCATCCATACATATATCCCGTCAGATTATCAGGCAGGCAGCAGGCCGCAGTCGCAGCAAATTATCGAGCTGCGCGATAATCTCGAAAACAAAACAAAACCAAACACAAAGAAAAGGAGTGTGTATATTATACATATAAATATGTACATGTGTATGTGTTTGTGTATTACTGTTTGTTAATTTGTGGCTTTGATCATAATCAAATTATATTAATTATTACATTTAGTGTGCTCTATTCTACTGCGACACTCAAAAAGTGCGATTTATTTTGGGGACTAAAATTGAAAATAGAAAAGTTCTGATATGTATATAAAAGATAGGAGATCTCTGCTAGCGGAAATCATTTATATCTAACTGCAGACAAGAGAAAAACTTATGAATATATTGCCGAAAAGATAGATACAGTTGTTAGATAAATATATGGATGAATAGATGGAAGTATACCTATAATAAATATGGATATATACAGATTGATATTTGTTGATGGTGCTGCCTCCCCGAGGCCATTGTAACAACACTGAGGGCACACGGTGGCATAGAGTGTAATCATTGAACGTACCCCACAATAATACCATTCATAGATGGTCATTCCAAAGGCCATTCAGAATGAACGATAACTCGATGTCGAGGCTAGTCCTCTTACAAATAGCACTACAGACGTGTGTGTGGCTGTGTGTGTGTGTGTGTCTGCTGTGTGCTGTGCATCTGCATATATAATTTATTACTGCCTGGCACGAGATGCAATCGCCCCGTTTGCCCATGAGTCACCTACTGACATTGGCACCGAGTCGGGAGGGGTGCTGTCATCGTTATCTCTAGGGGTGTTATCGCTGCGATTAATGTGGAAGAACGATTGCAGCGAGCGATGTAGGTCAGTTATGAAGGTGGGCAACGATCGATAAAAGGCGCGTAGAAAGTTGGAATATAAAGACTAGGGCTTGAAACCGATCGATTAGATGACAAATCGATGATTGATGAGGGATCGAATTATTTTGTATCGATTTTGAATTTGTGATTAATATATTGATAATTAATGCCGATTATATCCGAAACAGATTTATCGATGAGTTTCGATTTATTATTTATCTATGATCTGAATATTATTAATTCCTTATTTTTTATCGACATATTAATGATTATTCAATTATATGCCAGATAATTTTCTTGTTGTTTTTGAATCAATTTATCGATTATGTATTGATTACCTATCGGTTTACTGATGATTTATCGCTTATATTTCCGAATACTCGATTATATATTGATGATTTACAGATTGTTACACAAAATCACAAAACTGTATCCCAATCTCAACTTACTATTTCCTACTTTTCGTTTGCAGTGTTCGAGTGGTGCCGATCTGGTGATCAATGTCCCCAATGCGAGCAGCAATGACAACGCCTTCTACAGGATCGACTACAGTCCGCCGTTTGGCTATCCGGAACCGAACACCACGATACCGGCCAGCGAGATTGGCAAGGACATTAAGTTCTCCCGTGCCCTGCCCGGCACCGAGTACAACTTTTGGCTGTACTACACAAACTCCACGCACCAGGAGCTGCTCACCTGGACGGTGAACATAACGACTGGTGAGAATTAATCGGACTATTTTGTTGAGAGAACTCTTCTCACCCATCAACCATTCCATTCCATTTCATTCCATTTGAATAGCTCCCGATCCGCCAGCGAGTCTGAGCGTACAGTTGCGCTCCAGCAAGAGTGCATTCATCACATGGAAGCCCCCAAGGACGGGCAATTATTCGGGCTTTCGCATCAAGGTGCTGGGCCTCACCGATCTGCCCTTCAATCGGAGCTATGCGCTGGACGACAGTGAGACGCTCCAGTTGTCGGCCAAGGAGCTGACACCGGGCGGCAGCTATCAAGTGCAGGCCTATACCATCTACCAGGGCAAAGAGTCGGTGGCCTACACGAGTCGCAACTTTACCACAAGTAAGTCCCGGACGGGCGGCACTCGCAGTCCCGGCAACAAGTGTAACTTTTAATCCCCCTGTAACCATAACCTTAACCATAACCGTTATGTTAATCTGTCGATTATAATCCGGTGACTTGTATTAATTAATATGTGTAATCTTAATACCTAATATGCAATGCAATCTGGCAACCTGGCAATCCGGTGATGGATGATCCTGAGTACTCATCTGACTAACACCATAATTATCTCTCTCTCTCTCTCTGTCGCGCTCTCTGTGTATCTCTGAATCCCTCACAAAATGTGTCGCAATTTCGTGTTCCTGGCATGTTGCCTTTTTTTCACTTAATTGCACTCCTCCCAGGGAGCATCTCTGGATAGAGATTGGAGCATCTATTGGAGCAGGTAACCCCTCCTACAGACCACACACACTCACACACACACACAAACAGTCGTATTATAGTGATTCTTCCTTCTTCCTTCTTTAGTTTGTTGTTTTTGTTCTGTTTGTTACTGCTAATAAATGGCTGATACACAGATCCTTTACACACCTAACGCTTTCGTACAGTGGCGCCATAATTCAATGAGTGGAATGGTGGAAAGCCACCCACGTCCGTGAATTTAGGGGCCATTGAGATACGGGCGTGATGCGTCTTTATTTGTGTTTTGTATTCGGTCCCATCAATAGCTCGCTTATTAAACTTCTTGTAACCTTTACCCCCTTGCGCTGCTTTACACCTCTTACACCTGACCTATGTAACTTGGCTTGAACCACAGTTGCATTAGCAGCACATTCGCATTCGGAGATAATGTTTCCCCATCATTCGAAACGTTTTGAACACTAGATTATACATACTTTTAGATTATTCATTGATGATTTATCGATTATTTATTGATTTTTTATAGATTATTTATTGATTTTTTATCGATTATTTATATATTTTTTTCGATAATGTATTAATATATTATGAATTGATAATTTATCGATTAAATATTGATAATTCATCGATTAAATATTGATTATTTTTCGATTAAATATTGATGATTTTTCGATTATGTATTGATGATTTATCGATTAAATATTGATGATTTATCGACTATGTATTGATTGTTGCTCCTGTCAGATGTCTCTGTTCGAAACCATTCGTTCAAGGCATATTTTTTCACTCAACGAATGTGCTGCAAGTGGAACACAGGGGATATACATATGTACATACATATTTACATATGTAGCTAAACCCGCTAACACTCAGACCTCCCGTAGATGTTAGTAGATATGGTAGACGTAGTTTTGTAGACGTAAAATAAAATATCATCTGTCTCATGCACATCATATCTCTCCCTCCAACCTCTTTCCTGTGTGTCCGTCCATTCCATTCCACCTCCGCCACATTGAACACACACAGAGCCGAATACGCCGGGAAAGTTCATTGTGTGGTTCCGGAACGAGACGACACTCCTGGTGCTGTGGCAGCCGCCCTTTCCGGCTGGCATATACACCCACTACAAGGTCTCGATCACGCCGGACGATGCCATCGAGAGTGTGCTCTATGTGGAGCGCGAGGGGGAGCCGCCGGGTCCG
The DNA here is from genome assembly GCA_035043285.1 of Drosophila subsilvestris. Taxonomy (NCBI): domain Eukaryota; kingdom Metazoa; phylum Arthropoda; class Insecta; order Diptera; family Drosophilidae; genus Drosophila; species Drosophila subsilvestris. The sequence goes on from JAWNNB010001044.1 coordinate 208,180, forward strand.
GCGCAGGCAGCGTTCAAGGGCCTCGTCCCAGGCCGCGAATATAATATATCCGTGCAGACGGTGTCCGAGGATGAGACCTCGTCCGTGCCCACCACAGCCCGCTACCTCACGGTGCCGGAGCGTGTGCTGAATGTGACCTTTGACGAGGCCCACACCACCGCCAGCTCGTTCCGGGTGCGATGGGAACCGCCGCGTACCTACAGCGAATTTGATGGATATCAGGTGATGTTGTCGACATCGCGGCGAATCTTCAATGTGCCACGCACGGACGCCACCAGCGTGACCTTCGACTACCCCGATATTCTGGAGCCGGGACGCACCTACGATGTGGTGGTGAAGACCATTGCCGATAATGTCAACTCGTGGCCGGCCACTGCGGTGGTGACGCTGCGTCCACGACCCGTTCGCACATTGGGCGGTTTCCTGGACGATCGCAGCAATGCGCTGCACATCTCCTGGGAGCCGGCGGAGACGGGCAAACAGGATGGCTATCGCATCAGGTAATGCCTATCTCTGTTTTTATTTGCCAGAAGCTTTAATGCTTAAGCCTTTCGCTTCTCCTGCAGATACCATGAGCAAACGAACGACAGTGAAGTGGCTATGACATCGCCCGCTCCATCGGCGCTGGACACCGTGATAGACACCGCTCTCACCGAGTACACGCTGGACTCTCTGCAGGCGGGCAGGCGCTACCTTGTTGGGGTGCAGGCCCTCTCCAATGGCATCGCCTCGAATGTCACCTACATCACACGCTTCACACGTCCGGCAGCGCCCATCATCCAGGAGCTGCGCAGCATACCCCTGGGCCTGAATATCAGCTGGAAGAGCGATGTGAATTCACAGCAGGATCGCTACGAGGTGCACTACCAGCGGAATGGAACGCGCGAGGAGCGCACCATAGCCACCAATGAGACGGGGCTGACGATCAACTATCTGCACGCGGGCTCCGGCTATGAGATCAAGGTGTATGCCATCAGCAATGGCATACGCAGTGAGCCGCACTCCTACTTCCAGGCCGTCTGTGAGTGGTGCCGTCTGTCCTGTTTTCAGACAGCATTCTAATCTGTGTGTTCCTTCTTTCCCAAGTTCCCAAGCCGCCGTTGAATCTCACACTGCAGACGGTGCACACAAATCTGGTGGTGCTGCATTGGCAGCCGCCGGAGGGCAGCGATTTCAGCGAGTATGTGGTGCGATATCGCACGGCTGCATCGCCATGGCAGCGGCTGGCCAATGTCCATGAGAGTCATGCCCGCATCGAGGATATGCACTACGGCGAGCGATATCTCATCCAAGTGAACACCATCAGCTTCGGGGTGGAGAGTCCCAGTCCGTTGGAGCTGAATGTCACCATGCCACCGCATCCAGTGTCGAATGTGGTGCCGTTGGTGGACTCGCGCAACCTCACCCTCGAATGGCCCCGTCCCGATGGACACATCGATTACTACACCCTCAAGTGGTGGCCCACGGATGAGGTGGATCGTGTCGAATACAAGAATGTCACACAGCTGGAGGATTGTACGTTGATTAGCCTCGTTCCGCCCTCTCTTTGTGCTGTAATTAATAATTTAATATCTTCCAGTGACATCGCCCAGCGTGCGGATACCCATTGAGGATTTGTCGCCCGGCAGACAGTACAGATTTGAGGTGCAGGCCAGCTCCAATGGCATACGATCGGGTATCACGCATCTCTCTACGCGCACCATGCCCCTGATCCAGTCGGATGTCTTCATTTCGAATGCCCGAGCAGGCGGAGGGGAGCAGGGCGAGAGCGACAATGACAATGACAATGGCAATGGCAATGGCAATGGCAATGGCGAGGAAGAGACCATCACATTGAGCTACACCCCAACACCCGCATCGAGCACACGCTTCGACATCTATCGCTTCTCGATGGGCGATCCCCAGATCAAGGACAAGGAGAAGATGGCCAACGATACGGAACGCAAGCTAACATTTACGGGTCTAGCGCCGGGACGTCTGTACAATGTGACCGTGTGGACAGTGAGCGGTGGCGTGGCCAGCCTGCCCATCCAGCGGCTGTACAGGCTCCATCCGCTGCCAATAAGCGGCCTGGAGGCCACACAGGTGGCGGCACGCGAGATCAGCCTGCGCTGGACGGCACCCGCGGGCGAATTCACCGACTTTGAGCTGCAGTATCTCAGCGCCGACGAGGAGGCACCGCAGCTGCTGCAGAACGTGACGAGGCTCACACAGATGACGCTCCATGGCCTTCGGCCGTACCACAATTATACCTTTACGGTGGTTGTGCGCTCCGGCAGCAGCACGGGGCGAGAGGATGGGCTGGCGTCGCCGTCGCCGCCGCCGCCGCCCAACCTAATGCGAAGCAGTGCCCCGATCTCGGCCAGCTATCAGACACTGGCTGCGGCGCCCGGCCGCGTCGACTACTTCCAGCCGAGCGATGTGCAGCCCGCGGAGGTGAGCTTCGTGTGGCTGCTGGAGGCGCGTGAGCAGCACGGACCCATCGATTATTTCCGCATCAGCTGCCAGAATATCGACGATGCGGCGGATGTGGTGGCCAGCCATGAGTTTCCGGCCAACGCCACCCATGGACGGATCGATAGTCTGGTGCCCGGCAACAAGTACATCTTTCGCATCCAAGCGAAATCCGTTCTGGGCTACGGCGCCGAGCGCGAGCATGTCCAGCTAATGCCCATCCTGGCGCCGCCTGTCCCGGGGCCGCATGTGACGCCCCTGGAGGTGGGCCGGACGAGCAGCACCATTGAGATCAGCTACCGGCAGAGTTACTTCTCCAATGCCCATGGACTGGTGCGCTTCTACACCATCATTGTGGCGGAGGATGTGGGCAAGAATGCGTCCGGCCTGGAGATGCCCAGCTGGCAGGATGTGCAGTCGTATACGGTGTGGCTGCCCTATCAGGCCATCGAGCCGTACAATCCCTTTGGAGGGGCCGCCGCCCAACCGAATGCGAGTATCGTCCGGCGGAGCATGGGCAGTGGCGGCTCAGTCATGGAGCGCTTTACGATCGGATCGGCCAACTGCGATAAACATCGGACGGGATATTGCAATGGGCCGCTGCGAGCGGGCACCACATACCGGATCAAGGTGCGCGCCTTCACCGACGACGACAAGTTCACGGACACCGCGTACAGTGTGCCCATCACAACGGATCGCAACGACACCCTCATTGTGGTCGTTACGATGGTGTCGCTGGTTCTGATCGCCGCCATTCTGCTGGTCGCCTACTGTCAGCGGCGCTGTCATCTCATTCGTCGCGCCTCCAAGCTGTCGCGAATGCAGGACGAGCTGGCCGCCTTGCCCGAGGGCTATGTGACGCCCAATCGGCCCATTCATGTGAAGGACTTTGGGGAGCACTATCGCCTGATGTCCGCCGACTCGGACTTTCGCTTCAGCGAGGAGTTTGAGGAGCTTAAGCATGTGGGACGCGATCAGGCCTGCAGTTTCGCCAATCTGCCGTGCAATCGGCCAAAGAATCGTTTCACCAACATCCTGCCCTATGACCATTCGCGCTTCAAGCTGCAGCCAGTGGACGATGACGATGGTTCGGACTACATCAATGCCAATTACATGCCCGGCCATAATTCGCCGCGTGAGTTCATTGTCACCCAGGGGCCGTTACACTCGACGCGCGAGGAGTTCTGGCGCATGTGCTGGGAGAGCAACTCGCGGGCCATTGTCATGCTGACGCGCTGCTTCGAGAAGGGCCGCGAAAAGTGCGACCAGTATTGGCCCGTCGATCGTGTGGCCATGTTCTATGGCGACATCAAAGTCCAACTGATCATCGATACGCATTTCCGGGACTGGAGCATCTCCGAGTTCATGGTCTCCAGGGTGAGTTTTCCCCTCTCAAATTAATAATTTAAATTGAATTTAAATCTTTTCGAATGCCTTTTTCGCCTTGACTCTGTTTTAGAACTGCGAATCGCGGATCATGAGGCACTTCCATTTCACCACTTGGCCGGACTTTGGGGTGCCGGAGCCGCCCCAAGCGCTGGTGCGTTTCGTGCGCGCCTTTCGCGATGCCATCGGCACCGATATGCGTCCCATTATTGTCCACTGCAGCGCAGGCGTCGGCAGATCGGGCACATTTATAGCCCTCGATCGGATACTGCAGCACATCCACAAGTCCGACTATGTGGATATATTTGGCATTGTGTTTGCCATGCGCAAGGGTGAGTGGAGGGGCAGCAGCAGTGCCTTTACGAATCTGTAAATGAATTCAATCTAATCGAACTATTTTTGCTTCTTGTTTGTTTGTTTGTTTTTGTTGTTGTTGTTGTTGTTGTTGCAGAGCGCGTATTTATGGTGCAGACGGAACAACAGTATGTGTGCATTCATCAGTGCCTGCTGGCGGTGCTCGAGGGGAAGGAGCATCTGCTGGCTGATTCCTTGGAGCTGCATGCCAATGATGGCTACGAGGGTGAGTCTTGGGTTGGGTTGGTTGGGGCTGCTGCCAGAAGAGTGTGTGCTGTTGTACTCGTATGTGTGGGAGTCACAATTTTTATCTTTTTTGTTTTGCCTCATTATTTTTGAGTTTACTGCTCCTCCCTTAAGTTGTTACTTTGCCCTTCATTGCTCCTGCCTCTCCTACTTCCATTTTTATTCCTTCTTTAATGATTATTTTTATTTTTTTATTTTTTTATTTTTATTTTTTATTTATTTATTTTCCTTCCCCCCCCCCCCCCCCCCCCGTCCCACCCCACACACACACACACACAGTCGCACAAAAAAAAAGTTAAAAAAATGCTGGAATCGGGCTTATTTATTTTTTGGTGGTTTTTTTATGGAAATATTTTAATTTTAATTTATTTTTGTTTTTGTTTCAATTTGTTGTTTGTAACTAACAAAATAATATTTTTCAATAATTTATTTTCTTCTTTCTCTTCACCAAAACACACATAAACACATGCCTAACCCCCTCTACACACACACACACACACACACATACACACATACACACACACAAACACACATACATATATCAACTTTTACTTTAAAAAAAAAAATCCTTCTGCAATCGAAAAACGCAAAAAAAAAGTGACTAAAATTTACTTAGAGCGCCCGAATCAGCAACTTCAGCCACAGCTGCAGCTGCAGCAAATGAAACCCAAAATGGGCACCCTTGGAGCAGCCATGGGAGCCAAGACCTTGAGGGCATCACTGGCACTGGCCGAGGAGTTGGACCAGGAGCTGATGGGAAAGCCGGAGGAGGAGCACGCAATGGCAGGAGTGTCACTGTCGGACAGCATCAATAAGCCGAACGAAAAAGCTGATCAGGATGCAGAGGATGACGAGGACGATGATGACGATGATGATGATGATCAGCAGCCATTGAACAATGAGACGACAGCCACACTGTCGACAGCCAGCAGTAGCAGTATTAGTGAGGATCAGGTGGATCATGAGGAAGAGCAGCAGCACCAGCACCAGCACCAGCACCAGGGAAGGATTTGCTCCAAGTCCGATGCAGAGACCGACGAAGATGATGACGAGGACAAAGAAGATGGAGATGGGGCCAAGCGGCGCGAGGCTGATGAGGATGGATGGTGGTAGTGATAAGAGAATGGTCCGCTTTTAGGTTTGTACCCCACCCACCCACCACACACACACACACACACACACACACACACGCACACGCACACGAACACGCACTGACATCCACTACTCTATCTTACACACACACACACACAACAAAGCAAGCAGCAGCAGCACACGACCAAAGACCAAGCGCAACAATTGCCTGCTGTTGCTCATAATAACGAAAACAAAAAAGAAAGAAAATTAATTTGATTAGGACTTACGCTTACGCATAACGCATTCGATGTTTTGGCCAAAGACTAAACAAGTCAAACAACAACAACAAGAACGCAAACGCAAACGCAAAATTCTAACAACTGCCACAGCGCACACGTGAATTGTATATAACACACGCACACGCACACGCACACACACACGCTCACGCACACACAAACACAAACACACACGCACAAACAAGTATATGATTTATGCACCAGCACAACTTCCGGTTAATGTCCCCCCACTCTGCCTATGTGTATGTATGTATGTATACTGTAGGAATGAATGTCTCTCCTAGCATTTGTGTTTCGAACTTTAAACCTAAAAATTAACATTTGAATTTGGTTTTATTATTAATAATTTTTTCCATTGCAAATCATCTTACAGATGACGAGGGAATCGCCGAGACGGGCATCTAACGAATGGCAATCAATGGATGCATCACAAACACACACCGACACATCGATATATACATATATATACATATATTATATACAGTAGTAGTGTAGCTATTATATTATTAGTTATTAGTGGTAGTTATATATATTTTTTTACATATATCTACTTGTACGTAAAATCTGCCTGTGATGTGCTGGATGTGATTTGTCTACAGCGGCATACAACGGAGTTGCAGGGGACGAGAGAGAGAGAAGTCAGAGAAGAGTCTGTCTGCCATTATGCTCACCGCTGCTCCATGCCGCCAAAACTAGATAAAAACCACAAGAGCGTAACCTTAAGCTTCAGGTGTAACCATTGTCCCCCTCCCCCCTACCTATCCAGAAATTGTGTATAGTTATTGTAAATTTGTCTGCTGTCTCCTAATTTTTGATCAGCATCGATCGATGTTGTGCCGACTACTATTCTAATTATTTGTATTACCCTACCCCCACGCCCACGCCCACGCCCACGAACTATGATCAATTGTGTTTTATGTTTATAACTATTATTATTATTATTATTATTATGTAGCTTAGAGATACGTTTTATCGTTAGACTTTAGTCAGCATTTAGTCAGAGAAATGTTTTTAGCTCTAGCAACAGTCTCCGGCCTGTGTGTCCTGGCCGAATGGTGCTATTCCATTAAAGGGGATGGCATGGCTCAGATATGTTGTTGGCCAGAAGACAGCGGGCAGCAGGAACAGCAATAGCTAGCTTTTTAGCATTTATTTTAATTTAAAATTTTAAACCTATTTAATTATTGTATTTTTTTTGTCGAATGTGCAACCCCCCACCACCCATGCCCCCACACAGAAAATCAATAAATTTATATATTGAGAACATTAAAGATTGCTGGATTATTTATTGTATTTATAATGCTGTATGATTATAAAGATTCTGATGTATGTAAAGGGAACATTATATCACGGGGGAATTTATATGGATTTGGGGAATACATACTTATGTACATACATACATACTTATGTACATACATATTTATGTACATACATACATACATGTGTGTATACTTATGTACATACTTATGTAAATACATACATATCTATGTACATATATACATACTTATGTATGTACATATGTATATACATACTTATGTACATACATATATACTTATGTACATATATACATACTTACATATGTAAATACATACATACATATGTACATACATGCATACATTTTCGTACATTTCGTTGCACCAAACTATAAGAAAATTTCTTCACAAATTAATTGAATTTTATTGTAATGTGGAAAGAAGTATCGTTTTGCATCGATTTCGTAGCAAAACCCCTTAAAAGGTTCTGTCTACATTCTACACCTGTAAAAATGTAAATTTTTGCTACATGCATTCAACATTTTGGTGGCATGCAGCGAAAATCGTTGCCTACTTTTGTGGGCGGCATTTGAATACTTCCATATTTGGCCAAGGCCATTGGCCTGGCGGCGCCACTGTGGCGCATATCCGAAATCCGAAATTGAATCCGTATTTTGATTGGAATCCATCCAATCGAATGGTTTGTTTTTGGTGGGATTTGGCGAGTTGCCAGCTGCTGCTAGGAAGCGTTCCAGGTAAAATGAAGTGCAGCAGAGAGGAAGGAGTTGGCCGGGCATTTAAACCATCTTAATGGGCTGGACAAGCCAAATACAGCGAAAATCAGCTAAGCAATTATAAGGCTTCTAAATGTTACCACAAACAGACAGATCAGACAGTTGGCTGTGTGCAGTGGCTGCTGCTGTTGCTCTTGTTCCGACTGCAGCAAGTTCCAAGAAGAACAAGAAAATTACAATGATAATGATGCTGCGAACGATGATGCTGCGAATGATGATGATGAATGTCAGTGCCGAGGAGTCGTCAGTCGTCGGCATTCGTTTAAACAAATAAAGCCAGAGACTAATTGCATTTGCACTTGTTGTGCGATATTTCTTTGCTAGAAATTACGAGTATATGGCCACAATGGATGCGATGCACTGCACTGCGATGCGATGCGATGTGATGGGATGCTTCTTTGATCGCTGAGCCATGAGGATGAGAGGCTGTAGCTGTAGCTGTAGCTGTTGCTGTTGCTGTAGGCCGAGGATATTGTGTATGGATATACTTAGTAGATGGTTTCTGCGCACAGTTTAAGACACGTCATTTGTCATTTATCTTTTGTGGCCTTTTAGCGTTTGGCTTAATTGACTTCTTCTGTTCTTTGGCTGAACCAGCAGCATCAGCAGCATCAGCAGCTGAAAAAAAAGAGCAGACACACACACACACACCGCGAGAAGGAGAGAAATAGGAATGCCAAAGACCAAGACCAAGACCAAGATCAAGACCAAGACCAAGAGCAGGCGACGGGCCATCATGTGGTCGTCATTTGCTCGCTCAAAACTAACTTCCCATATACATGGCCATTGCCTTGTCTTATGGTCAATACCAATTGACCATAGTGCGGAACATTTAGCTTCATTACGTCAGGCCATGTTCGTGGCCTGCACTGCAGAACCGTTTTAATTAGATGTAACCATAATAAATCACACACGCAGAAAACCAAAACCAAAATCCAATTCAAGCAATCAAGCAATGGTGGTGGTGGCTTCTCCGCTCAAATGGAATGAAATGTCAAGATCAGAGTGGACAGAATCAGCATCCATCCGTGTGCCATCCATCCATCCATCCATCCGTGTGCTATCCCATATATATTCTCTGGCATATTTCGTTCTCTCTTTTTGTTTGCTCCTTGCCAAAGGTAATCATATTTCGGTTCCCATAAAAGTGCAACACTACACGACTCTTGCTCTGATGTGCCATTGACATGCAAGCTGGCAGTTTTGGCTGTTCCGCAAGACGAACATCACTCAGATTAGGCCATAAAGTTCCGAGGGGTGGGCCTTCAGTTCCAGTGCGCCTCCTTTGATTGGAATAAAAGAGTTGTAGGGGTAGTAGTGGGGGGCCCACCCTCAAAGGCTTAGATGTTTTAGATGTTTCTGATGCCTTTTTGATGCTTTGTATTCAATCCCAATGGATTATTGGCTGTCAGCCAGGCTTCCCGCTTCCCGCTTCCCGCTTCCCCCACCCCCCCATCCACCCATCCATTAGTGGCTTGAGTTCTTGAGCCATGTTTAACCCACATTGTGGCCATTAAAGAGCCATTCCCGATGGCCATTTGACAACGCCCAGTGCGAAATGTAAAAGAGGCAAAAGTGGTACGGCATGGGATGGGATGGGATAGGATAGGATAGGATAGATGGGATGAAGGCAAATTGCAATGGCAATTGCCACGCTTCATTCCTTTGTACAGTGCACCCACTGCTTCTGCTTCTGCATCGGCTTCTGCTCGATGCAACAGCACAGATAAGTGCATGCTGTGCATGTGGCATGCCATGCAACATGCAGCAAACTAGAATCAGCTCCAAAATCCCTACAACTTGGTCTTGAACTTGCGAATTTGCTAGACAAGCAACATCAAGCCGAACTCAAACCAGGCGGAGGCAGTCCACAGTCCACAGCCCACCATCACCAGCACCAGCAGGCAGGCAGCAGCAGCAAGCAGCAGTAGTGCTGCAACAATGCCAGCAGCAATCAGCGGCAAGTGAATGAGCTTAAATTGTCCATGGCTAGAGGGAGGCAAAGCGGTTGGTTGCTCTTGCACTTGGTCTTGCTCTTGCTCTTCGTTCGGTTTTGGTGGTGGCCATGATGATGGCTTCGCTGGCTGACTAGCTGACTGGCTGACTGCCTGCCTGCCTGCCTGCCTGCGTCGCCTGGCAGCTTGCCGTCCGTCTGGCCCGCCTGCCTCGTTGCATGTTGTTGCCTCAACGCCCTCAGTACGTTATTATGCGGCTCTTCTGGCTCTTCTGGCTCTTGTGCTTTTGCTGTCTGGTCGTCTGTGGAGCATCAAGGCACTGGGGCAGCGAGGCAGCCACAGATACACACACACACACAGGCATACACGCACCGCCATACACGGACATGGACATGGATACAGAAGAGCAACCGCAGTTACTTTTGGCTCTGGCTGCATAGACAAGCCTCAATTAAGTTGCAATTGCAGTTGTTGTTGTTGTTTTTGTTGTTGTTATTGTTGTTGTTGCTGCTGCCAAAGCGTTGGCGGCGTCGGAATTTCACTATGCGCTGCCCACGCGGCTGCTGTCGGCTGCTTGGCTGCCTGTTCTGCTGATAAAGTCCAAAATGATGTACTACTATCCATGTGCTGGTTGCTGCTGGCTGCTGGCTGCAGTTCTCCTCTTCACTCTGTGGAATAAAAATACCCTTGCCAGGGAGGGGTCTGCTGAATTTAAGCAAAGCAAAAACAATACTTTTACATACGTACATACGTATACATACACGTACATATGTACATATGTTTATCTTGAACAGCATTGGAACCATTTCAGATACAAGTAGATCCCGACTTAAGCTATCAGGGCTCGCTGCCAGCAACGTTGGCAGCTTTATCATTTATGAAACTGCCCGCAAAGAGTATTTAAAGCTTCGGCTTCGGCTAGCCACAATTTCTTTTTACTTTTTACTTTTCTTCTGTATTCTCTCTTCTTTCGGTTTCGTGGTATTGTTATCGCACAGGAGCGCAGCCCGAAACGAAGGTTAGTTAGGCAGTCTAATAGCGGCAGTGGATGCTATGGGATATCTAGGAGTTGAAGGGCCTAAAATAAGTTTGCCAGCAATGCGTCTTCGTGCCTTGTGCACTCTTTCTTTCTCTCTCTCTTCCAGGTGTGAACTGACTGGGGCTTCCACCAACTTGAGCGCCTCCTCTGCTGAGATGTAATCCGCTCCTGGACTTTTGCTGGGCGCTGATAAGAAAATTTATGGTTACTTGGCTGCTCTGGCGGCATAATTGCGCACCCACATCCACTCCACATGGAGTCCGTCGGCACCAGCCATGGGTGGAGGAGGAGAAGGAGAAGGGGGAGTGGGAGTTGAAGCAGCAGCAGCAGCAGCAGAAAAACATTGCTAGTGGGCTCACTTTGGCGTGTGGCTTCATCGCCAATTCTTCTGTAGTTCTCCACCCCCGCCACCTGCCTCACCCAACGTTTTACGCTGGATTCCACTCAGACTCAGACGCCCCTTCTTGCTCCATGTCTGGGGCAGGGGCATTGCCGGCAGTTGACTTTGTTTACCCGCAAGTTGTAATTTTCTGCGAAAACCGTCAGCCGCAGAATTGCTTTTTTCCGACTCGCGTACCCCGTACCCCGTCTCTGCATCTTTATTTCCAACTGCAACTCCATCTCCATCTCTCGGACTCAGTCTCTGTCTCTGATAAATCCCGCTTCTGTCCGTCTTCCTCTGTGTCGTCCGTCCGCCAATGCTGTCCGCCGTCTGGGGCGCAATTGCAATTGGTGCCCCGAACAGCGGTCTTGCGGTGATCTTTCTTTTCGGTTTTGCCTTGCTAATTGCTTTCCAGAGATTTGGGTCTCTACTTAGGGCGTTTGTCCCCAGCGCTTCCTCTCGCCGATTGACAGGCTTTTAGCCAGCGAGCAGGAGCATAGCATTGCATCCCATGGCATCCCAGCCATCCATCTATTGAATGCTGAATTGTCACATGTGGAATTTCACAAGCCTCTATGAAATCGCCTGCCAAAGATGAGTGGCGATACGTTGTGATATGGGGATGGGATGGCATGGCATGGCATGGCATGGCATGGCATGGGATGCTGTGCAATGAACGAACCCAGAATGAGGTCAGTTTGGGCTGTGGCAAGTGGCCAGTCCGTTGGGTATGCAATCGAATGAATAAAGGGATATCCCCTAGCCACAGCCCCTCGAGAAGAGAAACGTAGAGAACTCTGCCACATATTTATTATAATTCAATGACTACGAATATTGAGAGCATAAAAAGTCTGTAGCAATCAGCGACAAGAGGCCAGACCTAATCGAAATCTTCATCGATTTGTATGCATCCTGGGGGCTTGTGTTCCTTGTGGTAAAAGCTTATTTTTAATGCACTTCGCACTCATCAATTAGATGTTTTGCTTACCTTCAATATTCAGAAGTCCACTCGGAATGGCAGTGACATTTTTACATGGCTTCCCCTCTGATTGTTGAAATGTTGAAACTGCAACACGTGTGGACTCTCGCGTTGAGTTGCATTTCCCATTTTCCCATCGAATGCTTCGGGCTTACCAAACGGAAAGTAATAGACAAATCCAGAAACCAATAGAGCCCACAGCATATAATTGAGAATCATTTTGGCTATGGCTACACCTATGTGGAATGATTGTGATTGTGATTGGAATAGAAAAGATTTCGATATTCGTGTAGGACGTACGCTACTAAGCACCTTGTGGGTAATACATTTTTCGAGATTTTCAGTGCATTAACGAGGAGGCACTAAGATAGAATAAATATTTAAAGAGCAGCATGACAAATAGACGAAAATAGTTAACAAAAGCATGGGAATATTAGAGAAGTATTATTAAATACTGGAACCAGGCAGATGAAACTGGAACCTCTTGCTGGCTAAGAAAAATACCAAAACCAGATTATTCCCAATCGTATTTCCCAAGAAGAAGGAAACTCCATGGGGAGGCAAAGTGTTTTCATCGGACAACATTTGGTATTTCATTTATTTTTATGTTTTATTTGCATTTCATCAGCGCAAAAAGAGAATTACGAAAAGAGGGGAAATAAAAAGAAAATAACCAAGAACCAAGAACTGAGAACTGAGAACTGTACCGCTAAGATGCCTAATCACATCCAAGACGAGCGATGACCGATGATGGCCATAAAAGTTCACATGAGCAGCGGCTGCTGCGCCTCCCCGCCGTCCGGTTCCCAGCCCACCAGCCCACCAGCCCACCAGCCACCGTCCCTGGCTCTCGCACTTTGTGCTGTGCCCTGGTCATGCAGGAAGTTCAAGTGCGCGATATATATATAGAGAGAGAGAGAGAGAGAGAGAGGGAGGGAGAGCAGTCAGGCAGAGACATTCAGACATTCAGACATATTCCAACTTGGCCCCGACTCTATGCGACTCTTGGCCCGGTCAAATCTTGGCCCCAGCAGCAGCAGTAGCCACAGAAGCTGCCCGCCCAAGAGGGGAAGAGGCAACCAGGCAACAGGCAGCAAAAGAAGACTCACCGACAGCGCCCGATAGAAGATCATAAAGTAATAATAACAAAAAAAAAAAAAAAAAGGAAAACGAGTAGCGAATAATGCAATACACATTAGATATAGAACAAGTCTATAGAAAATTACGATTTATGTAACAAGTTGAAGAATTCAAGTGCATTTATTTCCGCATCTGGAACTATGAAGTTGGAAAAGCGAGCGAATAAAAAAACATCGATCAAACGGCAACTGATAGACCCAGCAGTTGCCTCTGGAAAGCATCAACTCTGCGGGCAGTACAGCCACATATGTATGTATGTAGAATATTTATTAAATATTAATTATCATCTGCTCAGACTCTGAAGATCAGACTCTGAAGTGCCCCAATCCATAAGATAGCACAGCTTAAGCGAGTCAAAAAAAAACAAAAAAACTAATTGAAAGATGCTCAAATGTTATAGTGCCTAAATCGTAATGAAATCTACAATTTCATATAATAAACTTGTACTTTTGAGCAGAATTTACATTGGATATACATATTTCATTTACTCTAAACATCATTTGGCCCAATTGACTCTTGGCAAACATCCATTGTACAGTGCACACACAGATGACGATCAAAAGCAAAGCAAAAGAAAGCGTCGTTCAACTGTCGTGGACAACTACTGAGGGGAAGGATCAGTCAGTGCATCCATCAGAGCAACAGACGATCAGTGGTACATCAGAACATCAGTACATCTGACCACGGGCCAGTCCATGAGCCAGTCAGTCAGTCAGTCAGTCAGTCAGTCACCCATTCAGACAGTCAGTCGGTCAGTTGGGGCAGTCGTCGGTTATTAAATGTGACCATAAGAAATAGAAATAGAAACAGCACCACAGATCTCTTTCGCTCCTCGAGAAACAGAGAGATAGAGAGAGAGAAAGAGAGAGGGAGGGAATGGAAGGGAGAGAGTTATTATATAACAGCGCAGAGAATTGCCTGGGCCGCGGCCAAGGAGGGGATAGGTGGATGGATAGTGGCTGGCTGGTGCTGGTGCTGGTGCTGGTGGGGATTGGGTAGCCAGCCAGCGCAGTCGGTGACGACGACACAGTCGGTTGGACTTGTAAAAATCATAGCGCTGCTAAAGCGTAAAGGCAAAGAATTATAATTTTCCAATCAACTGATAAATTTTTAATGATGCAACTGCCACAAGGCGATGCCAAATGCCCGATGCGCTCGAGGAGGAGCTGCAACACAGAAGGTGGAGGTGAATGCAGTGGAGTGGAGTGGAGTGTAGGCCTTTAATATGTTGTCCAAAGTGCATGCTGGAATTCAGCTAAAGTCTTTTTTCTACGTCTCCGATTCGTACTCCAACACCAACACCGACTCTCCATGGCTGATCATCGTGATCATGATGATGATGATGATCGTGGTACGCAGACGTTGTCGCTGTCTCTGGCCATGGGACATGTGTAAGAAACATTCCCATAGGTGTGATTGCTGGCGCGCAAGAACAAGTAAAACACCAAATTACTGTTACCCACACACACACACACACACACACACACACACACACATACTTGGGCGGGTGGTCGATTGGCAGTGACATGGGGTATAGGCCACTTGATGACGACTCCTCCAAGCCATTGGCACTGGACCAACAGCACCAACAAAAGTAAAGAAAAGAAACGAACGAAACGAAACGAAGGAACGAGAAGTGGTTTCGTGATCGATGCGAGCTTTTGATGTGCCTGACGACTGGGCTTGATTGGTTGGCCCTCCCCACCACCCCCTCTCACCACTTTTCCAACTGCCAACTCTCTGGCTGGACAGGCTGCCATGCAAATTGTATAGGCGCCTGCTTTTGATTGAGTTGTTTCCTTTGAAATTGTCACAGGATGAGATCAAAGAAATTCCACTTGAAGAGCAAAGAAATACACATTGAGGGTAGATATTCGTATGAGACTTATATGTAGATCTCTCTATATATAGAACAGATTCGTGTAACGGATACTCGCAGTGAACTCCCACGAGACTGTACGTAAGACTAAAATTTGTCCCTGCATTTATTAGCCATTACAAAAATTGTACTCAGACTATGAAATATTTCAGACTACATATAAAAAGTCTTTCAAAATTCCAGATGTCTTCGCCCACTCTGAGTAAATAAGGGAAGCCATTAAATACACCCAGAACACAGTCTATGTATGTATGTAAATGAATTACATATGTCAAACCTTTGCAAACTGGGTGCTTGGTTTTGAGCTTGGATCTGTACATTGTGTGTGGGTGCCACCACTTCCAGTGTCATTATGTATTTATATATGCCATAATAGATGAGCCACAATATGCCAAAAAAAAACCAGTAAATGCATTTTGATTTTCAATTAAAGTAATTTCAAAATTTTTATATGAATGAAAACTCAAATTAATTTGATGCCAAAACAAGAAAAGTGACAACAACTAGGCAGATATTTTGGAAATTAAGTCAACTTCCCCCCTATTGAAGGATACCTTGGGTGAGTGAAAAGATTCTTAAGATTGCTATCTCCCCCCCCCCACCACAATGGCCATGATATTGAATATGCATATCCATCGATCACTTTCAATAGAATATTTACGATTAGTGGCTAGCAAAAATGACTCTATCGCCCAATTGATGATCGGTGGATGATGGCCAAGCCAATACTGAAGTATCCATGACATTGTGCGCGAATGTCTGAATCTGCTGGGATACACACGGTCTTCGTCTTCGAGTTCCCCTCCCCCCACACCATTTTGGCAAGCATCGCGATTGTGACCGTTATTTAATAAGGAAATTTAATCAGACAAGCAGAAAACGGGGATGTGTGCGAAGGGGGGTACACTCTACTTGCATGTTAAAAGTGTCCAAAACTCAGGTGGCGTTGTGGCCGTTGTGGCCGTGTCTACTACGTTGCCAGGCGCCAAATGATCAGAACGTATTTCATTTCGGGATCCCAGTCGCCGCACGCATACAAATTACGAATGCAAAATGCAATACCCCCTCTCCCCCCCCCCCCCCCCCCCTACCACTATTCACCGCTACACCTTCTGTGTATTTTGTTCTTTCTGGAGGAAAAGCCGCTTCGAATGGCCAGCAAATTGTTCGCACGCTTCGTGCCCTGGGCAAGGGGAGGGAGGGGTGGCAGAGAGAGGGTACAACAAATGCGTTTGGGATTTTCGCGCATTTTCTTTTATTTTTCAATTACGACGTGCTCGAAGTGAGACAAAGCCAGACACAGACAGAGCCAAAGCGATCTGCTGAACGAACGCCAATAAAAAGTTGATCGTCGTGGCCTGGGCCAGTGGCCAGTGGCCAATCCACATCCACATCCACATCTTTAGCCATCTTCAAGCATCTCTTCAGCCATCTTCGACGATCACCAGCCAGCCATGTGGCGGCTTGGGCTCGATCATCGCTGTTTGTCAATTAATTGATTGCATTCTCAGCATCGACTGTAATAACTGTCGTATTTGCGCTTAAATATGTGCATCTTTTTCCTCCATGCCTCCATTGCCATTCCCCATCGCCATCCCCATTTCCCCATCATTGTGATGGCGAAAGATCGCCTGAATTGCGAGATTCATGTAAAAGTTGTTTCGTTTTTCATACCCTCATTGAACAAAAGCTCTAAAATATGATAGAAAATATATATAGCTACGTATATATATATCATGTTTGATTAGATATAGTTTATATAGGAACTCAGCTCTTAATGGCATAACCCATTGTTCGATCCATCATTAAAAGTAACAAAAAAATTAAGCATCTCCTTGGGAAGAAAAACAACGAGAGCTCTGCTTCTTGAGAAATACATATATGCAATGACTATGAATATTAAGAATATAAAAAGTATGCAACAGCAGCCCAGTCATCATTAATATTTTTATCAACTTTTATGCCTCCTGGGGCTTGTGTTCCTTGTGGTAAAAATATATATTTTTGGTGCACTTGGCACTCATCAATTAAATTTGGAGTATACCTTCAACATTTAGTAGTCAACTCGGAATATTATGGATATATTTACATACATAGCTTCCAGTCTGATGGTACGTGTGGACTTGCGCGTTGATTTGCATTTATCTCTTGGAGAATATCAAAATTATATTTCCCATTTACCTGGGAGAGCATTTCGAATTCGACACACAAATTACCCCCGACAAAAGAGCTGAATGCTGATGCAAATAGAGGCCTGAGGGTTGGCCAATGATCGCAATTGATTTATCATATATGTACATATGTATTTGAGGCCATATTCCGACTGGGCAGACCAAAAGCCATTTACCGCTACAGCGTCTGACTCGCGTGGCCGCGTGGCCCGCTCATTGCCTGCCTATCGAATTGTTCTCAGGCTAATTGAGGTTCTCCCATTTCTGAGCTTGGACATTTGTTGAAACGAATCTACCCATTCATTGCCAACAAATGCCATTTTCCCATTAATTTTCAATTTCCCCATCTACCATTTCCCATTTTCCAGTTGCCAGTTGCCGGTTCTACACGGCAAACAGAGTCTTGCTTTCGCCTCAACGTTTGGGTCTGGAAAAATTTGGCAAAAATATATAAATCATTTAATACCCATCCCCATCCCCATCCCCATTTCATTTGAGTTAATTTAATTTAATTGAATGGAATTCATTCGATTTGGCCCACAGTCTAGTCTCGTCGCATTGTCCGTGTTTGATGGCTTGCTCATTTGCCCCCTTCGATTTTCCCCAATTTCCATTTGAATAAATGCATCTGGAGAACTAAAAGTTTTTCGTTGTTTTCCAATGAAAGAAACCCCAAACTGAACTGAGCTCTGAAACAGAAATAAACAAAAATGTAAATGGATAACTTGGATTTATCCATTTTATGGCTTTCTAGTTCTCAAAAAGATTTTGGCCACAGTGCGTTTCGGTTGCTTAAGGCCGAAAACAAAACAAAAATAAAGAAAAGAAAAGAAAAAGTTGGAAAATGGATGGAATCGATAGGGGCATAACTTCCAGCTGGCTGGGTCTATGAATTAATGAAAGAAATCGAATCGAAATTCCTTTTGTTAATATTTAAATAACAATAAACCTGTGCTGGGTTTCGATTTTTTGGCACAGAAATTGATAAATCAATTATCAGATATTAATTGCTGAATGCCAATCGTAGACAGTACACTTGTATCCCCTAGCTGTACATTTATGTGACTCACTGTATGTGCCCTATGCTGTGTTGCATTCGTCTGTCGAAGAATCCTAATACACATGTATATGTAGTATGTGTGTATTTATTTATTTATATTATGGTTTTTGTGTGATGTATTTTATTTTATTTTATTTTCTTTTCTTTTTGTTTGGCTGTCTGTGATCGAAACTCGTTTCTCGATTCTTTTCTTTTTGCGGCCTTTGTTTTCTTTCCGATATTTAATTGTCTTCTGCCTTTTGGTCTTCGTTGACCAATTAGGATTTTCAATAGAAAGCCAATGAGTTTATTTTCATTTCGTTTTATTGGACTTTAATGAATGCAATGCCAGCACACAAAAACACAGCCATTGTTGGAATTGTTGATTTTTATGGATTTTTAATTGAGAGAAGAGCAGAGAGAAATGTTTTGGCTACGATCTACCATGGTATGCCATGGTGCAATCAGACGAAGGCACGACAAGGTCGCCCTACAACGGCCGTTTGGAGAGACTCAAATTCGAATCACCTTACCCTACTTTTCGTTGGGGAATATCGGGTTTTATAGACAGCTAGGCTAGGCCTTTTTATTTATTTTTTTTGGGTGTTCCAAACCGTTCCATTTGAATCCATTTGCATGGCTACGCAACGACTTCTGATCAGCATTCGCCCTTAACTTTAATTTGGCAATCTTTCTATCTTTCTTTCTTGTGATTTTGCATGAGAATGGGGCGAATAATATTGTACGTAAACCTTTTGCATTGTTTATTATTTAATGCTCGTTTGCCTGGGTCTTTGGCAGACTTCAATTGGTTGGATGGAGCTGAAACTTATGTCTGGGATTTCTTCTCTTCTAGGACTTCCGCTTCGCATAGATCTCGCCATCTCGCCATCTCTCCCTCTGTTTTTTTTTGGCGGAAGTTAACCCCTGAATAGGAACAAAAATCTGTGTACTTTTCTAGCCCAAAAAGGAGCCGCATTAAATGTGGCTCCCTCCGCTCTTGATCCATATCCCGTTACAGATTCTGCTCCATCCTCCGATTCCCATGGCCATTCCCATTTCCATTTCCATTCCCATAGATCCAGCAACAACCCTTTTTGACGCACCCTCAACAGCCTTCTGTCGGATCTCGCTGGTGTGCAGGCCCATTTCTGTGACAGGTAGTGGGAGTACTGAACGGAATGGTTGGAGTTTGAGTTGGTTTCGTGGCATCTACCTGCACACTTCCCGTTTCCGAGTGCATTCGTGGAGGGATGCAAAAAGGCGGCTGCTGCTGCTGCTGCTGCTGCTCAAGTTTCAGTTCTCCAGTTCTCACCTATCGATCAAGACAATTTGATTCGCATTTTGGATTGCCACTTGTGGCACTAGGGGTGCCTCGAGTCTCTCTCTCTCTCCGTGGGAACCCCATACAGGTGCTGTTTCCAATAGTTTTACGGGAAATGCTAACAAATATGAAATTCAATACTTTTGCTCATATTTTTGTGCATCTGGCAAACATTGTTGCAAATATTTGCTTAATCCGATTTACTTTTTGTTCTTTGGTGGGAACTGCTCTTCTCCCTCGCCCCCACCATCATCATTCTGAGGGTCTTTGTAGAGACAGAGGGCGTGTCCGTGTGCGTTAGATAATTCCTCCAGAGTCTGTGTTTTTGTGTGTGTGTGGGGCAAATGGGATTTACGAGCATAACAATAGATTGAAGATCGGGACAATTAACAAAAATGAGTTGATAAAACAGAAGCAGCATTGGAGGAGGGGGTAGCAGCAGTCGCATCCGATGGGCAACACAAGAGCCAGAAAAAGCCACCAAGAACCACCGCAATAATGACAGTCACACAAATCAACAAATCACGATCACACAGAAATCACGATCTCTTGACATCACCAACCAACCAACCAACCAACCAACCAACCAACAAAACAAAACAAAAACAAAAAAAGAGAAGAAACTAAACAGAAATAAGAAGAAATGGAAACAGAAACAGAAATCGAATCACAAACAGAAGCTAAATGCTGAAACAGAAACAATGTAACAACAATGTCAAACCCTCGTTTGTGCCAGGCAATCCCCCAATCCCTTGATTCTGGAACCCCAAAAAAAGAAGCCAGAAGAGTACACGGAACATTGTCAGCATTTGATCATGGCGCGCATGCTTCAGTGACTTCAGCTGGCCCAAACTCCCTGCACAGCTTCAGGCTAGCGAAATGTGGCCAAAATGTGTAAGCAATTTGTCAACATGTTATGACAAGCCATCCAAGAGACTTGCAACAAAATGAACCAACGACGAACAGCGAACAGCAGCAACATCCACAATGGCAACATCAGCAGCAGCAACAGCAGCAACATCATTGACATTAGGGCACCTGTTTGTTTGCCAACTAAACTATGATTACCGTTTTGTCGTTGCTGGGAGCCATACCCTAACTAAACTGAGGGAAAGTATTGGCCATTGGCCAGCAGCGTGCTGGTAACGTCACAGCGAAAAACGAAAGAAAAATTAAATGGAAAGATTGGAATCTTCTATTGCACAAAATGGTAATATTTTTATAGATTTCAAGCTTAATTTTGATACTCGTACATCAACAAAGTATTCAACAATTTATGTTCCTTTATGGCAATGCTCTTCCCTAACTAAATTCTCCCCATGCTCATGATCCCTTGTGTTAGTGTTAGGGTACTTGCAGCTTCGTTGGCGTTCCTACCAATGCGGCCTGCTTTTTTGTTCGTCATTGAGCCGACAGCACGCGTACATCCAACAGCAACACAATAATAGCCACAATAACAACAGCAGCAGCAACAACAAGTTGGCCATAACTCGTGACTGACTACACCGACAGTTAACAGAGGAAGGCGCAAAGGCAGAGGCAGAGACGGAGACGGAGACGCGCCCAAGACAACAAAAATAAGGCAATGTGAAGAGAGGGATGGTAGGCAGCCTAGAAGAAGTTGGAGCAAAGAAAAAGGCTTGCTCCGAGGGCGATGGTTACATACCCTTACAGTCGATCCATGATCCAACTTTGGGATGCCCAAAGATCGTTTGGACTTGCAGTTTGCTGAAGCGTGGCATACCCTTTGGAGCTGAGCTGTACCCTGTAAAAGAGTACAAAAAGCAGACCTGCAGGGGTGCTAGACTGGTGCTAGTGGGTAGCTAGACAGTGCAGTCGAGTGGCTTGAGTATTTTTTTTTTGTTATAAGTGAAAGAACGAAAAGTCCAAGCCTAAGTCCGGATCTTGGCCACCATTAGCCATCTCTCTTGGCCGCTGTTGTCTGATTTCTTAGTTGTTTGTGTTGCTGTTGTTGCTGCTGTTTCTGCTGTTTCTGCTGTTGCTGTTGCTGCTGTTGTTGTTTGTTGGTCAATGAACAAGAAAAATGGGTTTTCACGGTTACATGCGTCTCGGGTTCTTATGCAAATGCAAATGCATATAGATATGGATATATAAATGGATATGAGAAACTAAAAGCAGCCAAAAAGATGTATGTAAATACATATGTATGTAGGAGAAGTGCAGGTGTGTGTGTGATATGATGATGATAGAGACGGGGGAAGTGCTGTGGGGAAGAAGAACAAGAACTGAGAAGAACTGGAAAATTGCATGTGGGGAAGCACTTAACAAAACATCCTGTCAGCGAGAATTTCTCACGATAAGCGAGACACAAAATAAGGGAAAAAGGACAATCAGAAGATCACGCCTTCCCTCCCCTCCCCTACCCTACTCTGCTCTATGGAAAAGGATCCGAAGCAGAATAGAATGGGAAAGGCAGGTAAAACCAATGCATTGACAGGTAGATCAACAGAGAGAGAGAGAGAGAGAGAGAGAGAGAGAGATAAAGAGAAAGAGCTGTTGGCAAGGACATATCCTTATCGCAGACCCTTTGGGGGGCACACTTTCACTTTGCTCATCTCAGTTTTTGCTGCCTTCTATCCTGGATTTATACACATACATACGCGTACGCGTACGTGTGTGTGTGTGTGTGTGTGTGTTTCCCCTGTCCAAAAATCATTATCTTAATGAGCTCAGAAGCGTAGAAACGTACATAGGTACACGAGCATTCGGGAAAAATTATAAATTAAATTATGGAAATTCTTTGGAGAAGCATTACATGGCTGAGCAACTGCCATAATCAAGCCATCTATCTATCTCTGTTACCTCCCCCCCAAAAAAAATAAATAGAGTTCATTTACAAGTCACAAGTGTGTGTGTGCGTGTGTGTGTGGGTACACTGAGCGAAAAAACAAAGTCTCAAAGGCTAAACGAAAGAGTAAACAATTGATTTAAGCACGAGGCAGCTGGGCATTCCAAGAGACAACCTCCAGGCCACAGATCTGTGGAGCTTTCCTTTATTCCATTTGATTTTATTTCCTGTTTTTTTCAGTGCTTTATGTTCGTATTGAAGCATTTTCATGGTTGCTTTAATTAAGCTGTTGACTCTGCCAGAGAAGGAAAGGGGGTTGGCTGGTGGCTGGTGGCTGCGTACCCCAGAGACCCAACCGACTTTCTTGACCAACTTTGGAAGCACTTTCCTGGCTAATGACAAGTTTGTGTTTGTGGTTTATGTTGCTGCCTTTTTCCAGCATAATTAATGTGCACTCGAGTCGCAGTCTGAATAGCTCGCCCTCGCCCCCGCCCCCGCCCCACCGAACAGATCTTGGACGCCAGCCACGTGCTGACCCGCGTTCGTCTTGCTCTTGTGGTTATCGCCCCCCACCCCCCCCCCCACACTGCACCACTCACGCACTCACTCCATGCTGCCACTTTAACTCCGATGCGGACGCCATCCAACTCCTCATCAGAGTGCGCGGTATATGGCCAATCAAGGCAGTCAGCAGGCCGTTAAGCCTGACTCAACTGTACTTGACCGGCCGCGTGCCCCGTGCTCCGTGTGCCCTGTGCCCACCACATCTGCCACATGCCTCCCCACTGCCGCGGCAGAGTGACAACGCTGCATAATAATCTACGTGTAATAAGCCAATGTCAAGAGCAAAAAGCATAGTGACAAGCACCGAACCTTTGCATACACTTTCAGCTCCATCAATAAAATAAATCAATTCATTTTCTTATTTTCCTAGCGATTATTTCATGGAAAATTGCCATGGAAAGTTGGCAGTCATGAAGTTTGCGTCTAGTTTTCTGTTGTGTGTTTTCTTCTAGATATTCCCTTTGCAGTAATTTTCTCTGCATGATCTGCACGAAGCTCTCTATAAGGGTATCGCCAGTCATCCATTCATTGCTTTGAACTGGATGAAGTTATTAAAACTTGTTGAGAGTTGTGCCAATGCTGCTGCTGCTGTTGCTGTTGCTGCCTGCATCTTCTTTGGACTCCTTTGGAGAATGTGGCATGTGGAGCAGCTGCAACTGCAACTGAAACGCGAACGTGAACTCGAAGTCGTCTCGTCTCGTCTCGCCTCGCCTCGGCTGCCTTCACGTTGTCTTTCAAGTATTTGTCAATTAGATTTTTAATTGCTGAAATATGAATGTAGGCGCAACAGCAACAGCAACAGAAACAGCAACAGAAACAGCAACAGCAATAGCAGGCAACAAATGCCTTGACTTTGACGTTGACAGCAATAACAGCAGCAACATCTACAGGCATCTTTGCCGCTGCTGCTGCTGCTTCTGCTGCTGCTGCTTCTCAGCCTGTTTTGCCTGTTGTTTTTTCTGTGGCAGAGTAAACTTGTTGAGACTGCAGCAGACGACTACTAAGACGACGATTATTAAATGCAACTTAGATCAGATCAACAGCAGCAGCAGCAGCAGCAGCAACAGCAACAGCAACGAACGCGATTAAATCGAAATTCTATGCGCCATTGACCGCTCCTTGCCCCCGTACCTCTGCCCCATGCCACAGCCAGTGCGCCACCAAAGCAAAAAAAAAAAACCCCACCTGATCCCCTGGTTGCAGGCAAGATGGATCGCGTGCCAGGCAACTGCGACTAGTTGAAATATTGTTATTATGCTTTGGCTAAAAGTGAATGATTGCCGTGTGCAAGTGAAGCGAGGGGGCCATGGTGCAGCTGCAGTACCAGACAGAGACAGAGACGGTCATGGGGGCAGACGCACACACACACACACACACACACACACAGATAAAGACACAGAACAGAGAACAGAGAGAGAGAGAGAGAGAGAGAGAGAGAACTATAACGCACAGCGGCAACCACAAACACGAACACAGAAAGCCATTTGCAACATTTTCCCCAAACAGTTGCAACATTTGCAACATGATGCATGCTGATAGACGACGATAGATTATCCAGGCAACAGGCTGACAACAACAACAGCAACAAAAGTAACAACTAGAATTAGGAACAGGCGCACACAAGCAAAGGCGGGGGGATTCTTCGGGCATCCATGGTAGAGCTTTGATCGGGAGGATCCAAGCGAACCAAGTGGGTGTGGATGCTGTAGATGTAGATGGCTTTCAAATGGATATGTAATCTTTTTTCGGGCAAAACCCGGGAGAGTAGCAGCAGCAGCAGCAGCAGCAGCAGCAGCAGCAGCAGCAGGAGGAGGAACTCATGGCAGAGCTCCGAAAATAGCTCTGCAAATAATTCTAGCAGGAATTCCAGCAAGTAACTGAACGAAAGGACATCAGTTGTACACTCCTCGTCGAAGGCAAAATATACAATAAATAATTACTGGCTTGCTAGTTCACAAATGGAGAGTGCTATGCCTGCTGCAGACTCCCCGAAGGTTCTTGCTCGATTACGCATACGCCACGTGTACCCAAAGTGCTGCTAGATAGCTAAATAGCTAAAGAGCAGAGCAGAAGAAAGCGCAAATAAAACCCAACAAAGTGGGGGGGGGGGATGGGCATGTACATACATATGCAGAGTCAGAGGATGGAAAAGACTCCTCATCATATTACGATCATGGCTGATGTTTGCATAGAGTGCATTTCCCGTTAGCCGGGGAATCAATGTGCGACTCTGTATATAAATATTTTCATTTGCCGCACGGCTGCTGACTGACTGACTGAATCTTCGTACCCGTCTCCAGCTCTCTGCGCTCAACTGAATGCCTCTCGCTTGCCGGCAACGTGCCTCGTTCGACTTGGCTTGCATGCCCCAGCCATGCTGTCGTGCCATCCATGGAGCTGCAACAGCAGCAGCCGAGGCCAAGGCAACATCAAAAGTTGCAACTTTATGTTCAAATCCACGCAGCTGCTTTGTTGTCCTCATATATTATCAGTTCTACTCGTATATATAGACTATACGCCATATACTTACCCAGGTATACATATATATATATAGCCAGGAAAATGTAGATATATTTTCATGTTCCTTTCTCTCTCTCTCTCTCTCTGTTTATCGATTGGCCATGTCGGCCCAATAAATTTCTGTTAAATGGAACAAAGAATAGAACCAAAAGCATTCGATCGTTTAGACGGTTTCATTTTATATTTAATACAAAACATATTAATTCATATCGGACAAAGCCGAAAGACGATGGCTAGCTGGCTGATTTCGTATCGCTAAATCAACATCTGCATGGAATGCAAAGAAATCCAAATGGAATACGAATTTAAATACCTTTCAATGCGATGTACGGAAAGCGAATGCGAGTGCGAAAGGGCTGAAAGGAAAAACAAATCAATCAATTACAAAGAGCTGACAATTACTAGCATCCAAAGTTAAGTGAGATTAATTCTTTGTGTAGCTTAAGTCTGTACAGTATGGATCTGTCCTTCTGCTCCAAATGCAGCAGTGTAAAAATCGAATCAGCGACCACCAATCGACAAGCAGACCTTTCTACATATGTATATATTTTATCGTGCAGAACATTTACTATTTTTCTGTACAAAGCAAATGTTTCAGTTCATTTGTTCCTCCTTCCTTTCATAAGATCGTGTAACATTGTCTGGGGGCAGGGGTGGAGGTGGGGGATAACGACACGCTGTTCAGAATTCGATTCATAATTCAACGATTTGTCATTTTGTATTTAAATATTTCTTCGCTCGCTAAGGTTTTTGGAGGGTGGGGAGCTGTGCGGCATTTGCATTTCAATTGACTTGTCTCTCCCAGAGAACGACCCAACTCGCTGGGGTCTAACCCACACGATTGTTGAACTTTAGCGTGCGCCAAGCTTCCCCCATCCCCATCGACAAGATGTCTTTTTTTTTCACACCTTCCGCTGCCCAAATAAATTTGAGAACGTTGCTAACAAGAGTTGAGAGTCGTATTCGGAGTCGAAGTCAAAGTCAAAGTCAGGGCCGACCCGGGCAAAGATTTGGGGAGTAGTCGATAAAGATATCAGTTTTCAAAAGGCCAAGACACCTGTTCTAAGATCTTACCCCCCCCCCCACCCCAGAAGTTATTCTCATTCTCCTGCATCTCGTTGCCGCTCTTTTGACACTTTCCAAAAGTTTCTTGCCAGCGATTTGCATAAGTTCCCAGTAAATTTGAACGACAAAAAAGAAGAGAAGAGAAGAGAAGAAGAGAAGACTTGTCTAATCTCTGTGGCTGTGGCAGCATAGGCATCGCATCTCCGTGCAGCATTTCCTAATCGCTAATAAATACACTCTCGTATTTCAAAATAATTTGAATATTTTTGAAAGGCCTCACCCGACTCCTGTGGCGTTTGTTTTGTTTGAAATCAAAACACTTCCCCGCAAACAGTGAGCAGGAGAAGAAAAGCTATAATATTTCACACCTTTACCCGGGCAGGGAGGCAGCTCCAACAGCTTAATCAAAGATCCATTTGACAGTCTCAAGTTCTTCTTCCATTCTCTCTGTCTTCGTCTTCTTCCATGAAGATGTCGGGTTTGTTTTTTTGTTTGTTGTTGTTGTTGTTGTTGTTGTTGAAGGGAAACCCTTTTTAGTTTCACCCCAACATCATTTATGCAATCTACATACATACATACGACAGAGTCCGCAAAGAATACGCTGAATGTTTCCATTTCCGTATTTCTTCTCGTAACTCCAAATTGGATCAGTTACTCTCACGATCTGTGGACTGCTTTGGCTCTACCTTATTGATATTTATGGCCAATAATTTCGGTTTATTATACTTTTGGAGAGCGAAAGGTGAATGACAGAAAGTCGCTCAAAATTACTTCTTCTTTTTACCCTATTTTTGGGAAATAAATTGTATATTTCCGTGTGGCTGCTATCAATTTATCGATTGGAAACTAATACAAACATTTAAGTTATTCATAAATTTATTTATGTTAAGAATGCAGTTCGTATATTTTCTATAGGTTTAGCACAGGGTTTGATCTCCATAAATGATCTACATACGTTTGGAGGAATCCATAGTAAGATTTTGGGTATTACTTGCGTAATTATTTTACCCAGTACAGAGACTCGAATTTCGATTAATTGTTTGCTGTAAATTCGGGTAAATATCTGTAAATTAAAATGCAATCAAATAATTGGCTTACAAGTCTATAAAATGTTTGTTCTAGTTAGGCATAACTGAAGGACTTCAAACTGGCTGACATTATTTTCTCGGGCCAGCATCCACCCTTCATCTTGTTTGGCATTCCTTTTTTTGTAAGAGGCAGAACACTTGTATTTTATTTCAGACCACAGATCGTGGCTGGATAATGATGTTGTTGTTTTTGATGATGATAATGTTGATGATGTTGAGGAGTTCTTTCATTGGGATATTGTTATCGCTGTGGCTAAACCTTTCGCTTTGATTCGCGGCTATTGATAAATATCTCTAAGCTATTTTTGAATTCATTTATCTCTGCTGATCGCCAGGTGTCTGTCTGAATTGATAAAACTTCACGCTTCACATTTAGGCAGCGCCAAAAAAAAGAAGAAGAAACAAACCAACAAAAACGAATCTAAACGACTGAGAAAAAGAAACATACATAAATAAAGAAAAAAGAGATTGTCAACGCTTTGATCAGCGATCAGCATCCTCACAATGATGGAGAATGATGTGAATGTGGATGTGGCTGTGGCTGTGGCTGTAGACGCTGATGATGGTCTATGGGTTCTGTTTTGTTCAAAACGGGCGATAAATAAATTAAAGCATTTTGATGGCATTTCGGAATTATGCAAAGTTAATGGGACAGAACATCAAGAGAGATGATAACTTAGGGGAATCAGAAGGTAACAAATATGGTGCTATACGTATTCATTCATTCATTCAGACAGACAGACAGACAGACAGACAAACAGCAGCAAATGGGATGAGTCCAAAGATCTGCAGAGAACTTCCGCGAGGAAGAGCAAGGGGGTGGGTGTGTGGGTATGGGAAAGGTTTGTTTTTTGTTTGTTTTCACAATCGAATTACTTTCCCAAAAATGTTAATTCCTGACACCCTCACCTTTCGCTCTCTTACTGCTGTTGCACCCTCTCTCATCATTCTTGTTCATCTCTTTATCTCTCTTTAGCTCTTTCGCTCTTTCGCTCTTTAACATTTTTTGGCTATTTTGTTAACGGTTTTAATTGTCAAGATCTGCGGACAAAAAAAGCGTTCCCCCCATTGGCAGCATCTTTTGTATATTGATTTCGATTGTTAAACAATAGTCCTGAAATTTGTATTGTCTATTAGAAGTAGAATCAGAATAGAGATTGCGATGCAGAAGGAGACAGGCAGGCAGGCAGACAGGCAGGCAAGAGGCAAGAGAGAGATGGAGAGCCAGCGATATGCATAAAAAGAAACAACGAAATAATAACAATAAAAGTGAACAATGGCGTGTCATAAATTTTTATTATATTTTACCGATAGAATTTGCCTTTAGTTTAAAGTGGCAGTGGCGTCCGTCCATCTCTTTCTGTCGCGATCTGTTTTGCAAATATAAACAGAAATAAAGCAGCAGCAGCAGCAACAACAACAACATACATATATGTCATTGCATACAAAATTTGATTTCATTGTTATCAGGTTTGTTTTATATCTCTTTAAAGAACGTGTCTATCAGTCAGTCAGTCAGTCCGCTGCTGCTTGACTAGGTTATTGAACTCCTTTCACAGAGCCAAACAGCGACAGAGAGAGAGAGAGAGAGAACGATACTAGGAGTTTGCTAAATTCTGTACAAATTTTTAAACATCAGAGTTAGTTGACTAGAGAGACGGCAGAGGGCTATCCACAAGGATTGAAACCACTTAATCCACCTTCACAGCTCTCAGGCTGCAGCTCCATCTCTAATTGTTAATTCAGTTTTGGTCCCAGTACCATTCCCATCTAATCCGATTCAATCCAATCCAATCCAATCCAATCCAATCCAAGCCGATCCGTTCCATTCTATTCCGTATCCAACATATTCACTTAGCCGTTTCTGTCGCTGTTGTTGGCCAGCAAATTAACGCTTGATTAAGAACAATTTCCAGCCTCACAGACAGAGACAGATGCAGAGACAGAGACAGAGTCAGACGCAGAGACAGAGACACAGCCAGACTGTCTGTCAGTATGCCCAGCTGAGTCACTGAGAGAAAACAGCCCTAAAAGCAAAGAGTTTGGGCATACGAGAAAGGCCAAAGAAAGAGGATTGTTTGCATTTAGGGAGTGGTGCAGTGGAGCAGTGGAGCAGTGAAATTGCATAGCCAATGGGAGTACATTTTCATTAACTAAAAGCTGTTCTATGATATATTTTAAGCAACGTTTCGGCATTATCCTTTAGCGTTTGATTGGGCACTTTTCATTATTTCGTTTTGGTAGAAACCTTTATGGAATTTTCCCCCAGTGTACAGCTGTACTCGACCTGAAACCGAACCTGAATTTTGAACCACACTGAGAACTGTACAGCACGCAGCTGGATGCTGGCTAAGTGAATCGGATGTCCATTGGATCCCAGTGTCTCTCTCTGGTGGTGTCTTCGTCTCCTCTCTCTCTCTCTCTCTGTGGTCTCCTCTCTGTCTCTTTCTGTCTCGTTTTGTGAGCTGTCTGGCGCTTTGGCAAAATGTGTGGCTAATTGTTGGCCACTAAACTGTTGTTGGCATGCGTTTGACAGTCAGTCAGGTGAAGTGCGTTCTTCTTGGCCACTAAACTCGACTCCTCAACAGTTGTCTCCCAATCACCTCTCTCTCTCTCTCTAACCCTCTCTCTCTCTCTTGCTCTATCTCTGTGCGTGCCCCTTCCTCCTTTGCATGTTTTTTTACTGCCGCTGCTGTTTGTTAATTTATTTTGATTGAGTTATTAAAATACTTGTTTACGCACCAAGCAAACAGAATAAAAAAATTTAACAAAAATATTAACTAATACTGGGGACGTTGGAGCTGTGTGGATTTGAGCTGAGTGTGGTGCGGAGGGGGTAGGCTTTGGTAAAGCCCCACCTTTCGCTGGCCCGTCATTCATTTGCATGAACAGCTGACAGTTGTTCGATAATTATAAATGCTTTTATAACGTATTATTTTACAACCCTGTGTATCTCACTGTCTCTTTTTGTCTCTACCCACTTCCGTTTCCGCATAATAAAAGAGGCTGCCTGGGAGTGTGTGTGTGTGCGGTAGGGTCGGGTCGGGTCGGGTTGGGTCTTGGTGCTTGGTGCTTGGCTTGAAATTAGCTAGAAATTATCTGCAAATTAAGTTGTGAGCCACAGCAATGAAACATTTAGCTCTGCATTATATAAAATTGACATTGATTGACTTTGCATCGAATACCAGGGCACAGGGGGGGCTTCCAACATCCGCCGCATCTCATTTGGCGACACATTTGCATGATTATGAGCTCGGTTCCGGCCATGAGGCTGCCTGCCGCCGCCACTCGACACTTGTGTTGTGTAAAATTGATTTCGAACGATTGATTGTATATTGTGGAGCAGCTGTGGATGTGGTGAATGTTGTGGTGGTGGTGGTGCTGGGGCGGTACTGCAACATTGTTTGCATTTTTTTTGCAATTATTTATTTATGCGGCAGCCAGTGGTGCTTTGCTTTGCTTTGCTGGTTGGCTAATCAATCGCTAAATGCATTAACTGTTGATCGAGCCATGCAAAATCGCTGCCAGAGTGCATAGCTGATGGGTTTTACAGCCGCTCACTTACTTAACCCAGCCGCCAACCGTCAACCGTCAACCGCCATCCGCCATCCGCCATACGTCCAATCGGAGGATGCAACGAATCCAAGTTGTTTGCCCACAATTAACGGCATATGCGAGAGGTTAGATGAGCAAGGGAAGTGTGCCAAATGAATTTCCAAATACACAAATAAATTTCACGCATAAAAAGAGTTCTTTCCCCTTTGGCTATGGATCAAATTTTGTTTAAATTATTATCTTAAATTATACGCACATGCAAATGGCATTTTTAATGCAAACGATTAATGCACAGATCCAAAGAGAAAGTACAAAAAAACAGATATAAAAAAAAATATTCGCAATAAGTTCAAGATTCATCAGAATCTGCGTGGGTTTTTTTGTACGTGGTAGAATACTTCTGCCTGGCCTGTCATGGAGCTACAAATCGATGAACTCAACCTCACTAAGCTACAAAAAACAACAAAAATTCTGCTGTCTTGATAGGCAAGGTTTCAGTTTTTGGCTGAATTTTTTTTTTTTGGGCTGTCAGTCGGATTCAGTTCTTATTTTTGGACCATTTTTTTGTGGTATGATTTTATCCTTTGTTGCCAAGTTGGAACTTGGGCGTTTTGTCCGTTTTGTTGTTGTTGCGTATTTCGTTTTTGTGTGGTTTTTGCGTTGATATTTATTTAATGTCGAGTTTATGGAGCGCCACAGCGCTAAGTTCTCATCTCTTTGGCAGTGAGATGACTTATTTTGCAAACAATAAAACAATAAATCAATCAATTATAAGTTAAACACTGCGACAAGAGAGCCAACAGTCAACAAAAGAAAATCAATTTAAGCGAACAAAAAACAGAAAGACTGAACGATCAACTTAATACACGTACAGGGCAGAGGGGTGGAATATACATACATATATGTATGTACATATGTATGTACATATCTATGTATATAATATAAAAGTGGTATAGTATTAGAATAGAATTTTTAGGGAATTATGCTGTTGATATCCGAGAATCGATCTAGTTTTAATTCGTAAATCTGGTATTTTATAGTATTTTTCGGTATTTTCTAGTATTTTATGGTATATTCTCTCATTGTGACCCTGCTGCAATCATAGTATGATTGTATGTCTAGTATTGTAACTATTATTATTTGAGTATGTCTGGTATGCATGGCCCCCTCCTCGATGCGCTCCTGCCTGTTGCATATTACTCGTACTCGTACATACATATATGTATTATAATTTGTCAGCGACGCATCAACCATCAGGAAAGGGAACAATCCGAGCCGAAAACCAAAAGACGCCAGGCCAGGCCAGGCCTGAACAAAGTCCGGCCAAGGACGGACGGGAGCAGGCCGGACCAGGCCAAGTCAGAGTCAGGGGAGCGCATTCAACTGCAATTTGCTGAACGTTGTTCGCCTGTCTCGTTCTCTGACTGTTTTTGGATTTTAGCCAAAAGCGCCTCTGCCTTGCCGCCAAAGTAGGTCACTAGCAGCAGCAGCAGGCAGCAGGCAGCAGGCAGCAGCAACAATAGCTGCCAATTTGGGCACACAAAATTCCTGGGCTGACAGGCGTCGACGACGACGACGACTTGGACTTCGATGGTGGCGACTCCAAATTGGCCGCCTTACGCATGCCAATTAGGCAAGAGACCACATCCCCCCCATCCCCAATCCACAATCCACCCAAACGGAGTCTCAATCCCATTTCTATTCCATGCCCAGCTCCTGGTTGGCCTATTCAAATTTGATATGCCAAGTTCTGGTTGATTGAAAATAAACAACAACAAAAATAGAAGAAAAATAAATGAATTATTAACCAATTCGAAATGTCTTAAGCATTAGAGACAATGCAAATGATTCGGACTTCGATCGTTTCCATTTGGCGTTTAACGACTCTATACCAAATGCGATCAGGCGCTTTGTCTCTACGATCTTTTGTTCATCATCTTCAGAACACAACATCATCCAATCCAGACCCAAGACCATCTTCAGAGCCATCTGGGGCCGTTTTTGGGGCCAGTTCGAAGTGAGATTCGCGCGTTTTGTGGCCGATTTTGATGCGAAGTTAGTGCGGGTTTAATGAGTTGAGTGAACAGCGACGGGCAAATCAATTATCTACACATATCGATATTGCTCATCGATTCGACACACCAACTGAGCGATGCCCATAAAGGATGAGTTTCCTATTCATTTCCCTGTATCTCGACAGGGTGGAATGGGAACAAGAATGGGAATGGAAATGGGAATGCGAATGGAAATGGGAATATGTATCTTTATCAGAACAATTGAATGGATTCTTCGTTTGCAGTTAAAGCTTAAGACATTCTGGGCACAGGTGGGGCCTTTTTCAGGGTAGTTCCTGGGAAACAGTTTTATTGAGAACATCACCAGAAATAGTTAACGTAACTAAAAGTATTTTTGCGATGATTAACAGAGGCTTTTGAGCGCTTATTTTCCTGCAGGATCCTTCCTTTGTAGCGGGCTTTCACTGTTGCATCTCTGTAATGTATAAAAATCAATCAGAATATGTCACTGCTATAGTCCAACATTCCATTCCACTCAGTCATAGTTCTCATGCCCCAATCTCCCTTCCTCCTCTTAGCCAGCATCATGCTTAACCTGGGGTCACATTCACAGCTCCATTCGCACGAGTGACTGGGTGGCGGCAGGGGGGGGGGGGGGAAGTGTTAGAGATTTTATATAACGGCTTTCGGTAGTTTATTTTGTCAGCGCCTCAAATGATTTGCGGCTGCTGTCGCCGCTTAAATACACACATTTAGCTCGGGGGCCACTCGATGTTTGTCCTCCTCTTCTTTAACGCCAAGAAGTTAAAATATTTGCCAAAAAACTTTAGCTAATGAACTGTTAATTGGCGGACCTGACCGGGACCAGACCGAACCGAACCGGACCCCCCAAATACAATTTCCCTGCCGGGGCCACCGATCGGAAAACTTAATTGCAGTTAATGGCCCAAGCTCTTACCTATTTCTGACACTTGGCCAGGTTGGCACTTGATTATGCAAAGGCCTCCAATCTTCAGCTTAATTAATTTCCACAAACACACACGTCGCCGGAGCCAGAGCCGGAGCCAGAGCCGGAGCCAGAGCCAGAGCCGGAGCCAGAGCCGAAGACAGAGTCAAGCATTCGCCCTGAGGACACGCGTGCGATTTGCTCGCGCCAAATTTGACAACATTTAGGCAAGGTGTAGACAGAGAAAGAAATTCAATATTGGTTGGAATCGAAGCTTCGAATACCCCTCCAGAGCAATGATTACAGAATAGTCCTATTCGCGACTTGGGACAGACTTTAAAACAATCGAAAAAATGTAACCCACTATGACGGCTGAAGCTTCTGGCAAACCTATAATACCCCTTCTACGAAGGGTCGTCTCTAAACAGAGAGGGGGAGCCCAGCGTTTTTGGGTAAATATATTGAAATATGTTTTCATCAATAATTACATTTGCCGTTGGAAGGGGAGACACGACAGCAGCAACAGCAACAGCAACAGCAGCAGCAACAGCAGCCAGTCGAGGGGAATGTAAAGACTGCACCGCTCTAATGGCATTTTAATAATAGATTACGATGCTGGCGACGACAACAGTAGATTAAGATGAAGCTGGAAGTTCGCCCTGAGACAAATGATGTTTCCACAAAACAAATTTCGCAGATACTCCGCGTGTCTGTGTGTGTGTGTGTGTGTGTGTGTGTGTGTGACAGTTGACAGTTAGGAGAAGCCGCGAGGAAAACGAAGACTGAGACAAAGAGAGTGATGGTGGGGGGGAGACGTTCACAAAGGCTGAGATGGAGACTGAAACTGACTGGGATTTGCGAGTTCATCGGCAAGTCTCTGCATTATTTGCATAATTCAACTTTAATACAAATTGGCAACTCAAACAATTTGCGCTTGGCCGGACACTTGAATGCTGGACCCTAGAGATGAGAGCGTGACTGGAGAATCATGACGGAAGTGGGTACCAAACCTCGAGCAGATATCAGAGAACTGTCAGGGATATGGAAAGGATTGGCTGTGAGCTGTGATAAGATCTAAAAAAGAGGATAACGAAGGTAGAAGGGAGTAGATTCAAAAACGATCCTCATGGTGGATCGTGTCACGTATTACGTGAAAATCTCTTTCTCTCTCTCACAGAACGAACCATCTCTGGGCTGAGAACCAAACGCGCTGTCAATCTGTTTTCTTTTCATTTTGCCTGGCGTTGCTCATACGTACATACATACATATGTACATATGTACATACGAGTATATATGTATATATGTTTGTTTTTTTTTTTTGCCAGCTAATCATGCGCATGATCTCTGGGATGGATGCATGTGGGCACATTAGGGTTACCACCGCCATCGCCATTGCCATTGCCATTGCCATTGCCATCCCCACGGCCACTGCTCGACTGCGCTTCACCGACTACACAGTACCGATGATTCCCGCCACAGCAGCAGCAGCAGCAGCAGCGCTCTTCCCAACATATCGGTCTTAGAGTCTTAGAAGAGTCTTGGCCTTGCTCTTGGTGCAGTCGCGCCTCACACTTGAGCACAATAAATTCCCATGACAACTAATTTAGCTGGCGGTGGGTCGGTCGGTCGGTCGGTCCATCGGTTCGGTTGGATCTCTGCCAGATCGAACCGCACCGAACCGCACCGCACCGCACCGAAGTTTGCCTGCATTCATTTTTCCCCATCTCAGTGTGTGTGCTGTTGTTTTTGTTTTTGTATTCCGCTTACTCATCTTTGCCGCCTCAGAATTTTTATTGACTTTGACTTTGTGTCCGACTTCGATTGGAGTTTGAGTTTGACTTGTTGCAGTGCCATTGCTGATGCCGCTGCTGCTTTTGGTCAAATTATGTGGCAAAGGCCTTAATGATTGTCTCCATGGAGATGCACATAAAATTCCACACATTACGTATTCGCCAGGTGATACGAGACGAGACGAGACGAGAAGAGAAGAGACGAACTGCATGCAATTAACTGGCAAAGTGTCAAAGACAGGGTGCAAGTCCAGAGTGCAACTGTTGCAACGCCCACAGCAGCCCACAAGAGCTGCAAATAACAATTATTAAAATTTGTTGTTGCTCCTCCAGAGCAGCCACCAACCAGCGCTCAACCAATAGCCGCACTTTTCCTCCACTGACAGTGGAGGAAACTTCTCTGTGGAGAAGTTTGTGATTCTTATGAGGAATTAAATAAAATAAAATTAATTAAAATATGTACGAGTGTATGCATGAGTACGTATTTATTTCTGTCATCGTTTTTTCTTATTTAAGGCAACCAATTGCTTTGCATTATATTTTATAGGGTATTTACAGCTTCGTTCTCCAGTGGCAACTTGCTCTTGTCACTTCTTGTCGATGTGTGGCAGGGTGGTGAGGGGGAGGGGGGGACAACCGCGGGCGTAGAGCACATGCAGATGACATTGACGCGCGCCAAGGCATCCATCTGGCGTGGAGGTTGAACCTGAATCAAGCTCCAGAGCTGGTCCGGAACGTCTATTGGTCTATTGCTGCTCTGGATGCTGCTCCCGTGGATGTGTGATGCTGCTGTTGCTGTGGTTGCTGTTACTGGGCAGTTGAGTTTGCTGTCTGTCAGAAGACGGAGATTGCCGGAGTGGGAGCTGATCTGATGCCTGTGGCCTCTGTAATTTAACACCCACGCGAGGCGCTGTCAGTCTCCTCCTTGGCCTGAATTTGAAGCTGCCAGGTTGCCACGTCTATTATCAGGTGTCGTCGCTTTTCAATCATTTTCTGCTGTGTGCTGCTGCTGCTGGCTGCTGCAGACGGAAATTGTTTTTAATTGCTTGCAGCCGCCTCAAGGCGGAAGCCGCCAAACAAAGAGCCAAACAATTTGGCCAATAATTTGTCAATCAAGAATTAACGATCCATGCCAGGGACATCCCATTTGGCATTCCAGAATAATGCTCCTCCTTTGGGGGCTTCACAGAGAGCAGAGCAGAGCTGAGCAGAGCAGAGCAGAGCTCTCCTTTATTGCGATAAAGCTCATGATTTTATGACCGACTTGCCAGCGAGTTGTCAGGCATAGTAAAGTTACATAACTGCAGTTTAGAGCACGCGACATTTTGTCGCAAGTTTACGGTCGACGACAGACAGACAGGCCACAGCACAACTCTCCAAGCTGCAAGCTTGGAAGCTTCAAGCACATCCAGTGCCAAAGCACCACCACGCCTCCCCGCAGTTGGAGGCCAGCAGGAGGATCAGCCTCCGCCTCAGCCACAATCCACAAACGAAACGAATCGAAACGAAACGAAACGGAACGAAATGAAACTGGAGATGCACAGCATTGCGATAAGCCTCTGAATTATGATTAGACGACAGTCGTATATACGATACGATACATATGTATACATGTGAGTATGTATTAGATAGAGTTCGACTTCAGGGGGGGCACTTCCTTTTGTTGCATCAAATTATGAGGCAATCGAACAATTTACCACGAATGAGTAATGGTCGGGAAGAGAGCTCAAGTGGCTCATGGGAACTGAAGAGGATTATATGTATATACATACATAGATGGGAAAAGATTTGCGCAAAAGCTGAGTGGTATGGAGAGCAGAGATATTAAACAATATTGTGTATGAAGCTTAAGGCCTTAGTTGCTATAGCTTTAATCTTTAAGTTAGGCGTGAATTTTCGTTTCAACTGTTATTAATATTAATAATAAATATTGTGAATGATGTAAGATAATCGTAAGAGTGAGAATATATGTACATATATATAAATATATTCTCTGATGGAGAGAATGCAACAAAAAAATTCATAAAATATTTCCATTTATTTTAGGAAAGCTTAGGAAATAATCTTCGATCTAAGGATGTTCTGACATACATATGTATGTATGTATGTTCATATATTTACATAACTCTGTTCAAAGGCAAAAAGGATTTTCCAATTTTTATGTGCTGCTGAGCTTAGCTACTGATATTTGAAATTGAATTTTAAATTTTTGTATATCAAAAGTTGCTGGGAAAGGCCAAGTAAATACATACAAAAAACATACATACATATAACATCAAAACGTCTGCTAATTTTTCGTATCACTATTTTTTTTGTAGTTCAAAAATGTTTCTAAAAATTCGACGTAACTTTTACACTGCACATAAAAATGTGTACATATTTACATTTATGTTCATAAATATGTACAATATGAACATGTATGTAGCTTTGGATGCTTATAAATAAATTCATTTGGTTTTCATTGAGTGCACACACACAAAAAAAGCTTCTGTTGTTGTTGCTGTTGCTATAATTGTTGTGGCTCTTTGTGTTTATCAGCCACAATTCCTTCGCTTGGCTGCATTTTCATTTTCTTAATCAGCTAAAAAACGCAAAAGATGAGAAAGATGATGAGGAAAAACCATCAACTAAAAAGAATGTACCAGAACTATGTGTATGTGTATGTGTATGTGGAGTAATTATCGCCAAGTATATACATATATACATACATATACATACATACGTACATATGTATATAGTAGGTATACTTATGGAAGTCTGTGTCGAGTCTAACCTGCCGAGCAATGAGCATGGCAGCAAGTGGCTCAGAGTTCCCCTCCTTACTCTGCTCTGTGCTCAACGCCCTTGCCTTTGCTTGGTGCTCCGAAGGAAGAATGTTATATAATTTCAACTATTTCTACACCCTGTACATGCGCTGCACACATGGAGAGTTTTTGCTTTAAGCAAACAAGTTGTTTCCACATTTTTTTTTCAAGCAGTGTTGCATACGCCCAAGCGCAATGGTTTGGTTGGATGGTGTAAATGGGGGGGGATGCATAAGCAATAGCTACTTAAGTTAACTAAATTCTAATAATACTATGCTAATACTGAAGACTCTTTTGTACACATCCATTCTTTGAGCGTCATTCAGTATAAGAGGAGTGAATATTGTCGATATTGTTGAGAGTGTATATCCAGCACCATTCTGCACTAGATCTTCATATAAATATAAACAATTCACAATAAAGCTAAACAAAATAAAAAAAAATATTAAAATCGCAGGAGTCATTCGTATCATCAATGATAAATTTAAATAATTGCATTTAACATGTGTAGAGCAGAGACATATGTAGCATAGCTCAGCCAAGCCATATGCTACTGGGTATCCAGGTGGTCGCATTCTTCGTGCCTTCCTCGCTGTTGCTGTGATTTATGATGCTTGAAAGATAAATTCTGGCGCAGCCAGCGCTAACTGCGGCTGTCAATAGAGTCGCTTGGCGGCGGCGGCCAGCCATCCATCAATGTACTGCCATCCCTTGCTCGCTGCCCCAATATGTCTCTATTCCACTATTACTCTCTCTCTCTCGCTCTGGCATTCTCTCCTGATAATTATGTTGCCAGTGTCAATGCTCTGTAGCGGTGAATTTGCGTTGATTCTGCTCTGCTCTGCTCTGCTGCTGCTGCTGCTTCTGCTGCGTCGCAGTCGTTGTCCCACTCTCCTGCACATTACGCATACATTCTGTGCTGTATATGTATGTACATGTTGGTGTGCCTGTGTGTGCCCAAAAGGCATTTTGTATTCCATAATTTTTGGAAAAACGAAGAAAATTGATAATCTACAACAACACGGGTCCCCCCCATCCATTCGCTTCCACATTCCGAGCTGCACAGCCCACAGCAGCCCACAGACCGATCAAAGATGTAATCGTAGTTGTAGTTGTGGTTGTAGTTGCATTTATGCCCTGGACTCTGCTTTGATGCTCGCCGCATTCGCATAAATCAATACAATTGCAGACCAGGCAGCAGGCAGCGGCAGAAGCATTAGTAGATATGTAGAAGCAGCGGCAGAAATTTCAGGAGTAGAAAAGTTGTGGAAGCGCAGCAGCAGCAGTGGGCAGCGATGTACATAGCAGAGAGAGACAGAGAATACGATAGCGACGCAGCCTTCGAATTGCAGATGACAAGAAATGCAAAAAAGCAGCAGCAATGCCTAAAACAAATTCATTGATCCCACTCACTTAAAGGGGGGGAAACTACCACCGAATATCAGAGCAGGCACACCACACCAAGGCAGTGAGTGGGAAGGTCAGATCAAGTGATGATCGCACACGAATCCATAACGAATGAATCACTAAAGCTGCTTATGAGCTCTCAAGGATGTTTGATTTGATGAAAACAAAAATGGTTTCAAGACAAAGGGCAAGGCAGCCAAGGAATCCAGAGATACTACTGATAGATTTCCGATAGATAAGCGCCGATCCAGCATCCTTCCAATATGCCCTTGCATAGCTGAAGCAAAATTGTGCCACTCGGAGACCTTTTTAAGGAACAAAATTAAGCAAAATAATTGCAAAATAAGCAAAAGAGAAGCAGAGGAGTCTGCAGCGTATATACATATGTACATATAACTGAATCAAAGGATCAGGGAGGGTGTTGCTGTAAAATATGAGAAATTTTATTGTAAATTTGTGTTGGATCTTGGACAATTTCTTTGCCATGTGTAGCCCACAGTATCCCACTGTCTTTTACTTCTCAGCCCTAAATGTATTTGGGATTTTTTTTGGTGTGGCATCGAACCAACAAATCGCAATTTTTACGAGTGGGAATTTCTCTTCGAACTCCCAGCTGGCTGCCCTAGAACCGGCTCCTCCGCCTCGAGTTAGTGCTTCTTAAACAAACAAACAAACAACAACAAAAACTAATAATATTCCCTGGTCAGATAAGGATCGCTGAAGAAGTTTTAATGTCAGTCAAAGAGAAAGAAATTCCAATTTGAAAAACTTAAAAATGACAGAAAACGTAAAAATAACAACGAGAAAAAGTCTGTGTGAGAGAGAGAGGGGGGGTAAGGGAAGTTCCATAAATTTTCATTAGAAATGCAAGCAAGCGGCAGCTGGAAATGATAAGAGTTTTATGGCTGTTGTTTGATATAAACAAGCTTTAATTGAATATAAAAAAAATTGGGCACCCAAAAAAGACGTCGGGGAATTATTGAAAATCGAAATGAAATTTGAATAATTTGTTTGTTGTTGCTGGAATAAGTAGCGATGAAAAGACAGAGGGGAAAGATGGAGAGAGATCATAAACTAGACTATATCTATATCTGAATCTCTCTCTCTCTCTCTCTCTCTTCATCAGTATATCCCTTTCGGTGTGTGTGTGTGTGTGTGTGTGGCATTTAACTTTGTTTTTTTCTTCTTATGCTTTTAATATTCTTGCTACCGTTAGAAGCCACAGCGAAAGATCGAGGGGGAACGAGTTAGATATTTGGGCGGTGAGGGGGTAGGGTAGGGGAATGGGTATAGTACTCCCTGCTCATCAGCGTGTGGTGGTGGTGGTGGTGTGGCGTCAAAGTCGACGGCTTCCTCAGCACCGGCATCGCTTTGGTAAAACATTAATTAAATTAATTAACCAACTCGTGCCAAGAATTTCAGCAGTAGAAGAAGGAAGAAGAGCCAGCCAGCAACAAAAACTGAGAAAAAAAAACACTAAGAAACAAAAAGAATCTACTCATAATCGTACGAACGAGTTGAGGAGTATACTCCAGACATTGCTTTGGAACGCATAATTAATGCGCTCAGTGCGCAGAACCAGATTAAAGTGCGCCTGGCCCGACTGACTAGCCGCCCGCAAGGTGGATGGAAAGATACGAGGAGTGGAGTGCTACCAAATAAATAAATAAATATATACGCTCGTAGTTATATACATAAAGTACCTACACATGTGAGTGGGTTGGTTGTTGGTGTTGCTGCTGCCAAGTCATCCGTAGGGGTTGGTAACACAGCAGTTTGGAGCCATCTTCCGGCAATTGAAGCTTATTCTCTCAATGAATTTATACCAACTTCTAGCTTGGCTTACACTAGCCCAGGGGCATGACTTTATTTTTTCTGTACCCTTAGAGGAAAGCCATCTAAATTTGTCACCCATTCTTATGATGACAAAACGTGCCACTGCCCGGGCAGCAGCATTGAATAAACATTGACAACTCCTTTATCCAAACAACAAATTTCCCATTC
Organism: Drosophila subsilvestris; assembly: GCA_035043285.1. Taxonomy (NCBI): domain Eukaryota; kingdom Metazoa; phylum Arthropoda; class Insecta; order Diptera; family Drosophilidae; genus Drosophila; species Drosophila subsilvestris. The sequence continues at coordinate 250,513 of JAWNNB010001044.1, forward strand.
CTTGCCTGCTGCTGCTGAGGCTGATCTGCCATTAATCTCGGCTTAGACTCTCGGGCTAAAAAAAGATCAACTGGCTTTCCATATCCGTTAAGATCGTGGAATGTGAAGCACAAAGCACACAAAATGAAGCGCGACACGTGCCAAGCCAACAACAATGACAACACCAACACCAACACCAAAGAGACACATCAATCAATTGCGTTGATTGAATGCATTCGACAGCCAAAAAGAAAACAGAGATGATGCTGGCCCAATGGAAAGGAAAGGCTGAGATCTGAGATGCTGATGCTGATGCGAAAGTGTGTGAACAAAGTGTGAATCTGTCTCTAAAGTGGCGCTTAATTGCGAGCGATTAATGAAGCAAGAATCCGAATCCAAATCCAAATCCAAATCCGAATCCAAAATACCAATATCAAACGCAACAACAGAGCGTCTGGCGCCCAAGGCTGCTCTGTCGTCGCCTGTGTCAGGTGTCATGTGTCAGGTGTCAAAGCAAGGGGCAAAAGTTTAACGGTTCTCGCCAGTTTCACCGCCAGTATCCATCCAATCAGAGAAGCAACCAAACTAACCAACCAAAACTAAATGGAAAAACGAAACAAAAACCCCCAAAAAAATCGCCGCCAGCCAAGTGGCCAACGAACTCCAATACCATTGACCATTGGATGGGAAGGTCGCCATCGAGCCATTGTCGTGGATCAACCAAAATAAAGACAACTAAAACAAAAGCCAGTGAGCCAAGTGCAATAAACAATAAGCCGATGGATTCCAAAAATTGATTATAAACTATTGAAAGAAAACTACAAAAAAAAAAAGAGCAGGCGGAAAGAAGGCATAATGGTAGGGGGGTTAAGAAGTAGTGAATACCCTAGAAATAAATATGGAAGAAGGATTCGAATTTGGAATATAGCAGAGCTTTAAGCTCAACTTTTGATTCGTTTGCCGAGTTAATTTTTTATATTTTTTTTTGGTACTACTCACGGCTAGGTTTAGGCAAAGATTCGGATTCTAATTGATCTCAAAATTCGTGAAATTAAATATAAATAGATAAAAGAGATATGTACCTCTCGGGATAGCCCAGACCCTATAGATTTCCATAGCTGAAACGCCTCAAAATCTGGCACAATGTGCGCATATTGAATCGATTCCGCTTCTGTGGCCGAACCTAAAGCTGAAAGCAGTCCCGTCTGCTCTGGGACGACTCTGGGAAGCGGGGGAAACGACTTCGTCGCGTGACACAATTTTGGAATGCGGCGGGAGACGCAACGGAAGTGGACTTGCGGTGCCCCCCAGACTTGGTATCGTCGATTAATATGGAGAACGGCGGCACTTGCCGCAAATGGAGTGCCAACTTCCGATTATACATACATACATACGTATTACGTACCCCCCAACCCCAACACCGCCCACACTCTGCCACACACACACAGAGAGACAGAACCAAACCATAAGCCATAAATCAGTTATGAGAGTGAGTTTCATTCGGGTTTTGGGGTGGAGTAGTAGAAGGGATGGGAGTGCAGGAGTGCTGCGAGGGCTTGCAACTGTTGACAACACTGGCTGAGCATGACAATTGCCACCTGCTGCCACAAAGACAAGCCCCTCCCCCTCCTGCCACCGAAACTCAAATCCCATTAATGACAAAACAAAAGTCAATAAATTCATATTTCCATCAAAAAGAGCCAAGAACTGAGAGACTGCAACTCGAAATAACAAAATGCATAAACAAACAGTCAAAATGCCGTTAAATCTTCATCGTTTTCTTCATCGTGGCCAAATATACCTACCTTTAAAATACAATATTAAATTAAAGTCCGTCCAATTCCCCGGAACACAGAGAGATAGATAGAGAGAGAGAAAGAGAGAAAGAGAACCGATGCCACATGACAAGAAACAAAAACAGAAAACATAAATAAATAAATTGCCTCATCAGAAGCGCACCCAAACCCAACGGGTGGGAAGAAAGATTGGGCGATTGGATTGGGCGGTGGGGGGCGGTGTGGGTGTGAGTGTGAATAAAATTGATTTGCTATATAAATCATGGATCACCCCACCAAGCCAAGAAGAACTTCAAATTGGGCATGGGAAATTTAATTCAAGTTTATAGCCAAGGATCGAAGTGGTATGGAAAATGTCTTTGCTATAGAGAGAGAGACAGATTTCCCAGCAGATGTGGAGGATTAAATATCAGACTGGGCTGGGCTGGGCTGGGCTGAGGCGAACGCCCCCCCAAGCGATCATTGGAAATAAATCATTTAATTTGCAAACTATTATTATCGTGGAGACCAAGAGATCCAATCCAATCCAATTCAATTCAATCCAATCGAATGGCATCGAACGGATTATGCAATCACAATCTTCTCATCTTTTTTTTCTGCTTCCGGAAAAGTCAATCAGAGTGATGAGGAGGAAGCCAAACAGTTGGCCGTTGCATTAATCGCACAAAACTATGCAGGCAAATCAGAGGCGATCGTTCGTTCGTTCGTTCGTTCGTTCGTTCGTTCGTTCGTTCGATCGCATTCCATTACCGTTGAAAGATCGGCTCGAACGTGTCATGTCATGCATCGGCATCGCCTCATCATTCTTGCTTAATTGAAATAATGCTAGCCTATAATTGAATCAATTATATCGCCTACAAATCAGCACCGCAGCGAAATGAATAATGCTAACCAAGTGTTGGCATGGGATCGATCGATCCATGGCAATGCATCAATGACACAGTCACCGACAAATGGAGTGATTTTTGCATCTGAAAAGCATGCCCCCCATGTGCTCTAGGGATTCCTCACAGAACAAGTGAGGAGTGTATCTCAGTCTCATCTATCGCCCTGACTGACTGACTGACTCACTTTGCTAGGGGGCGGGCGCAAGTCAACTGTGTGCCAACTGTCCGATGTAGATTTGTTTTAAGAGTTCTAATAGATTTCAGGTATCTGTTAATGAAACAAACAAAAAACAACAAAACAAAATCCAAATATTCACACACACACACACGTACGTACAAACACACATGGACATACATACATATCTATATCTAGTAAATTATCTTTTGGATGAATCGAATGGACCGAACTCTGTTGATTTTGTGCCTATTTTTGTGCCTTGACTGCCTGATGGCCGCTGAGGAAATGGAAAATTTTATACCAGAACGTTGTCGCTATTTAAATTCGCACGAGGAGGTCCTGCACAGGAAATGCTCGGGACACTATCCCCTGGTGGCGGTCACCAAGTTTCGGGACACATTTATCAAGGCTGGCGAACCATTCGCCCTGTACATGACCGCCTCGCTGGACTATGTGCTGGTGCTGATGAAGGCCTCGCCGCTGCAAGGGTGCCGAAGGATGCGGTTCGTGGATGTGAAGAGTTTCAACTGCCTGAATCGGGGCGACGATGAGAACAACACCGTATTCCTGGAGAGTGCGGCCATGTACTGCTTCCCGTTTCACATCCAGCTGCCCGACGATCTCATGCAGATGTGCCTCATGGAGAACGATATGGGCTCCGATCCACTCACAGATGTGCTCAAAACGAGACGCGGTGTCATCCACTATGCCCTCGGCGGCAATGGGGCCATGCGCATGGGCATGGGCATGGGCATGGGCATCGGCATGGGCCCCGTATGGCTGCGACTCCTCGCTTTACCACTGGCCATCTCCATGGTGCTGGCATTGCAGCAGCGGCGACTTTAAGGGCGTTCGTTCACCGAACGATTCACTGATCCGGGTCTGAATCATAATACGAGTCATAAACTTTAATGCGGCGCCCATAAAGATTGATCGGCTGGGGCGGCGAGCTTGGGGAGCCCAAAATTACAAACGAAGCAACAGAATATGATGTGAAAACGATTCAATTGGAATCTGGCCTTGCTTTTGAACATCTTTTGAAAATCTTTTTCCACAATATTTACATTCATTTAAATTAAAAATAAACCTAAATTAAGCCTTAAGTCTGTCCTCTGTCGTCTCTGTCGTCCTTTATGGGCCATTGTTTCCCTTTCCCTCACTGATTTTTCCATTGCTGCTTACACTTCTTTTTCTTCTTCTTCTTCTTCTTCTTGTCGTTACACCTTCTGCCCATTTTCGCCACATCACGTTGCAGCTATCGATCGATGGGCTGATCGGTCACCTGCGCCTGCCTGGCGTGCTTCTAATTTCCATTCACATTGCAAAACCTAATCCCCAATTCGCGATTTGCGATTCTCATTTCTATTCCCCCCGCCCCCCAATCATCCGGTCCGTTGCGTTCCGTTCCGTTCCGGGCCTGGGGCTGTAGTCTAGCGGTTCCATTGCAAGGAAAAGCCTTGGCGACCGAATTGTCAACAGCTGGCGGCAGGGGCAGGGGCAGGGGCAGGGGCAGGGGCTGGGGGAGGGCTGCATCCATTTGAATGCAGAAAGAACAACAGAATAGAATAGAATAGAATAGAATACCTAGAGCACCAGATACCGAGTACTCCACTTTGATTCTGGGGAGGCGATTTACATTTTGGCCATTGGCACCCAAACGGGGTGGGGGGAGGCGGTTGCACAAATGCCGTTGTCTGCCGGTGTCTGCACAGTGCCCCACCACCAAATGGATAGCAAATTTAAACTCAGCCAAAAAACAAATAAAAAATTCCTAAAATTAAATAATAAATTGCATCAAATTGAAGTTCCTAAATCTTTATTTACTCCAAATAAATATCCTGCCCAGCTTGCATTCTGTTTGCCTTTACAGCTGATTGCCATCGGGTTCTTAGTTTTTGTGCAGTGACCGAACTTTTCACTCCACTGTGCCCAAAAATTGTGGCACGGCACAGCACGAGTGTCTTGGTGTTCCATCGGAATTTCCAATTGGTTGTTTTCAATTTCCATTGACCGGCAATGCAATTGTCACGTGTTGGCCGCGCATGCCACGATCCCTGCCACTGCCACAGCCCTACCTACCTTTTGCCCACTTGTTGTGGGACACACACACACACACACACACACACACAGCCTCCGCTGCAGTCCCATCCGCAACATCTGGCCGGAGACAGCAGTCGCAGCAGGTGAGGTCTCTCCTTGGATAATTGCGCAAAAGCTTTAAAGAGATCTGTCCAGTCCCCAGCCGTATATCCATTTGCATAAATTTCCCTTGCAGGGGAGACCCCAGACCGGAGACCACACTGCAGTTGGGAAATGCGTAATGCCAGAGAACGAAATGGGGGACACGACTTGGACTTGGCACAGCCCAAGACGGGACGGGACGAGACTACTGCCAGGCAAACCATATCATAAACAATGATTAGAGGCGGTGGCTACTGGTGGAGCTGCTCTCATACCCTTACAGTGGGTACTACTATATACGAACACGTCGCTGCATATTCGTATTCTATTCTTGATCGCTGTAGAGGGAACAGGGTATGCCAAGCTTCGACCTTGCCAACAGACAGCCTTCCTTTCATGTTGTGGTGTCTATTAAAACGGTTTCCATTTTACAAATGGAAACGATCACCCACCCCGCCCCACACGCCGTCTCCACCAACTTCTTGAGCTCCTATTAGTGCTGCTGCTGCTGCTGCTGTTGATGCTGTTGATGCTGCTGTCGCTTGAGTGAAATTGCATTATAAATTAATTAGTCAACTATTTTAGCAGCTAACACACAACTTGAGCGCGCACACACCTGTGCGGTGTCCCGATCCCCTCTTATGGTACAGACAGACAGAGAGAAAATCTCCCATGGTCCGGACGGACAATCACGACTTTTGCAGAACAAATGAAGCGTCAGTTGTGGCAGCAACAGCAACAGCAACAGAAGCAGCAGCAACGCTGCCTGCCATACACGGACACAGCTCCCGGGGGCCAAACGGCCTCGCATTGATGTCCGTCTGCGGGAGTGGAGCTGCTCCTGCACCACAATGAAATGCACTGGAAGGAATGTGGCCTCTCCGCTTTTCCATTCTTTGCCTTTAGCTCATTAAATTTCTCCTTTTTTCTTCCATAGCTCTATAGCTCTATAGCTCTTTAGCTGTATTTGCCTTTCTTTCCTCTTCTTTCCCTTTATTGCTCCTGTGTCCTCCAGTGTCAGTGGCTTTTCCCTTTGTCTCCTTTATGTTCCTTAGACTTTCTTCTGCACTTTCCATCGCTTTTACTCGTAGAACAACGAGGCCTTGTGGCATTTCGCACCATGTACGCACTATATCTGTTCTCATCGACCTTTCAGCTTTCAGTTCCAGTCAGTAATTGCCGATTTCCACCATTAATACACAGTGCAAGTATCTGCAATCTGTTTTGCCTGAGACAGGGCTAGGACCCCTTGTAGTGTGGAGTTGCTCTAAGCGATCATTTATGATGCCTCTCCTCGTTTTCGGCATTGTGGAATCTCCCCTTATCCTTCACATTCTTTGTTACATTTGATTTTTCTATTAGTTAAAAGTCCTTCAAGGCATTGAAATTATTCGTGACGACATTTTGCTGTATGATCTATGTATCCCCTAGCATTAAATAGCTCTCAACTATTTGCTTTACCTACTTCTCGTTTTGCTCTTCCATTCAATTCAGGAACTTCCCTTCCTCCCTTTGGCTCTCTCCAATCTCTTGATTGGGTTCATTCAGAATGTGGGAATGTGGGATTCCCTGCCAGCACGAGCACGAGCACGAGCACGGGCACCACCAATCAAGAGCTATTCTTTGGACATTATCGCACGCCTACTTAGTGACAGCAATCAGGTATTTAAGTAGTGGCTAAAAACAAGTATTAGGTATTCGTTTTGCTTATCTGCGACACCTTCCTGATCGAAAGGCGTTCCGAATTGCAGAACAATGGGAATACAGATGAAAACTACTTTAAAATTGGTAGAGGTAGGGAGGTGGGGGCCCCCACTAAAGAGCCACATTAATCAATTTGTTAGTTGCGCCCTTGCGACTACTTAGTCGGGTCTCTCTCTCCCTCTCTCTCTCTCTCTCTCTGGCTCTCTGCAAGGCCTTCCCTCCGCCCTGGTTGGCATAATTAAAACATTCTCTTTGATGGTGACGAACGAAAACAAATCGAGTCAGGGCCCGCAGAGATCACAGATCAGAGTTTAAAACAATAAGCGGCCAATAAGCCAAACAAAGCGAATGTGCAGTTAGCTTAACGGTCAAGCGTGAAGAAAAGCATAAATAAAGTTTGTCAAAGCGTGAGCAAGAGACAGAGACAGAGAGACAGAGACAGAGACAGAGAGAGAGAGAGAGAGAGAGAGAGAGAGAGAGAAGAAGTGAAAGAGGCAGGCAGGCAGGCAGGCAGGCAGTTCGCTTCGATTTCATTTTCCATCATTTGACACATGAACTTTGGCTACTAATGGAAGACGAGGGTCACTCTAGTCGCGCAGTCGGCCAGGGGGAGGGAGACAGACAGAGAGAGATGGATGGTTCGGCGGTATGGATATTTTTAAAGTACCGTTTGCCAGCCCCAAAACATACCGACCGACCGAACGAACGAACGAACGAACGAACGAACATCTTCCTCAGCAGCGGTGCGGCTTCTGGGGCCTTTTGTCAACCAGCGACCAGACCAGACCAGGCCAGACCAGCGACAAAACAATTTCAAATCTTGATCGAACCTTTTGTTCCACACGTTCGTTGACATTTGTCACCCAAAATGGAACCCCAATACGCACTCCATACTCCCTATCCATGCATAGGTACGCACCTGCATCTGTAACTGATTGATTTCGATAGCCGATACAAACCGATTCGATATACCATACACCCAGTCCAGCCGAGTCCAGCCCAGTGTAGGGCTTTTTCCCGCCCATCGCTATTGCCGCAATTGTTGCTGCTTGTTGCTGCTCTCAGTCCCGAAATTATCTATGTATATTTTATCGATATTAATATACGCCTTTTGTATCGATCTTTTGGGATTATATCATCCCATCATCCCATCCATCGAACGAATCATTTGAAAGGGCTTTTTGCTTTTTGCTTTGCCTTTGGCTTACTTTGGTTTTGTGTCCGCTTATTGTCTTTTTGTTGTTGTTTGGTTTCTTTCATATTTTGTGTAACATTTCTATGCCGATGATCTTAATGTATTTCTTCGATTTTTGCAATCTATTTTTGGCCTGCTTTTTGTTCGCGGCTTTCGTCTTATGCAAAGTATTTTTTTGGCGAAGATGACTGAACTCTGCCAAGGGGCTGACATGCTCGAACGATTGGGATTTGAATTGAGACCCCTTCGAGTTCAAAAACTGAGCTTCATTTATTTCAGATGCGCGCATGCGCAAGTGTGTATAAAGGCCGATCTAATGCGATGAATGAAATTATATGAGAGCTGAAAAACTGCTCTATCTATTATTCGATTTATGATGCTGTGTTGCACTGTGTTTTCCCGATAACTGGTTCCATTTGCAGGCGCTCAAGGATGTTTCCTAGTTTGTTTTTGGCCGATTTGCCAAGGCACTTCCCCATACTATATTCCTCTGCCATATTTGCCATATTGCTGTGTGTGCACTTGATTTTATTTGTTTAATCTATATTTGGGCGTGGCTTTCATCTCGTTAGCAGCGCCACCTGCAGCATTAATTAAGCAACAAACGGCAGCGAGTGCCCCGAAAATGGACAGGGACAGGGGTAGGGTGCCCCCAGGGAGATTGCCTCTAACGAGATTCTTATCACAGAGACACAGCAGAGATGATGATGATGATGATGATGCCACCTGCAATACAGCAGGCAGTTCTGCTACCGTTTTGTTTCTCCCCCCCCACCCCTCAGCAAACATCTGGGGTATGATAAAGTTATAAAAAACGGAGCATTTCCGATTAAGTTGATTGTCGAAAATTTGCAAACAAATGAAATATTTCAGCAATGTGATTTAATGGCTGTGGTGGCATCCACACGGTAATTGCAAACGCCAGCGGGGCGTGCTGCAGCAACTGGCAACTGGCAACAGGAGCATCCAAACCGGGCTCTCTCTCTCTCTCTCTCTCTCCCTCTCTTGGCCATCCAGACTTTGTTTGCCGCTTGGCCACCTGTTTTGTCATCCATTAGCCATCCTTCCTGTGTCAGCTTGTCTCTGGGTATTGGGGGTTTTGGGGCTGTGGCTGGGACTGGGACTGGGGGGATCTCTTGTTGCATGCAACGCCTTCTTAATGGCATTTGGAAATTTGTCAATCGTTGTTGGGCAGCACCCGGCGGCCTACCTTCTCGCCATGGCCAGCGGAAGTGGGAGAGTTGACCAAAGCGGTTCTTCGGGGGCACGCAGCCAGCCCCCCCCAATCCTATAGCATCAGTCCACTACCGATCTAACGAAGCAATTAATTTGGCTCGGCACGTTCCCCTAGAGTAGATCTGAGCTCCGGTTTCGTCTGCTGTTGTTGCTGCTCCAGCTTCTGCGCCAGCTTCAGCTTCAGCTTCAGCACCAGCTTCTGCTTCTCCTTTTGGTTGCAATTTAAGTTGATGTTGCGCTAAGTGCTGCCATTGCCACTGCCACTGCCATTGCCACAGGCAGGCAGCCAGGCAGGCAGGCAGCATGCAGCCAGGCATCATTTAAATGACGAATTGAGTCAAGTCCAACCGGTCAATCAAGCATCGAGATCGAGTCATGGCATCGAGACACGCGCCAATACCGTCACCCCTACCCCTTTACCATCCCCCTCCAACCCATCCAACCCATCCAATCCATCCAATCCATCTATAATATTCTATTCTATTCCTATACTCTAAATCTATTGACACTGTGCTTGCTGCCATGCTGCCAGCAACCTTGTTGCCAGAGATAACAGAGCTGGACACACACACACACACACACACACACACAGTTAAGAGATGTTAACAGTTTTTGTTTGTTGCTCAGACAATTGCTGTCTGGCTCGGCTTCGAGCACGCAGATTGATTGACAGACATCCGATAGGCGCAACTGGCCAAGAGCAAAACAGCAGCAGCAGCAGCAACAGAAGTGGCAAGAGCAGATCAGAGTTGAGTAACAGCGAACATTAGCATCTGATCTGCTATATGTGTAGCCATAATCGGGAGATCGGATATCGCAGATCGCAGATCAGCTAAACTAAGAGAGGTAGATTCAGCCAGTTGAGGATCGATAGGCGCAAGCTACTTGTACTCGTACAGTTCCTCATGCTAAATCATTAACTAGAATGGGATTGGAATGACTAACTATTCAAAGTGATAGACAAAGACCAGAGATCTTTAACTTTAAGAGAAGAATATATTGGGAAACATTTGGAGAGAGCATCACTAGGACTTAGCTTAGATGAACAAAGCAGTCGCAAAGTGTGAGCAGCATCAGTGGCAAATATCTGCGTATTAAACATCTGACAGGTAATGGACATTTACAAAACTCTTGGCTCAATTTGGAATGGAAGCAATCAAGACACCGCACGATCACAACTCACTTGGAGGGTGAAAATTACTCGAACTTTGGTTGCTTCTTCAATATGTCAATTCATATTCAATGCGTGAGGTGTGGGTGAGTCTAGCCCACCTGGTACTCAATCTATGAGGCTCGGAAATGCTTCGGCTCTGGCTGCTACTTAGATCTAAACGTATCTAATATACCCGGATGACGCTTTAAGTACGGGGCATACATAATCATGATGGACAGGCAGCATCTTGGATGGATCATGCAAACTGTTTTTGGGCATCGCAGCAAAGAGATTCCCGAAACCAAAACAAAACCAAACCAAACAAAACAAAACAAAACCTTCTCTCTCTCTTACACACACACAGACATCATTTTACGAGTATTACGCCATATTTGCACAAACATTTCCCCCCCCCCCCCCACCATTAGCTACCCCGTTTAAAAACCTGAAGCCCCCTCCCACCCCACTCCACAGCCATTCGACACAGACCCATTGCTTGGTTGACCATAAACTGGGAGACAACTTGAGCAAGGCGCGGACGGACTGCTGCTACGCTCGTTCACTGGCTGTTTGTTTGCCTTCTTGAGCGGTGTTAATTGTCATAAAACGAAACGATGCATATAGGAATATGTATGTGTATGTATGTACATATGTATGTAAGATAACATAAGCGGACAAGCAGTGGGGGGGGGGGCTATTGATGAGCATTCGCCGGATTCTTTTTGGCAAGCTCCTCCTAGGCCCCACAGCAACTGTCCAGGCACCCTCCGTCGTATTTTATGGCATCATTGTGCTAATGGGCAATTGTTCATTGTTTCTCTATACATATATATATATACAAAATACTCAAGTATATGTATGTACATATGTGTATGTATATCCCTGAGCTTTGCTTTGTACATATTATTGTACAACGTTTACAGTTTTGTTTTTGTCGTCGTTTCATTCAGTTCCTCCATATGGACACACGCTCATTCGATTAGCATACGTGTATGTATGCATGTACTGATGTACATATGTATGTATGTATTTATGGATGAAGGAATCATATGTACATACATATATACGAGTATGTACATATATATAAATATCTGTCTAAAGATATAGTAGATACATACATATATTTAATTTGTTTCACATTACGTGTCTGTGTGTGTAAATGATTAATATTATGATTATTATTCTTATGCGTTGGCTCTGTGCTGTTGTCTGTTGTCTTTAGATCGAGACAATTTTCCACTGGGGTAGGGGGGTGGACAAAGTGAGACAATTTTCCAAGCCGAGAAGGTTTTTGGTTGTTGTTGTTGCTGTTGCTGTTGTTGTCCACTGCCATTGTTCTGCTTCAGCTGCTGATTGTTCGCCTCACTCTCTTTGTCTATCTCTTGGCTGGAATTTGCATTGCACGATGATGTCATGGAGATTGAACAGATACCACCATACCAAATGCCAAAAATTTCGAATAAATCGAACCGAGTAAAGCCCCCATTAAAAATAAATACAACAAACAAATGCAACGAAGCGTAGGAATGCCCTTATAGAAAGCTCACTGAACATGGAAGGACTTTTTAATTTATATTATTTATATGTATTTATATTAATTAAGATTTAGTTTATATTATTTATATTGTTATTTATTTATATTTATATTATACTTATATTATATTATATTATATTATATTATATTATATTATATTATATTATATTATATTATATTATATTATATTATATTATATTATATTGTTTATTTATTTATTTCTTATTATTTTATTTTTATTTATTATTTATTTCCCCCTGAGATATGTACCTTCCAATTTCAGACGATCAAAGGAAGTTTAAATGCGAAAAATGACTTGGATTTTGGCCGCGTACCAACGACAGGACGGGGACAGAGTTTTCGTGGGGTAAAAGAACCCACAAAAGGCAGAAGAATCCGCGGCAGCAGCAGCAGCAGCATTGGCATTGGCATTCCCAAAAGGAAAATGGAAGTTGAGCGAAGAAAGAACGAGGAGCGATGTGGAAAAAACTGAAACTGGTTTCTCCCTTTTCCTTTTTAAATACAGTTGCTTTTCAAGAACGTTGCCAGCCAGCCAGCCACAAATGAGGATCCAAAGTTCCAACAACACAAAAGACAGTGCGCTGGAATAAGATGCGGTGCGGTTGGGGGGGGGGGCATTACCAAAAACGGCAGGCGATGCAGAATGTGGGGAAGGCAGGGACACACCTACACCTCACCCTTTAACTGTCTCTCTCTCTCTCTCTCTCTCTCCCGCTCTCTCCACCCACTCTGTCTCTCTTTCTCGGAACTTTTTTCTTTATGCTTAAATTTCTTATTGCAAATGTAATTTGTTGCTTTCCCTCTGCTTCCTTCTTCCTTCTTCTTTGCTTTTTATAGCATTTTGGCAAATTTGTTCATTTTTCTAATTTTGCTGATTTATGGACACCAGGGAGATGCGCATTGCCAGAGGAGGGACCCTCCAAAACATCCTCAACACAGCCACAACCACAGTCTCTTTCTCTCTGTCTCTCTCAGACTCTTCCAACGCACTGACTGACTCACATGACCTGCCTGAACTTGGCTTAAATGGCATTTTATTAGCCAGTTGTTGTTGTTGTCGTTTGCTGTTCGTCATTTATTTTTGCCATAAAATGTGTCTGGGATATTCTCCAGTCCAGGTTCAGGTCCAGGTCCAGGTCCAGGTCCAGTCTTCTCTTCTTTTCTTTTTCTCCAGCATCTCCCAACTCCATCTTTGGTTTCTCTGTCGTAATCGGCATATTGCACTTGACTGATGGCACACAAAAAAAAACAACAAAAAACCAAACAAAAATATTCATACAAAAAATGAAGAGTGCTGCCAAAAAAAAAAAGGAGAAGAAATTATACGAAATTTTTGGTTCTTTCTGTGGCTGCTTTTCTCGAAATTCGTTGCTACAATTTCGTTGAATGAAAAGTTAAGTAAAGTTATTGCAAATACAAAAATCAAATAAATAATGATCATAATATAATAATAAATGAATTCTCGTGTGAGTATTTCCCAGATTTAAAGCAGCCAAAAGCACGTGGATATCCTCTAAACTCTTTTAGATAAACTGCAAGAAATTTCGATTTAATTACGAGTATTTTAATAAGACTTTAATTCCCATTCCTAAGATTTATTATTGTAGATATTTTGGGCGGATAAGCTAATAGAAGTTCTTAGTTATTAGTGTGATTTCAATCAGCAGCTGAACGATGAAGAAAGGAACTGTCAATGAAGCTCTCCAACTCATCTTTCATTTGTATTCAAATTTTTGAAAATTTCCCTTTTCACAGAAACCCCTGGCAGATCAGGGAGAGAAGGGAGAAGGAGCTGCTTGAATTGAAGCCACAAAGAATATTGCTTAGAAATTAGATCTATTACCCAACTGGCAGTCAAGTGTAGCTCCGACTGAGCTATTAATTGCATTCGCAGTGCCAATTAATCTGGCCGATAATCGTATTAATTGCCGGCACGGCACGGCACGGCACTCTGGCGATGCTCATAAATATTGCTGCCACAGAGACAGAGATAGAGACAGAGAGACTGTGAACTGTCGTCCACTAGTTGGGTAGAATTCTCTCAGAGGACTGATCGAGTGTGTGGTGTGGTGTGGTGCAGCTGATCGGGGCAGATGCAATGGCTAAATGGTATGCAATCCTGTACATGATAGCAACACCAACTCCACCACCACCACCACCATCGACATCGAAGCTAGTTAGAAATAGAATGCGAAAAGCAATCAAAATGCAAAAGGAACAGCTGGCTATCGGCAATGGTGGCTAGAGATGAGCGGAAAGATGAGACGTGACTCACGCGTAGTCCTCAATCGGCATCCTTGTGAAACAAAGCCAAAGCCAGGCGGCGGTCAGGCGATCCTCCAGAACCCTCTGAGTGCAGTGCCAACCCAATGCCTTACATATCGTAGTAGGATTCCTTTCCTGTCCTGTCCAACCGAAAACATCTGCGCCAAACGAACTTTACATGCAAAAAGGAATCACAGTTGGGGGGAGAGGTTTGCTGCATCGGAATGGCTGGTGGAGGAGGGGAGGCTGGGTACGAGGTACGCCTGATAGGCAGGCAGGCAGGCAGCCAGGCAGCCAGGCAGGCGGCTGGGCTGGCACAGGCACAGGCACAGGCAAACAGGATCAGGAAATTCCGGTTTGCTATTATTTTTATTATAATAATTTTTCTTCGTTCCCCCCTCCCCTGGATACCCCCCGGGCTCACACCATCACCCTCACCATCACTTAGTTTGCGGAGCCAGAGATTCTTCTGAGGATGTGAAGCTCTTCTAATGCCTAAAAAAAAAACCGAGAGACAGAGAGAGAGAGAGAGAGAGAGAAGGAGCAAGAGAAACAGGAATTCGCGACTCAAAAGAACATTGAAAGACGATACCTACATTCTTCGGTTCGGTTCAGTTCGGTTTGGTCGCTCGCTTCCAGCTTCCAGAATCAGCAGCAGCAGCAGCCGCAGCCGCAGTCGCAGCTCCAGCCCCCATACCCATCATCATCCAAAGCTCCATTCTGGATTGGTCAATCCAAAGTGCAGCTTCTTCTTGTTTCTTCTCCCATGTCCCCCCCACATCTCTTCCTGTCACCGAATCTCTTCTGTCTCTTCTGTGTGTGCTTGTGTGTGCCTTTGGTGTGGTGTCTCCTTGAACTGGCGCTGCTTGTCGATCTGGCCGTGACTCGTTTGCTATTTTTATAATCAGCAAGATCGAAAATAAGTGAGCAAAAATGGGGTATACACGGCCAAGCAGCAGCAGTGGGTAATAATGGAGAAGAAATAAATTAAAGATTAATTAACCATCTCCATATCGTAGTTTAGTCAAAGATTTGCGGCTTTGCGGAATGAATACATAGTTAATATTCATTGATTCATTCCTTGGTGACATTCCTGATGCCCTACCTTTCTTTTTTTCTAGGGCATCCATCTAGTCGATTCGAGGTGCTCAGCACCTACTGCGCCCCAAGGATGCCAACAAAAATAAAACTACTGAAAAGTATCTGCCTTACTTCTCAACTGCCTTCCTAATGTGAGGACCGTTGGGTGAACAGGTTCTCGCGCGGCGAGAATTCATTTGCGATCTAACTTTGATCTCCCCACCGTAGCTCCCACTGGATCGCATCGCATCGCATCGGATCGAATCGAATCGGCTGCTCTGCACTGGCCGGCTCCCACCTGGTTGGGCTGCTCTTTGGATTATTGATTGCTCTGGGTCTCTGGGCAAACGTGTGCCAAGCAGTGGCCCCACACCCCACTCCATATCTTCTGTATATCTCCCACTGTGGTGAGCATTTGTCGCCATGGCAAGTATTTGCTTTTCCACTTTGCATTTGCCGTCGAATTATTATTTATGGGACTGCAACTAATTTAAAGGAGAGGGAAGACCGATCAGAAGGATCGCCTTGGATGGGCCAAGAGCAAAGAGAAGACCCGAGATACCCCGGGCCATTGATGTCTTTGTTTATTGCTCCGGTTTCTGTTTCTGTTTCGGTTTCGGGGGGTGAACGGGAAGCCATGTGTCTGGCCTTGGCCACAGGCCAAGTAACTAATGCTAATTAGATTAACTTCTACAACGGCGTTAAGCGAAGGAGATGCGAGTGCTGCCATACCAATGGCGGACATCTCTCTAATTGACAGAAGCTCCTCCAAAGGGAGCTCCAAGAAATCCAAGAAATCTGTGTAATGTTTTCGAATTCAAATGGATCTAGTTGCATTTATTTAGCTCGTCACTTCAGAGTGTTTCAGATCAGATAAATTTAATAAGTTTACTCAACGTTGAGTCGTCTGTTTGTATTCATATATTTTATTGTCCTTATTTGTAATTAAGATGTGGCTCGATTTATTGTACGCGTAAGTAACAATCATACATACGAGTAACCCCCAACGATTTAATTGATCATTCCGAGCATTCCACAGAATCATCTATATTGGTAAAGGATTGCTGTATATTTTCTCGGCTATACGCATACGATTCCAGTCTAGGGGACAACAGCAACTCCGGCGCTTGGGGCATACAGTCAAGAGTATACACTATAACTATGCCGTTCAACACTACTTGGAGGAGGAGGAGGAGCAGGACGTGTTGCCGATTGCCAGGCGAATTCTGGCGGCATTCACAAAGAAGACATTGGTCCTTGGCTTGGATACAGTTGTGGTGGTGAGCAGCAGGCAAACAAAGGATAAGGATTTCCCATTGAGGATGCGTATGGCAGACAACTCGCATCTTTACATCTGCGAACGTCCACATCTCGATCTCTTTCTGGACAAAGTATACGGATGCTTCAATGTCACAATATTCACCGACGGCAGCCAGTCGTATGCCGAACCCATAATCAATTACTTGGAGAGAGGTCGTAAAATAATAAGCCGACGCATCTATTGCCGTGACCGCGACCAGATATATGGTTTCAAGGCCATGTTCTTGTCGCTAGTTGGCGATGAGCTGTCCAATATTGTAATACTGGATAAATCAATGACCACATGCTGGTGGAATGAAAACAACTGCATACCTATCAGCAAATATAATGTTGGTGACTGGGACAATACACTGCTCGATCTGCTGCCCTATCTCGATGCGCTGCGCTTCGTTAAGGATGTCCGTTCCGTCCTATAGAGCTGCAGCTGCAGCTGCAGCTGCACCTGTACCCCCAATGCCGACGTCGTTGTTAATTGTTGAAAGTTCTCTTCGTTAAATATATATTTTATGGCCAAAGAGATTTTGGGAGTTACGAGAGGCAACAGTTACGAGCAGAAGGGTTTTGTAAACAGTCACTGGGAAGTGCAATTTGGTACTGAATGATTTTCGCGTAGGCTGGATGTTAAAACGCGAACTGCTGCATTTTATATTGATTATTACGAGGGGTGCTATTTATGTTTCTGGCCTAGGTCACTTCTAGTCATTTGCAAAACAAAAATTTGGAGTTTTATTAATTAAACATACATACGTACAACTTTTTCATATACGACCACGTTTGATATCGATTAACGATATATCAAAAATTCAGCTCGGGAAAAAAATTGAAATTTACACATAAAAATGTCTTTGCAATGATTTTCTACCATATTCGAGGTGGATTTTTACGCCAAGAATGCTTAGATCAGCTTAGTTAAACTTTTATTGAGGAAGCACCATGCATTGCCAATGTAAAAAACTGGTATCGCGAATTCGACCGTGGACGTCCTTCGTTGCAGGACGAATTTCGTGAGGGTAGTCTAAAAATCATTTTTGTGCCACAAAATATTGATGCTGTGCGCGAAATGATTGAGCAAGATCGTCATGTCACATACTGTGAGATTGAAGTATCCTCGGGGCTTTAGTATGACGATCATTAATAAGATTTTCCATTCTCACCGCATAGTAAAAAAGGTGTGATAGCGTGGGAACCCAGAAAATCGAAAAATCGAAAAATCGAAAATTTTACGTAAATACAATCGTGGTGCTTCAGGGGCTGTGTTTAACATCTATACAGACGGCGAATCATGGTAGTAAAAATACAAAATCTAAAAAAATCAATAATCAACGGTATGGATGTTTGAAAGCCAAAAAACCCGAATTAAGGCCTGCTTTAGAGATACTTTTTCTGAGTGCCAAAAGTGTTGTGAAATTAGGTTAAAATGTTTCAAAAAAGAGTTAAATATTCCTACAAATTTTAAAAAAATAATTCAGACGCCTATGTTGTGTTTTTCATAGTTAGGCCAATAACTTAAAAAGCAACCTACGTATCGAATATATGTACACATATCTAGGTCGATTTCAGTTTAAGCATTGGCTGTAGCTTGCCACGATTTTTGGCTCATAGTTCAATGTGGGGTTTTTGTGTAGGAATAAACAAAACAATCGAAGAAGCTACTGAATTTAAGGTGAGTTTCATTTGCTTTGCTTTTCGTCAGTTGATACTAGCAACTGGATAGCAACACAACTGATTCTGATTCTGATTCGGTTTCTGATTTTGTTTCTGATTTGTGTAAATTATTCAGAAAATATGTCAGAAACAACAAACAACAGCACAGTGCCCATAAGTGGCGGAGTCTTTGAACATTGGGAGGGAAACGCATTGGTGGGCTCAAAGTAAGTAGACACTTAGACATATAGATACATATACATATGTATATATTATTGCTATGATATTATAGTTACGGAAATGTGACCACACTAATGCTGATGCTGTTCGCTTGTGTGCTCGCCAATCTGTGCGGCATGCGTTATTTAATATTCAAAATACTTATCAATTTACTCACAAAATATTCCAATTGGCGCCACTCGTACCTACCGACGGTGGCCAGGCGCCGTTTGATGTACTTGCACAAGAAGACTCTTATCATTAACTTGGACCTGTTGGTGGCTTCGGTGTTCATCGGGAGGGGCGAGAGACGCTTGAAGGAGCGTGGTGTCTCACATGACTTTGTTGTCAACATACCCGACTATGAGGGCACTTTGGTGATCTACAAGCGTCCCTTTTTCGATCACTTCCTTGGCAAAGTCTCCAGATGGTTTAATCTGGTCATATTCAGCGCCTCAAACGATGACTACGCAACGGGCATACTCGATTTCCTGGATGATGGCGGGCAGCATGTTAAATATGGACGCATGTATGGCGGCCGCCAATCGAGAATTCTCTATGGAGAGGAATCCATTCTAGTGGACAGTACAGTGCCACCCCAATGCGGCACAACGGCAAACACAATTTTTGTCTCTGAATACATCATCGGTGATTGGGATAGCACATTGCTGTCTCTAATGTCCTTCCTGAACTGCCTACGCTTCGTCGAAGATACCGAAACAATGTTGAAGCGTGGCAGAATGTTTAAATGATCAACCCTCGAAACAAAAACATCAAGATAAATGCACAAATGCTTGCAGCACAGCATTGTGGCATTGTACACGAATAAACTACCAAATTACAGTTCAATAAAGCATTTCCCTGAGCCAGCAACACACTTTGTTTGACCTTGACCTTGACCTTGACCCAATTGTGATTTAAGTTTTAGCCAAGGCGCCTTTTTTCACCTTTTCAACGAACATTTTGCATTGGCAATTGGTTCTTCTGCTCTGCTCTCCGTTCTAACGCATTTCATGAATGCCAACGAGTGACTTATTGACGCAGCATGAGGCGACTGACTGCAAGCTGCCATCAGCCAGTGGAAGGGGAGGGTAGGGGGAATGGGGCCCAGTCATCAGGCAGCTCACGTACGCAATTGTGCTTGATGATTGGAAAGAAAATACCAAAGTCAGTGACACAGACAGAGACAGAGAGAGGGAGCCTGAGAGACACCGTTGACAACGCCTTGGGAGCTGGGACGAGATTATTGGGCCACCGCCGAGGCCGATACCTGTAGTTGGGGGACTGGACGGAGACTGCGACTGCGACTGCACTGAGGCTGAAAGCATAGTTCATTCAGCAGCCACAATTCCACGAAAGTGATTGATTACAATCAACGATGGATCGATCCAGCTAAATGTAATACAATGTAATGCAAGGCAAGGCAATGTGAAGCAAGGCAATGTGAAGCAAGGCAAGGCAAGGCAATGCAGCGATCAATTAAAACCGACTGATGATGATCAATTATCGGCAAAAGATGAAGACCAAAGTGAAGAAGCTGCGACCGAGAGTTGATCTCGATTCCTCCAGTCGCGTTGGCAGAGTCATGCCCAGGCTCAGACTCTGGCTCTGGCTCTGACTCTGGCTCCAACCGCACTTGATTCAAGCCAAAGCGAAACTGACTGTCCGGATCTGTTCTGTCCCACATGTCTATGTGTCTATGATGACGACAATGACAATGACAATGACGCTGACGATGATGATGATGACGTTGGCCAGTCATCGTCATCCTTCTTTATGTTTGCTGTTGCTGTTGCTGCTGCTGCCTGTCATTGTGGCAGTTGTTGTTGCAACAATTTTAACACATCATAAAGCTGCTTAAAGTGTGCTCTGATCCCAGCTCCACTGTCTATTGCTGCTTGCAGATTGGTCTTAGATATTACATAACTAGAAGAAGCCGCCGCCGCCGCCACCTATGGACCTCCGGACTGGACTGACTTGAACTTTTTATTGTTGTTGTTGTTGTGGGCAGGTCAAAGAACTTGGCAAACAACAGGAAAGATCATTTTGTATAGGAGAAATGTATTCGTAAAGGATAACAAGGAGAGCATTGTGGTTGAATATTCAAAGCATCCCCAAGAATAATGTAGAAAAAATATTATTTGATTTGTCAAATTCCTTTTAGAATTATGCGAAATGCCGCCTACTCTCGTCAGAATTTTCTCTCAGTGTTGATGTGTGTGTGTGGACCCCCCACATGATCCTACATATGGCTGTGCTAGGGATTTTATGAACTCTCAGCAAGATGATTTTTAAAGCTCTCTGTGTGTGGTGTGTGGTGTGTGTTTTATGCCCAATTTATGTTTCTTTTATGACAAATGAACCAATGACTAATTGTGAGGCACTTAAAACAGTCCAAGCCATGCTATTTATATTTATAGGATACAAACTCCGATGGATGTTAGACCATATACATATATTTTATGATATGCCATTCTTTGTCTGTGTCGTCTGTGTGCGGCAGTAAATCAATAATTTGTTAAGAGGCGCTAGCTAGCCACTTGGATGGAGAGCAGAGAGCGGAGAGCGGACAGCAGAGAGCAGAGAGCAGAGAGCTTGTGAAAGCAAGTTCGTTGCCCAAGTCTTTTGTTTGGTTGGGCAGCAGGGAAACTGCTCTTTGGCTCTGCTTTGCTTTGCTCCTCTGCAGTGTCCCACAACATGACAATAAAACAAGCCGGCATTTATATTGATATTTCTGTGTTGTTTGTTGTTTGTTGTTTGTTGCTTGTTGTGTTATGTTATGCTCGCATTTTGAAAGTATTTAAACTCTTTTTTGGGCAGCCATATCAAGTCATTTGTGAAAGGAAGCCACCAGTTCCAGCCCCAGCCGCAGCTACAGCCCCAGCCCCAGCTTTTATGCAAATTATCGCTGCTTCTCTCTCTCCTTTTGCACCCAGAAGAGAGAAAACAAATAGCTGAACCGACAGCGGCAGACAGCTGGGCCAAAGACAGACGGACAACAAAAAAATAAGCAAACGGAAAAAATTGTAAATCACAGAAGTGCAGCTGCAGCGGCAGCGGCAAAACATCATCGCCATCCATCCTCCCCAGTCCGGCAGTGCCGTGTGTGTCGTGTGTGCCGTGTGCCACAACCCCATCCGACTATCACATAGAATTTGCAAGCAAACTTGGCTCCGAGGATGAGTTCGTGATTGAGTTGAGGATGCCTCGTGAAGAGCGTGGCAACAACTGACACCGAATGGACTCTGTTCTGCAGCTCTGCTCTGGGCATATATGAAGAGAGATTCACGGAGTCAGCCAGGACTTTATTCTAGGACTGCTCTGTTGGATTTATTTGCTAAAACTCCTTTTGATTCCTTCTAGAGGAGGTATACTATTCTCTCTCCATTCAGGGCTGATTCCCTGCCCTGGAAAGTATCCAAATATCGTGCGAGATGAGTGTGGTGGTGGTGGTGGTGGTGGTGGTGGTGGTGTTGGTGGCGGTGTCTGCCATCTCTAGCTGCCTACCCCAGAGAGTTTTTGATTTTGTCTGTTGTGTCCGGTGAACGTTTGGAACGTTGTCAAATCGAGCAGTGATTTGTCTCCCAATCGGTAGTCGGCCAAAGGCAGTACGGGGCTGGGTCTCGGTCGGCTCTGGGGTCTCGGGTCTCGGGTCTGTGGATGGGGTTGGGGGTTGGGGTTGGCAATGGGAGAACTCTTTTCACCAGCCGCTTGGCCAATTGACACTTGAGTGGAAGCTGCTTTGGCTTTGGCTTTGGCTTCTTCTCCATCTCTATCTCCTGCTGCTGCTGCTGCTGCTGCTGCTTAAGCCTCATCATCTACTTATGCAGCAGCTGCTGGATGAGATTCTTAGACTGGTGACTGGAGGAGACTTGAGGCTGTTGGCTGGTGGCTGGTGGCTTGCTGCTGGCAATTTATAAACGAAATAAATTCAATTGACTTGTTTGCCGCAGCATTTACAGTTGGCAACAATTGCAGCAATGCCATAAATCGTTGCACAAGCATTTGCTCCTCTGCACTCCACAGCCACTCCTTGCCACAGCACTCTCCACTCTGCTCCACTCCTCTCTTGCTGCTTTTTGCTTGCCACTGCGTAACAATAAATTTTCAATGCAAACAAGTTGGGGAAGAGTCGTCGTCGTCGTCGTCGTCGTCGTCGTCGTCGTCGTCGTCGTCGTATACGTTGTCTCCATCTTCCGATTCCAAGACCAAGTCCAGCAGCAGCAGCAGCAGCCCCAGCTTCAGCCTCAGCATTTGTTATTTGAATTTCGAAAATTATGGCCACAAATTTGTTTTATTGCCAAAGTCAAGGCGTGCAATCATTAAATGCAACAGCATGCGGTCTCTGGTCGGTCTCTGGTCTCTGGTCCAGGCACCTGGCTCGACACGGCTCGACTCGGCTCAGACGAGGATCTCCTCCAGCTCGGGCCTGGTCTACATTGCTATTGCTATTGCTATTGGCTCTGATCTTGGCTTGGCTCTGTTCGTTGTGGCTCAACTTGAATTATGCCTTGCACTAAAAGCGTTTCAACTAACTTAAATATGAGCACATCATTAGCCTAAAATTGTTAGTTTGCCGACTTGGTCATGGACAAGACACTACAACGCTACGCTACGCTCCCCTCCCCTCCCCCTTGCTCATCGTGTGGCACTCAAGTGTTGCAGCTGCAGTCGTTGCTGTGCTGTAGCTGTGTGTGTGTGTGTGTGTTTGTGTGCATCATAATGTCTGATTAACACGTGCGCAAATTATAAGATTTTATGCATTAGCCACAGATATCAGAGGAGAGTGCTAGGCTCGGGCCAGATAAAAGCAAAAATGTTCAATTTGCCGCACACTCTCATCATTCGACTGCAAGAGTCGCAGTCGCAGTCTCCGTCTCAGTCGCAGTCGCAGTCGCAGTCCTCTGCCCCAAGTCCCCAAGCATTATGGGTTGATGTTTTATGCATGTGTTGCACGCACGCACACCTGGACCTGGACCTGGACCATCATCATACACCCAACCTCATCTCCATGACCAAACCCAGCCCACAGCCTCCATCCCTCAGCCGCAACCCCCAGCCACCATTCACATCGTCATCCTGGTGGTGGCTTAGTCTTGAACACTTTATTAGAGGAGACTCTGACTCTGACTCCACGCGCATTCAATGCATTTTCCCGCTCTAAGTATGGGATAAATTTGTTGTTGTTTCTCTTAGGTCTGGGCTCTCGATTATTCTCTTTGTGCTCACTGCAGGAGGGGGGCGTGTCCGAGTGTGAACGCAGCTCAAATGACCCAGATCTTTAGTTCGATGCCATGTGCATCATCATATTATGCAATAATCGTTTAAGCAAATGGCCATGCCCGATCAGTGGCTGTGGCCTAACCACCAAAAGTGGGTGAACTGTTTGGAGGAGGCAAGCAAAATATTTTCCAGAATTGGAAAGCTTTAATGAAGCGAAACAGTCTGGGAAATCGAACATTTGGCTAGCCGAAGGCAAATAATGAGAGTTGATTTGAATTTGAATGAGATAATAAGAGAAAATTCGATGCATCAAGTGGAATAGATGAGGGCGAAACTTAAGCACTTATTTCGGTGGGTGCAAAGCCAACTCGAAACAATTTCCGACTATTATTCCATCAATTAAATCCCAAATTAAATCTGCAATCGAGCACTTAATTTATAAAATCGCACAACGGAAGGGAGCAAGAAAACCCACACAGACTTATCCCCCAAATCGTTTTTGCTACTCTTAACGTGCGCGTGGAGTGTGGTGCGGAGTAGCTACCACAGCTGCCAGTCATCGGTTTTTGGGTAATCGAATTTTATGACAATTCCATTAAACGGTCATTTACTCACCTCACCAGCAGGCAAACTGTTCGAAGTTCGAACAGATACAAAACAGTAACGAAACTGCACTAAAAGGACAAGTAAAAACAAAATAAATACCCACCCGGCAACCACATGCACGCCCACGCCTACAGCCTGGGGCAGCAGCAGCAGCAGCAGCAGACAAGAAACACGATTGGGTCGGATCTGCTGATGAGGCTGGTGGCTGGCGGCTACCGAGGGATGGGTAGGGGTGGTGGGGTTGGGGTTGGGGAAATGTTGCCTATAACACGCACAAATCTTGCATGTATTTATTTACCCACAGAGAACTAATTCTAATTCCTGGTCTGCTCGACTTTCGAGATCTTACCTCCCATGGCATGCTCCTCTACCAAAAGCCCATCCCGATGCCACACTGAGCGAAAAACGTTACTACCTGGAGGGAGGTACTACTACTACTCGTATCTGTTGTGTATTCAATCTACTTTAATCTACTGCTGGCGCAGCTGTGAGTCAGAACTTTTGCTTAGCTTTGATCCCCTTCTATGGCTAAGGGTGCCATGCTCATGCATTTGGCTCAGTGCAGTCCATTCCATCCGCTGCCAGACGTAATTACTTCCTCATCCTCCACCTACTTCTAGCCAAATCCCAGCCACCAGCCACCAGCCACCAGCCACCATCCACCGTCAAGCGTCTCCCGCTCTGGAGGCAATGGAGGGCAGTAGAGGCACACCGCACCGCACCGGGTTTTTTTTTTCGGATTTTCAATTATTGTGGAGCAGAGCGGTGGAGTGGCAGTGGCAGTGGAGGGGCAGTGGGTAAAAATGTGGTGCGCGTGTTTGGTGGCGTTGCGTGTCTCTTGGCATGTGTCCACGCGAAATTGATATCGAACATAATTTTTTGTTTCTCTTTTAAACATATTTATTTTTCTTTTTTTTTTTGTTTGTTTTCTTTGCTGTTTCTCTCCTGCCTTGTATCTAGCCGAGTTAGATGGCAGAGCAGGAGCATGGATGGTGGGGTGGGGTGGTGGTGGGGTGGGGTGCTTTGGTTCTTGTATGTAAAAGGAAATGGCTGAAAAATGCTAACAAGATTTGCACGATCTTCGGCTGGCTTCGGCCTGTTGGCTCTGACTGTGGCACCAACCTCTGTGTCCAGCTCTAGCTCTGACTGTGGACTCTGGCTTCAGGTTAGTGTGGCTCTCCTCGGGCCGTCTTCGTCTTCGTCTCCCTCTCAGTCCCTGACTGCCTGACTGCCTGACTGCCTGATGACAATGACAAGGCTGCAAGGTTACAAGTTTTTCCAGATCGTCGTCTTTGGCTCTCCGATCTGCTGTGCTGTGCTCTGCTCTGCGCGCTCCTCCAGCGATCATCAAACACTAAACAGCTCGTAAACACTTTGGCTTTATCGCCAGTGGACTCTCTTTCGCTCGCTCTCTCTCTCTTTCTCTCTCTCTCTCTCGCTCTCTTTCTCTCCTCAGCGTCTCTGTATGTGCGCCACCTCTGCTCTCCGCAGTTGCTGCCTGATAACGTGCCGCTGACAATTGCAATTGTTGTTCAGGTTATTGTTGCTGTTGCAGATGATTTTGTTGTTACCCCATCCCCCACCCAACACCCCACCACCCTGTGTGTGTGTGTGTGTGTGTGTGGTTCATGTTCGGGCTATGAATTGGATGGCTTGTTTGAATTTGCTCGACAAAACAGCAAACAAAATAAACTGTTAAGAAGAGGCGAACAGCTCTGAAGGATTGGCAGATCAGCAAGATCAGAGATATGCACGTACAAGCAGCATATGAATATGAATAATCTTGGATATACTCGAACACATGTCGGTGGAGCAGCAAATGATCGAATGCTATGAGAGGTGTACAGAAATGGATACTTTGCAGCAGTGGGATCATTAATTATGCCCACTAGATGCACTCCAGAGAGATTGGTTCACACTGCAGCACTGTTCAGGGACTCAGCGAGGGGTCCTTGAAGGGTCGGATTAACCCACAACGGGGCCCTAGGCAACCATCAGTTTTGGGGCTCTCCTTTCTATAACTTATAACTTTGTTCTATGTTTTTTTAAATATTTTTTTGTTCATTTTAAGTGGCTATTATATTATGTATTTATTATTTGGCCCCCTTAAATCGGTGGCCCTAGGCAACTGCCTCTTCTGTCTAAGGGCTAATCCGGCCCTGCTCCCTTTAACCCATCACCAGCGAAAATAAACACTCAAGCCCACACACACTGGATGCACTGGATAACTATAAAATCATTCCATGCACATTCAAAAATGAATTACAATTAGCATGAACATTTAATGTTATGTACCTTGAATGTACGAAAAAGTAATCGCTGCAAATTTCTTAAAACAGGAAGAGGAAAAGTTCTGCAACTGGTTTCGCGCACTGCAGCAGAGCAGCAGAGCAGAAAAAGCACTAAGCCACTCTGCGTCAATCGAGCCAAATATTTACAGTATTTTGACACTAACTGATAAACATTTCATCTCAAACTATTTCGCAACTCTTTGATGCTGACGAAACTGGTGAGATTCACCGCGGCCTGCGGATCTGCGGATCTGCGGATCTGCGTAGCTGCTGCTTCTGGCATAACTCGTTGCAGCTGGGCGGCACTAGAACTTGAACTGGAAGCAAACGTAAACTGAATGTGAATCGAATTCTGAGGCATTAACTTAATGCTAACTGCTGAATAAAACAATGTGCTTAAATCAAGCATAAAAATTAACGTTCTACACATGTTGGAAAGGGAGAAATCCATGGATGGAAAGAGGAAGAAATATACCCAATTACGTTGTCTTATTTGTCATGCGATAACCTTTGGCCAAATCAATTAATAAGCCCACTCAATGCCGTCTTAAGATCTCATTATTTATGTCCACATAATCCTGACACCTTTGGGAATGTTTTGAAAGCCTCTCAATATGGCTGCGAGCTGGCTCTCTTTTCTCCATGTACGACAAATTTCCGTCTATCTCCTACTCCATGTAATTCCAGTTGCTCCAGCGCAAAGACATCTGCATATATGTATGCCATAGACATATGCATATATGTACATATATATGTATATACATATGCCCATGGCCATACTCGATACAAACTCGATAAGTATACGCAATGTGCGTTTTTCAATGCCGATTATGATTGTCGTCGCCCAGCAGCACAGCACCCAAGGAGAAGGAGAAACAAATTTACACTGCCAGAAAAATCTATTAACTTGAATAAAATTATCCTATATCGAATGTTTTGGCATGTCTGGTGATAAATACGCCAAACAGTCATCAGTCATTTAGCCATATATATTTTTGTTTAGCACCCCAAAAGATATACAAATTAGAATATTTTGTTGCATTTTTGCCTGTGCAATGACTGTGTGTAAGACTCGTTAGAAGAACCTCAACATTATGGACAGGAAATGCTAGCCAAACCAAGGCTGCTGGCAAGATCAACTTCCATCTGCAGCGGTTCCCCAGGCATTTCCAGCTACATCTCCAACTTCAACTTCAACTCCAACTCCAACTCGAGCTCCATGCTATCGCTGGCTGCAATAAAACTTTGCAGTTAATTAGTCAAAATGCTGCACAACCGGGCTGGCAACTTTACCAAATGATTCTATTAGCCTGCCACAGTGCCTGGTAGTAGCGACCAAACCCCAACCCCAAATCAAACGAATCTTTTCAAAAAGAAACCCACAAACAAACAAACCAACAAACCAACAAACCAACAAACAAAAAACACCACAAAATAACTTCAGTAAATTCCAAAGCATATGGAAGACGGGCTGAGCTGATATCGATTGACAGGCATGGAAAGCAGACGGTCGGCCGATAAGGAGCCAAAAGCGAGACCCATAATTCAATAATTTATATGACCGGCTAAGCCCCACAATTAAGCATTGTTTATATGCCCCTCCTCACCCTCCCACCCCCTCGTACATTTATCGCAAGAGGCTGCTCCAATTAGAGCCTCGAACGCGTTCTAACGACAGAGTCTGTGCCATCGCCACAGGCCAACGCAACTTTGTAGCCAAGTGGAGGAAGTGTATCCACCGATACAGACAGACAGCTTTCAATCGATTCCACGAATGATGGAGGGAGGTGCCTGGCATGGAATACTCGTTGTGAAGCTTCAATTCGGTCAGTGGTGAAAAATGAGTATGGATTTTGGTAATCAAAAACCAAATTGAAGTGATTGAAATGGCATGATCCAATAAGAACCAGAATTTAAGGTGATATTTCGTTACAAAGTTGTTCATTTGGATGCAAGAGATAATCATAAGTTCTGATGCAAAGCGATGGGCTATTAATTGATTGGATTAGGAACAAAGATGAAAAGTTCTTACCTTATTAATGTTTTGTACAGCTTAACTTATTGACTTGTGGTGAATTTGTTTTGCAATCTGCACTCTATAAATACGACTATTATTGTAAATGTTCTAGCCATATGCCCACTCCATCTGTCCAAGCAATTGTTCCATCGACCAAAAACCATTTGAAGCATATGCCGGATCAAAAAAGAAACCCTATTCCAATCAAATCGAATTAAGATCTCAGCGGGAGCCGAGCTTGAGCGCACCTGTTCAGCCGATTGCAAGCCAAGGGCAATGGCTCCACGAGCCATGATCTATTAACCATTCATCCATCATTCAGTGCCGCCCCCACAGACACGCACGCAAATGCAGAGACGTCGAGGAGAGCATAATTGATATGCATAATCATTTGATTTTGTTTGTCGCGATTCAATTAAAGCATTTGATAAATAACTCAAACAATTGTCAATTGATAAATACTCGTATTCATTGCTATAAGTGCGAATATATTCATGGATTCATACACACACACACACACACATACACACACACACAGAGACCAGAGACAAGAAATCACAGTGAAATATCTGAAAAGATTTATTAAGTTCACACATCTGAAAAGCACTTGAGGCTGACAATTAAAAAGCACTTTTGTCTCACTCTCTCTCTCTCTATCCATCTCTGTGTGTGTCTCTCTCTTTCCATCAGTTGAGCCGTGTTTGAGTGGAGTCTGTCCAGATCTTTACCTAACTCGACTTGGGGCTTGTCTTAACCTGACTTGACTGCCGATTGCCATTTTTGTGTGTGTTTGTTGCTTGGGCAGCAGCTGCACTAACAGCCACAACAGCCAACTGCCACAATTGCCGAAGTTCCAAATACCCTAAATAATTGTTGAGTACATATTATTAATGCAAAAATGAATCGTAGATTGATTGAGCGTATATTGAATAAACAAAATAATAATAATAATAAAATAATATAAAAATAAATAAAATATTTAAAATAAAAAAAATATTTAAAATAAAACAAATATTAAAAATAAAAAAATATTAAAAATAAAAACAAATATTAAAAATAAAAACAAATATTAAAAATAAAAATAAAAATTTCTTTGGGTTTGATTTTTATTAATTTGAATTTGCTATTAATTTGCACACCTTCGAGGATACACTGGAAAATTATAGCCCCTCTTGAATTGTTTGATTACCTTTTGGAATACTGGAGTACCCTCACTGTTGAGGGTATGCTCGTAAAACGTGCTCCAAGGCGCCATATGTGCGCTATGTGTGGGATACGCCCGTGTGTACAACAATTTTCTGTATGTTTATATTGTTTTCAATTTCTTGTTTTGCTGTTTTTTTGGCTCTGTCCCAGTGTCCCAGCTCGTCCGCTGATGCTGATTGCTGATGGCTGATGGCTAGTTCGCCTGCGCGCTCGTTTGTCCGCTTAATTGTGAGAAAATATCAGCAACAGTGAGAGCCAGCCAAAGCCACCATCAGCCACATTCAGCCACAAAACGGGCAAAAAGAAAACAATATTTAAATGCCGCAACTGAAGCGCAGTGTCTCTTATTGTTATTTGCATTTGATTTATATTTTTATTTATTTATTGATTCATTCATTCGTTCGTTCGTTGGATCGTTTATCGCCTGGTGGGTGTCGCACAAATTGCTTCGGTACATTCAATTCAAAAAAGAGATTAAAAACTTGACGAAAATTGTGCGATAAATACTTTTTCCGATTGCGAATCGCCAAACAAAGGAAACCAAAAAGGCAGACCCGACCCACAGAAAACAAGTGGCAAAGTTCTTGACATTGTTCGAACGGTTAAGAGAAAGCTGATAACTGGATGGAGGAGCAGCCAGGCAGGCAGGCAGGCAGGCACCTACGAGTAGAGATCGCATCGTTGAGGCTCAGCTCCAATCTGGTCCCGATTCTCTGTGGCAATTGTCAGCTCCGGGCCAAGCTAGGCCAGGCAGGCCACAGGCAAAAACATTTGGGGCCATCAAATGAAACGAGTGCAGGCAACAAAAAACGACGCCACAAACAACGCAAAATGTTGCACAAATTAAAATTGAACACAATAATCAGTGCGACATGTTGTTCCACTCGCTGTCTATATCTGGGTAGAGAGAGGGAGGCCAGAAGGTGAAGCAAACAGTCAGTGTGGGGACGGGACGGGACTCAAGCCGAAGCAGTAGATACCTTTTCGCATTAAAAGCAATCCGATCGATGGCTTATCAATGGATTATCTTAGATTTTGTTTGCTTTAATTGCATGTGTGGCAGCTGCTTGCTTGTCTTTCCTGCAGATCCTTTCTGTATAATAAATCGCTTTTGGTTGCCAACTATGAGATGTACTCGAACGCATAGCCAAGCCCTATTGCTCTTGGGGAATGTTACCCTTTGTCGCAGGATATTTTCTATTCGACTCCATTTCTGGCGTGTGTGTGTTTTCAGACTTTTCTTAGGCACTATTTTCTTTGGCCATTTGCTGTTGCCAGGCACTTGTCGCCTGTCCGACTGTCTGTCTATCCGTCTATCTGCCGCTCTGTCCGTGTCAGTGTCCGTGTCCGTGTCCATGTCCGTGTCCGTGTCTGTTCTGTTCGCTGTCTGTTGTCTGTTGCCTGATGCTTTTTTTTGTACTCCTGGCTTCAACCACATCCTCTCTCTAGTTCCCTTTAGCTGCTGCCTGTCGTCGACGCATGCGTAACGATCTTGACCAAAAGACTCCTCCTCTCCGCTTGCCGTTCTCTCCGTTCTGGCTTGTTGCTGCTGGCCAAGTGGCTGACCACAGCAAATGACTTTATTATAGGTTTTTAAATTTACGAAAGCTAAACATCCTTTGCTGAAACCTCGAGACACGATCTCTCCGTCTGTCTCTCTCTCTGTCTCTCTCTCTGTCTCTCTCTCTGTCTGTCTGTCTATCTTTTCCCCTCTTTCGCTTTGTCTTTCAGTCCTCTCCTTGCCAGCAGTTCTCAGTCTGTCTTGGCAGATCTATCAAATGGAATAATGTGAACTATTTTCGTGTTGTTAAATCGTTTTATGGCCTTTGGGGTGGCGGCAATTCCAATTGCAATTTCTGAACAAGGGAGAAAGACGAGATTGAAGTCTCAGATTTTAACCTGTTTTGTTTAAAAAAAAAAGTAGCCTTTGGGTAGCCAATCCGATCACATTAATGTGCGCTTTAAGCTTGAGGAATGTGTCAAAATCCAATACAAATTTGATCTATACAGACGAGTATTTAAAGGTATTTATTCTTTTTTTCTTTTTGTATTTTTGTTTGATTGTTGCATCAATGGAATTCCTGACATACGCTCAAAGTTATTCCAATCCATTGAATGCCTCCTTGGAATAGACACTTTGCCATATGTTGAGATGACAACTTCCGGCATGTTTCTTTTGATATCTAGCGTGAGGAATATATATGTAGATATATGAAATCAACTAAATAAAAATAAACTAGTTCCCTGACTGCATCAGCTCAGCCAATGGACAGTTGAGGGTGAGTCGCATTTATTTTGGATTATTTGTAATGAGGAAACCGCTCAAATCCAGAAATAAATAATCAGATCTACGATTCCTCACAGATCTGGCAGCTTACGAAATCCCAAAGATTGAATTGAGGTACGACTGACTGCTTTCCCACTTTGCTATACTTAAAAAGAATTCCTCATTCGCTCACAGTTGATGATTACTGCATGAAGTACGCCGACATGCATATAGACTTGGCTTCTGTTTATCTTTCTACCTTGGAATTGTTAAGAAAGAAAGACTCTGGCAGTATTAATATACAAAATTATATAAATGTCTACGATAAGTCAGAATTGTAGTGTTTTTCTCTGCCCCATTGATAAATACTTCGATTCAATTGTGTTGTCTGCCCACAGGAAACCGGCGGCATTCAGCAACATGTAAAGCCGAAATTATGTTGATCCATTTAAGTGCCATTTATGTTCTGAGTTTCGTTCCGAAAATCCTTCTCTGGGGGCTTTTCGAACAAAAAAACATTTGTAAGCTCGTTAAAAGAAGAACTTCGGAGGCGTGGGGGTTTGTCTTCTCATCCGGTTGGCATCGTTTAGTTGTTGATTTGTTGCTCGTACTGACTTTAAGCCCCCTTGGTATTCACATAATTTGTCGTTTCGTTGCTTAGTTTAAGATGTACGATAAAATCAATAGAAATGAAAACCAACAAGTTGTCGAAAGTTCGGAAGTTCGATTGGAACGTCATTCATTCATTTATTTTTTTCTCTTCAATGGGATTTGGCCGCCCAAGTTTTAGGTAGGGTTCATACATAGATTTTGTTATCTCTGATGGTTTTGTTCATATTTATGGGTTTTCATTCCTCCCCTCCCTCTGTTCTGACGGCTTTTGTCGCCTGCTTCCGTCGTTCTTCCGCCTTTCAAGTTCTTCTGTGGCTTACGACGATTGCTGTTATTCCCACAAAGTGTTTCTGTTTCTCTACTTATGTACATATGTATTTTGTGTGTGTGTATTTTTTTTGGTTCTGTTCCTAAGAGCGCATTAACTTTATATTGAAGTTATATGTACATAGGTTCGTCAGCTTGTCTGCCTTTTTTTTGCTATGTAATTTTATGCGAAATTCTCGTGCTTCTCAGACCGCTTATTAATGTACATTCATACATACATATGTATCTATGTACATATGTATGTACGTACTGGCCTTATAGCCAGTCGCTTCTCAGTTGTTGCTTTATTTTATTTTTGTATTTTTCTTTATTACTTTTGTTTTAGTTTTTCTTCTTTTAATTAGAGTTTGCGTGCTGAGGGCTGAGCTGTTACCTACGTATGTACGTGTATTTGGGTGAGGGTCACATATCAATGGCAGGGGGAAGGCTGGTTCCGTCGGTAGTCAGTAGTCAGTAGTCGAGTGGTGGATGGAGACTCCAACATTGAATCAAGTTCGCAGATTGTGGGGAAGAAGTTTTATGGAATAACTTTCCGTATAGTTAAAGACGAGTAGACATACGATTGGTCTTAGTCTACCGAGTATGATTCCTTCATTTAATATTTACCGTCTTAGCTTGCCCATTGGAGTCCATTCAAATTGATTTTTTAAAAAAGAAAATACTAAACTGCGTAGTCGATGAACTGCTTGCAGTACTCAGTTGAGCACTGCTTGATTAGGGTTATAGATATGTATGTACTTTTATTTCAAGTCGATGAACTGCTTGCAGTACTTATTTGAGCACTGCTTGATCAAGTTTACAGGCATATGGAGAGGAGTCCTCGTACATTTATATTTTATTGCATTGTTATAGAGAAGATAATTTTCCCTATGCCCCTCTTACTCCTTCTCTCTTCCTCTCTTTCAGCGTCTGTTTTCCGGCTCTCTTTACCCCATTCCCTTCTTGGACGGGTGTCCATCAACCTTTGCTAATCGCCCAGCAAAATGACTTACGACACAAACTTGATGCATTCGACCCAAACCACTTAACGGTAACTTCTCTCTTTCTCGCTGCTTGCGTGTGACCTTCAGTGGCAGCCCCGACCACAACCCCAACAATAACAACAACAGCAACAGAAAATTCACTTATCCAAAGCAAAGTACAGAAAAATATGAGGTTCACACAGCCCTCCACTCCAAGCCCCGCCCACAGCACCACCACCACCAAGTGCTTCCATTTACATAATTGTCACACTGATTTCTTACTTCTTTTTTTTTTCCGTGTCTCTCTCTCGCTCTCTCGCTCTCTCTGCTCATTTTCCTTCTTCTTGTTCTACGTCTATTGTTTTTGTTTCTCGTAAGCCGTTTTGCTGTCTTCGCAACCAACCAAAAACAAAATTAAAGTGCCGAAGCTAAAGCTACCCTAACCACTCGTTTTTCTATCTTCTATATTAATTCTAAAGTCTTGCTTGTAAATTCATATTATTTGGCTGCTATATTGAAGAGTTTCCATACCTGAAACAGGTGATGATATGTACATATGCAACCGCTCTATCGAATAGAAGATAATTCCTTCTCGGCGTTGCAAGCAACTCCTTCAAGTCAGCATACCCTCTCTTTAAGGGTATGTCAAAAACAAGCCTTAGCCACATTTCAATTTGTGTTTGTTGTTGCCGTCGCTGCTCTTCAAAATGTAATTAACCTCTAGATGTTGTTGTTTTTTGTTTAGTTTGCATTTTTTTTCGGTTTTTTTTTTGGTTTTGTTTTTGTTTTCTTTTTTGATATTTTGCGTCACTTTTAGAACAACGACAACGTCAACGTCGAGTAATTAAGCAAAGCTAAAAGTTCATGTTAATTGTCCCCAAGCATACACACACACACACACACACACACACACGGGGGCAAGAGATAGAGAGGAAGAGACATGACAATTATTGTATATCCCCTTGAAAAGGTCAAAGACTAAGAGAATTGTCAACCATGGACAGATAGAGGCGGTTGACCGCGAGAGAGAGAGAGAGAGAGAGAGAAACGTGGAGATAGCTGAAGGAAGTGGGTTTCGGGCAAAGACGGAGAGCTAGCTCGGATAGAGCTGAGGAAAGCAGTGCCAGGCAGAGAGTTAGAAAGAGCAGCCCGGCAGTGGGCAGAGCATAACCGAAGATGTAGATGGAGATGGAGGGTACGTACGTCAAGCAGTAAGGCAAAGCAGATGAAGAGACGAAGACGCAAGCAGAGGCTTGGGCAGAGAAAAATCTGCACCTGTGAAAGCAGAACCCAAAAACTGTCATCAAAATTTCAACTTTAGGTTACCCATTACTAATACATGCCCGTAGATACTAGAGCCTTATGTACATATTCGACTAATCATAGAAAATAAGCAAAGAAAATGATTTAAAATTAAATTCTTTGAGATTTAAATACAAATAGATGCACGATACAATGAGCAAACGATAAATGAACAAACGATTACATTTTCTGCTATCTGAAATTTGTATAAATCTTTTATACGCTATGAGTAATGAGTAGCAACAAATCCACACCGCACTGAACGGTCAAGAGGTGTCAGATTGGAGCCATGGGTTGATACAAGTAGGAAATATAAATATATACGTATGTATGTATGTACGTATATTTATGTACATATATTTTTTTTTTGGCTAATGTTGACTCATTGAAGGGTAGCCGCTTCGCTTCCCCTTTTCCATCGCTGCCTTGGGCTTTCCCCTTCTGGATGGAAGCGGAAGCAACGAACGACGACATGTCTCTCTCTCTCTTCCCATCTCTTCTCTTCTCTTTGTTGTTGCTATTGTTGTTTTGTTCTTTTTGGTATTGTTGGGGCTTTTTTTTCATTATTTTTTTTTTAGCAAAATGCCGTTAGCTTGTGCGAACACGCGGTGTGAATGATACTTTAATTACACAAAAAAAAAAACAACAACAAAAAACCCCAACATGAGCTACAGGTGGGGAGGGGAATAGAACAATGCTGATGCAAATCAAGTTGGTAGAGTAGAGTAGAGTAGAGTAGAGGCTCTGTGTTGACTACGCGCCTCGATTGGAAGTCCACTAAGATAATTAAAACAAATCTAAGCTTCAGCAACAGCAGGAAATTAAAGTTGATTGAACGCGTAATTGTTTAAGGGAGGATCCTATGAAACAAAAAAACAGCAAAACTTTGCAATCGGTTGAAGAATTTTATTTCTTACTTGCTTCACTCCTCCGCTGATACGCAATGGATAGCCAATTGGCAAAGCTTTAAAGACACCCCCAAATATGTACATTCTTCTTGATTTAATGTTTAATATTTTGTTAATATGTATATACAAAAATAATAATTGAATTGGTGAAAACAATAAGATGGCACCACGCAGAGACTTTCTTGATGAAATAATCAACGTGGGGACGGGACGCTTGTAGACAAAGAATTTGGCATTGTGCTCGGGTAAATTCAGCTGCCAATCATGGTGAACACCATGCTTGTTGTACAGTTTGTGACCTGACCTCACCTCACCACAACGACTGTCACTGGTGTCTTTAGAATCCCAAGTTTAGATTCAGAAGCACTGTCTTCTTCTTCACCATCATCAGGTGTCGCTTGGGGACGATTTCCCGCCTTCCTTTTATGCACAGAAACAGCGTATTGAATATACATACTTTAAATAAATAATATAACAGGCGCTGTTTCCGCTGTTTCCTCACCAATAGACGTGTGTCGTCGAATCTATAAAGCTGTAATTGTACGATTATGTAGATGCACTTCAATTATGTTTACTTACATCGAGCACTCGCTGCTGTCAGTTGCAACAAAAGCCATTTTTGAGCAAACAAAAATTACAGACAAAAATTTATTATTGCTTTTAGCTGCCCAAGTTTCATATTTGTTAATGGATTTTCAGGAAACAAAAAACTTAGGAGTAAAGAAAATTTAACTAGCTTAAGTTGGTTTTCGTTGTGTGTGTTTTGATATATTTTGTCACATCAAAAGTGGAACTATAACCTTCCACTTAAATATAATAACAAAAGTAGATAATTTCTGCATTGCAAGCAACTGCGTTGAAAATAAAAAATATAATTAAAATGGAGTGTACGATGGGTACACCAGGGCTCAACTGGAACCCATTAGGATAAACTCGAATCAAATCGAGAGCAGTAATAAATTAATGGCTAGCTTTTAAGATAAGTATATACAGAATCTTCGGACCCCATCTTTCATGCATATGCATATGAATAACAGTTTGTGCTGCAAGTGCCCCGTGTGTCGAAAGGGCGTCTGCGCCCAGCTTAATACACTCATCGAAATTTACACATCGAGAATTTTGGGCATATCGTGATGCTGATGCTACATGCTCATTAGGCCTAAAGACAAATGGAAAATGGAAATGAAAATCCCCAAAAAGATCTAAAATGAAACAAAAGCCGTTAGTTAGTTAAATATATTTTTCTCCCCTTTTGTTTCATTGATTGGCTGATATCGGATGGGACAAAGCATCGACATTTCTTCTCGGAGTCTGAGGTGTTATCAAAATATTTAAAACATCAAAAGCATTTAAAAGCGCATTTGTAAGTAGTAGTCCCGTCCCGTCCCCGTCCCCGTCCCCGTCCTCTACCCCACCCCTCTTAAGTGATATCTGAGAACAAGTTGGCTTCCGAAAATTAAAGCAATTTTTTTTCTATCCAATCCACTGCATCCCTCCCCACCGATGCACTCCGATCCGTGTCGTTTTCTTTTCTATTTATTTTTTTAATGGGATATCAAACGCTTGCGCCAGTAGCGACAACAACAACAACGTGAAGTTTTCAGAAATATTTACATTGATTTTCAATCAACTTGATTTGCATTACATATGTATGTATGAGCAGCAGCAGCAGCAGCAGCAGCAGCATCGGATCCAAGCGATCTAAGAGAGATCCCCCAGCCACAGCCACAGCCACAGCCACAGCGACAGCCACAGCAACGGCAATGGCAATGGCCTGGGGTTGTTCAGTAGCAGGAGGATGAGCAGTGGATGATGATGGACTGCAATTTAAGTTAGCGCAAAAACAACAGCATCAAAACGAAAAGTTTGAAGCATTACGGAATACCCTATGCGAAGGACTAAAGAGGATTAATTTATAATAGAAACACGGCAGAAATATTCGTATATCGGGAGAACGTTGCGCGCTCAATTATAAATCATTTTTTGTACAATTACTTTGGATGACGACGCATCAAATCGATTGCTTTAACCATTTCTTAAACAATTGTTGAGCTATACAATTTTCTCTCATCAGCAGCTGAATCGGATTGATACAAACCCCATCAAATATTATCCATATCCCCAAAAAGCCAAGCCTGTCTCTTACAACTTATGGACTTATGGATGGGGTTGAGGATATTAAATAGGAGAAAATTAAATCAATGACTGCGTTGCGAGCAGGTGGCAAGGCAGGCCCCCAGGAGCGGCTGGGGTTGATCGATCATATGATCCCGTACACCAGTTCCATCAAAGCCGAGAGCGACAACAGCATCAGAAACAGCAGCAGCAGCAGCAGCACACAAAAAGGCAATTAATCAACGAAATTAGTTTTTATGCATTTTAAATGATTTTATAGTTTGGCGCAGTGCAGTGGCAGAGTAGCCTCGCTCCAGTGGCTCCACTCTGTGGTGGGGGACCGGGCACCGTTAACTTGAACGCTGCTGGTGCCACTGCCACTGCCACTGCCGGTGTCGTCGTCATTTGTCGTCTTGATATTGAGATTCTCTCGTTTCGACCCCACCTACCAGCTGCTGCCTGCCTGCCTGCCTGCCTGCTGCCCCCTGTCAATCTCAGCAAGGAGTCTGGTGGCCACAGTGCCTGCAATCTGCTCCGACGGAGTCTGCAATCAAATTTTCGCTTTCATGCCATTTGGTCAGAAAATAACAAACAACCGAACAGAAAATAAGCAATAAACACAACAAAAACAAAAAAAAACTAAAAAAAAAAATGTTCACAAAATAATTTTACGCCGCAAGTTGATCAAACATAAATTTAATAAAAGGCTTTTGGCTTTAATGTGGACTTGCAACAGCTGCAGTCAGGTGGAGTCATCTCGATCACGATGCTACCCTGTAAGCAGTGTGGCAGAATTGCTTTTTTAGTATTATCTAGGCATTATCTTATAGTGCCAATAAATCGGGGAGTACAATTTTTTAACATTGATTTATCTTAACAGATAATCTACAGAACATTATAAAAAAAATATAAACAAAATTTAACCTAAAATATCAGAGAGAAAATAAAGCCTTCAGCCTGAGGTATCTATGAGTGGGAGAAAGAACTAATATTAGAGAAAAAAAAAACAAAAAAAAAGGATTAAAAAAAGAACCAAAAAAAAGATTAAGAAAAAAAAGGGTAAAAAATTCTTCTAGAGTTATTTTTTCGCACATCACTCTCAAGCATACAATATGTAAATATTTAACTCTTCATTACTCTTCACATGAATATCCTTAATTATAGCGAACAAATATACCCTCACTTCTGGCTTTTACCCAGGGTGCATCTCGTGCATCGCAAATCTCCGCAGCAGCAGCAGCATACACAGATGCACTTACGTCCAAAGCTAATGTTAATGGGGTGTGGCATTTGGCCAGTGTAAATAAATTAAAGAGCAGCCTCAAAACAAAGCCACAGAACAGAACAGAACGCAGCAGGAGAGCAAGCAGGAGACGGAGAGGATGGGGATGGGGATGGGGGGATGAGGCATAAAGTTGGAGAGACGGCGGCATTTTGATTGCATTTCATTTGTGGCATCCACCAAAAAGGAAACTGATTCCTCTCCTGGTCTTTTGGCCTTTTGTTTGCTTTGCAAATTGCGCTCAAGTGCGCTGCAGAGATAATCAGAGCAGGGCATGGGCAATAGGCAGGAGGCAGATGCAGGAGGCAAAGGCAAAGGCAGAAGTGCATTATGATAACTTATCGGTGGAGTAATCGGAGCAGCTGCTTCTGATTTTACCCCAGCTACAGCTACAGCTACAGCTCCTGCTGCATCTGCATCTGGGTTTGGGTTTGGGCTTGGGTTTGGGTCTGCGTGTGTGTGTCATTCCTTGAGCAAATAATGGCAACAATTATTCCAAAAGGAGCCGCAGAGCAGCCCAAGACATCTTCGACTTCAACTGCCTGGACTGGGCACTGGGGACTGGGGACTGGGCCGCTGATTCCTTTTTTGGGTGATTATGCAATTTAGCAGCTTGTAAGTGATTGTTTGTGGGGCGTTGTTCGCTTGCACCGCCGCACTACCGCAACACACACACACACACAATCGTTGCAACTGCAAGGTGCAACCCGATGAGGCCGCCGCGTCCCCACTTTGGAGGCATCCAGGCAGCTGTGCTTCCCAAATTGTTGTCTGCACATTGGGCGGTGGCGGTGAGTAAATGCTTTACAGTATAGAATTAATTATGGAATAATTTTCTAGAATATAGAAACGTTTATATAATGAACAATTTGAAGCGATTAAGCAAAGAATAACGAGGATGATGCTGTGGCTGTCGCTTAGACTCTCCCAATGGCAGTGGATGTTGACGATGACGATGACGATGACGAAGACAAAGACGATGGCAAAACTGCACCGCCTTCATTTGTTTTGTTTTCTTTTCTTTCTGGTTGTTGTTGTTGTGGTTGTTGTTGTGTAAGCGAAATAAATTAAATTGCAGCAAATACAAATTGAAAACGGTCCGACAAATGAAAGTCGGTGAGTAACAGCTGCAAGAAGAGTGATAGAGTGCAGAGTGGCGAGGAGAGATGGGAGGGGGAGAACCATTTTCAAGGTCAGGCAAATGCTCTCCACAAAAGAGATTCATTGAACCGACGACATTCGACAAATTGTGACAACGCCCCATGCAACAACAACAACGAATATGAAGAAAAAGAAACCCAAAAATATATATATCGATGGGAAGGATTGGATACCGTTGTCAGCCCCCGTTGTCAACCCCTTCCCCCCGACACTGCTCCAAATTGTGTGCACTTCAGTGTTCAATTATCATAATATATTTTGTTGTATTTCTCTGGCCCGCTTCGCTCTCTCAGTGACCGCAAATTAACAGCGCTCAATGGAGCAGACGACTAGGGCGACGCCCGACTTTTGCGGTCAGGCCGTGTGCGGCTGCTGGCTTTATCCTTGTCACACTTCATGCCAAAGGATCTACCGGATAACTGGATCAACCAATTAGAGTCGCTCAGCCAAGAGAGAGAGAGAGGAAAAACACAAGCAAGTTTGGAATAAACTGGAAAAGCCAACTGCAACTGGGAGCTAGAAACACAAACAATGAGTAAAATTCAATTATTTATGACTGACCATTTGGAGAAAACACTAGACTTGAAGTTTGAATTTATATTAATTTCGAAAAAGGATGGGAATCTGTTTGATAGTACACAC
Organism: Drosophila subsilvestris; assembly: GCA_035043285.1. Taxonomy (NCBI): domain Eukaryota; kingdom Metazoa; phylum Arthropoda; class Insecta; order Diptera; family Drosophilidae; genus Drosophila; species Drosophila subsilvestris. The sequence continues at coordinate 291,825 of JAWNNB010001044.1, forward strand.
ACACACAGGCAGCCAAAATTTGTTCATCATTTTGCTGGTAAATGCGAAATCTTCGAGCAGAGGAGTGCGGAGGCTGTGGCGTTGCCTCATTAATCATATGACAAACGATTTTCTTTGTTGCCTCGCGAATTGCCTTGCGATCATTTGTTTGCTTTTTCTTTATACAAAATTTATGCATATTGCACGACGATTCTGACAACGGTCCAGCTCCAGTCCGCGCCGCGTTGCTCCTCCTTCAACCCAAAAGATTTTTACAAAATTCGGTTGCACTTTCAGAGAGCCGCGAGCCTCGAGCCACTGATTCATTTGAAACCGAAAACCACGCTAAAAGTAAGCCACAAATTAAAGTCATGCACAACAACAAAACCAAAAGAAAACACAAAAATCACAAAACCAATTAAAATTTTGGTTCGTATTCCAAAGGAGTCGAATTTATCGTTGCCAGGCTGGGGGGAACATAAAACTTGATGCGAAAAGTGTACAAAGGGATTAGAGAAGTAATCTGAAATGGCCTCCATGTCTCCGTAAGTGGACAACATGTCCCATAAGTTTCTTAGATCATATTATTCCGGACATCTGTCATTTTAAAGAGAAATCTCAAGCAATCTTTGGACTCTCAACGAACAGAACAGGCAAATCAAAGTGTAACGTCCTGGACGCACATATCACATGCAGTGTTCATCCCAAGGAGCATTTACTGTGTCCCCGGGTTAACATTTCTGATTATTCTTAGCATTTATGATTAGTTTTGGCAAGGTTTGCCTGTACTCTTACCGGCTGCTTTCTATGCAGAAAGTTCTTTGAGCCATGTTTGCAAGGGGGAATAATAATTGGAGAAAATAAATACACTACAAAAATCGACACACAGCTGTGGTCAATGCACTAGTAACACAAAAATAGCAAAGAAAATTGTACAAAGAAAAAAATGCATTTGAATAATCGTAAAAGTACAGGATGAACCCATTCATTTCTGAAGGTTTTGTGTGCACAAATTGCAAAGATATTAATCCCAGACCATGCCCTAATATTTTCACCGCCATTGTAGGAGTTTTAAAAGGAATTTCTGTTCTTTTTTTCGGGCACCAAGAAACGTGGCTGTGTCGTCTCCTCTTCTGCCTGTGGCTTTTCGGCTTGTGAATTTTAGTTTGGGGCTTAGTATATCATGGGAGAGGGGTCTAGTCTCGAGTCGAGTCGAGTCGAGTCCCCAACTCGAGAAAATGCTACACATAATTTTGCATAGTTTTATTGCAGGAAAAATATGAAGAGCCAAGACTAAACAATGAAGACTGAGAATGAAGACTAAAGAATGAAGAATGCTCACTCGTTACTCGAACACAACACTTGCGAGGCAGGTTGGAGTGCTCGACATTTATATGCGCATCACTTAGATGCCTCTGGGCTGCTTCTTCGGCTCCTCTTGGATCCCCAAAGATCTGAGCGGAATTCATAAAAGGCAAAATTCTCTCTCTCTCTCTCTCCCTCTCCCACTCTCGCTATTGCTATGGGAACAAAAAAAGAGAGCTGAATTAGTTGGAATATTCTCTGACTAACTCCGATCGTGGGTTGGCATGGGGGGGGGGGAGGGATCGGATCGGATCGTGTGTCTATGACATAAGAAAATGCCTCTTAAATGCAACATTTTCATGCGGTAATTGCCAAGAAGAGCAACAAAAACCAGTGGAGAAAAATTAAAATTAATTTTAGAACAAAAACAAAAGCGGAAGCTTTGGCAATGATCATGCAAGGTGCTCATTCATAGGATAATTATTCCATGAGTTCATTGCGGTGGCAGTGGCAGTGGCAGTGGCAGTGGCGCAGTGGTGTCGGTGCTCTGAGCAATTGTTCGTTGTTGTAGTTGTAGTTGTAGTTTTAGTTGCTGTTTTGATGATGATGATGATGGCGTTGCCGGTGGCACCTTCATTTCCAGTGGGTTTGCTCTTTCCCCCCACAGCCACTATACATATGTACATATATTCTATATAGCAGAGCCAATGTCGTGGGAGCTGACTCGACTGCACAACTAAAACACACACACCGCAGCAGCAGCAGCAGCAGCACGCTGCCCGAGTTGATTGCGATGCATTTTTAATGTTTTCATCGCATTAAATGCATAACTAATATAAAGCACTCGGGGTGCGGGGGCTATGCATCACTCAGAGGATAGGCATTCGAATGGAATTTCAAAGTTAAACAACACAAAATTTATCATCAAATTTTTTAAACGCTCAAACGATAGGCCAGAAAAGATATGAGGAGACTACGGAATACATTAGAGCAATGAGAGAATAAATAAATTGCACAAAATATAGATTACAATTATAAAGAAAAGAAAGTTGTAAATCATTGGAATAAGAAATTGTTTTAGGGTCGAAAATATATTCAGTTGAAGCTAAAGCTGAAGATATACTAAATCAAATGAAAGCTTAAATTTTTAACTTATTTTCATCTTTATCTTTGTCCAAGCCCCCGCAAAGCCCTTCCACCCTAGGGCACCTCATTGATTCAGACATTTCCTTTGTTTATATACATCTGTGTACATATGTATGTATAACTCATGCGCATTTATATTGAGCAACAACTACTACTGTTGAGTACATGACACAATTTTGAATCAGAAATTGGCTTTCTCTAAGCCCCCATCTTAGCGGCGGCCTTGCCCCCGGGCGCTGAGTCTACCATCAGTCAATATCGCACCCTGTATGGCACGCCTACACATTGCTGCGAATGTTTAACCAGTTTTTGCACATATAATATATGTACATATATATACTGTATATAAAGATATATATGTATGTATGTATGTACATCCGAATATCTGTGTGTATGTAAATTTATAACCAAAATACAACAACAACAACAACAACAAAAATGCGCCCAAACAGAACAAAATCCAAAAATTCTTTGACAATGACAATGACTGAACCTGAAGCGACGAACCGCATCGAACCGAACTTGACTGGACGTTCCAAACCGAACGGGATACATACGGTAAAGATATATGTATATACATATAGTATATATATGTATAATACATCACACAATTTTACTTCTGCTCCCTGCCTTCCACTCTCTCAGCGTTAAGACACTTTTTCTGACTCTTTGTTGAGTGTACAGCTGTATCCGATATATGCATATGTACATATGTATGTACACACATTCGCGCAAATTCACGTTCTTCTCCTTTCGCTTGAAACGGTAAAAAAGTAAATTTGATTCATAACAAATAAAAAATATAAAAAACATAACAAAAACAGCTTTTTGGATGTTTACTTGTTTTATTTTATTTTTATGATCGTCGTTGCTTTCATTGCTTCGGCTGGGCTTTGCTGCTTTTGCTTTTGCTTTTGCTGTTTTGGAATTCTGCGAATTTTTATTGACAAATTTCATTAGAACTTGTACTTGGTCCAGTGGCTGGGGGGCTTGGGGGCTAGGGGGCAGGGTCGGGACATGGCCTGGCTAACTGTAGTCAAACTGAATTGAAATGAACTGAAGTGAACCGCATTGTGTGTTATTTGTTTGTTGAATTCCTATTGCTTTTTCATTTGCGTATCTGCTTAAGCGCTCAGCGGATGGGCTGAGTGCCTGAAAAGAAAGACTTAGGCAACGAACTGACAAAATTCGATGTAACTTGGCCCAGACTTTGATCTGTTCTTCACCGAAATCTCCTTCAATTAATTTAGAAAATTTTAAAACTGTCCAAAGAATTATTTGGATTTGAATTTTGCTTTGATTTCGTAACTGTGAGACACCTTTGATACGAGTGCAAAACATGGAGAGTGGAACATGGAACAGCAACAGTGGGGCTGGGTTGGCCTCTCTCTCACTTTCAATGGGGCTCTTGGCACCGGTGAGGGAGCGACCGGGACCTCTTCACAAAAGGAATTTGAATACCAAATTACGAGTAAATATCAACTGACCAGAACAAACTCAAACTCGAAATCATTGTACAAATTCTATGATTGCAAATTCTAACAAACACCCAACTCCATGCCCACCTTTGCTGTCTGCTGCTGCCCCCTCCCTGGTCTGTGCAGAGCAGCGTGACGAGAACAAACAATGAACAGCAACAAGAACGAAAAGCAACAAAACCAAAACAAAAACAAAACAACAAAAAAACACACAAAATATACAACATTTTTTTTTTGGTATTGAAATGGAAATAGATTTTTGTTGCTTGGACTGTCGCTTGTACACTTCCAAGAGAGGGTATTACGATTTTAAGCAGAAGTGCAGCCACTTACCCATCGTTCTGGTAGCGGACAAAATTGCAGCATTTTTCTTTTGTTTGTCAACTGAAATGAAATGAGATTAAAATCGTTTAATTGCCTTGCTCTGGCTTCTGGCTTCACTGTAGATATTTTCACGTGAATCAGTAGATCATAATATATGTATGTACATATGTATGTATGTAGATATGTTTTGCATTCTTGCATAATGGATACACAAGGGTATCTATCCTACAGCTCCTGGTACCCCCCCCCCCCCACAAAGCAATGTTGTTGTTGTTGTTGTTCTGTCTATTGTGTGATTTGCAACAACAAAAGCAAACACTATTTTCTGTGCGCTGACTCAAGTGTTGAAGTTCGTGTGAATCTCTGTGGTGTTGTTTTTGTTGCTGCTGCTGCTGCTGCATACAGGCGGTGGTGGTAACATTAGGTGAAACATCATTATCATGGGGCAGGCAGGCAGCCAAACCAGCAACATAACAGCCACAAAAAACAGCAACAACAACAACAGAAGCAGCAGCAAGATTCTTTGCCCATTGTCTTGGTTTTGTTATTACAATGAAAGCTCATTGTGGCAGCTCAAGTAGAAGAGGAGGCATTCAGCTAAGGCTGTGCCAGAGACAGAGACGGAGCAGGAGGAGGCAACAAGTGATTTTTGTTAGCCTCAAACTCAAGCTCAAGTTAACAGCAACAGCAACAGCAACAGCAACTACATTTTAAACTACAACAAACTTCACCAGCAACTTGTCCATTTTTGGCCACAAAATGCTGCACCATTAAAATGTTACAATGTAAAAAACTTTTTCCCCTCTGTTTTGTTTCGTTTCGTTTCGTCTTTTTTCGCGAGGCGCACATTGTTAGCAAAAACAGCAAACAGCAAATAAAAAAGAAGAACAATTTAATTAACCCACGACACATGCAAAGAGCAGAGGCAAAAATAAACTTTCAATGCAACATCAGTGTGCAGGAAAGCTTTAAATGAAATACAGTTAAAGTTGACATCATTGCGAAACAGAACTAGAACTCATGCAAGAAAGTTATTCGCTTATTTTTATATGGAATATGCCCAAAGATAACGAGATTATCGTGGGATTAGGGATTAGCATGGCTTGAAGTGCTCGATTTAAGTGAAGATTACTTAAAATCAATTCAAATATACATACATAAATATACGTAATTGCAGAAAGGCTTTGGGTGCTTGAATATACCTAAAAGTTGTAGCCAGAAATAATTTGAATTCGGATCTCCACTTGATTGTCTTTATGCCTTACCCGATTGAAAGACTGTCTCAATATATGGATCTAAGTTTCTTACTGGCAAAATAATATTACCCACCACAGCCGGAGCCACAGCCACAGCCATAGCCACAACCCAATGGCCACTGGTGGGTTAAGGTCTGTCATACGCTCAGTCTTAACGCTTGATGGTTAAGCGTGGTTTCGGCTTGGCTTCGTTGGGCGGTGCTTTTGCCATGCACAGTTGGTGGGTTCTTGTACATTTATTTTGTTCTCTGCTTAATTTCATTTAAGTTTTTGCACTTTTTCTTTCCAAGAGAATGGAAACCAAGTGGACGCCGCCGCAGTGGTTGGGTTGGGTTGGGTGCAAGTTGAGGTAACTTTCAGCACGCTCAAATGCACTCGAAATCAATGAGGAAGTAATTAGATTAGTTCTTCTGCTCCTCTGCTGATTTACAGTTCCAGCAGATATGTACAATGTACATATGTATATATGTATATCTCTGGGTTGCTTCTGCTTCCTCTCTGGGTTCTGTGCTCTGTTTTCCCATCTATGAGTATGGGTATGGCTATGGCTATGTATATCCAATTTGCTGTTTCTTTATAAATCAAGTGTAAGTGACATTGAAATTTATTGGATAGTTGCTTAGAATTCTCTCTCTCTCTCTCTCTGTCTCTCTCTCGGCTGCCGCTCTTTCAACTGCTTCTGTGAGCTGTTCGCTGTTCGCTGTTCGCTGTGCTTTGCTTTGCTTTGCTTCTCCTTCTCCTCTGTACACACTCCTTCTCATTGCTACTCTTTCTGCTCTGTTGCGTGAGAATTTCGCATGTTGTGCGGTAGTTTATATAACAAACACACACAGACACAGACACCTGGGGTATCCATACATACATATATGTACATATATATGTTTATTCTTGCACTCGTATCTAATTAAAGCTCCAACCATCTGGCAAAGTTTTCTGTTTCAAGTCTCACAAATCATCATTTTTGCATCATTCGCATACAGATGGTATCCAGCTAGCCGCAGCTTCTGGTTATTTCTAGGGTCATTAACGAGAGTTTTGATTGATACCCAAATGGGTGTATTGCTCATCCCATAGCAAGTATAAACATATTCTTGGTTAATATTTGTTTTTATCATCATTTGATGTCACTCTACCATCCATTTGTGTCCATTGCCCCCAGTGCCTACCAGCAGCAGTGGCCCATGCTCTCTGCCCATCCAGATACTTCCCATAATTCCCCCCCACCATTGGCACATCTTTATTTGCTGATCTTTTGTGGAATTTGTTATACATTTTGGCAATCGAATTGTTTTAATTGCCTTGACATTGCAAATTCGTGTGGGAACACCGTTAAGTTACTTAACTTTACCGTTGTTTTTCCATTGGCAGTTGTCGCAAAATGAAAACATCAGCCCCCAAATGAAATCAGCTTATGGAACTCGAATGGAGAACAGTTTGAAAACTAATTGAATAAAGTTGAGGCTTAAAGAACGAACCCAAAGTTTCCGTTAGATAAGTGTCTTAACCTTTACACGTTTTACCCCCCATCGCAATCTTCGCATTCACAAAATTGTCGCTTAAATTTCTTGATTTTTGTTCATTTCATTTCATTAATTAAACATTTCACGTGTGAATTTCCTGCGACAGCAGGTACATCCGCCCCGATTATGGACAAAATTAAAAATGTTTGTCTATATTCATACATACATATGTACATATATTATTCATATGTACATATATGCAAGCACATTGGGTGGGAGAGGTGGTGGACTGGTGCCGGAGAGACAACCTCCACCTTCGCTACACACATTTTTTTTTTAGTTGAAATTTTTTGTTCGGTCTGCAAAGCGGGGGACGGGGGGGGGGGGCGCAATTAAAAAGCTCTTTACGCAATTTACAGAGGTACATACATACATACATACATACATCTATATACAGTCGTACAATGTATACGCTTTTTTTTTTTTTTAGATACGTTTCGCTTAATTTTAGTTTATGGCTGCCAATAACCGACGCCAAGGCCAAGGTCTGACAGACAACCGACATTTCGGACAGACAGACAATCGTTTGCTTCATTATTTTCTAAGCCGCTCTAACTACAACAAAAAGAGCAACAAAACCCCCGCTCCTCCCCACTCCCCACTCAGCACTCCCCACTCCACAATCCACACCAGAAAAAACCTATAATGTAGTTTGAGCCTACAATTTGTCTTGGAGTTGCCGTTTTTTTTTGTGCGTGCCGCGCGTTACGGTTTCGGTTGCCACTCACGTCTCACGTCTCACAAAAACGACTCGCACGAAACCGAAACTGAGCCGAAATCCAACTGAAACTGAAATTGAATATCATCCATCCATCCAATGAGACAAAACCACCACAACCGCAACAATACATCAAATCTGTGTCCGAAAGTTCTAGCTGCCTTTGGGCGATCATCATCACATCATCACAGCAGAGATACAAATTTTCATAGGAAATGGAGTGCTGCCAGTGGGCGGTAATCTAATTTCAGTTGAGATATTAGATCTCAGTGGAAAAGGAAAAGTTCATCGATTAGCAGCCACCACAATTAAATTCCTTTAAATTTCAAAATATTAATGGGAAAACTAAACAATTTCTAATTTCTTGATGCTCCTTCTGTGTGCGCCACTTGGTCACTTTGCGGTCATAAAAAACTTGATGCTGCTCAGGAATATATTGTATATATTTAACACGGAAATGCTTCCTTCTCTGCATCTGATTGAAACGAGCAAAATACAAACCAAAAACGGTGTAGAGAGTGTCCAGTCCAAGCCAATCAACACGAAACACGGAACACGAAACAAGAACAACTTCAACTAGGAAATCAAAGGAGGCAAAATATATGTTTATGTGCATATATAATTAACAATTTATTTGAGTTGCAATCAAATGATTTGACTACTTTGGCTAGTTAGCCATTTAACGTTGTCGGGCCATAAAATATGCTTCACATTTTGATTAGCGTTGTAATTGAGGCGGAATTTTGCAATCAAAATCGAATTAAAATAAATGTTTGTATTTAAATTGATACAACAGACAGGAGGATGCAAAAGATACAGAGATACTCGTACCACGGATACGGATACCAAAATGCTGGCTGTTGTTTTTTGTTTTTGTTTGTTTTCCTCCCGATAGCTAAACTACTTCTGACCACCATTTAAATCATTAGTCATTATGACTTTCAGCTTTTTGTTGAAGTTTCTGTGGCTGCTTGTGTGTGATTGGTGGAAGTTTTTGTTCTGTCAGTGTTGGTGTAACTAATGGTGTGGCTATTGGTGTAACTGTGGGTATATTTTTTGGTGTATTTATTGATTCTCTAAATCTTTCTCCAAATGAAACAACAATTCTAGCACCCTGATGGATCCTGACATGCATTTTTGTCTGTATTTTTGTTTGTTGATGTTGGGGTTAAGTTAAATGATTTTTATTCGCAATTTTTGGTGATGCTTTTGGTGCTGTCGTTGTCCGTGCTGCTGGTGACTACTAATGCTCTTGCGTGTACAGCCAAACATCTCGGAAATCGCGCTAATTTATCTCTTATAAGTTGAGTTTTTCGTCTTGTTTTTTAACTGCTTGTCGGCCGCTTCTGGGACGCATTTCTTTCTCTTATGATGCGCTGCTAAGGTCTGCCCCACAAGCACATGAATAATACCAGCCCAACAGCAACAGCCACAGCGACTCATTCACTTAGTCAGCAGACTCAGGCAACTTGAGGTTTCGACTCAGTCCAATGAACTGCAAAAATCTGCAGGCAATGAAACACACAAAAAAAAAAGAGCGCCAAAAAAACCCAAACTGCTCAAAGATTCGGTTAGGTGGACTTTAGGTTTTGAGCTACTTTTGGGATTTGTGGTAAAGGCTGCCAAGACCAACAAAAATGCCATCTAAATTTGTGACTCGAGAGCTTTCACCTACCCGAGAAATATAGTCCAGACCCAGACTCTGATTAAACATACTCGTATTCGTCTTCGTCTTCGTCTTCGTTGTCGTCTTCGTATGAATATGCAGAACAAAACATTCTTTTCCATATTTTTAGACCCATAAAATGAGTAAAGTTTGAAGCGAACCGAAAGCCAAGCATTTCTAAACTGCACTAAATGTACACATCGTAAACATAACGAGTTCGATTCAGAAATTTGATGATATGCGCACTGATTTGCAGCTAAATTATTCCACACCAAAACTGAATTATTGATGGGAATCCGAATCAGAATCGGAATCAGAATCAGAATCGGAATCGGAATGTCTCCCAGCTAGTTTCACAAAAGTGTCATAAAAATAAAACCAATTCAAAGTCTACTAAAACCAACAACAAGCGTTGAATAATTCGATTCCTACAATAGATATATATTTTGTAGATATATTTGTACATTTCATTGGTTTATCGTTTGTAGCTCATCAATAATGTTACGACTGCCTGTTCGGAGTGCGGGGGGGGGGGGCTCGAGTATCGAGTCTCAAGTCTCGCGTTTTGGGGCACACACACACGGAGTAGTCATTTAAGCTGCTTAAAACCAAAGCAGCGAAAATCTTTCAACTTAATCATTTGTTTCGGACTCTTTCGTCTCCTCCACTTTTGTGAATGAATGCAGACATCAAAATAACAATAATTTGTGCTCAAAATTAAATTTGTTTTCGTGTTGTTGTTGTTGTTGTTGTAAATTATATACATAGGATATGTAGGTATTTTTAGATGTATATGTATACCTTCTGACTGACTAATCATAGCAATCGTTGCGTTACGCTGCTGCCTTTCAGTAGGAGAAAACGAACAGGGCTATAAATAGGAGCAGAGCAGGAAACATTCCATTCTTCACAATCATAAGAATAAGAGAGAAAGATGTTCTGTACGGGCAACGCTTATCCGCTATAAGGAGTGGGAGCGAGTAGGGGGAGGAGCATGGCGCACCATCACACGGCAGCACACGAATGGATAACTTACTAATTGCAGGCAAAACCAAAAACGATCGTTGAACTAATTGTTGTTGCAGAAATTGCAAAAGATCCAAAGGAAATGAGACTTGGCTCTGGCTTTGGCTTTGGCTTTGGCTCTCTGGCCTCATCTCTTACGCTGTCGCTGTCGCTCCCCCCCTGTCTCTATCTGTCTGACTGTCAGTCAATTAGAGCAAACGCGCTAGAGAGATCATTAGAGACTTGGCTGGAAAACAAAAAAAAAAAGAAGAAAAAAAGATAGAAAGCATTTTGAGTGGCAGTGATAGATTGTTGAATTGTTAAAGAATTGCTAGATTGGCCAGAATAGTTGGCCGGAGAACTGTATTGGCATTCGGCCATATGCCATTTCTGGCCATACTTATATCAAACAGGAGCAACAACAGCAATGCCACAGAGAACAGAGGCAACAGCAACAGCAACAGCAGCAACAGCAGCGGTTAAGTGACTAATTTATGGCCTTTTATGTAAGCCAAAGCAATAATACTTATTCTGCTACACTCGCAGAGTTTGTGACCACTTTCTGCAATGGTAGCAATTCATCTAATTGCCGGTGACGGTGACGGTGCCGTTTGATGGACAGACAGCCACCAGGCACCAGCCACCAGCCACCAGCAACATGAGCGAACACCAACTGAAGCAGCCGCTGAGCTAACTGAAGCACGAATAAACTTCAGTCCCCACCCCACCAAACAAACAAAGAAGAAATTCAAACCCAAACAGACAGCATATCAGGCAGGCACACACATCAGCGAGTAGTGCACCTGTTGCATCCCTAGGGGCATGCACCGAACATTAAAACTCAATGCCCAAACTCGGAACACCCATCTCCCACTCCCCACTTCCCACTCCCACTCCCACTCCCAAAGAGCGTCTGCTTCATTCATTAGGCATGCTTCATTTCGTTGACGGCATTTATTGCCGTCCATCAGCAAGTGGGGCTTCTTCTTCACAAAAACAGAATATTTTTAATGGCCAACAACTAATCTGAGTTGGTTTATCAGTCCGAACACCGTGAACGCCGTGAACACTCGCTTTCCAACGCACACACACATCACACAACATACGATGAAGCTAATTGGCTAAACATCTTTTCCATACCCCTGGAGAGTGGTGGGAGGCATTCGTCTGAGTAATTCTATGCAAATTGGCTGCTGCTCTCTTGATCTTTAATAAACAGATATGTAGATATGCAACAGAAGAGTTGACGGGGGAAAGCCACAGCATAATTTTAATTGTTTAATCAAACATCTAGACAAGAATTTGTTTTAATCGAAATTCCTTGGAATAAATAAGATCAAGATCAATCTAGTGAAGAATTTGGTTAAAAATTGTAAGCCCGAATAGCACACATTTCACCGCCTTTCTCCGCTGTTCCCAGCAGTCTTTGCAGCAGTTTTTTTCTACCATTGTTCCCACATTTGTTGTGCCCAAATCTCAGCTTTTGCGGAAATCAATCAAATCAAATCAAATCTGTTTCAATAGTTTTCCTGTTGAGGAAGTGAAAACTTTGAATGAAAATTCAACATTCAACAACGACGCTCCATTACTGATATTTCATTTTTATAGTTTTTAGTTTAAGGCTTAAAGTCTTTGTTTGGAGCTTAAATAAGGTTAAATCGCAGTTTAATGAGAAACGACAACAATTTGGGGAAGCACCTTGGGAAGCGCTGCGCGGCGCGGCACGGCCCAGTCCGAAACTTTTCACAAACATTCTCAAGGGCCAACAAAGCCCAAAAAATCAGCATAAATCAATAAAACAAAATGCAACTAAGAAAGAAGAAATTTGAAGAACCAATCAAAATTTGTGTTGACGAAAGTCATTAAAGAAAGAGCCAAGAAAGGTTTAGGATTTATGTTTACTCCACAATAGGGCCAAGGTGCTAGAACAGCTGCACCACTACCAAAAATAGATTTTTATATATTTTTATTTTATTTTTTATTACGCATACGCCGTGTGAGACACGTAACAGAATCCAAAAAGTTTTCTTAATTCTCTTGACTCTGTGTCTCTTTAGTTTATGATGAGAGCGAAGCCAGCCGCAACGGAAGTCATTTGTCTGGGCCGACGACCACGACCGCGACAAAAACACACACACACACACACACAAAAACAAGACTCTCAGAGTCACAGAGCAGTAGAAGAACCAGTACGTATACGAGAGTACGTGCACAGAGTGGCTCAGAAGCACACAAAAAAAAACATACAAAAAAAAACATACAAAAAAAAAATGAGAAAAAAAAACAACAAAAAGAATGCAGTACTGTACTTGCTGTAGTTGTTGTAGTGCCACTTTGCCACTGGGATTACGTCACTGTCAAAGCAGTGCAGGGGGCAACAATGGGAAACCCGAAGCGGAAAAAACGAACTATGAATTCCCTGCAGTTAACGATCGATTTCTATGATTCGAATTGATATTCCAAGTTTCCTTTAGAGAGTTGAAGTGAAACATTTTTGACTGAAATCCCTAAAAGAATCACTCCAGTTCGAATTATGTAAGTTAAGGCGAACTATAAAGGTAAATGGAAACGAATCGATCCATGTGATATACATATATATCCATGCTCATATTGGGCATATACCCAAAGCCAATTATCTTGAGGGTAATGACTGATGCTGTCTGTCATATTGCTCGCAATGTCTAGGACGATGACAATGACGATGATTACGATGATGTTCATCATCGAGCAGAGCAGAGCAGAGCAGAGCAGTAAGTTCCCATGGTCAAATCGTTATATATAAAGTACAGCTAGTCTGATCTGCTGAGCCATGCCAGCTGACCGAAGACCGAACGGAGAGGGCATCATCGCATGGCATGGCAGAACAACTCAATCAAGCGAATGGCGAAACTTCAAGTTCATCGTGATGTGGATGGGAACCAAGCGTGTCCATTACACTTGTCAGCTCCCTGCTCTGTGCGGCCCTGCTTTGCCCTGCCCTGCCCTGCTCTGCCCTGGCCGACTCTCAGCCGCATGACAGACAAGCGGCCCAATGCTAATGCTAATGTTAATGCTATTATTGTTGTTGCTGCTGCTGCTGGCTGTTTGCTGGTTGCTGCCACTGTTGCTCGAGGCGTTAAGAAGTACAAAATAGCGACAAAGTGTAAGCTTAACCGAAGCGGGAGGGGTGTACAAGAGGCGAGTGGCGAGTGCAGAGTGGGCAACAATCGTCTGTCAGAAATTACACTGGGAAATCCGATTAGCTGACCGTTCTGCGGAATCTCAGATATGGAATGGTTGGTTAATGGTTTGTGGAATTGGATAATGCTGCGGATTACATTAGATTTGTATCCGACCATGGCAAGTGAGGTAGCTTTCGAGAAGTGGAGGAAGGCTTCAAGGCGAAACAACAACAACAACAACAACAACAAAACATTCAAATACATTTGAATTTTTTGTTAATCCTCCTGGAACTTGACCCCCCCCCCCCCCCCCATAAAAACCCATCCCACTCTGGCTTCCATATCAGCCATTATCTGAGGGTTCAGCATTTTCGGAAGTTCTTTCATTTATTTTGGGATAGACTTTTGGGGCGCTTTGTTCCCATACTCATTTCCATTTTCGGGCAGCATTGGGGGACCAGACCAGAACAGAACAGACCATTTTCTATTTTAATAAGATTGACATTCGGTTATCGGGGGTTCGTGTGTGTAATATTTATGTGGCATTTTGTCACCGCGACACCAATCTACTCCTCAATCCACATCCATTTCCACATCCACATCCAGAGACTACTTAAAAGAAAATTTAAATTTTAGCATAAATTTATGGGCTCTCCTTCTACTTCTTCGTCTTCATCTTCGTCTTCGTCTCCATCTTCAGTATTCTCAGCGTCATCAACGAAATCATTAAGGCGGAATTTGGTTTGTTGGAGTGCAGTGCATAATATTCATTTTAGATGTGATATTTGGTAGTTTATGGATCAGCGATGACGGCTTCTGCTTCTTCAACGAATCGAACGGTACTTTTCTTAGGAACACCCTACACTTTGCTAGGTCTATTGGCTTTTGAAACGAACTTGAAGGGGAAACCTGGAAATCATTCGAGGAACTTAATGCAAAAATGCGTTGCCAATTACAAGGAAATGGCAAGAACTTATCTATCTATCTATATCTATTTCTATATCTATTTTTATGTATATCGATGATTTTAATTTAGTCGATTGCTTTTATTTTTATCGATTGCTACATATATCCGTTTTTTTTTTCGTTTATCTATTGATATTGTGCATATCGATTTTTAGGTTTATCGACTACAATTGCTGATAGATTTTTTTTCAGCATATCGTGGCTTTGATTGTTTTTCTGTTTCTTGTACTAAATTTTTCGAATATTTCCATTCTTTATCGATAGTATTACGATGCCTTTGCATCTCCGTATTATCTTTGAATTAAGGAAGTTTAAGGAACACATCTGCGTTCATCACATCGAATAAGACGAAATTCTTAGGTATTTTATTTTGTATTTTGTGTTGATTTAGCTTTAGCTGTAGCGCTACCAAAAGGTTGACCACTCCCCAGCTGAGAACATTCACCACGACGAGTGACACACACGACACCCGAGAAGAATGAAGAAAAATTCACATTTAATTGCCCAGCCACGCCTTCCCACACCGCCCCCCCCCCCCCCCCCCATGGATGGGTTTTGAACATTTCTATTTATTCCCTTGTCGAATTCATTGACCACTCGGCCGGCCTTTCTTACCCTCAAAAAACTCACTCACTCAGCGAGTGTAAAGTGGAGCTTGTCCAGTAAATTAGCATTAGCATTCATTGGGCTTCATTCGGTTTGGTTCGTTTCGTTTCGGTTCGGTCTGTTTGTTTGTGTTGCACTGTGGAGCAGTGCCTGGACCAGGCAAACCCAAAACGCATTCATTGACAGCAGATTGTTGGTTGGCAAACGAACGAAACCAACGAAACGAACGAACGCATTTATCATCGATGGGGCCCCACCATTGATATGCTAAACTGCAGTTGACTTTTCTTCGGTATATGCGCCATTGTGGAAATAGTCAGACCATCTTATGCTCGTATCTTATGCCTCCCTCCACACCTTCCACTTGCTGGGGAGTTTCTTTCTTTCTTTCAGTTTTGGTTTAACTTTTGGATTTTGGGTTCAGTTTTGGGGTCTTTATTTTTCGTTTGGTTTTTTTATCAATCAAGTTCCCTGCGGTGCGGCGTGTTGACGTCTCTCTTATTACAACAGCATGATTATGGCGCATTAGCCCTATTAAATGTCGCATGACATGGATGTTGACTTAAGGTGTTAGGGCGTCTCATAATACTAAATGAAGTGGGTGGGTGGGGCTGTCCGTTTTGACGTTGCGTGGTAGTTGAGCCAAAGCTTTGGAGGTCTTCAATCTTCAGTTGGGCAAAAAAAGAGAGAAGCAGGAACAACACCCTTCTGCACCTTAAACTCTCTTTTTAATATTAAAATACTAAAGCTCCAGTGGGGAGAGAGACCCTCTACAGACTTTGCTGTCCAACAGCAAACAGGAAGCGGACAGGAAGCAAACGATTATTCAAATGAACGGTCGCATGGCACAATTAAGCTAAAAGTTAAGTACAGAAACAAATTAAACTGCGAGTGCATGCAAAAATGGCAGAAGAAGAAGAAGAAATATTATAAACGAATTCAATTATCCAAATTGGTCTCGTTTGCTCGCAGATTCGATTTGGATCAACAATAGGAACGAACGACATTGCCACTTGTAATGAAATCAAAGTCAATGTTAATTTCGAATCACCTTGAGAGACAATCCCCACAAACGAAGTTATGACGGGGTAATAGGAGGGGGGTAGGTAAGTGGGCAAGTAAATAATTCTGGAAGTGCCACCTGATCGTTGCATAATTGCTGCCAATGAACGGGACAGTGAGGCAAAAGAGTTACATAAGCAAGAAATACACGTAAAAGGTTGAGAAAGAGAGTGGGGAAATGTCCGACGAGAATTATGATGTAAAGCGAAACAGAAACCACTCCATCAGACGGGATGGAACGGCACGGCAACCAAACAAACAAACAAAACAAAACAAAAAACACCACAGACGAACTACAGTAATGACAACAGCAACAACAACAACAACAACAACAGAAACCAAAGTAAAATCCAACCAACCAACCAACCACTTGCCACGAAACTAAGCGCAACAAAAATGTTCAACTGAAGTAAATAGCCAAAAACTCGTACGAAAAAAAAACGAGCATTATAAAGGTAAAAATAAAAATAAATATAAGCAAACACCGCAGACAAGTCAGGTTGGGTTGCTTCCCGGTGTGCCTTCGTTTCTAAGTCTAAGTATAACTCAGCTCAGTGTTTTTCTGTGTGTTGTGTACGTGTAGACACCCAAAAACCCGCCCCATGCCAGCGCAGGCGGACAAAATCAAAGGCCAAAAAAAGCTCAGCCAGCGAAACTATGCGAATGAGCTACGGTGCCCAACCTACAAGAAATTCACATATACGATTTAAAGCAATAAAATAATTGAATAGAAATTTGAAAAGCATTCAGATTATTCAGTTTTTTATTCGACTTGAAACTTCCTTCTTTGGCTGGGCAACGAAAGACTTAGGCAACAAACTTAAACTTGCATGAAGGTTCCTGGAAAGTATTGGGTAAGATATTTTTTTTATACATAGTTATTTTTATGTCCAGAAGGGTATGTGGTTTTCTATCAATCAATTAATGATATTTGTTTGAAGCAAAAGACTTGTTTTTATAGAGAGAAACATTTTTGAACCCAATCAGTAAAATGGTTCGATGATTCCTGATCAAATTTTTTTTTTTTTTTACAGATTTCCGAAAATTTATACGCAAATTTTATTGTTTTGAAAAATAAGTTTTATACAGACAGACATTTTGTAATTATTGGATTTATATTAATAATCCTCTCTCATCCCCTATACATTTTTCTCATACTTTTATTATTATTATTTTATTCTCCAAAGTCTTACTAGTGCCCACATACAATATATGTGTACATACATACATACTTACTCGTATGTGTAGTGCAAAATCCATATGGCCCAAAAGTGTAGCGACCAACAACAAAAATCAAGCCACTTATTGCCACAAGGTACCGAAGGCAGTCCAGCATGTTGTTGCTTTTGTTGTTTTGCTTGGGCTCTTGTCGTGTTCGACTCAACTACAACAAAAAGTACAGACACACAACAACAACAACAACAACAAACAGGGACACACACACAAAAAAAGCGCCAAACGTTGGAGCGACAGAGACTCCATGAGGTTCGACACTGACTTCGACTTCGACTCTTGCACGTGATACATTCATCATGAACTTGAATTTGAATTTGAAGTTTAATGGTTAATCCGATGTGGTTGTAGTCACTGTTGTTGTTGTTGTTGTTGTTGTTGTTGTTGTTGCTTGTTGCTTGTTGCTTGTTGTTGGTGTAATTGTTGTTGGAGCCTGTGGCTTTGAATGTTGCAGTTTTTGTGTGGAAGTTATGTTGTTTGTGGTTTAGTTGGTGTAACTGTTGTTGAAGTTTTTGCTTCAAGTGTCTCTAAATGTTTCAGTTTTTGTTGCTGACTGCTGCTAAAGTTGACGTTTGGCCAGCACTTCTTACCTTTTGTCTTGGAGAGTCTCTTATTTAATTCTCTTTTTTTCTTCGGCTGCAGCTCAAAGCCAAGCAATGCAATCGTTACTTTTGTTGGCAGCGTTTGTTGAATTTGTTGTCACTTGTTGCCACTTGTTGCCGGAGTCTCTCGGATTATCAGCATTTTGCCGCACTATTGTATAACCCCAGAGTACCCGCTGAGTGCACAAAATATGTGTATATTCCTGCAGATCGTATCGGAACGGATCAGTGCGCAGCGCACACCCAAAGGTTTGCCCTGCTGACACGCCCCTCTCGGGCCAGTGTGTCTGGGAGGGTGAGTGGAGGGTCTTAACTAAAATACGCCCAGCCCAAAATCATAAACTGAGAAGCCAACACCAACTCTTGTCCCACAATCTTTTGTCTTTCGTGCGGTTACTGACGAGAGATGAGGGAGGTAACCTGCCAGGCAACAGCCAAACAACAAAAAATATAAAATAAAACACAAGCAAATCCCTTCGCAGGAATTCGAGAAAGATGAACACGAACACAGTTTCAGCCAATGCAATATTATATTATGTAAATTGATCTATTCAATTCAATGGATGATGTCTGCTAGATAAATTGACTTTTAAGTATTTAAATTGAAACAGAAAGAGCAAAGTACATAGATTCACGGACAAGCAGGAAGATGCATAAGCCGAGACATTTGTAGACCAAAAATAGAAGAAATTTCTTTACAAATTGGTTAGCAGCCAATTTTCGGATAACTCTAAAGAGATCTGCTGAAAAGGATTGGAACAATATTACATATGTATGTCCAAAAAACGATTATTATTTATCAATTCTCAAATATATTTACTCCATGTTTCCTCAAGTTTCTTGCCTTCTTACAGAGTACTTAAAATCTTTAAAATTTACCTTCTGGACATTCAAAAATTATACAAAAAAAAATTATTTCCTGCTAAACCTTCATCTAACATTTAGTTTGTTGCCCAAGTCTTTGGTTTCCAAGCAACACGCAGACGGTTTGCAGATGTGCAAAGTACACATAGAAACAAACTGTTTTTGTGTGATGTTAACCATATACATATACATACATATGTATGTATGTATGTATGTAGTGGAAATAAAAGTACATAATATAAAGCTATTTCTATGCAGAAAGATACATGTATGTACGAATTCTGAAACTAGCTCATTAATAATGTAAGCAGGTTTCCTTCTTTTTGAAAATTAGTTGAAAAACGTGCGCTTGACGCTTCAGTGCGACCATTGGGGACAGGGATAGGGGGGGGGTAGTTGGCCAGTTAGGGGCTTGGTACGGCTAGCCGGGCGCCCTCTTAACTGAATTATGAATAAAGTTATTTTCTGGCATTGTTGTTGTTGTTGGCTTTTGGTCGTTCGTGGTGGGCTTGATGGCCACGTTGGCAACTAATTTTGACCTTGCAAACAAATTTTAATTAAGTTTTATTTTTTATTTTTTTTGTACTCCATGTGCGAGTATAAATAGTTGTATACATATACCATAAAAAAGAAGAAGCAGCCGCAGCAGCAGCAGCAGCAACAGAAGGGTGTCAACAGCCCTGATGATGACAATGATAATTTGTAAGTTTAAGTTAATTTTTGTGCTACGTTTTGGCTCTCATATACTCGTACTCTCGTAGTCATACACGTACTTTAGTTGCCTCCAACTTGAACCATAAAAAAAGTGTGCAAGGAAAACAGCGAAAATGCCTCAAGTTCAACTGATAGTCAAAATGGACAACTTCCACACACAGCGATACGAGCAGATAGATTCTTTTTCGAAACAAAAGACTTTTACTTTGACTTTTATTTTTATTTTGTGATATCCCGACACTGAATTTGACATGGAAACCTCTTAGATAATGATAAAGACTTTCCTTTTCGTTCCTTGTTTCCAATTGTTGCTCATCTATGTAGTTATTCTTTTATATTCTATATCTAGATATATCTTTCTCAACTTATTTTCGAGGAACATTCTTCCTCACATTTCTTTCCATCCCATCAAACGCCCTTTTTTCTCTCCTTTGTCCTTCTATACCCACGCTTCTCCAGCAAGCTCTCTGCTTCGGATTGCTCCTCACGTCCGGATCTCCGTTGCATATTTTCAATTTTTGCATTTCCAACATAAATTAGCCGTCTCCCAGTGACCCCCAACACAGCACCGCCCCACAGGTCCCCTTCCCCAAGCCGGATTTACTCCCCACATCCACATCCAAGTCCACCCCTTCCACCTCCTGTTCCTGCCCCTTCCTGATCCCGGCCAGAAATAGACATCGGTTAGGACAAGAAGAGCAAGATTCGTGGCGTCAGAAAAGAACGTGGACACAGGGGGCACAAAAAAAGTGAAGCGTTAATAAAACGGCACAAAAGGAAACAACAATAAACAACGGCAAAAGGCAAGGCAAAGACTGGGCGGGGCGGGGCGGGGCGGGACGGTGCAGGACGGTGCAGGACGGTGCGGAACGGAGCGGGAAAGGGGAAGGAGGAATGTGGAGGCGAGGTTGGAGTCTGCAAAAATAATGGCAAAGGTGTAACCAAAGTCCAGGCCCAAGATGATCATCATGATGATGTTGTTGATAATGCAAAAGAACACGAGAAGAAGCGAATGAGAGAGAAGTGAAGGAAGAAGCAAAACCAAAGAGGATGGAGTAGGGGCGGGGCAGGAGGAGGCACTGGCACTGGCACTGGTTCGGACTCAGATTGGCGTTCGGTTTTTGTTTTTTGTTTTTGTTTTTGGTTTTTTGTGTTAAGCCAAAGCTAAGAAACAAAGGAATATCAGGCCTGAATACCGCAACTTCGCATGATCGCATAATCTCAGCCGATTTTGATGAAATTTTCCAAATTTGTGTAGAATTATTTGCTCATAAATATAGCAAGCAATTTGTGCAAATAAATATGTTTTTTTGGGTTCACTTAAAACACACACAAATTTTAAATTTTTAAATATGTAAAAGTTGCATGCACGAATTTCAAGCAGAAACACGTAAACAACCGAGAGGCGCGGCCGCATGACGCGGTAACCGCTGTAAGCCCACTATGGAAAGGGTATACAAAGAACCAACGACAGGCTGCAGCCCATGCCTCACTCTCTGTGTGTGTGTGTGTGTGTGTGTGTGTGTGTGTGTATGTGGGGTTTGGGCGTTGGGATTTGTACTGCAAGAACTTCTGCTGGTGGTGCTGGCTGTTGCTGTTGCTGCTGCTGTGTCTCCACCTCCTTCTTCATCATCATCATCATCATCATCATCTGCTGCTGTTGATGGTGGTGTGGTGGCTCTTCTACTTCATCTGCTTCCTCCGCTTTGGTCGCGTCTTCAATTGCTGCTGTTGCTGTTGTTGTTGTTGTCAGGCGTGTGCGGTGCGCGTTGAATCCGCTATAACAGTGTTAGTACGTTAGTAGGTATACAAACAGGTAAAACAGGTATTCCCTGCCGCTCTTCCATCATCATCATCGTCATCATCATCCTCCTCCTCCTTCTCTTCTTCTTCTTTTTCTCTGCGCCACTTCATGCTCTCTCTCTTTCTCTCTCTCTGTCTCTCTTTGCTTAGTTCACTTGAAGCATTATTTTAGCGACTCGCCGATGGTCGTCGATGACGACAATTGAGCAAATAAAGATAAAATGTAAAGAAAACAACAAGCCCACAAAGAGAGAAAGAGAGAGTAAGAGTACAGAGAGAGAGAGAGAGAGAGAGAGAGAGAGAAAGAGAGTTCTAGTGCATGCGCATTGAGGCCCAACAGAACTTGGCCCAAAGGAACACAGCAATTACCCAACACCAACCAGGAGGAGCCGGACCAGCGCCGACGATGCAGACAGTTAAAACGAGAAAAAGTTCTCTTCTTTGAGCCACACA
The DNA here is from genome assembly GCA_035043285.1 of Drosophila subsilvestris. Lineage (NCBI taxonomy): Eukaryota > Metazoa > Arthropoda > Insecta > Diptera > Drosophilidae > Drosophila > Drosophila subsilvestris. The sequence continues at coordinate 313,686 of JAWNNB010001044.1, forward strand.
CACACACACACACACACACACACACACACACAGAGAGGCTCTCGCCCACCCCACTCCCTTGACAGCCCCACCCAACCGCAAAAAAAGACAAAGCCAAAGTCAAGGTATTGGCTTGCTACTCGTAGCACTTACTACAAGTCGTCTATGCCTTTTGGTGTTTTGGTGGCCTAGGTCTGGGCCAAGAACATCTCAAGTACGAGAGCCAGAACACTGCTTCAATATGATGGCTGGCTTTTCGAATCCGTTGGAGAGAAGCATCAAAGAAACGGATGGAATTATGGATTCGTTATGTATGAAGTTGTTAAGGATTTTTCAAGCAATTCTAGATAAAGTTGCTGAACATAATAGCATTTTTACATGCATATGCAAAATGTAAGGAGAACTAAGGGGAGAATTCTAACACCATTCTCTTCGAAAGTAGTAAGTTTTTGAATATGAGAGCCGTAGGATTTTAATAGGATCTAAAAGGTCTATGAAACTTGCATTTAGATATGGAAATCTTTTGTTCAATCTATCATTACTTTGAGAAACTTTCAGTTTTAAGCTAATGCTTAACTTAATAGAATCAAACTTGAATCACTGTTTTAATTGTAGTATGTAAAATCTATATTTAAGAACATTAAAAGCATCGGTATAAATAAAGTAAGGTAACCGGGATTACTTTCCCTCTTTCTCTTCAATGTTAGCACAAATATTTGCAATAATTAAATGAATCAATATCATTCATAGGAACTAGCCCTAATAACTCACAATTGTATCCCAATTAAATAAAATCACTTCTGATTAAAGACCAATCAAAAAATCAAACTTCACTGGACACAGGGACATTCCAACATAATCGGTAATGAAAACGCTCATGATGAGATGACAAATGACACCCAACTCCCACTAATATGTATGTACATATACCAAACCTAAGCACAAAGGACATAAGCAGACTGTTAAAAAGAAACTAATTTAAAATAAAATAAAAAACAGATGGTATCAAGAATTCCGACTGAATTAGCTAAGCCCCCTACCCCACAAGCATACCTGACCAAATTGAAATTATCAGAACTATTACAATTACTAGAACTATTATTATTATTATGTTCTGAAATATTCCAATTCTCCTTGGTGTACGTTTTCTTAATTTTCCCAAATGTTCTAATGGCCATGGATAAAACCCCTTTGATTTCTTCAGCCAGAGACCTAGGCGCTCGAACAGCAGAACACTTTCATTTTGATAAATCCTTTTCCCATATATCCATTATTTTCAAATATTTATCTATGCATCTTTAAGTAACGGATAGATACATACATATCTTTCTACACGTAAATCGTCTATTGGTTTGCATTCGGCGCAAGTGTTCTAGGCATTTCCATATCATATGTACATAGCCTTGATTCCGAAAAGATAAAACAAATATTATGGGGGGTTCTTTGGCTGTTGGGACTTTTCCGACAGGCACCGAGAACCGAGGAGCCGATTGGCAAAACACTTGCATTTTGGCCAGTGAGGCGGCATTTGCGAGTGAGAGTGAAGTTGGCGCAGGAACAGAAGACAAAGAAGAAGAAGAAGAGGCTCTTCAGGAGGCTCCAACACTTTACTGCTGCCGCCGTTGCTGCTGCTGCTGCTGCTGCTGCTGCTGCTGCTGCTGCTGCTGCTGCTGCTGCTACCTCTGCCAGAGTCAGCGTCAGCGTCACGACATTAACATTGCTGCGCGCTGCCTCAACGGCAAAGTCACAGTCAAAGCCAAAGCCAAAAACAGGTTTTTATCTCTCTCTCTCTCTGTCTTTCTCTCTTTCTCTCACCTGTTCCCGCTCCCTTTCTCTCTCTCTGCCCACTCTGACTCTTCTTCTAGCAATCTCTCGCGATCGTTTGCTCTCTGAGCCGTGCTCTTGGTTGCGGATTCGGCTTCGGCAACAGCTTCGGCTTCGTATTTATTTGCCTTCGTTGCTCTCTGCCTCTCGCACTCTACACAGGTAAAAAGTTAGCTGTAAATTTGTTACGTCGCCGCAAAAGGTATAACTGTGTGCGCGTATTGGCTGCTCATTGTAACTGTGTGCGTGTGTTTGTACCTCTCTTGTGTGTGTGTGTGTGTGCGTACCACAGGTGTGCGCTGCTCAATTCGACGCGCTGAATTCGCCGTCGCTTACATCACTTTCCGCGACCTGCGAGTGTGTGTGTGTGTGTGTGAAATAACGTTAGTTATCCGTTGCCATCACACCTGTACGCGTCAGAGCAGCGTAGCGTTCTCTCTTTATCTCTCTCTCTCTCTCTGTCTCTCTTGCTGGCTATGGGCTATCTGTCGCTCTCACTGCCTGTTGCCTGTTGCCTGCTGCCTGCTGCTGGCAATCTTATTTGCCATTCTTAGCGCATTCTAAGCGCCAAGGCGAAGTCTCCTCCATAGTTTTCGTCTTCGTGCACACGCACACACATTTAAGAGCAGAGAGAGAGACTCACACACACACACACACACACACACACACACACACACAGATACACCTGATTCAGGGAGCGGGAGAGGCCTGTCTGCCGGCTCGTTAAATGCCTGCGCGCCTGCGGTGCCAACTATTTTTCCGTTTAATTTCGCTTATATGGTACTTTTTCCCAGTTTTTTTTTGTCCCCCCTCTTGCTATTTCTTCTTATTGTATTTTATCTCTTGTCTTATTCGTTGCTATACACGCACACGCGCACACGCACACACGCACTGATGATAATGATGAAATTCTTGTAGGGCCCCTGGACTATTGGAATTTTCGTAGCTCCTTCGAATGCCATCAAATCAAATGACTTAGGACACAAACTTGCTGGTGGCATGCAGAATATGTGTGCATGTTCGTATGTATGTACATATATACACACACACAAACGCACACATATTTAGATATTCAAGCAAATTTGTATGAAGTTTCCTTTCCCTTCATACATATCTTATACATATGTAGATATTCGAAAATCAGAAATGAAATAGGAAAGCAATCAAATGGTTTGCAAAATGTTATTAAATTAAGGAAAATGTTGTTTAAATCAAACCAAACCAGATTAAAAATGATCTCTATAAATTAATTAATTTTTTAATTAAAAAAAAAATTCCTTACTTAAATTTAATATCTTATTTATTTCATAACAAAAACCATCCACATATTAGAAATAATACACAAGAAATATCATCTCATAATGCACGCATTTAAGCCTATCAAAAAATTTGAACTTGGCATAAAAATAAAAAATTAAAAAATATTTAACAATATGAACGAAGGGAATGGCTCAACATAATATCGATTCGTATTGCACCTACTCCTCCTTTGATTTCAAGAGTAGAGGAGAGCAGAGAGCAGAGAGCCAAAGCCACCAACAAGAAGAAGTGCCCAAGAAGTAGTAGAAGAACAGGCAGTAAAATCAACCTCTAAGTACAACAAGTACAGCACACACACACACACGGCGAGAGAGAGAGAGAGAGAGAGATGAAGACAGAAATACTTGTACAAGTAAAACCATCTCAACCGGCAAATGGCCAAAGCAAAGAACAAACATCATGATGATGATGATTATGATTGCCTCTACCTTGACTCTGAACCAACAAGTTAGGCAACACGCTCACACACACACACATGGCTGACATGCACACAGATACGATGCTCGTAGGAACACACAGGGAATGAACGAAAAAAAAAACAACAACAACAACAACAAAAACTGCATGAGAAACGTTATGTGAGCGAAATGAAGCAACGCACACAAAACACTCTCACTCTCCTCTCACACACAGGTGCTCTGTGCTCTGTGCTCACGATACGGCGGCTCTCACCTACAGAACGGTAAGCCGTAAGCCGAACGGAGAACGGGAGAAACAATCCAGAGCCGAAGCTGAAGTCGAAGCCTATGTTGAAGGCGAAGTCGAAGTCTCTTCTGACTCATTTTGTACGAAAGCGAAGTTCTGATCTCTCTCTCTCTCTCTCTATCACGCTCTCTGGTCGCGACTTACGGTGTTTTGCGTTTGGGCTCGACAAAAACGAATTCGCCCCGTTTCAGCGTGTGCACCGTTCGGTTCGGTTTGGTTTGCTTCGGTTCGGTTCGGGGCAAGCCAGGCGACCGTCTAACCTAACTGAGTTTTTTGTATCGCACGGCGAGATCGATCCGTGGATGGGGATCCGTGTGTGTGCTGTGCTGAACGGCGGACGACTTTGGCCTAACTGCTCAGCGTCTGGGACCGCTCGAATACAGTAAGTGGCGAGCCGGCGTTGTGAATGCACGTGTTTTCGCTTCAACTCACCTGAGCGCTCTCACCTGAGCTCACCCCCTCCCACCCTCGCACACAACGGACACAAAACAAAGCACACACATTTCAAACACACAGAACGTATGACAAGATCCGAAATTCTGTTCAACTAAAAACAAAACAAAAACCGCGTGAACCGCAACTCCAAACAAAAAAAAACAAAAATATATACTGTGAAAATACTTTTCGTGTATTGTGAGAACAAAAACCAAAAAGAAAAACAAAACTAAAAATTAAAAATGAAAAACTAAAACTTACGAAATTTTTTCAAGTTAATTTTTTGCAAGTGCTTCTGACGAGGAAAAAAAAACACAAGAAAAACAAACAAACAAAAACACCAAAAAAAAAACAAAGAAAAGAAAAGAAAAAAACACACCAGAGAAGCCACAACATGGATTATTTATAATGAAGAAGCCCAAGCAAAGGTTGACTTGAGCTTCAGCTCAGGATACAAACAGCAACAACAACAACAAATATCTATATAAAATTGTATCTGCGCTATTATTATTTTTTTTTCGTTTGCACAACACAGTGGGCGGGGCAAGGATCAAACATACACACACAATTGGATTAGTGTTTTGTTTATTCGGGAACCCTTTTGAAGAACACCCACTCTCCCACTCTACCCCACTTGCGCGTCTCGTCGCGTCACGCGTTCCGTTGGCTGTCGATCGTGTTAATCGCTCGGCGATCGTTAATCGTGTATCGTTAATCGTTAATCGTTAGTCGCCACCACCATGCCGAAGATCTTCCTGATTAAAAACCGCCTGCATCAGCAGCAACAGCGCCTGCTCGAATCACAGAACCTGCTGCAGCACAAGAGCCAGGACGATGACCGATGCCTGGTGCCGCCGCTCAGTCCCCATGGCTCTGGCTCTGGCACACCGCACTCGCCCTCGCCATCGCCATCGCCCGCCCATCCCCATCCAGAGCCGCAGGGTCAGCAGGGTCAAACGTCATCGCCATTCCAGCAGCAGGATGACCAACAGCCGCTGAGTCTAACGCGAAAACGCTTCCACCATCGCCGTCACTACTTCGGACAGTCGCGTCACAGTCTCCTCATAGACCATGGACTCAATCTCAATCTCAATCCCAATCAAAATCAGAATCAAAATCAAATTCAAAATCAAAACTCTACGGAATTGGATGTCGATCACAACACAGCATCAAGCGAAGTTCAAAATGGTAAGTTAATATCATACATACATATCTAAGAGATAGTCTGGCAGAAAGATGCTCAAGATATTCCACATTCTGATTTAGATTTAAGTTCTTTTTTTTGGGGTTAGAGAGAAACATTTTTATTTGTCCTCGCGGAATGATTGGCATGCATATCCCAAAGGAATTTCATGTCTTCAGATTTTGGTTTAAGCTATTTTTGGGATTCCTTGTGCCATCTTTTTGCTATTATTTGGGTTCTAAGTATTTAGAAAAAAATTCGCTTTGATGTTTCAAATTTGCTCTGCTCAAAGAATTTCTTTCTTTGCCTTTGCCACTCCCAATATGATTAGCTTTAGTTATTGAATCAAAAGGAATTCTCATTCGCCATTTAAATGGTTAAATAATTGCCACAAATCTGTCAGGTCAGTCGGAGAATCAGCACAAAAGTGCCATACAAAATGACATATCTATTGCTTGGAAATCTTTTCAATTTTAAGTTGTTCGCTTTTCGGTTAGATTTACTTTACGTTTTTTTTTACCCGTTTGTTGTTGTTCTCCTCCGGTATTCGCCCACACCATGACGATGATCCCTCTCTCACCCTCCCCAATAATATATCCGTCTGTCTATCTATCTACCATTCTCTCTTGCTACAAAGCCAGGGCTTACTTCAACATCAATCACTTTCATTGAATTTCGTAAGCGTTCTGTTCCCCAGCTCTCCAGCTCCCCAGCTCTCCAGCTCCTCCAGCTCCACCAGTCTGTGTTCTCTGGTGTCTGTTTTTTTTTCTGGGGCTCAGATTCAAATTCGGATTCGGTTCTTATATAATCGCCCAGCATAAGAAATGATTATTAAGTCATTTCGTTTTTCGTATTAGAATATTGGGGAACTTTCATTGGGGTCGTTGAGAGCGTTTTATTAATGAATATCGTTTCGATTTTCTGAAAGTGAATTTCATTTTGGAGGTTCTTCCACCTCTCACCTCTGCCCCTGCGCTCTCGGTCAGGTTTGCTGCCTAAGTTCTTTTGTCTTCCACGTTCTTTTGTCTGGGCATTAATTATATAGTGTATATATTATATGCCAGATACATACATACATACATATATCCATCTGTAGCTTCAACAGAATTATTATCATCTTCGCACGCCACACTCATAATTTTGCTTCCCCCCCCCCCCTACCCCTACATGGGCATGGGCATGGGCATTATATTTCATGGTTATACATTTTTTTTCTTACATTTATTAAATTAAATAACACGTTGCCTTGCGTTCCTGCAGTGCAGCCCCTCGTTACCCTTCGTTCCAGCAGGTCTATCTTACTATCCATTGTCTCCTACTTCTTTTTCCACTTTAAAATGTATTTTGAACGCTTCCGTTGGATAATTTTATGCGTTTTCTTAGCGGATATTGTAATGGTAGGCTATTTTGAAGGCAAATCGCTGGGCCACCTCTTTGAACACAAGCCAAAGATTGTCTTTTGTTCCATCTGCAAAAGATTTCTTTGAGTCCAGATCTATCCATAGGGAAATTAGAACTCTTAGTTTTCTTTGTATTCTCTTTGGCTTGAATTTAACTTTGGTCACTCCACAGCTTTCTATGTTTATTTTTGCAATCCCTCTTCTTTTCGTTGGGGCTTTGGTCACACTGAAATCTGGCTCTTCGTTCCAACTCAACTTACAACTATTTTGTATTTTTTTTTTTGTATTTTAGTCTGTGGGCTGTGGCTGTGCCCATGGCCAAGAACTTCACTTCACACACAGCCACAGTACAGCCACAATGGCAAAAAAAAGAACGCAAAAAGAACCAAACGAACGAACGAGCGGAGGGATACAAAGAATTATATAACTATAGCAAAGTACAAGCTACTAAGAGCCCCACACACAGACATAGACATAGACATAGAGAGAAATATCCAACAATCTTGGCCAACAGCAAAAGTACAAGTTGCCAAAGAAGAAGCGAAACGAGTGTAGAGCAGCATAGACCAAGATCATCATCATCATCATCATCATAGGAGGAACCCCAGGTTCAATTTCGAATGGAATGGAAAGGAATGGGGATAGTTAAGGAAAGGAAAGGAAAGGAACGCAACGGAACGGGGAAGTGGTAATACTGATGGGTGGTGTGGTGTGCTGTGGTGTGGTGCGGTGTTCGTCTGCCATTTGGCCTAAGCAAAGTCAAGGCAACAGGCCATAAAACTTGTAGAACCAGTAAGAAAAAAAAAGAAGAAAAAAGAAAACCAAAGACGAAGCAGAAAAGAAGAACACGATCAAGAGCCACAAGAACCAAGAACACACCAAGAAAAGCTGAATGTTGAAGGGCCTTGGAGGATGATACACACAGCCTGGCACAGGGGGAAACGACAACTGTAGAGTAGCGAAGAGCGAAGAGCGAAACGCGAACAGAGAGAACCGCAACCAAGAAACATGTACAGTGAAAGCTCTTTGGGTGCCCAACACCCCCGCTGATGATGGAACTATGAATGTGTGTGTGCTTCCCCTTGAGGCCAGAGGCCCTGCTCCTTGTCCACTATCCACCATTCCAGCTGTCTGCTAAGTTTATTTCGGGGCAAACTTCCTGTCCATCCATCGATCCATTTCTCTGTCTCAGTGGCCGCAAGTAAAAGTCAATAAATAACCAAACGGCAAAGAGGAAATTCATTGATGAGCCATCATCGATAAAGATACTAAAAACAAAAAAGAAAAGAAAGGCCAAAAGAAAACCAGGGGCACATTCATTGTTCCATGCAAATTCTGCAGCTGTTAGAACAAAGCCAGCACCGAGCACCGAGCACCGAGGCGCCGAGCGCAGATCGCAGAGCGAACCAGCGAACACATTTTGGCCAACTTCAATTGCACGCAGAGTTTACTCTACACGCAGATGTTACAATCATTGAGCGGAAGTTAGCGAAAGGTTCCCCCCTGTCAAAGTAGGTGTACGTACCGCTTGCCGATGGCAGTCCCAAGATGCGCGAGTTTGAGGTTCAGCGAACCCTCTGGGGGAAACACACACATACACAAGCAAAAAAAAGCAAAAGTCAAGTAAAGAGAAAGAGAAAGAGAAAGAAAAGAACAAAAATTTGCTATTACTACTTACTGTTACTTAAGAGCAGTTTTCTATGGAAATCACCACATCAATTTCAATTCGAATTAATCGATTCTCTGGGAGCCCGCGCGCGCTCCTCTAATTGGAGGGCAGATAATCTTTTGATTGTGTGATGTGCAATTCATTTGATGGCTCAAAACTTGGAATAATATTAGTAGAAATAACTTTGAAATGATTCAAATCAAGTAAATGATTTTCAAGGTATCAAACGAATGCAAAACTAAAAATACCAAAATTTATTAAAACTAACATTTCTGTACCGCTACCTGCACCCATCTGCATAGGCATTTATCGAATTAAATATCCTTTGCCAATCATGTTTCAAATTGACAAAACGGTTTTGTATCTTGGTAAATATTCCCAATAGGCCAGGCCAGGGCGCGGCATCTAATTCCATTTCCATTTCTACTCACAATTTTTATTTTCTACCGTTTGTTTTTCTATTTTTCCTTTTCCTCAGCGTCTTTATGTGCATGTGGAAGTGTGTGTGTGTGTGTGTGTGTTTTTTTGGCATTAGTTCTACCTGCCGAATGTCGAGGAGAGACTCTGATAAAACAATGCAGTTTGTGGTGTCTCTACCTGTGCCGTGGGCTCCAGAACCCTGCTCCAGGCCCAGGCCCTGCTCAAAGTCTGGCGATAATCTCTCACACACAGACAGAGAGAGAGAGAGGAGAATATATATTTGACAATCGGAATAAAGGCACTGGAAGAACTGAATGGGTCGGAGAGAGGGGGGAAAAAGAGAAGTGGAAAAGGGCAGAGAGTGTCCTGAACACACACACAAACACCGTTCCGTTGATAACGCTCAAAGCTGAGATTTATTTGTGCAGTGAATCGACAAGAAGTAGAAGGAGGAGAAGGAGGAGGGGGCGAAAAAGAAGAAGTAGAAGTAAAAGAGGAGAAAATACACAAAGCACAAAGGAAGGCAGCAGCAGCAGCAGCAGCAGCAGCAGCAGCAGCAGCATGGGCAGAGAAGAAGAGCAACAGGCAGAAGTACGACTCAAAACAGGTCTCAAGTGCTCGGCTCGGCAGCAGCCGCTTCGCTCCACTGCGGCCAAACAGACAGAAAGAGAGAGATAGCTATAAAAGAATGAGAGAAAGAGACAGCCACAGACACAGTGAAGAAGAACAACAGTAAGAACAACAGCAAGAGAGAGAGAGAGAGAAAATACATTTGAAAAAGAAGAAAAATAATAATAAAAAAAGAATTAAAAGGAAGCCGAGGGTTTTGGTATGCAGCCGCTGATGGAAGCAGTTTAATATTTCAAACAGTAGAAAATCAGTACTAAGTAGGAGTAACAAGCAGTAGAAGAAGCAGGCGAGGCGCTGCTGGAGCAAGCAGTAGAAGAACCAGGATGAAACAGTTGAGAAAGCAGTAAAAGTATAAGTAAAAGAACAGTACAACAAGCAATATAAGTAGAAGTATAAGTATAAGTATAAGAACAGTAGGCGCTGCTGTATAACAATAGAAGCAGTAGGAGAACCAGCAGGCAAAAAATACCTGAGAAAAGCCTCGCTTTGGCCCTGCTGCTGTCGCAATGATCATCAGCGCAATAACAATGATCATTATGATGATGATGAGGGTGATGTTAACGATGATGATGATGATGATGCGTAAGGTGTGTGTGTGTGTGTTGTTTTTTCTTCTCCACTCCGTGTCTCTCTCTCTCTTCCTACTTCTCTTTTTGGTTCTGCTTGCACAGCATGAAAATGCATTTTTCTATGGTTTTCAAGCCACTTCTAATTGAATTATATTCCGACATGGATACAGCAGCACCATGAGATCCATTTGATCTACACTGTAGAGCGGTGGGCACGTCCTTGCTCCCAACTGCACCCATTGCTCCCACATGACGCGGCATATTGATGCTCAACTCAAGGCGTGGATAAACAACATACATGTCGTGCGCATGACAGGGTACAGTATGTACATTGATAGTCACTGATTGTTACACACATACATATGTAAATACACATGGGCGAATCCTTAATTAGATCTCATCAATTCAGTTCCAATTTAATCAGATATCTTTTAAAATATCTGAAAACACACTGAATATACATATGTACATACATACATACATAATTAAATTAAGGAAACCCTGGATATCTCGCATCTGTCTTCAATTTTGCACAATCTCAGGATGAAAAATGAAAAATTCCATAAATAACTCGGCAGTTGGCAAATAAAAATGTGAACAAGAAAGATTACCCAAAAACATATACATATGTACATACATATGCACATATGTATGTATACACAAAGTGTCAATAACTTTTAAATTGTTTTGTGGCTTATCCATCGCAAAAAAAACGTAACAACAAAACAGCCAAAAACAACAACAAAAACACGAGTATTTTATAATTTGAAATGTTAATTTTATTATTATTTGTATTATTATGATAAACTTTTATTGGCGCCAAGAGGTAACTCGTTTTTGTGTATTTTTAAATTTCGATACGCTCGAGATTATCTTTGTATTATTTCATTTTAAGCGCATTTGTATATGATTCGAAACAGCAACAATTAATATAGAACTTGTTTTCAGTCGCTGCTCTGTTCAAAAGTTAACTGTTTTTGTGTGAAATATTTGCATGTTTTTTGGAAGAAGATCAGCAAACACGTCTCGACCCGTCTCGACATCAAATTCTATTCAAAATGTATGCCTACTTAATCCACTTCCATGTTGAACTCTTTGTACAAATCTGCTCACATTATGTGTTTAATTTTTTGTGCCCATCCCCATATGAATTCCCCATTGCAAACATGATTTATTTATTCATTGTATGCAAAACAATTTCCGCTTTGACTGTGGGCAGCGGGTAGGCCTCTAGTAATACCTTGATATCGAAGTTTACATTCCATCCAGAAGGATGGTAAATATTGTATCAGAAATCATACAAAATGAAGATGCAAATTTAAGAAAAATTACAAGTAAATATCCTTTGAACCATGAGATTCACTCTCTTTGGAGAGAAGACACCTCTCAGATCTCTCAACGAGGGATCTACAAAGGCGACAACGCGTTGTGCCCCAGCAAAAAGCATTAAACAGTTGCATATAAAAATAAACATACATATATAGTATATACGGTTCATACATACATATGTACATCTGTATGTATGCTCTTTTCAGGTCAGGGTTGACTTGTGACTGACTAAATGAATGAATGAATGACTGCATGAAACTGCATTTAGCTCGGCCACTCGGCCCGGCCCGTTCGTCTCTCTCTCTCTCGCTCTGGCTGCATGCACGACTAACTAAAACATTGACAAGTTGTACTATATAGCGATACGATACGATACCCCTCCCCGCAGCATCTCGCATATGCGTTAAACACATTGCACTGCTGCTGCGCTGCTGCGCTGCTGCACCTCTGAACTGGTTTGTCTCTCGTGCCTGCCTGCCCGCCTGCCTGCTGGCTTGACAAACGCAGCCATTGACAAACTGATCAACTGAGCGGCAACTTCATTAAGCTTATACATACATACACACACATACAACTCTGTTTATCTGTATTTATTTTTATTTTTTTTGGCAACTCTTCTTCTTGTTAAAGCCATACTATGTGAAATTTTATGGCTGTTCGATTTTTTTGTTGTCGTTGAAAGAAATTTCATCAGCCAAAACAAAACAAAGACAAATCTTTTGTCTCATTCGGAAATTGTGCAATTTACGCATCAACCAGTTGAAAGTATCTCTCCCTCTACTAATAGGGATAGACCCCTGCCCCCCCCCCCCCCCTCTCTTTTATCTTGGGTATTGGTCAATTATGTTTGAAACTTTTAAGCCAATGAAATTTGTGAAATTTTTTTTTCCATTTCGTTTTTGATTTCTGTTTGGTTTTGCATAAAATTGAAATTTGTGTGTGTCCCCAAAAAAAATAAATAAATAAATATACCGAAAATGTGTTGCCAGAAGATGTCAAGGCAGAGATAATGTCAGATGATTATGAGAAAAGCCTAGTACACAGATCCAAAAACTGTTTGGTAGCGAACTCATGTCATATAATTCGCTAGCGGCCATGTGGTGTGACCAGAGGTGTGCACTGCATTCCGTACGGTTACACTGCTCAGACAAATGCTTGGTTTTGTTAAAAGTTAATGAAATGCACTTCTTCGGCTGGGGTCGCTCTTCCCCAGGCATATCCTGGGCTCCCCAATATTTTATTGGCAAGGTAGTTTGTCTGACTATCAGCAGCAGAAGATAGCGACACCGCCCGTGCCGACCACCGTAAGGACAACATGTTTGAAAACCATATTTGATTTATATTCATGAAAATTAATAAAAATAATATATTATAATATCCGTATAATTGTCCTTCATATAGTGCTGCATTAATGAGTTTCTATTTGTGTTCATTATTTCAATATCTCATTTTGTTTTTTGCTCTCATATTGCAGTGGTTGCTTCGAACTTGCTAGCAAATTAAATGCAATTTATATAACTTTACAGGGGGTAGAAAGATACCAGCAATTCCAGCAAATACTATGGGATACTTTTCTAGTATATACCGACCCTGTTTTTTCTGGAACTGAGTACTGCCTTCCGTACAGAGCCTAGAAAACAGTTTTCGACCAAAAAATTTCTTATCGGTTTCATACGAATATCAACCCTGATTCTGTTCGCGAGGTGTTTTTTCGGAACTGAGTACTAGGCTAAAGGTGCAACTAGTTCCGCTTTGAAGTGCCTTTGAAGTATGGATGTTCCCCCCGGAGTGCTTAGAATATAGTATATTCCCACCTTACATCCCCTCGTACATTTCGATGCACAATATGTAATGCAACATGCATACATACATAGATACATTGACACATGTCAAATATTTCAATATCAAGTTCGTTGCCTAAGTCTTTAGTTTCGATTCCGTTACGTGTAATTAATTTATTTATTGGTTTTTGGGTGTGGGAATGGGCGGAACTGCAACTGAAATTACCAACAAACTCCAAAAGAGCCAGACAAAAGTGGGGGGTGGCATGAAAATACAACAAAACTATAAATAATAAAAAGCCAAGTAGTAAATGATATGCACACACACACACACACGGACAACAGTGGGACACACACATGAAATTAAGTTAAAAAAAAAAATGGAAGAAAAAAAATCTACCGGTTTTCAAGGTTAGGCTGCTTTAACTGTATTAACACCGGGTCCGTAATCACAGCAGCAGAGCAGCAGAGCAGAGCAGATCAGAGCGCCAGCAGTGGCAGCAGCAGTGGCAGAGAAAAGTTACGTCATAATGAACAGAGCGGCAACAGCAGCAACAGCAGCAACAATTTTTCTTGCGGTTTTGGCTCATTTAATTTTGGTTGGGTTAACGCGCGGGAGGGAGGGGGAACAACGAACGCTTGGCGCTTGAATGATGGCATCGGGGTAAAGCGGCAAAACGCCGAATGCTTGTGTGGGGGAAGCGACAAAAATATATAAAATATTTATACGCATAATTTAATATTTGTAACAAAAAAACCAAAAAAACAAAAAACAACAAAAATGGGTGCATTTCAGGTAAACGGGAGAGAGAAATGTTTATGGAGAGCGGAATAAAATAGAGATGAGTAAAATGAGAAATGGAGAACTGGAGAACTGGGAAGCTGTGCAGCTAAGAGGAAGGATGGGTGTTTTACCCATCATAATAATAAGGGGACACTGATAGGAGGCGCTCAAAATAATGGATACAGTAATAATGGTAACAATTAAAAGGGGTTACAGTGAGAGTGGGTGTGGGGTACAGTCAGCTGCATAGCTGTATACCGTTCCTTCATTTATACTCCTATACGAGAGTACTCCCTCTCCTTATTCCTCACACAAATCTCACTCCCTGTATCACTCCCAGCAACACGTTTCAGTTTCGTTTTTCGTTTTCTGTGTGTGTTTACTGTATGCAAATGTGGGTCAGAAACTGGCAGACGGCGAACTCTCATCTCTCCGCTGTTGCCTCTCGGTTGTTGCCGCCTGCATCAACAACAAAAAAAAAAAACAAAAAGTTTTGTTAGTATTTACAGTTAAAACAAGCCATAACGACACTTGCCATGTCTCGCTCTTTCAGTGCTCTTCTCTCCTTTTCTCCCTCTTTCTCTGTGTAGCAATAAATATTGAGAGCAAGAGTGAAGCAAGCTTTGCTCATCATCATTATTGATTTTTTTGTTGTATTTTTTTGCTTAATTTAATCGTTGTAGCCGCTTTTTTTGTGTTGACAGACGTTGATAGTATGTTGTAATCGGGGCCTATATAACGGTTTAGGAAGGTCAACCAGATGCCAGTAGTTGGTATGTAAAAATGCATATGTATGTAGATAAAGGGATGTATGTATGTACATATGTAAGGAAAGGATCAACCGAGTGGTAGCAGGAACAACAGGTGGCAGATGACAAAACTTGAAGCTATAAATATTTAATACCAGCAATGAATCCTTCAAAAAACGAAAACGAAACCAAATTGAATGTACGAGTAACATTCATAGATCGTTTCAACATGGTCTACACTGGAACAGAGAGTATGATGCACCAAAGATAGCTTGCCACTTAATATCAAATCTACATATATGTATGTATGTAGTTACATACGATATGTACATATACATATGTGCATATATGTATCCATGTACGTTTGATGAGTGTTTCCGTTATATTTAATTATAGTTTTAGTCATTATCGCAATACGAAATTCAATCAGCGTCAACTTTGAAGCTGTGAAACTGACCCATACACACACACATGCGACACTGTACACACGAAATACGACCATACGACCATACGACATAGTATTGCTCATTGAGAAGCTTTTTAGAATGAATATATTATATGCGTTGACCTAAATTTTGTGTCTCATTTGTTGTTTGCCATTTTGAGTGTGTGTGTGTGTGTGTGTGTGCACAAAGAAGCATGCTAAATAGCTACTAAAACTATACAAATGCATCGTGTGGAATTGAGCGAATGACTGACTGACTGACTGACTGACTGACTGACCAACTAGAATGACAAACTGAACTGAAGGCTATCCATGTGAACATGTGTGTGTGTCTGTCTGTCTGTCTGTCTGTGTGTGTGCTAATTGTTACAACCAATAGAGCCGCATATGACATATGCTGTATGAATTTGCTATGTACAGTAAACAATCGAATTGTGTATCCAAATATACATACATATATAAATAAATATTTTCAGCATTCCCTTAAACGAAACTTCACTGTACTCCCAGTGTCTCTTGACTGTTGACTGTTGACTACGACTACCTTACCTACCCCAACGTACTACCCGTACCCGTACCCCTACCCGTACCCATTCAATATGTACTGTAAATTTATACATAGAACCGAAAAGCGATTTTCTGTACAAAGTTCGTGCATGTCTCATTAACATTTTACTACAACAGGCTAGGTGCAGCCTCCCTCGTCTCTAGTATATCATTGTTGTGTGTGTGTTTTGGCTTACAAATCATTTAACGCAATTGCGTTAAAACTTTGCCCCATTCAAAATCCAGATACAACAACTAAAAAACAAAAGCGAAGACAACGGGTCGGACAAACAAATAAACAAACAAACACACACACAGACAGACAGATAGACAGCCCGTTTCGTTTCGTTTTGGTTTTGGTTTTTCTTCGGCATTTTGTTAAACAGTTTGTTGCACTTTTGTTTAGAGCGTCCTCGTTTGGTTTCGAGTCAGTCAGCGCAAGTGAAGAAGAGTAGGGCTTATGGCTTATGCTATGGCTATGATAAGTGAGGTTAGCTTTATTGCACAACTGTACTTTTGGGCCACAGCTGATGATGCAACGGCAGCGCCATCTGTTGTAAGGACTGTTGCTATGCCAAACGCCATCTATTTATTTCAATGTCAAATGTAGTTCAAGTCAAGTCCAAGCCTGATCTGTGGAGCGAGAGAGAGAGAACCGAGCTGAGCTGCGCTGCGCTGAGCTGGTGCACAATACGCAATGTAAACGAGTCCGATGCAAAGAGAGCAAGGTTAGCATTGATATTAATACCAAAAAGAGCAACAAATTGAAACAAATACAAACATAAATTACTGCATTAGAACAGTCAACAACAGTCAACAACAACAACAAAACAACAACGAATCATCGTAAATAAAAGCAACTGTAATTAGCAGCTGCATATGTTAGAGTCGCTTTTTCATGTTGGTGTTATTTGTTATTGTTGTTCTTTGTGTAGTTGTTGTTGGTGTATTTTGTTCTTGTTGTTTAGTTTATGGTGTAACTGTTGTTGGTGTATTTTGTCTCTGCCGCTTCTTTTGTTGTTGTAACTGTTGTAGTTGTTGATTTAACTTATTTTGTTGTAACTGTACATATGTATATACATATGTACATACATACATAGTAGTTAACAAAATGTTGCCGCTGTCGTGCTATACACACACACACACACACACACACACACGAAATGCTGATGTCAATGTGGTTTGCAATTTAAGACGCTTCAAAGCGAAGGCCCTGAGCGCTGTTGGTGGAGATGATGTGAATGTCGATGATGATGATGATGAGCAGCGATATCTCACAACACACAACACTAAATGCTTAAACAACATTTAAAAACAGCAACCACAAAAAGGCACGCCAGGCAGTAACAATTCGATGCATTTCTGACCTTGAAATATCAAGCAGTGCCAAAGCAGCAGTAAAAACCGTTCAGCTATCAAAGCAGTGCAAGCAGGCAGAGAGCGCAAGCAGATTGCGCTTTAGATCTTGGGGCCCAGCAAGCAAGGGCAGGTCTAGGTCTATGCGTAGGTTTATTTTATTTCTTATCCAACCAAAAAATATAAGTAAATCAGAATTCGTTTTACCCTCTTTACAATATTTAACACAAAAAACCAACAAAACCAAAGACTTGGAAAGAAAACTTGAAGCAAGAACAAGCCCAAAATATGTGCAACTTTTAAATGGTTCCATTCCAAGTCCAAGTCTCTCTTTGCACCGAAACGAGAGCAAAACACAAACAAAAATAAACGAAAACAAAACTCCAGCGCCGAAAAAAAAAACACCAAAAAGTAATTAAGTTAAACGAAATTATTTTGTTAACGCGTCGGCAATTTATAATTCATATACTTATACGCATATACATATACATATAGATATGGGGTATACATACATACATATAAATATATAGTTATATATAGCAATCAAGATGGGCAGATTTTCGGGCATCGATAAGACTTAATTGCACGGCACTTAATGCATTTTAAGTCGCGTCCACAGAGCCAGACAACACGGGAGATGGAGATGGAGATGGTAACCCGAGACGGAAGGGCCTAATAAAGACCTTGGAAAGACCCTTAGAAATCGAACTATCAACAGCAGCTGCCCCACACCGCATCCGAAAACTGTTCGAAAACGAAAAGCAACGGAAGAGGAAGAGCCAAAAGCCAAATTGGGCGTTAGAGACAAATTCATTTAAGCAGAGTGAAGAAACAGAGACAAACAGCAGAGGCAAGGGAGAGGGAGAAGCGCTTAGGCAATAAATTTATAGACTGCCCGCAAGGTTCCAGGGCCAGATCTTGATCAGAGCTGGAAACAGAAGGGGGGACAACAAAAAAAAACACAGAGAATCGAGGATCGGATCGTGTTGCAAATGGGCTGGAACCACACTTCAGGTCAGGGTATGGGGTATGGGTATGGGTATGGCCAGTGTTCGGTATCCCTTTCGGCATTAGAATTGCTAAATGCTACAAGCACCAGGCAGAGCGGAAAAGGGTTCGCTGTTTAAGCTTTTACACTACACTACATAATTTGTTTTTGAATTGTCAGAGATAGATAGAGAGAGGAGAGAGAGAGAGAGGAGGATTAGGATCCAGGGGAACGATGGGGAAAGCACCTGTTAGAAGCTCTGCGAGGACTCGCCACTTCCTTCCTGCTGCCTGGGTTGCCTTTCTTCAAACGGATGCATTCATCAATTTGGCAGGATCGACCCCAAACAGGAAGCTTCTTTGACAAGGGTCCCGATCTCAGTCACAGTCCCAGTCCCAGTGCCAGTGCCAGTCCCCGTCCCAGGCATCTGCTATTGATCAAGGTGTTCCTATTCTCATTCTCTCCATATCGTATCTTTTTGTGTGCTGTGGACTCCTCTCTCTTGCTTTGTTCTTGAAAGAAATGCACTTGTCACCGCATCGCATCGAATGGTATCGGAATGGAATGGAATTGATTGGCTGTCTGTCAGCTAATCGATGACACTTTGCACTCGCATATATTTCCATCTCATTCTGCTCATCTCTCCCTCTCCGTCTCGCATCTCCCTCTGCCTCTCTATCTCTTTATTTTTCAATGGATTTCATGCCGTTTCATGCTCTATTAAATTTGGTTTGACATTTGCAATCTTTTTTTTTCTCCTTTTTTCTTGTTTTTTTTTTTTTGGTTTGTTTTGCGAAAGCATACAAATTTGATGGGTTTTATAGATACACACATACATAGATGGAATGATGGTTCAGTGATTCAGTGGTTTAGTGTGGGGGCGGTGGGTTGCATTCGCTGGCCAAGTGGGTGAGGGCCTAAATAGGTGATCCGTTTCAATTGGCGGAGGGGGGGGGGTTTATTTTCTAAAGACATATGACATTGAAAATGTTTAAGAAGCTTCATTTTGTACGATAAACAAATAAGAACGAGCACCTGTTGCATGTCTCTGCAGTTGGTTGCTTCTTACAGCTATTGAGGTTAAACGCTTGATCATCTAATAATAATGGTCTAGGTCTATTCATGCAACAAAGATTGTGTGTGTGTGTGTGTGTGTTTGTTTGTTTTTGAGGCCCTAACTTAAAACGCAGCCTTAAACGCTTTTGCGGTTCCGACATGGGTTGGGTCTGTGTTCACTTTGTTGCTGTCGCTGAGTATGTAGGTATGTACTTAGGTACATTATTTACTTACAATATATCCCCCGCCTTCCATGTACATGGGTAGAGCTGCTTGACAACGTTCGTTGTCGTTGTCGTTCGCCGTTGCCGCCTCTGTCAACGTGTTTGGCATTTACAATTAGACACACAGAACCCCAAGATGGGCATGGGGGGGCTATGGGGGGGGGGCCTATGGCGGGACCTGAAGAAGAATCAGCTTCAAGCAGAAGACTGAAGAGGGGACTGTCGTCATCGTCGTCGTCGTCGTGCATGACAGGAATTCCAAATGCGATAAGCTCAGAATGCGTTTGGAATTCGATTTTGCATCCACACCGTATCTTTCCGTCTCTTTCCTCTGGTATTTTTTTGTTTTTTCTTCTTTTTCTATAACTTTTTGTGGCTGAAAATCTATTGAATATAAAATAAAAGTTGAAACTTTTAGTTTTATTTATATTCAGTATAACTTTTAAGTTGTTGTTGTTTTCCGTTTTGTTTTGGTTGTGCTTCGGTTTTTTCTCGCTCTTCCCTCTGTTGCTGTTTCTGTCGTTTTTTAAGTAGTTTTCCATAAACAACAAGTTGAACGCCCAATGGCCGATGCAAACGACAGCTGTTGGGTGGGCGTACTACTCGCTCAGGTGCCACCCGCATACATACACACATATGTACACATCTAGAGATCAGGCAGAACCCACGGGATATTTTGCACTATGTGTTTACTCTTTTGTAGTGTTATCAAACGCCACATTTTAGTTTTAGGCAAGTTCGTCTACCCGATTCCCCTGTCGCAGTAGCATCAAAGATCCCAACCCCCTTTCGCGGGCAGAGGGCGAAAATAATTTATTACGAATTCTAGACGACAACTTCAACGGGCTTTGCCTTTGTCGTGAACAATTTACATATATGTACACACTCACACTCACACACACCGCAGAAGGCAGATAATGTTATTTTATTTTGAGTTTTTTTTTTTGTTTGTTATTTTCGCTGATTTTTGTAGTGGATCGTATTTTTACGACGCATTTCGTGCTAGACAAAATCGGTAGCTGGGTAGGCGGTGGGAGGTGGCATATTTTAAAAGTTCATCCACACAAAATCGAAAACACAAACAAACCAAAAACAAAAACAAAAAGAGCATGTAAATCAATTACGGTAAAGGATAAAACGTGCATTGACCTTTGGGCGTGAACGAGTACCAATTGGATTTAAAGAAAGAAAGAAAAATAAAGAGGGAACGAATTGCAGAGGAATTTCAGGTCGGATGGGAGGGAGAAAGAGATGATTCCCAATTTCATCGAGGATCAGAGGAAGACTACGAAGCAGATGAGAGCAAAAACAGAGATATGACCATAAATGGATAGAGAGAGGCGGAGAACGAAAAACTTCCTACCACAGAGGAGTCAAAAGCAAAGAAAGAAAATCTTAAAGTTCGCTCTCTTTTATATCGCTGAGCTCCTGGAAATGTTTACTTTAGCTACATACATACATATGTACATACATATGTACATACATATTTTATAATGCTGTTTTAATTGCTGGCTAACTGGAGGTCAATAATTTGTTGTATTTTTTTGTAAAACTTCAATTGAAATTCATTTCCTCATGGCAGCAGCAGCAGCAACACACAAAAATGATAAAAATAACACAAAACAAATAAAAGTAAAACCTTATTCGCATTTCATTTTCAACTTTAAAACATGTTTGTGCATGTACATATACATATGTACATGTGTGTGTGCTTATGTATGTATGTAATTATAAAGCATTTTACAATTCGCCTTGACCTTAACACAATAAAATAAATTACAACTATGGCAAGCAATTGCAACAACATCAATACAGAGCGGAAGAGGGAGAGGCAAAAACATGTAAACGGTCGAAGGAGGGGGGATAGAAACAAGTAAGCTAAGACGGAAAGAGAAGCCAGGCCAAGATGTAAGGTTGCTTTTGAAATACATACATACATGTATGTGCATATGTATGTATGTATGCAAAGCAAAAGGCTGTAAAAATGTTAAATCTACACATCCATGTCAAAAACCTGCAATTGCTGCCCAGACAAACAGATAGAGAGAGAGAGAGAGAGAGAGAAAGACAGGGAAACATGAAAGCCTGCCGGTTAACATGTAGTACAATGTAAATGTGCATCAATTTCTATACATACATACAAATGTAACTGCTTGCTGCATAAGGCGTGACAGGGCGTACCCAGGGGCACAGCCGAGTCTCTATTAACCGATTAATAAATGAATGGCATGGCAGGTATTTTTAAGTCAATTTTAAAACGAAACACGCGTAAAATCAGCAAAACAAACAATCAATCAAATTGAGATTAAACAAATTATTAACAAAAATGTTAAACGTTTGAGCCGCCCCAAGGCTGTTAACGTACAGAGCAGCGCAGCACAACGCAAAACTCTGTTAAACGCAGCGCATATGCACATCGATAGTGTCGGGCAAAAGTCTATGCACGACTGGCATTCTAACTGTCTCCAGAGTCCAGCCGGTTCAAGACAAACTAGAAAGGAATGCTATCTTCCTTTTCTGATTAAACAAAACCCCGTACAAATCATGATATTCTCTCTAAGGGTACACTAATGATGCAGTTTTCTCCGTAGTGCCTCGACTTTTGTCCGCCACTGTATTCATGCGATAGATCACACGTGCGCGCGTATGTGTGACGACAGTTAGAATTTATGCGACAGCGCTGCAACTGCGCTGCAGGCCTGGCCATGACCAACAGAGCCAGCAGCAGCCCCCGCTCCACCCCGTCCCGTAATGGCAACAACAGGGTTGTGCGTGCTTGGCATTTGTAATATCACAAATGCATATGTATGTATGCATGTACACACACATGGTTATAAACTGGTACTTGGCTAAATATGAACATTAACTAATATGAAGGGCTGTCCGGCAGCAACCAGCTCACCCACACACGCTCCACACACTGCAGCCTTGATCTTGATCAAACACGAACGTCGCAGCAGAAAAACCACAACACCATCAACAATGACAGCCGTTAAAAGCCGCTGCTTTGTTGCTTGTTGCTATTGCCATTTTTTACTGCACTTGTTTTTTGATTTAAAGCCAAAAGACAAGTTTGCGGCCAGCTGGTCGCTAGCCTTGTCTTGGCCTGTTTCGTCTTTTCGCGCACTTGCACTTGCACTTGTTTTATCCATTCGCAATTATCAATTATATGCAATTCAAACCACCTATGTACATAAATCACACAATACAAAAGCTACCTCTTTAGAACACGCACGCACACATCAGAAATGCTCATCACTGGTCAGATTTCATTTCTTCTAATTCCTCCACATCTCGCTGTTTCACTCACTCACAGAACAGCAGCAAAGAGGACACATGAAATTGCGCGTTAACTTCTCTCCAATCTCCAATAATGAGCATGAGTAAAAGAAAGAGTGTAATTTGAGCACCTTGAAGCTGATCGCCATTAGCGTGAAGAACAGTAGCGGAAAAAGGAGTGGGGAAGAATAGAGCAAGATATGCGAGTAATAAGGAAAGGCAAATCGCGAGAGCTTGCTCTTTGTGGTAGGGTTGTTTTGTTTCACTCGTCGTATATATCCTCATATTATTATACCTTGGAACACACATATGTATGCACATGCATATGTATGTCGCAACCTTACTAATTTCTTGCTGCCTTGACACTGAAACGACACTGTCTTTAAATTGGTCCAAGTGAATGTGCATTTGTTTTGTTTACTTTTGTTATTTGTAATTAAATAATTTGTTCAACATAATGCGCGAAGGTAATCAGAAGAGTGTTACATACATAGAGTGCAAAACTAAGGTTTGCAAATTCGTGTGTTTATTCAACAAACAGGGCCACCTTGCACTGCGCAGCACTGTCTTGTCGCCGTTACAGTTATTTCCTGAAATCACTCAATCGCATCCCACGCACTCATACACGAAGACTGCTCTCAAATGGGAGATCGCTTCCAAGAGTTTTTTTGGCATTCTCTCATTCCTTTTACAGTTACGCAACGGTCAACGTGGCTTTTTTCGGCAGTTTTTCGTTGTAATTTCTTGGTGCCTATTCTTTCAATATTCTTTTGGATGTAAAATAACAAAAGGATCATCGGTTTTATCTTATCTTATGTGTATAAATGTTCATTGAATATTTGACTAATTTTTTGTGTTTCTTTCGTTTTTTCTTGCAGAAAATATTGGTTGCTTGAGGCCGGCAGAATTGTTGCAGCGCCTAAGCTGCACCACCACCACCAACCACACCACCACCAGCAGCATAGCCACAACCACACCCACACCTACGCCCACACCAACACCCACGCCCACGCCCCCCGCATTAGCCACAAAAGACTGCGACGAGAATTCTCCAATAAAAACCGCAACAACAACAACAGCAAGCAGCAGCAGCATACCAAAGCAGCCGACGCCGCAGTCGACAGCGGCAGAGCGGAGCAGCAGCAGTAGCAGCAGCGAAGTAGATGTAGATGTAGAAGAAGAGCCAGATAGGAAAGCGCAAAAAGAAGATCAGCAAAAAGAGTGCGCCACAGTAGTGGCGGCAGAAGAAAAAGACGAGGAGGAGGAAGACGGCGACGTTGACGTTGGGATTGAGGCACCCCGCCCGCGCTTCTACAACACGGGCATCGTCCTCACCCAGGCCCAGCGGAAGGAGTATCCCAAGGAGCACCAGCTGCAGCAGCAACAGCAGCCGATCCTCGTTAGAGCCAGAAAAGAAAAGGAGCACGATTCAGATGTGGACTCCGACACAGACTCCGATGACGGTTGCAAGTTGATTGTGGACGAGAAGCCCCTGCTGCCCGTCGACAAGCCGCTGTCGCTGCGTATGCGCAGCACCCCGCCCCCGGCAGAGGACCGCCCCAGTCCACCGCCCCCAAGGGAACCGACGCCCGCTGTCCGCTGCAGTGTAATCCAGCGCGCACCACAGACCACGGCAGCAGCCGTAGCTACAGCAGAACACGCTGCCTCCCCGCATCACCATTATCAGAATCAGCATCCGGATCATCAGACGCCCCAGAGAAGCGTTCTATTGCCCCTCAGTGCCCAGGTTCTCGACCAACTGGGACCGGAGCAGCAGGAGCCCATTGACTATCACGTGCCGAAGCGGCAAAGCCCAAGCTACGACAGCGACGAAGAGCTGAACGCCCGCCGGCTGGAGAGAGCGCGCCAGGTGCGTGAGGCCCGCAGACGAAACACGATATTGGCAGCCCGCGTGCTGCTGGCCCAGTCACAGCACCTTAATCCGCGCCTGGTGCGTAGCCTGCCCGGCATTTTGGCTGCAGCCGCCGGTCACGGACGTAGCAGCAGCAGTTCTGGTGCAGCCGGACAGGGCTTTCAGTCGTCGGGCTTTGGCAGCGGCAGCAGCTCGTCCGGCTCGGGCAGCGGACAGAACGCCAGCGGTGGTGCCGGTTCGCCGGGAGGCGGCTTTGGAGGTGCCCTAGGCGGCAGCGGAGCTGGAGGCGGTGGCATGGGCGGTGGCCGAGACGGCCGAGGCAACTACGGTCCCAACTCTCCCCCCACCGGGGCCCTGCCACCATTCTACGAGAGCCTGAAGAGCGGCCAACAGAGCACGGCCAGCAATAATACGGGCAACAGTCAGACATCCGCTGGACACGGAGCAGGCTCCCACGCAGCCTTCAACGGCAATCCCAACTTTCTTTCGATTCAAAACGCTGCTGCGGCGGCGTACATCATGTCAGCGGGAGCAGGAGTCGGGGGAGGTGGAGGAGGAGTAGGCGGAGGTGGTGGCTACATCAATTGCGGATCAAACGGAGCAGGAGGAGGAGCAGGTGGCAATGGCAATGGCAATGCAAATGGAGGTGGAGGTGGAGGTACGGTTGGCGGTGGTGGAGCAGCATCATCGGCTGGTATCGATGGTAATAACCTTTTGAACTTCGCGAATGGCCTGGCCAGTAATCCTAACTATAACGAATCCAATTCCAAATTCCATAATCCAAACTCGACGATGGGTCATCCTTTTTACGGTGGCAATCCCTCAGCGTACGGCATCATACTCAAGGACGAGCCGGACATCGAGTACGACGAGGCAAAGATCGATATAGGTACCTTTGCGCAGAACATCATCCAGGCGACGATGGGCAGCTCCGGTCAATTCAATGCCAGCGCCTACGAGGACGCCATCATGTCGGATCTCGCCAGTTCGCAGTGCCCCAACGGCACTGTGGATCCGCTGCAGTTTACGGCCACGCTGATGCTCAGCTCCCAGACGGACCATCTGCTGGAGCAGCTCTCGGATGCCGTCGATCTCAGCTCGTTCCTGCAGCGAAGCTGTGTGGACGACGAGGGCTCCACCAGTCCGCGGCAGGACTTTGAGCTCGGTTCGACGCCCTCCCTGACGCCCGACTCGGTGTCGGTGACGCCCGTGGAGCATCACCACAGCAACCATCATCACCACAGCAACCACCAGAGTGCGAGCACAGCATCCCAGCTGGATGCCCTGCACGAGAATCTGCTGACGCAGTTGACCCACAATATGACACGCAATGGCGTTAACTCCCAGCAGCAGCAGCAGCAACAGCAGCAGCAGCAGCATGTGCAACAGCAGCAGCACCTACAGCAGCAGCAACAGCACGTGCAGCAACAACATGTTCAGCAGCACGTGCAACATGTGCAACAGCCGCCGCCTTCGTACCAGCATGCAACCAGAGGCCTGCAGATGATGCAACAACAACAACAGCAGCAGTCGCAGCATGGTAGCTACCAGCAGCAGTCGGCGTTGATGTCACAGCAGCAGCAGCAGTTGCTCAACCAGCAGCAGCAACAGTCGCACCACTCGCACCACCAGCAGCAGCAGCAGCAACATGCAGCCGCCTACCAGCAGCACAATATGTATGCTGCTCAACAGCAGCAGCAGCAACACCACCAGCAGCAACAGCAGCATCACTCGCACCACCAATTCCACCAGCAACAGCAGCAGTCGCACCACTCTCACCATTCACACCACCACGACAACAGCAACATGTCGCTGCCATCGCCCACGGCAGCGGCCGCTGCTGCCGCTGCGGCTGCCGCTGCTGCAGCAGCCGTACATCTGGCGCGTCCCATGAGCAGCAGCAGCAGCTCCGGTACGAACAGCAGCAGCAGCAACAGCAGCATGGATGCCAATGCAGCGGCAGCGGCTGCCGCCGCCCTGCTCGACACGAAGCCACTCATTCAAAGCGTAAGTGTTCCACCCATTTTACAAGCCCTCCTCCAGCAGCACCAGATACATTCCCCGCACCAGCAGGAGGTACAGCAGCAGGAGCAGCAACAAATGCAGCTGAAGACAAAGAAGCCAAAGAAGCTGTCGAAAGGCAGGTCCAGGAAAATAATGCCCCTTCCAATCGTCCCCACGGATTTCGATTACATTATGGTCAAGGAGGAGCGGGAGGAAATAAAAGAGGAGTTGTCCGACATGGACTATGATCCGGCAGAACGAGAGAACAGCAACGGAGCTGGAGGCAGCAAGCTGAGTGGTCGGGCCAAGGCCGTGGCGTATGGCTCCACGATGATCACCCTTGTATCGACAATGAAGCCTTCGGCGGAGGTGCCAGCTACACGAACGGTGCACCGCACCACATTGCGCTCGTTGGCCACGGCGGCGGCTGCCACGGCCGCTGGCCTCTGTGCCCCATCGCCCACCGTTTCGGTGCTCAGTCAGAGCAAGGTGTTGCAGCGGCGTGTAAGCGAAAACAAAATCAAACCGAAACCAATTGTTGTGTGTCCTCCTCGTTGTATTGTGATTGTCTTTTAACCCGTATTATCCCTCCCAATCAATTTATCCTCCCATCAATCCACTCTGCCGATCTGAACCGACCATTAATTTGCATTTCTTTATGTCCTTTTGTTTCGTTTCAATAGTTGGGTCTGCCGCCAGATCTACAGCTAGAGTTTGTGAATGGCGGGCATGGCATCAAGAATCCACTGGCTGTGGAGAATGCCCATGGTGGCCATCACCGGATACGCAACATCGACTGCATTGATGATCTCAGCAAGCACGGCCACCACTCCCAGCAGCAACAGCAGCAGCAATCATCCCCCCAGCATCAGCAGCAGCAGACGCTCCAGCAACAGCAACAACAACAGCAGCAGCAGCAGCAACAATCCCTCCAGCAGCAACATCAGCAGCAGCATCAGCATCATAGCAGTGCCAGCAGCAATGCCAGTAGCCATGGCTCCGCTGATGCCCTCTGCATGGGGGGATCCGGATCGGCCAGCCAGGCCGGCGATGATTCTGGGGTCAATGGAAAGTTCGTTTGCCGCGTGTGCATGAAAACGTTCTCGCTGCAGAGGCTGCTCAATCGGCATATGAAGTGCCACTCGGACATCAAGCGGTACCTGTGCACGTTCTGTGGCAAGGGATTCAACGATACCTTCGATCTGAAGCGGCACACGCGCACCCACACGGGCGTCCGACCGTACAAGTGCAATCTGTGCGAGAAGAGCTTCACACAGCGCTGCTCCCTCGAGTCACACTGCCAGAAGGTGCACAGTGTCCAGCATCAGTATGCGTATAAAGAGCGTCGCGCCAAGGTAATGTTTAACGAGAGTCTCTATCCAAAGCACAAGTAATTAATCTCTCTCTCTCTGTATGCTGTAGATGTACGTATGCGAGGAGTGCGGCCACACGACCTGCGAGCCGGAGGTGCACTATCTGCATCTGAAGGACTTGCATCCATTCTCGCCGGCGCTTCTCAAGTTCTACGATAAGCGGCACTTCAAGTTTACCAATTCGCAGTTTGCCAACAATCTGCTCGGACAGCTGCCAATGCCTGTCCACAATTGAGTTGTGGATCGGATCGTCAGTAGTTAGCCCTAAGATCCCCAATCCAATCCAAACCACCAACTCCCCCACCATGTGACTTTGAAGTTTTCTGAAAACTGCCCCCATGCCCCACCAGAACACCACCCCCGCCACACTGCCCGTTGCTATAGCTAGCGGAGTGGAGAAGGGAGGGAAGATCTTTGGAGATTATAAATTGCACTAAGCAATTTTTGTATATTTTTTTGGCCTAGAATTAGAATTAGTCGATGATGATTCCAACAACACTTTGCTGTGCAAAAAATCGCTCTCACTTTCTAACGCTCTTGAACATTTGTTTAACAATTTTCGTTTTTAGTTAATGATGGAATGCCACCTTTCGTTGTATTATAAGTACTCTCTCTCTCTCTCTTTTTTTCTATTATTATTGTTTGTAATATTGGAAAACATTCTCTTAGTCAAAAACAAAAAACAAAAAACAAAATAAGAACAGAAACAGAAAAAAAAAAATTTTTACCCTAAGTAGGTGTGTTAGGTGTATAAGTTATTTTTTTTATATATATGCTTTGAGCAGATACACCACACACATACACACATAATAATACAAAAATCATGAATACATCATATATATATATATGTATGTATACATATAGAGATATTGCTAGAATTTGTAAGATGTTAGAGCTAGAAACCGAACAACAAACAAAAGCTGCAAACGTTGGCATTTATTTTGTCACCGCAAAAGAGAACAAAAAACAACAAGTAGGGAGGGGAAAAGGAATGTAAAGACTTCCCAAAAGATACACAAGAAACACATACTCATGTAATTTATTATTTAATCACACCATTAATCCATTGTAAAGAGGCAAAACGCGAATACAAATTAAACTAAAACCTAAACTATAGAAGTCAGAAGTAGTGCGAGAAGATAGAAGATAGATAGAGATGCGTGTAAACTAAAGCTGTTCATAAATGAAGTCAAAGCCCAACAACAAGAAGAATCGAAACATATTGTATCTTATAATCAATCCCCATACACTTTATACTATATATATATATACACCCACGCACACACACACACACAAAAAAAACTTCATAAATCATTAACAAATGAAGGGTTTCCTTTGATTTAAATAAATACTTTTGCATTAATCCTAGCTCTTAGGAAAGACCACCAATCGTACTGATACACTGAACAAACAACAAAAAAAACACACCACAAAAAATCACACCACAAAAATGGCGATTTACGAATAGAAATCGTAGGAAATCGTTTAGAGTTTATATTTAATTGTAGTCTCTATACTAAGTCTAAGTCTAAAGCCTAAGCTTTGATTCAGAATTTGATTTTGATTTGAATTTGAATTACAAACAAAAAACTAACTCTACTTTTTGATTTAATTGAAATTGAAATTTTAATTTTACGCTTAGGATTAATTGTGTATTTTTTTTTTTGTTCATTATTTTATGTTTATAAGCAACAACGGGTTTTTATGTGCAATCGCTTGGTGTTGGTTAAACTTAAACAAAAGGAAGCAGGAGAATGGACGGATGGAACAGTATGAATGATTCCTTTTGGGGGTTGGGGGGCGGCGGTGAGACGACGAGGGCTGTGCACTGCGGCGACACACACGCCCTCTGCACAGCCCACGCAGTGTCCCGCCACCCACCAGCAGAAAGGAAGAGCCTTAGATATATAGATAGATTTAGAAGATGGAGAGGGGTGTAGTGGAGCCCATTCCCCACTCAAAAACCGTAGATTTAATTAGAAAACTTTCACACACACACAACACACACATATATATACATATATATATATATATACCCGATCAGAACAAACACACACACACACATATATATATAGATATATCTTTTTAGTTTAGTCCAAACAAAATATCTCCCATTCAGATAATCTTCAACTTCCATGAAAAATTACAAATTTATTTTAATTTCTACGAATTTTTTTGTATGCACCGAAAGCAAACAAAATTAAATAAAACTCATTGAGTATAACAAAAACGTAAACCTAAAATCGGAATAGCTATATTTATCGTATAGTGTACGATATATGATATATGTATTGGAAATTTGAGCGAAAGAAATATTGGATTTAGTTGATAAATAAAGAAAGGTTTTTTTTTAAACTATCATTTATGTATACTATACTATATAAAGATTATGAGAATCGAATTAATTAATAAACATGGAATATTATACTAAAATGCATTTTACATTCAAGGGAGAGTTTAATATACAAACGATTTAGGTATATGTACATACTATGTACATATATTGTTCATATGAATATTCCCATTTAATATTCAAAACGTGACTCAATATGCGTTAAGGAATTATATAATGTTGACTGGTATACGCGCAAGTCCGCTGGGGCATTGTATTTTCCTGCGCTACGGCTGAAGGGTTAGAGCCTCTTTGGCATCACAATCAAGTGCCGCCAGTTGTGGGTCCTGCTGTGGATCTCTTGGCTAACTTTAACCTCGAGTATATACACGTGAAAGTAATTTCATTCAAATTAAAACTTCCCTTTCCACTTCCCCTCTCACTTCCCATTGGTACAAGCAGATGCGCGGATACCGAGTCGTTTGATAGCATGCAGGAATAGTAGGAAGAGAATAGGCTTAATTTCGGGGAAACATCAACGGAGAAAATCCCACCGAAATGTAATCAAAAACGTTTCCACACATATCTGTTTTTCTTGGTTTATTTTCAAATATTTTGTATTTTATTTATTTCGCTAGTTTCTTTATGTTTTGTCCTTCTTCTTTTTGGGTTTTTTTGTGTTCTTTTTTTTTGGGTTTTTTTTCGTTAGTTTTTTGCATTTTTTTTGTTAGGGTTTTCTTCCATTTTTTTTTTTGTTGTTGTTGCTCTTGCTATTATTGTAAGACTTTGGTTTTTTTGTTTTGTTTTAGTTTTTCACATTAATTACTGAAATACACACACAGACACGGAATTACAATAAAAACTAGATTGTTTTTGGGTTCATTGTTTCATTTTTTTTGTTTGCTTTGTTTTCTTTTTGTCATTATCATGAATTTGAATATATGTATTTGTTTGATTAATTTCCATTTAGAAAGTTTTTACGGTTTGTTTTCTTGTTCTTTCATCTTCTTCTACATTGTTTTTTTTTTCATTAGTTGAACTAAATTCTTTAAAATTTCCACTATTAATAAAAGAAAAAAAAAACACAGACAGTAAACTAAGGAATACACGGAAAGGAAACTGAATTATTTTTTGATTAAGAGAATTTTACTTTTCTTCGATTTAATATGTTTGAGCAAATTGTGCCAATTTTCCTTTTTTCCATTTCCATTTAATTTTGTTTATTTTTTTGTTTGTTGCTTAACATATACAATTTACATTTATATAGATGATGACACATATAGATATATATATAGATATACATATGATTTATGCTGATATGAACCTTCACTCTTCAGGGACCGAAACGAAACGAAAAGGAAAAGAAACACAGATTTTATTCTGACAAAAAATATATGTATATTTTTGCTGATGTTATGGTTAAAATATGAAATAAAAATCGATTCAAATGAGAAATCATAATGGTAGTGTTTAAAATATATATTTTTATAAACTAAAGTCGTTTTAGCAAAGTATTATTTGTAATTCACAATAAAAAGTATACACAAAAATTAAAAGTATTAAAATATATATATATATTTAGATACATACATACAGCGCGACTATATACACAGATATATTTGTATGCATATATGTATGTAAGTTTTTTATTTTTTCGTTTTTTTTAAAGCCAACACATCTGTCCCTCCTTCACTCCGTCTCTCTGTTTTAATATATGTATATATACATATATCTATATATATAGCTATATACTCATAGATCTCTTCTATCTGTTTACACACATTGATTTAGTAGTTTTTAATGATTTTTTTTCTGGATGTATGTATATAATATATATCTATATATATGATTTGTTTGTTATGGTTTTATTGTGGGTTTTTCTTACATCGAATCTAACACTAAAAACAGACACATTTCGTTTAAATTTTCTCCTTATATATTTCTATATATATTTCTCCATATATATAGGTGTATATATATATATATATATACATATATACGTTACTTTCGATATTTTTGTAAACATTTAGTTTGGGTTTTGTATGTGTTAAAATGCTTCTAAAAATTGTTTACCATATTTTTTTTCCTTCCTCCTCCCTTTCACATTTTTCCACCGTTCTTTTTATTTTTTTTAATATTTTCTTCATTTTTATTGTACACACTACACACATATCTTTTTTTTAGTTTTTTAATTTTTCATTTCCAAAAATTTGTTTTTATATTTGTTCACATTCATTTAGCTTAGCTTTCTAGATATATCGTTTGTTTTTTTTTTTGTTTTTTAATAGTTTTTACTGTGTTTTTCCTGGAGTATGGTTGTTGTGGGGGGTAGGGAGTGGGATCGGGGTAGGTTTACATAATACTGAAAATACGACTAGACATTCATAGTATATAAATACGATTTGTTTAATTTACTTTACCATTTTGTTACACATAATTTATTTAAATATATATATATACTTTTATTCAATTTAATTTATATTTATATATATACTTTCGTGGGCTTTATGTTGTTGTTCAGATTGAAATTGTTCGGTTTCGGTTTTATTCCTTTACTCCTCAATATTTCTCGAAAATGCTTTAAAAAGTCGTGTTTTTTCTTGGGTTTCTTATATTGTATATCTTGTATTTGTTTTCAAATTTTTATATATTTTTTAACAAACTCGTAAAACAAACAAAATAAAATTGGCTCTTGTGCTTGATTTTGTGTCTAACAAATCCATTTCCTCCATTAAAAATAATTCTTTTCTATTATACCATTCTCTTGCCTTAATTTTTCATTTGTTTTTCTTCGTTTTCTAAGAATTTCGAGCTTGCAAAATTACACACAGGGAGGGGGACGACACATAGAAATATATAAATAAATATATGCGGCTGCATATTCACGTATATAGTATGTGGATATATCTTCAATCTATATAAATTTGCCAAAAATTTCTATTCCATTTCGAATCGAAAAATCATTTTAAATTGGAATTACTCTTGATTTTTTTCCCCAATTCTTTTTAACTATTTTTATCTTTGCTTTTGTTTGCTTTTTAGGTACATTTATGTTAAAAAAAAAAAAAACAAAAACTATGACATTTAATGTGTTTTTGTGTGTATGTGTGTGGACAAGGACCGCTTCAAGAGAGGAGAGGAATAAGTTTTGGGCCCAAGCCTGGGGATGCTTTTCCCTCCTTCTAGGGTCCTAATATATAGACATATCTATTCATACATCAAAATACATCTATATACTCGTATCTATGTGTACGGTGTGTTTAAATACCAACAATTTTTCGCCTACAAAAACTTAAAATTGTTTCACAAAGAAAAATAATCATACATTTTTTGCCAGATCTCTGAGGAAGTTCTGTGAATACGCATACAAATATATATACGTTTGTTTTGTGTGGTTGGACTGTTGATGCTGTTTTAAGCTGTCTCCTCCTCTACTCCTGGCCTACCTTATACCCAAAACTCATCCATACTTTTTCTTTCCTACAGCTGCTGTTAAACGATACCTCTTCCACCGATAAATTCAAAATTTTCACGACGGTTATTGTTCGATCATAGAACACGCTTCCACTCATGGATTCACACATTCGTGAACATCTTAAGACATCTCCTTTTCTATTTCGCAGATGAAAGGCAATAATCTGTTCTATTTCATCGGTGAGACCGATTCAGTCGGTGGAAAATGTGTCGTGTAACAACAGCCTAACAATAAGTCCAGTATTTTTGTTAGTTTGTGTGTGTGTGTGTGTGTGTGTGTATATATGCCTATAAAGTTTACAATATTTTCATTTTTTTGTATAATTGTTTTCTTTTTTGTTTGTTTTTATTGCAGAAAATTTGGCGCCCAAGCCGTGTAACGGGCCTGGTTTACACTTAAAAAAATATTTCACTTTATTTGCTTTCCATCTTTCCCATCGCCTCTTCTCTTCTGAATTTTCCCCTACGTGTTTCTCTCGTTTTTCTTATTTTTAGGTAAGGTTTTTCTCTTTTTCACGTTTACTTTTCAATATAATACAAAAAAATTTGTTTTGTTGCTGTGTGCGCAGTCGTTGAGATTTTAAATGTTAAAAGTTTACATCATTTTTTTGTTTGTTGCTGTTTTTGTTGTTGTGTTGCAAATTTGTTTGCAGTTTTCTTTGTTTTGTGTGTTTTTAGATTGTTTTTCATTTTTGTTGTTTGGTATATAAAATAGTTTTTCTTTCCTTTTGTAACTCTATTTCAGTTTTCAAAAGTACAAAAATGTATAACTTTTATTTAATTTAATTTTAAATTGCTTCTGTTTCATTAGTTCAACTGAGATTTGTTACGGGTAGGAGGGGGGACTGGGAGGACTCCTTCTTCTGTGGTTTTCAATTTTCTATTCAGAATGTTGGCGGAAAGTGAGTTGGTGGCCTAGGGTGTTGCGGGACTTGGGCAGGGGACAGTGCTCACATTTTTGTTAGGAATTTTTTGTTGCCACTTTTTCTTGTCTCATTCTGATTTCTTGCTGGCAATCTTCCAGCAAAGAATGCAATGTAAACGGGGAGGGGAGGACTGGGTCTAGCGGTTATCGGTTGATATCGTCAGTCGCCAGTTTGATCGATATCATTACGATTGGCAATTTGTACATACATCGAACAACATTCGAACGTAATCGAACCACTGTTTGAACGTGTGTGCGGAAGACAAATCCATAAAGTTAGGTCTAAAATGTAAAACGTATTTTTTTGCGCGTTTGTTTTTTTCCTTTACCTTTGAGCTTTTCTCTATACGTACATATGTATGTATGTGTATGTGTTTTTTGTTTGTGTGTGTGCGTGTACTTAACGTTCTTGTTAATATATTTCTTTTAGTAACAAACAAAATGGCAAGCAACAACAATTACCAATATTAAACATTTTTGTTTATATGATGCGCAAAAAAGCAGCAGCGTAAAATGCACGAAATAATAGGGGTGGGGGCTTGGGGCAAACTTGTATCTTCTACTCAAAAACCAACACAAATTTCAAACAAAAAATAAAATTCTTCAGCTACATTTTAAAATTGTTGGCTAATTTGTTCGTTAGATTTTTAAACTTTATATATTTTTGTAATTAATTTATATCGATTTATTATGATTTTTTTGTTTTGTTTTTTTTTGTTAACATTAAATGCTTTTGATAGAAGATTCTGTTTAATGTACTCCTCTTATTGCATCCATCATCTTCCGATCCCATATACATTGTTCAATATATATATAAATATATACATATATATATATATATGCATGTTGTGTTGCGTCCTGTTTGCTTTTCTTTATATCTTAAATTATTTTTAATTGTTTGTCTCTCTGCAAACGAAGGAGGAAAAAAACAAACGAGTACACAAAAAAAAAATGTAAATGTAAATTAAAATTGTTAACGCTAAAGATCTATCTATGTCTATATGAAGAGTGTGGTGTGGTGTGTGTGTCTGTGTTCTTCTTTTCAGTTGAATATACATATGTATGTTTTTACAAGCAGTTTCGTGAGTTGAGGTAAAGCTAGGGCTAAAACCATGCTCTTCCAGGTTATGAGACTACACACAAATGGGTAGGGCCTTACGCTTAGCTACAGTTTATCTGTATGCATACATACATATATAATATATATATTTAATGCAAATCATACATGTAAGAATATATATATAAATATTTGTGTGAATCTGAAGAACTTAGCAACTAGTTAAGGGGTTCGTGTGAGAAGGAGGGGGTTTGCGGGTAGGGAGGGCAAGCGAGAGATTGCACAGTTTTTTAAGGTAGCGGCGCTGTTATACAAGCAGCGGCACAAATCGAGCACTGAATTCTTAACCAAATTATACAAAAAAATAAAATAAAACACAAAAAAAGTATCTAATTACACTAAAAATTAAATATTTATATATTAGGATGTGGGTGCTGTAAAAAAAAAGATATTAATGAATTCTCGAATATAAGGACCAACAAATACTGCGCTTTAGGTAAGTCAAATAATCAAAATCGAATCGAACAAAATTAAAGCATATCAGCGTGCGTTATTTATATACTTTATAGATCATTTTGCTTTCAGTTTCGATTTTTGTTTTGTTTTCTCTATTCTTTTTGGGATCAAAATACTGAACAATCTTTTAGAAGTGACACAAAGATAATGAGAGATCTTTCCATATTAGAGTAGGCCAGCACAAAACTACCTCCTCATCATCATACACACAAGATACATATATGTATGTACAATCTAAGCGCATAATCTATATGTTGTATATATAAAATTATCATACGATTTCCCCAAGTTTTCTTTGCCATTAAACAGGAACTACATTTCTTTTGTTTTGGGTTGCAAATATTAAAGCCAAATTTCTGTGGAAGTTAGAGATCAAATGCAAAAACTAATTAAACTTTGGATTGAATCGCATACACAATTATATATAGAGCTTCTATATAGTATGTATATTACCATATCTTGCATATCGTGCGTGCTGGTTGCTAATCTTATATAGAAAGATTTCTCAATATAAAACCAAATTCCCTTACAAATAATAAAAATTATTGTTTTACATATGGGCATTTCTCTGAAGACGAACTTGCATTGCAAGTTAACCTTTATGATACACCTCTTGATTAGCCCTATAAGTGGTGCTAAGGTCGATTTTTGGCCACTATTCGTTTTCGATATTTTCTCAAAAAACCGAGCCATTCAATTTTTTGGTCTCGGTGGACCTCGTCAGAGAAATGCCCATATAATATTCTCTTTGCTTTGTTTTTAGCAGATTTCAGAAAGTTGGAAGGCGAGGGGGCAGGATCAGGTCTCGTTTACACTACACATCATTGAGGAAGAAGAGCAGTGGTTTTATTCTTTTGTGAGGTTTCGTGGGTGGAGTACTCAATACTCAAAACATCAGAGAATGAGACAGACAGAGATAGAGAGAGACGGAAAGATTTATCGTGAGCGACTTAGAGTGAGAGGTCAATATGCACAAAAAAACTACAACAGAGAGACACAAGAGAGAGAGAGAGAGAGATTAAAAAAATGACGACAAACATAGAAGTAGGGCGACACACAGGAAAGAGGGTGGTTAGGGGGCGGATGAAAAACAATTCAAAACAGAGAGAGAGAGAGAGAGGTTAGAGTATATCAAAATTCTACACTCTACACATTTCTAGGCTTAAGATCACGTTAAGATCATCACGAGCGCAACACAGAGATAGCAAATTATCTAGAGGTGTGTGTGGCATGTACTCTATATATCTATATACATACACACATATATAAATCTATACATGTATATCTATAATGTTTGTTGTGTGTGTGTATGTGTGTATGTGTGTGTGTGTGTGTTTTGGGTGTAATTGATTGCGTTTAAAAGGTGTCACAGAAGAGGTGACCAGGGATAGAGAGAGATATATCATAGATATATATGGTTATATCTATATCCAAGCAAATGTCTTGCCAAAATGTGCGTATGCATTTCCATTTTCCATATCCTGTACCTTTCCTTTCCTGTCGCTCCTCTCAATTGTATATGAAATTTGCCGCATCGCATAGGGCATCGCTATCATCATCGAATTTGCCATTCATGGCATAGGAACTGGTGCCAGTGCCATAGACCCATTCCTTTTTGATAAAGTCCCCATCTGTTGTCGATGACGATGTATTATGCAGTCCACCCAGCGAGCTATGGTCCAGCCGAAAGTCATCATCATCATCCGGATAGAGTTGCACCGGTATGCTATCGGGTATCGAATGCGGCTCAAACAGGTTACCATACGGCGGTAGCGAGTGATTCAAATCGACATGATGGTCGACCAGATCGCTATCAAAGTTCGAGATGCGAAACTTTGAGCTGGGCGGCGATTGTGGTGAATGTGGGGCGGCCGAATCCTCGAACATCACCTCCTCCTTGATGAACATATCGTTGGAGTTGTCGCCGGAGCCGGAAGAGTAGAGATTCGGTTCCACCTTGATGGCCGCTGTGGCCAGGGACGGTGATGATTTCTCATCATCATCGTCATCATCGAAATGATGATTGTGATGATGATGATGGTGATGGAGCTGCTGTTGCTGGTGTGAATGATGGTGCTGCTGCTGCTGCTGATGCTGGTGGTGGTGGGGGCTGGCAGACATTGACGGATGTTGGCCATGGCGCTGCAACTGCAATTGAGCGGCTGCTGTGGCTGCGTCTTCGTCCTCGTCGTCATCGTCATCATCATCCATGTCTGCAAGATGACGACGTCGGTGGTGGTTTCGGTGGTTATTGCGCAGCTGCGTGCCAGCTCCTGACCCACGCTGCTGCTGCTGCTGACTCTGGCTGTTGCTATGCTGCTGTTGTTGGTGCTGCTGTTGCTGTATATGATGATGATTGCGTGTGCTCCGTATGATGGTTGAACCGGCCAGAGCAGCCGCCGCCGCTGCCGATGATGCTATCGATAGGGGCACACCCGTGGCCTTTGACACCAGCACAGTGGTAGAGGAGCACGACGTTGACGACGATGACTGTGGCGATTGAGCGGGCGAACCAACTGTGAACATAATAGAAGGTAAAACATTTATTTACACGCTTCGAAAGCGCCCAAAGGGGGGGGGGGGGAAGGGAGGGGGTCTGCACTCACCTAATACACCTCCTGTATGCTGTTGCTGCACCACGCTGGCCAAAGCGGAGCTCAGTGAGCCACTGCCACTCGCTGAGTGATGAATGATGGGCGTCTTGCGTATCAATTGCTGTGCACCATTGCTAACGATGGCGTTCCCGCTGCCATTGCTGCTGCTACTGCTGCTGGTGCCTGCACCGCTTTGGATGACCTGCGTATGGAGTACAGCACCCTGATCGGATGCGTTCTGTTGATGATGCTGTCCCTGTCCCTGTCCCTGCCCCGCTCCATCATGTTGCTGTTGCTGCTGCTGTTGCTGCATGTAGTTCTTGATGACAATCGTCCGTGAGGGCGTGGACATGAGATACTGCGACGATGCTGCAGACGGCACCTGCTGCTGCTGCAGCATAGATGGTGAATGCGAGGAGCTGATGCTGGCTGCGGATGAGGAGGAGTGCGGCTGATTGAGTAGCGAGGCATTCGAGGACTCATTGGATGAGTCCTCACCGGTGGTCAAGCGATTGGTGGTTGAGTTGACAATATGCGAGGAAGAGTTCACATCCTCGTCCCCACTGAGGCCAGAATGGTCGTCCAATTCCATTTGTTGCTGCTGCAGCTGCTGCTGATGATGCTGCTGCTGCTGTTGTTGTTGGTGGTGGTGAGAGTGGTGCTGCTGTTGCAGCTGATTGCTGTTGCTTGTGCTAGTGCTGGGCATATCCAGATCGCTTGGCGGCTCCAGTTTGACAATCGTTGTGGCCGTAGCGGTTGTCGCACTGTTGCTGTTGCTCGAGTTGCTGCCGCCGCTGATGATGCTGGTGTGGGTGGTGGTGGTATTGGTATTAGTATTGGTGGTGCTCCCCCCATTCTGGCTGCTGGCACTGGCACTGGCGGCACTGGCACTGGCATTGCTAGCCTTTGCCTGTTGCGTGGCCACTGCCGTCGGCTGGTCTCTGAGATGGACCTGCATGTGCGTTTGCAGCGAGGATTGCGTGTGGAGCTTCTTCTTGCATATTTTGCACTCAAAAGGGAAGTCGCCCGTATGGGTGCGGGCATGGATCTTCAGGTTGTAGCGCTGGCCAAAGCCCTTGCCGCAGACATCGCACCTGATAGAACGAGGGAAGGCACAAAAAGGAGATTAGAAATTGGAAAATCAGTACACAAACAAAACTCAAAAAATACTCACTTGTGCAGCTTGACACCCGAATGGAGTTTCGAGTGGCCGCGCAGCGAGGCCAGGGCACTGAACACTTTGCCACAGATCTCGCAGGTGAGGTTCACATTCTCGTTGTGGATCTTCTTGTGCACCTTGAAGTACTCGAAGCTCATGAACTCCTTGTGGCACACCTCGCACTTGTACTTGTGCCGCTCCGACTGCTGGCCCGTGTGCACCCGCATATGCTTGATGAAGTTGGGCCGGAAGCGCACCACCCGGCCGCAGATCTGGCATTCGTACGGCTTGCATCGCAGGCAATGCTTCTCGTAATTCTTGAGCGACTTGAGCACCATGTTGCAGATGGCGCACTTCATGTTGTTGGCATGTCCGCTGCGATGGATGTCGAACAGCTCCTTCGATTCGAATTTCTCCACACACTCCATACACTGGTAGCTGCTCGATGAGCTGGCGGTGGCCCCCGTGCTGCTGGCTCCACTGCTACCGCTACTGCTGCATGGGGAAGAGCTGGATGCTGGCGATGCTTGTTGGTGCTTCAATGTATGGGATGATAGCTGTAGCTGCTGCTGCTGTTGCTGTGGCGGATGCTGTGATTGCGATTGTGTCTGCTGCTGCTGTTGTTGTTGTTGGTTAATGGCCATCTGCTGCTGCTGCTGCTGATCGGGTTGGGACTGCTGCTGCTGCTGTTGTTGTTGTGGCGTTGGGCTCTGGGCCTGCAGGATCAATTGGGTGGCGGGTAGAGCCGCCGTCTGTTGCACCACATTCAGCACCGTCATCGGACTCCGGCTGATCACGGCCGCTCCTGGCATCCGTACATAGGTGGTGCCGGCGGACAGGCCGCCCACAGCATTGCTGATATACACGGGACGGCGCTGCAGCTGGACGAGTGCCGACTCGGTGACGGGCACAGTCATAGTGCGGGTACTCGAGCTGCTCATTAGACTGCCGGCGGGCAGCTGCACCAATTGTTGGGCGCCTGCCCCGACCGTTTGCGGCGATTGCAGTTGATATTCCATTTGGGCCTGGGCCTGGGCTTGGGCTTGGGCCTGGGCCTGTTGCTGCCGCTGGAGATGGGCTACCGACATGTTCTCGTCTTCGTCCTCTTCCTCATCGTCATCGTCTTCGGGCATATCGTCGTCCTCCACCTCGATCTTGACGCGAGTCTGAAGATGCGGATGCTGCTGTGCGGTCGTCTCTGGCTCCTCGTCGGCTTCGGCCGCCTGGGCCTCCTCCTCGATATCCTGCAGATTCTCATCATTCAGCTCGGGATCCTCTTCCTCCTCGTCCAGCTCCTCCTCCTTGATGTCGCTGGCGGCCAGTACAGCGGCCGTGCTGCTGTTGCCGGTCGACTGAATGATAACGCGCCGGCCATTTAGCAGATGCTGCTGTTGGATCATCAGGTGGTGATGCTCCTCCAAGTGATTGTTGTTGCTGTTTGTATTGTTGTTGTTGCTGCTGCTGCTGCTGCTGCTGCTGCTGCTAGTGGTGTAAGTGGAAACGGAAGCGCTGTTGGTTGCCGTTGCGGTTGCTGCAGTGGTTGTTGTTGTCGGTGGGTGGTTATTCTCAAGCTTGGCCGCTGTTCCACCTCCAGCTCCAGCTCCTACTACCAGCTGATGATGTGGTTGCAGATGCTGTTGTTGATGGTGATGCGTCTGTGGCTGCTGCTGGTGGTGATGCTGCTGCGACTGGTGGTTTTGATGCTGCTGATGGTGGTGGTGATGGTGGTGCCGGTGGTGGTGGTGGTGCTGTTGATGGTCATCATCCTGCTCCATGGGAGCATCTTGTAGTATAAATTCGATTTGTTGCGATAATGCGCTATCATTAATGGCAATCAGTCCGTCCATGTCCTTTGAGGTGGCTGCTGCAGCAGCGGCGGCGGCGGCGACGGAGGCAGAGGAGAATAGTGATGGCAGAGCAGTGATACTGCTACTGTTTGTGCTTGTGCGGCGGCTGATGCTTGCTGCATTTGTTGCACTGCTTGTCATGATATTATCCCCCAGTCCTCCTGCTATGAGAATGGGTGGTGGAGCTGCTGCTGCTGGGGGTTGGGTGATAAATGTGTGTGTGTGAGATGTGGGTATGGGTGAGGGTGAGAGAGGGAGGGGGCGCAACCTGCCGGTTCTCCTGCTTCTTCTTCCTGCACTTTTTCCTATATTCCTATTCATGCACTGCTTTGTTTCTTTACTGCTGTTTCTTATTCTTCTTCTTCTACGTCGACGTCGTCGTCTTTAGTTTATTTAGCTGCTCCTTATTTATTGTGACTGGTGCGGCGCCTGTGATGGTGCTTATTCTTTTTTAGTGGCTTTGTTTCTGTGATTTACTTTGAATTCTTGTTAATTTTTGATTCGCGTTGTTGGTTCGCTTTTCCAAAGAATTTTCAACAAAATTTTCCATTTCCTTGTCATGCGGTTTTCGGTGCTTCCCGTGCGTCGGCGGCATCGGCGGCTGCTACGTCGTCGTCGACGTTGGACGCGGCTGCTGCTGATGCTTGATTTTGCTCATTTGCTTTCATTATGTTTTCTTGTTGTATGTTGTTGTTGGCCGCCTTTCGTTTTGTTTGTTACAACAAAACTTCATGCTACATGCACGCACACGCACACACACACAGGAACAGGTCCGGCCGCTGCGCTACGGCTCCCACTTCTGCTGTTCTTTCTTCTCTTATTTACTGCTTTATTGTTATTATTATTATTGATTTCCTCTCGTTTTATTGTTGCTTCCTTCCTTCTGCTGTTGCTGGCGCTTCTCCTTTCCCTTATTTTACAATTTGTTGTGCAATTACTGCAATTTTGGATACAAAAGAAAACACAAGCATATATTAATTGATAAATTGGTGAATTAATAGATAGTAAATGCGTTTTACAAAATCATTTCTCACACATTATCACAAACACATATGTACATATCACCCCTCTCATACACACACACATGCACGCGCGCGAATGTAACAAAAACAAAAACTTAATTTTAGCTTTTCCCCCCACCGCACACACACGCACACATGCTAGTTTTCCCCACTTTTAATCCACATTTTGTTCGGATTTTTCGGTTTTCTTTCACACTTTTTTTTTTTGACCTTTTTGTTCGTTTTTAATAGTTTTCCTTTCGCCTTCACATTCTGCTCTTTCGCTTCGTTTCGGTCTTCCTCTTCTTCTCCTTTGCGCCTTTTAGCGCCTTGTTCTTTGCCTTTCACGCACACCACCAGCACACAACACACACACACACATATGTACGAGAACTGAAAACGAACCCGTGAAAACTTGTGGAAAAAGTAACTTTTTGATTCTCTTTTCAAATTTTCCTTTGGAGGAAAATGATTATTTTTTGCGACGCAGCGCACGAACACTGGGAACAGCAACAACAACAACAACAACTACTACGACGACGCGACAATTAGCGGCGGCTGCGCTGCTTTTGATTCCACTGCGACTGCGGCTGCTGCGGTGCTACTGCTACTGCTTCTTTTTGCCTTTTTGCTCCCCCGCGAGTAAATTTTTTTTTTGTTCGGCTTGTGCCTGGTGGGCCGCTGACGTTCTTATTGAGAGCGCAGCTCACTCTCTTACATTTTCGCAGTAATTCACACTTTTTAACCAACCGCACGCTTTTGCACCCAGCTTCGGAAGCTGTCTTTTATTAATTTTTTTTTGCGATGTTCTTTCTGTTCAATAATAACAAAAATTGCTCCCCCGTGTGCGAGCCGTGTGTTTGTGTGAGTGTAAGTTTCCGTCTCCCTTCTTTCACACTGCGCGTGCAGGGTTGCATGTGGCTAGTGTTGGACAACGTTCGTGGTGCGGCTGCAGACGCGCCAATTTGCACAATTTAAAAAAATCGTAGAAATGTAATTCCCGAGAACGAGAACGACGCCTGCGGCAGCCGGAAAGTGTGACACTCAATTATATTTTGCCCCCCTTCTTTCATTTACTTTTGTTCTAGCACCAATTCCAGACACTGGTCCCAAAGTCCTATTCATATTTCACCTTACTTATGCGCATTCCGACCCTCACCCACACCAACATACACACACCCACACAGAGTCAGGCAGGATTGCGAGAGCTTGGAGCCCAAAAAGTTTAATAGGACCCAAAAGGGGGGAAAGCAGTGGTGATGTGATGTGGTGTCGGTGAGAGCGGGAGGCAGAGCTGACCTAACAAGCGGCAGCGGAAATAGGCACAAAAGAAAGAGACCAGAGAGAGCATGAGCGAGAGAGGCAAAGTGGTTGAACAGGCAGGAGAGCACACGAGTGGGCAAAGGGGGGGCTGGGACAGGAAAGTGGAGAAGGAAGCCGTTTTATTTCGACAGTTTTTGAATTGCTGCTCCCTTTTCCCCATGCCTTTTGGCTCAACCGTTAATTCCACTGCTTCATCTCGCAGCAACAGCAACAACAAAGAGCTGGAGCTGGTGGCGGCAGGGAAAGCATAAGACGAATAAGAAGAGCAGCGAGAG
The DNA here is from genome assembly GCA_035043285.1 of Drosophila subsilvestris. Taxonomy (NCBI): domain Eukaryota; kingdom Metazoa; phylum Arthropoda; class Insecta; order Diptera; family Drosophilidae; genus Drosophila; species Drosophila subsilvestris. Next base: position 358,110 of record JAWNNB010001044.1, read on the forward strand.
TGAGAACATCCAGTAAGAAATTTCCAGTGCGAAATTTCGACGCTTGGGGGGTGAGAGTGGGCGGATGGCTGAATGGGTGGGTGGTTATTGCTCAGTGATTTGCCTGGACGGTGGGGTGGGGCAATTTTGGGGGTTGAATATTTAACTCCCAGGTTATGGGGACGCTCACACACACACACACACACAGGCGCATAGAGCGCAAAAAAAGAAAAGGGATAACAAAACAAGGGTTGGGACGGACCGACCAACGGACGGACGGACGGACGAATGTGAAGAAGCTCACAATTTTGCGGCTACAATTCTCCTTCAACAACCTGGAAACTGGTCAAAGTGCTTTCTCGTTCACTCCCACACACGCAAGATAGGGATAGGGACAGGGATAGGGATAAGCTGGTTGGCTGGGTGTGGGGCACCATTGCACCCCAAACTGTTTCTCGTTTCATGTTTCATTTGTTTGCCTTGCACAACTTCTTCTTTTCATATCCGTTTTCACATTGCACGCAACTAACAACTGCTTTTGGAAATTGATAATTGTTTATTTATTTGGCGACTTCATTCTGTTTCGGCTGCGGCGTTTGTTCTTTGCTTTGCTGCTTCTTGATTTCATTCGCACATCACACACACACACACACACGCACGCACACGAACGAACGAGCGAGCACGAACGCACACACTCACACCATGGCGTTTTAATGGATTTCCATTCTTATATTTTATTTTTTTGTTGGAAACACTCACACTTAACATCACATTTGATTTGCTGCTTCTTGACAGGGGATCGGGCGAGGGGCTGAGTGTGCGAAGATGCAGGCGAAATTTTCACGAATATTGTGAGTCGCTGAATGAATTTGCTGGCGTTTTTAATGGTGCAACAACCCAAGTTGCAAAAATGTAGTTTTTTGGATTATTTATTTTTCTCGCTTGTCAGTGTGGCTGTGTGTCGGTGTGGGTCGTATCGATAGATTCTCTGATCAATATACCGAAATATACTTTATGTTAAAAAATACCGTAAATATACCAAAGAAACAAGCCAACGTAACCCACTTTAGCCCCCTCTATTTTAACAGTTGAATACTTTGAGCTAAGCCCTGGAAAATAAAACTGTTTACCACGATATCTTTCAGCTGAAATGCGCAACAAATTTGCAAGTTTCGTGCCCAAATTTAAACCAGTGTGACCGCGGATTTGTCGATAAAATATACCGCCTGATCCTCAGAAATATACCTTGACATTATCAAAATATACCGCAAATATACTTAAAAATATTCCGAAAAGTATATAATATACATTTAAAGGTCACTCATTTGTCAGCGATATGTTTAGTTTTTGGTTTCGCCGCCAGAGGTCGCCAGGCCATTCGGCGCCACAGTCGCGCGCCCAATTTAAATTTGAATTTCCATATTTATTTTTCGCCAGTTGTAAAAAGTTTTTTATTTCATATTATATCTGCATATATGTATGTAAAACCTTTGCAATTTTCGCCTAAAACTACACAATAAACTTAACATAGTGCATTTTATTCATCCCCAGAAAAGAATTTGAAAAAAAATCAGCAGCAAAATTATAATAATTTCTCTTGCTGTTTTTTTTTAAATTTTGTTTTTATTGTTAAAACGCTTCCATGAAAACTAAAAACTATTATTATGAAAGACTCAAAAGCAATATTTATGTGTTGGCTGCGAAGCGTTTGAACAATTTATCAATTTCATGCAAAAATATCGAATTTTTACTGATTTTGTTTTGTCTTTTTATGGGGATTTTTCGTGTTTTGTTTCTTTTATGATTTCTATTTATAAATAAAAGCTAGGTATTAAATTAGTTTTTGTTTTAAATTAGGAAAAAAAATTGATTTTGTTTGCAGAAAAACACATGCATTTCCGAGGGAAAATCTCATCTTTTGTTGGGGAAAAAGAAACCAAAAAAATGGAATATAATAAAACAAAACAAAAAAAGATTGTCCTTTTTTTCTTCTTTTTTTTCGGCCAAGCGATTCGATTCGAGTTGTGATCATTGATTATAAGACGTAATATGATAGTAGGGCCGAGGGAGTCAGGACCTTTGGGTGGGCGAAATTTTCAGCATAATCACAGAACTAGAGAGAAGTGTGTGGGCGTGGTGGATAGATGGTTCGGTTCGGTTCTGTTCTGTTCTGTTCTGTTCTCTGGGGGCTTCAACTAATTAAAATGATTTGCGCTAAATAAAATTAATAGTCCAAAGGGGGAGGCGGATCAGAGGCGGATTCTGTTGGCTAAATTCCGCAGGAAGGGTGTCCAGGGGTAAGAGAAGAGGCTGCTGCTGCTGCTACTGCTGTCAATTTACTTGGCACGATCGTGCTTGGCAGGCTCCACCTGCTTGGCAAACTCGCTCATCACATCCTTGTAGATGACGGGATCCAGATTGCGGCCCAGCATGTAAATGAGCCACCAGTCGCCAATGTCCAGCTTCCGGGACAGCGAACGACAAATCTCCATGGGTATCATCCGGTTGCGGGCATTCAGCAGGCGTGGCCGGAACTTGGGCATAAAAATGATGCAGGCGCTGCAGGAAATCCAAAAGAAATTAGAATACAGTCCAAGAATCGGCTAAGAATCGATGATGCTGGGATATGCATACCGGAAGACCATCAGGCCGAGCAGCAGGACGAGCAGAATCCAAAACCAGAACCATATGAACACATATGTCTTCTCGTTGACAATATTCAGGGGCAGGATGCAGAGGGAGTCGTGCTTCTGCAGCGACCCGGAGGCACCATATTTGTGGAATGTGCACTTGGTCACACGGGGAAACACAAAGACCATCGGATCAATGCGCTGCTCCTGCGGCACATCCGACAGCTGCATAATGTTGGTGCCGTACGATAGGAATTCGCCGTCAAAGAAGCGATTCATCAGATACATCTGCACGATGATGTTCACGCAGCAGAGCACCTCGCAGGCCCAATATCTGAATGCATACATCTTGTGGCGCTAGAGAGAGCAGATATGTTTGAGATACGAGTAGTACGAGGCGGATGAGTATCCAATTCACTTACCTTCACGTGCTTAATCAGATAATCGAGCAGGGCATCCCGCTTGGCCTCCTTCTCCTCGCGCGTGCAGATCGTTATGTTCAGGCCCATCACAATCATGCGCATAAGGCCGCCCTCGAATTTGTTCCACAGAAACTTGGGCGTATAACAGGCCATGGCCTACAATAAAATATCCAGAGTTTTATATGAATAAATCTTTCGAAATTAGCAAAAAAAAAAAAAAGCCTATAGAAAATTGTTTTCCCCCTTTGGTGACTTTTTATAAATGCTCAATAAAGCGTAGACTAAAGGAGACTGTGTAGAATTTGTAGATTTAATTTCTATGAATTTCTTAATGGTTTTGCAACTATTTGGAAATATTTGGAGACTTGTGGAGAGTTATCTTGCTCAATGTAAATTATTCTTTGCAATAAAATCATTTCAATGACAACTACTGTAAGTATTTCCATACCATTTCCATATTTGCTCATTGGCATAAGCTTCCCTGCTCCTACACACCCAACCCCCCAGCATTGGGCTGTGGAATGTGTGTTTTACAAACATATTTTATTGAAATCTGTCGAAGCAATTGACACATTGATGTTTCTGTTGTCGTTTGCGGCTGTTGCTAGTATTTAGCAACTCATTAAATACATTCGGTATTTCACAAGCTCTTGCTCTTGCTCTGCTCTGGACATGGCACAACAGGCAGGCAGGCAGGCAGGCAGGCAGGCGCTCAAACATTTCTCCGCGTTGACCCAAGGGCCCCAAGCCCCCAACCCATCCCCGAAACTCAGTTCAGCACGAAGCCAGCAGCAGCACTCCCCTATCTCGTATCTTTCTCCACGCACGGCACGCATTCAATTGAACTTAATTGGAGCGATTGCTCGCTCGAGTTGCGTTGCGTTGAGTTGAGTTTGGAGAAACGAGAACACGACAACATACGCAAACGATCGACAGCCATTGATGATGATGATGATGATGATGACTTTGTACGAGTACATAGTATATTCGTATGACTATTGGCTAGTATTTACTCACCTGAAAGAAGAGCACAAAGCATACCCACTGATAGTAGGTGTAGTATTTCTTGGCATCCTCATCTCCAAAATCATTGGACACACCGGGATGAGCCACCTCGCGACCAACCTGCAGGAAACACACAAAACAATTGCATATTATTATGGGTTCACTATTTATGTGGTGATCTGTGGTTATTTCTCCTCAAAACTTCGAAAGCGATCTTCATCGGCATAGCTTGAGCTGCAACTGATTTGCAACTTGTCTATCAGTAGCCGCTAGAGAATCACAAAATTTTGTTAAACTTTTTTGGGTAATTCGATCCGCTGGATAAATTTAAGGCAATCCAATGCGAGTCTGTGCAATGTTTTCCACGAAATTCAACAATTTTTGTAGGATCATTTGAAGCCGTTTCCTGCCCTGGCATGAAATATGAGCCAAGTCCCCAAGCAGAAGGAGAACTGCTCCCTGCGGGAATTCAATTTTCGTTTTTTTTCTTCTTTTTTTGCCTCAGTTTGCGATCGAATGTGGAAATCGGTGCGGGGCCCAAGGGCAGGGCAGACCAAGACGACGAGACTACGCCCAGTTTATAATTGCTTTATAGGCCGGGTGGGCATACATTATGTGTGTGCGTTTGTGTGTTTTTATTACACATACGTATGTTTGTACATATGGTATGTCCATTTCATACTCGTACTTCCAGCCAAGGGTCGGACGTGTCCCGCGTACAGAATATAAAGCGGGCAGCGGGTCGACAGACTCGCATGACAGATAGACAGACACTTGAGGCAGCGACTGAAAAGAACATTTGCCAGCCTATCGAGGAAGAGGTCCATCCTCCCATCTATTGTGCTGAAAGCGCACAGGAAGTTCTATTAGAGTCTGAATTCAGGCAACAAGCGGAAATATGTACAATGAGAAACGTTTGAAGAATTTAAGGACCTTTCAGGCAAATCTTTTTGAGGCGGCATTTTTATATTTGTAGACTTTGTAACGACGATCAGAACGTACTTAGAGCGTACTTCCTGTTAAAGCAGGAATTTTGTGAAAATAAGAATTTGTGGAGAGCTTGTAGAGCCTATAAAGAGCTTATTCTACAGCTGAACTATGCATTTTTAGATACTTTTTGAAGTGGAGAGTTCTTAAGTTTCTTTTTCAATTCATATTTGGATAACTTACCTGCCTGCGAAACGCATCCGGCATGGTGAACGTGCTGTGGATCCAGCAGAACGTGTTAACCACATGCGGCGGCACACCGTTCACGATGCAGCTGATCGGCTGGCCCACGTACTGTGTGGCGGTGATGATCAGGCTGCAGGTGAGCAGGAGCACCGTGGTGAATGAGTTGTGCAGTCGAAAGACGGCGTTATCCGTCTGGATGTCCTGCCATTTGAGGTAGCTCTTCAGGCTACCCAATAGCTTATACATCTTGGCACAGTTTGGATCTCAAAGTGGAAGCTATGTGGCAATGGTTTATCCTTTTTGCTTATATATGTATTTTCTGTATTCGCCGCCTTGGGGTGGGGCAGTGTTGGCAAGTGAGCGAAAATAAAAGGTCTCTTACGCAAGTAGTGTTTCTTTCAATCGGTTCTTGTTTCTATGCTTGTAACTGCTCAACGTTCGACGCATATCAACTGAAAAGAAGATAAACAAACAGAGTAAATATTGTTAGTGTATCTCGAGTGTATCTCCAGGGTATCTGTGGTAGTACATTCCACTGATTGAAAACACAGCTGCAATCATCAATTGAAGTTAGCCGAAATACGAGTAATACGATGCGACGAAGCCAACGAGAATGCCCATGCGTACTTTTGAATTTTTGAATAAATCAACATCAACTAATAGAATCTTCAGACAGTTTCAATTTCAATTAAAGACATCTCTTACTCTCACTCTCTCTCACTCTCTCTCTCTCTCTCTCTCACTCTCCCTCCCTCTCTCTTTGTCTGTCGCTGTTTCTCTGTGTCCCATGTCTTACTCTGGAAATTGATGCGCCATTTAAGTAGCAACAATTGCCATATGCTCCATTTGCCATTTGCCACTTGCCACTGGGACCGCTCCGCTCCGGTCTGCTTCGGTCTGGTTCGGTTGGGTTTCGCTCGGGTCCTCCTCTTCTATCGCGGGGGCATTGCACCTCGAGGCATGTTGGAGATTCCACCCATGCGATCTTTGTGCAACGCATTTGACCCAAGCGCCACTTGGAGACCCCCCAATTATGCTAAATCGTTTCAAATTCTGTCTCTTTGGTCATCGATTCTTTAGCGCCAATAGGAAACCGATCAATTTGGATGATACATACATACATTCTCGTATATTTCCATCGATTTTCTGTATTTTTGCAGGCCCTTGTTCACCTTTTTCCTAGGTATTTTGACTGTTTATAACCCACATTTATTGATTTTCAAAAGGTCTCACAATTTTCTCGTGAAACAGGATTTCAAAAAGACTTACGAGCTAAGCAAAGCTCTCAACAGTGGTGACGAACTCGCAGCAGTGTTGCGTAAGAGCGAAATTCTGCTGTCAGCCAGTGCTGGAGAACAATTCACACAATGCAATGCTGCTCTAAAAATAAACTGCAATGAATGCTATCACTCGTATTTGCAATCTAAAACATTATTTACGAATCTCTTATGCATGTTGTTGCACCACCCCCTTGCCCTCTCCAACACTTAACCACTTCCTCGCTTTTCGCACCACACACATCCCACATAAATTGCCTAATTCCCAGCCCCTGACATCCTCTCTCTGTTGCACTATGCTTCGCTGGCTATCCCTCCGTCGCCCCTCAACACAACACTAGTAATTTTTCCTATATATTATTTCTATATGCACTATAACATTTTCATTGCCAAGGCCATGGGGAGACACCCGGGGACACATGCCAAACAGTTGATCGCTGCAGATTTTCTCCCTAAAAATTACAATTTGTATGGTCCCTCATTTTTCGGGTTGGTTTATGGGTAGGTGTCGGCAACTGTTTGCATGAATGCTATTTACGTGCCTCAAATGGAGAGTGCAGGGGTATATCAAAGAAGTGTAAATTAATTTATATAAACTGAGTATTGGATATCTTGTTGCTGAGGCACGTGTAAACATTTGGACTGGTTAAAGACTCTGCTCGTTGAGAATAAGGTTATTTTCAAGTGTTTCTAATCATCAGTCAGGTCTAATGGCTGAAACCCATGGGAGTTTTCTTTTAGCGGGTATCCCATAGTCGTAATACTCAACGCCACACATTCTTGTCAATTCGTTACGCTACTTTTTCGTTTTCTGTCTGTCGCAGTCGCAGGCAGTGTTTTGAGTGTTTGAAAGCCACAACATGCTTAACCTTAACATGAATACTCGTCAAAAACAAACAACAACAAAGCACCAAGCAAACAAGTACAGAAACACTGCAATTGTAATTGCAATTGCAATTGCTATTGCAGTCGGAATCCGACTCTCACTGGGGGGAGTCTGTGTTGGAATCGCGCTTTCGAAGCAGCAGCAGCAGACAGACAGAGGCCATAATTGCATCTGACTGTACACTCGTTTGGTTTTTGGGCTCGATTCAGTTCTGTGCGGTTGGGTTTTTGGTTAGCCAAAGAGCAGCTGTTGGGCCACAGAAAGCGGAAGTGGCCCTCTGAATGTGTGTGCGCCTGTGCGACATGCTAGAGATGACAATGTGCCACCATCGAGAGGGGCACATGCATGACTCGTTGCACTCTAAAATGACGTTGATTCACTGTTTAAATTTCCCATAAGCAAACAGACACGTTTTCTATTTGTGATTCACCAAGCAAGTAATACTGAATCATAGTATTGATCTAAATTTGTGATGAGCAATGCGTATTGTCGCAAGTAGTTTGATTCTAGAATTTGCAAACTTTTTATTATAAAGTTTCAAGTTTATTAGGATTAATGATTTAATCGAAAATTCGATGGAATTATAAATTCTTCTGATTTATGTGTCTTGATTGATTAGGGAATATGTTTTGTTGATATTGAAAAATGTTTAAGCTTTTGTCACTAATTTCTTAAATCTTTAATATTTTTTGTAGAAACATAGAACTACGTCACATGGTTTTGGGTTCAATCTCACGGTTCCATCTCTAGCTGTCTAGCCACAAACATGGCAGCTGGCCAACCACGATTTCTTCTTCTGCTTTCGGCCGCCAACTTTGCATGTAGCTTGAACAGGAGGGAGGCCGTGGAGGTGGAGGATCGTTAGAATTGAGAAGCCAAAGAATAGCGTGCACATAATAGGGTTCACCAGAGAGATGTTGGCATGGGGAGAGGCTCGGCTAGGGGTTCGGGTCTCTTCTGATTGGAGACACATGCTCAAACAATGAGCCGCCTCTGTGCCACATAAATTGACCATTTCCGTTTAAAAAAGGGATGGGCAGTAGGAGGATGGGATGATGGAGGGGGGATCATCGTGCCATAGATGTCGCCGAACCCGCTCAGGTGAAGTCTTCTAACAAGACATCTAAAGGCAAGCCGATTGACGGACCAGCAGAATCAAGGCTGAAAACTGCAGGAAATAATGGCATGGCTAAGATGAATACAGGCATTTGATGGAATGGTTGAAAGAAGGTGGAAAACTGATTAGCAGAAGGAAAAGAATGAAGAGAAAAATGGAGAAATAATTACTGGAAAACAATGATGAAATATATCGTTGGGGGGGAGACAGAAAACGAAGCTGTTTGGAAGGAAAAAACCATGGGAAAAGAATGTGAGAAAGAATGAAGGAAAAAGGCGTTAAAGAACGAAATAGAAATGAGGGAAAAACGACTAGGAGAACATCGTAGGAAGAGTTTATTTAAAAAAATTCCCAAATTGCATAGGGCTCTAAGCTCAAAGTGCAGATAGCTAAAACAGATATTACAGATATGTATGTAGATATCACCGATAGAAGGTCAGGTGACCGTTGGATTTAATCGAATGGCTTAATCTGGAACCCCTGCACACATACCCCTGCTTCTGGTAGATCGCTGTTTGAGTGCAGATTACACAACAACTCAGAGAGCTAGAGCTAGCTGGCTATCTCTTTCATGCGCGTGTGTGTATCGTCGCCTAATATCTTTGGACTTAATCGAGCTTAAGCTTTAGCTCAGCTTGAAAGCTTCGGCAAACAAATCAAGAGAACATTGTATTGCGTTGCTCTCTCTCGTTCTGGTTTCTGGTGTATGTGTGAAAGTGATTGAACTTACACCGAATTCCGTTGATTAATTATGGTTGTCTCTCCACGCTCCTTCTCCGTAGGTGCTGCTGTTCCTCGTTCCTCCTTCCACTGATCTCGATCTCATCCAGTGATCTGCTTGAGTGATGTGATGCTTTGCCAACTGCTTTTTGGGCTGTATTATCTCACTGTTTTGCTGTTTTTGTCACCAGCAGCTGTACTTGCATGAATGGGCGCTATACTGTGTATGTGTATGTGCTGTGTTGTGTTGGATTCCTTATGGCAAAGGCAAAATCAGCTGCCAGGTGGCAGCGGCGTCGACGTCGGCGTGTCAAAAATTTGCATACGGACCAACACACACATGCACAATCACAGTGGAGACACACACACACACAGACGGACGCACAGTGGGCAACTTAGAACAGGTTTTGGCAGAGCAGCATCACCAAATAAAAACTTTGCAGTTCTCCTTCTTTCTCCTTGGTGTTGTTTTTGTTGTTGCTATTGTTGTTGGCGGTTATTTGGTGGTGCGTTTTGGGGCGGTTTAAAGCGCGCGTCACGTTGCAGCCGCTGCAACTAAAAAATCAGAAAGAAACGAAACTTGAAAATGCCGCGCACATAAAAACTAAAACAAAAAACTGCAGCAGCAGCAGCGGCGGCAGAACAGCAGCCGCCACAGGAGTTGCAGAAAGTTCTCGCTCTCTCTCTCTCTCCGTCTGTAACACTGTCACCCAAAAAACTGGAGACAGTCCAGGCCAAACAAACGCAAAATCAAACAAATATATAGCAGCAAAAGAACAAAAAAATAAAAACGTACGTAGAACAAAAAATATATGGGAGACAACGTCCCACAAACACAGACCAGAATGGCAGGGCGGACGAGACAGATGCAAACGCCGCAGAAGTGAAAATGATTTTGAGTGGTGTTGTTTGGGCCGCTGCTCGGGATTGGCTTTGTAGCAGCTGCTCGCTCGCTCTCCGTGCTCCGTGCTGTCGAAGCGTGTGCACTTAGGGTATCAAGAGAGGGTATCAAGGTTTCCCCTATGAATTCAACCGAAATCTGTTGAGCGAGAGAGCCGCGAGAGATATTATAAAACGAGCTGGACTCGAACTCGCGCGCGTACAGCTCAACACGCTCAACGCTCAACGCTCGAGCGTTCTCAGTAGCTCGACGCTTAGCTTCAAAGCCGCGCTCACTCTTTTGAGTGTGCTCTCTCACGCTCATCTCACTTGAAGTGCGCTTTTGAGTGAAGTGCGTGTGGATTTTGAGCGCTAGAGAGAGAGAAAGAGAGAGCGTGAGTGCGGAGTGCGTGTACATATATTAGTTTATTTAAACGAATTAAGCCTTAAATTAAAGCGATCGCTTGGAATGAACTAAAATTGGAGCAGCAATTGTCTTCATCCTACAGAAAAAAGCAACGAATAACAATAGCTTTATGTCCAGTTTGAGCTTTAAGCTATCGTTCGGCCCAAAGATGTGTTTTGTATGCTTACATTCTCTTCTTCTTTTGCTTCTTTTGCTTCTTCGGCTTCTTTATTCTCTTTCTTTTTTGATTACTTGACTTCTTTTCTTGCTTGGCTGCTTTTCAAAGGGCTTCCATGCAGGGAGGGGATCGTGTGGGGTTTCTGTTTCTTCTTTTTTGAATGCTTCGAATTTCATTTTGTTCATTTACTCATTCTCCTTGCTTCTCACTTCTCGCTTTTCTTCTGTTTTCTTTTTTTCCCCAAAATGGAAACACACATTTTTGCATTAGTCTGTGTGTGTGTATGTTTTATTTTTTAAGGTAAGGTTTTCCCACCTCCTCCCATTCTTTTACCTTGATTATTCCGATAAAAGAATGCGGTAAGAGGCCGAAAAAACTTGAAATTATTTTCGGGTGCTCTCAGTGGGGGGGAGTCGCTCAAGAAATGCTCTCTCTCTACTATGCGGGTTCTTATGGAGGTGATCTCATTTGTATATCGAATAGGACCACATTCTAGAAAGTCAATCAAGCTTTACCAAAAAATATGATTTGAAGCTAAACAAAAACATCCACTAAATGGCTCATAGCTTCGAAATCTTTCAAATTATGTGGAAAAGAAATTTTAAGTTTTGCGTAAATTTTAAATTTTATTATTTAATAAAAACTATTAAAACTGAAGTGAACTGAAACATCATAATGTTTGAAGCCCAATTGGATTGACTAAAATCTAAACCTTCTTGTGGATAGGAAGGATAAAGATGATCAGATCTGGCAACGTAAGCCACAAGATGAGATCTTTTGATTGTCTGATAAATGCTTGCTGTTGCAATATTCAAGATCATCTATGTATGCCCCAGAAACGTGATTTTGCAAACCGACTGTTATCGGATATGTTGGCTCGTGGAGCGTGTCAGTCAGCCAGTCAGCCAGTTAGCCATTGAGTCAGTTCGCCAATAGAGTGCCAGAATCGCCACCCAATATGGCCAGGCTATCAAATTACAATGACAGTGTCATATGTGCGCTCTGTCTTGTTTTTTTTTTTTTATCTTTTTTTTTCCAGTGCAACCGCATTTGAGCCGCCGCAAGTTTTGTCTTATGATTCGGGGCCCTTAAGAAATCATTCCCCCATCCCTGTGGCCACTCCCAAAATATCATGCAATGACTTCGTGCTGATTTATTTTGATTTCAAAAAAAAATGTCTTGACTTTTTTGGGATTTTTGTCTCGACTTGGCCATAAAATGAACAACGCACTTTCGGACTTTAATCAAAAAGGTACCGAAAAAAAAAACAAAAACCAAAAAAATGTGAAAGAAGTATGTAAGAGGGAAAAAATGTTAAGTGCGTTGTCATTGCTGCCACGGACAACTCCGACATGAGAAACGCGTCGTAAATGGGGTCCGGTCCAGTCCGGTCCCCCCGATTCAGAGCTCTGCTCGAAACCAGACTTGGCTTCTTTCGGATGGTATCGAAAACTCACATTCACGCAAACACGGCTTCGAGTGCGCACAACGCATGCGCATAGATACAGACATTCATACATATCACGTTTACGATCGTACAGTGAACGATCTCTCAGATGAACGGTCACGAGAGAAAGGAATATGTAATTAAAAGATGAGGTAACTGATCATCTGAGTCTTCTTTAGGCAATCGATGATTGCCCATAAGTGAGCGGATATCTGCGTTATTTACCTGTTTGCTTATTCCATTTCCAAAAATTAATCAGCCATAATTTCTAGAACTGAGTACATTTTATGGAATTTTCGATTAATGACAGACCACTGTACGAAATACTGTACATACCCATATGTATGTACATGGGTATGTATGCATATAAGACATACCCCCTTGCATACATATTTATGTACATATCATACAAAAGTTACAAACATATGAACACATGTACATACATACATATGTATGTACTTATGTATGTATGTACATATCTGAAGAAACATACACTCGTATCTTACATACCTTTCACTCGTTAAGTGTCACGTCTGTCAGATACAGTCCGTTCCCGTTCTACATCACCGCCAGCCAGGTATCGGTCGGCAGTATCGATAGCCTCTCCTCTCCCCCAACCCCCTCCCTTTGGACAGTACGTGAGCGGTTGCACGAGCTCCAGGCGTGGATTTATCTGCAGTTCCGCCATGAGCATCATCCTCTCATCCGCCATCTGCAGTTTGGAGAAGATTCCACTCAAAACGGCACACTCAAGGCTCTCTCTCTCTCTCTCTCATAGCCTTGGCTCTCTTTTACTCGTTTCCCTTACGCTCTGCAGCAGCAGCAGCTGCTGCTTCTGTTTTGCAACTTCCTTTTTGTCTGCTTCCTTGATGGACGAGCCGCAGAGAGTCAGTCGGGAGGGAGGAAAAGAGTACAACAGCAGAGAGTGTGGGGTGGGGGTGATGGTTGCAGCTTCCTTTTATGTACATATGTCTGGCTGCCACTGTCAACAAATATGGAAACGCTTTAGAAAGAGTCGAGATCACAAGGAGTCAAATATGGGGTGTACTTGAACCATAGAAGCATCCATTGCATTGCCCCCATGCAGCATCCGCCAAGTGCTATATATACATATAGCCAACATTCACATTCAAGCGAGTTCCAACATCTGTTCGGTTCTGTATCTTGATGATCGTCAATGTTCGCCAGTATTCATCACGTAGGCAGAAAGATCTTAATATTCTAAAAATAATGCTCCATTTCAGTGGCACAACGTTTATTAGAAGATCTGCAGGGATATACATACATACAAATGTACATATGTGCACACATAGTATGTACTTATTTATAAAGGGAAATATATCAAAAATAATCTGAATTTCGAATCTTTAATAATTATTAAAGATTAATTATTTAATGATTTTTATTTGAATTTAAATCCAATTAAAATCCTTTTGTTCTAAACCACATTTTATACATAACATCTTTGAAAATTTATGTGATGCTTTTTCTACTGAAAAAATGTCTCACGCTTACCCTTGCAGTGTTGGTAAACAGCAACACGCCTCCACAGGGGCAAGGAACTACTATTGACCTTGAACAAATCGATGATCTTCTGGACAACTACATACCTCGAATTGTATACTAGATCAAATTGAGATTTTAATGTTCTTTTAATCCAAAATTTGTTCGTTGAATTTAAATAATGAATAATAATATACGAATATACAGGATAAATAAAATGCAAACTTTCTTTTGTCTACATTTGTTGGGTTGGATCGAAGCCTAACCTGGGACTTGGCCTCATGCAACTTGGGGGTTTCTCTTGAAGCCTCTGCATCTCTACTAAGCTGTAACCAATCACCAAAAGCTGGATGCTGGAATCCATATAATACATATGACAATTCATGTTTTGAATCTCTTTCGAATAATCATAAAATATATTGGTTAAGTAGGCGATTGAAAATAATTTCATGCTACCCTGTAGGGAGATCCCTAACAGAGCTCAGTATAGTCTAAACAAGTCAACCGATAAGATTAAAACCGAAAAAGTTGGTGATATTTTTAAGAAAATTTGTAACCTATATTCCTGTGAAATCTGTTCCTACATTTTGGACAGTTACTAACTATGGCGTTTTTTCGAGGAATTGCCAATTATTTTAATCCGCCGCCGGAACAGAAGCCAACGTATATTGAATTTCTTACTAAAATGATTGAAAAGACGTGGGACTACCTCCGAACGCTACCGGCAGCACGTCCAAATATTCTTAGCGATGTCATTAATATTGTGTCATTGGTAATGCTGTTCGCTTGCCCTGTTCTTATCGTAGTCTATGCTATGGATCTAATACAAGTGGGCAGACGAGTCTTCAACTGGAATGCTGAAGTGCCAAAACCAGCTCAGGACGAGGAAAACGTGGAAGAGGTCGTCGAGGAGGAGGAGGATCAAAAGGACGAGGCAGACGAGAAGGACGAGGAGGAGAACGAGGAGGTGAGCGAGGAGGTGATCGAGGAGGTAAACGAGGAGCTAAACGAGGAGCAGGAGGAAGAGTAAAAGGCAGGCGCAGAATATGAACCAGATCAAATTGCTAAACTGCAGGATGCCATGATCGAAAGTTAGCTAGTTATATTTTTAGTTGAATATTGTTTAAAATTTTTAGTCCTATTTTGGTAAACATAAATTTACGAGAATATTTTTGGCCAATCACATGATTTTTGTTCGTTTTCAAACGCTTAATTCCAGGCGGATCCTTAGTAAAATTGTAGGTCGTATTTCAACATGCGATCGCTGAGCCTTAAGATTTTTCTGAAAACTATCTTGAGAGTCGCACGCACGTACTTGACTCTACAACTCTATGGGTCTTTATGCGGTGAAAACGAGTCGTTTACTGCATCCTTAACGATCACGTTCAGTGAAAGATCTATGGGGTGGAAACACGGATGCACAAGTGGCCATTGCATCGCCATGAATCCACTTGAGATGGTCACTGACACTGAAATGTTGAAATGTATTGCCACCTACCAATCTCTTGGTCACTTTGATCCAATCCCCCAGGCTACCAGTGGCAAGAAAACTGGATTTGTTCTGTTCTGTTCTGTGGCGAGTGGAGTCTTCTGGGGCCGATCGGTTGACAATGGAATTGGCTCATGCTGTCGGAGCAGTTAATGGGGCACCGTGGATATAAGTTGAATGCCCTCGTTTGGGTAGCTCCACAAAAACAAGTAAAGAAGAATACCAAAATTCCAATAAAGAACAAGTATGGCATAGCACAGGCTATGGGCTGACATTACGACTAAAAAGATACCACGCTAATTGCATATTCGATGAACGCTTTAATAGCGCTTTTAAACTATTTAACTATTCCTGAAAGTGCACAAAGAAAAATCAAAGAATCTTTAAAATAACGTCTTTAAAAGATTCATGACAAGCTTCGTTTCGTGCGTGGCCGTTACGTACGTGTCGCATGTCATGCAGCAGTGCTCCTCGGTCGACTGGGCTACGTTTCTGCCTGAGATTAATAAATGTGACTATGGGGTGTTAATTCTTGCTGATTAAAAATATACATATTTATTTAAATATATGTATGTATGTATGTACATATGTATGACTTCTTCAACATACTCTTGTAGTCCACGAGTACTGGGTATACCGAAAAACAGAAACAAGGGGAAACAAAGAACCAAAAATGCTGGGCTCTGTCTGTCTCTCCCTCTCTCTGTGTTTGTATTCGTTTTGATTGTGTGGAATCAGATTATTTATACCTGTTGCTGGCTGCACAACAAGTTTCTGGGGGGCTGGTCACACCGATAACCAGGGGGCCAGAAAAGGACACAAGAAGGAATGCCCTAGCCTTAACCCTTCATAGCCCCAGCCCTAGGATTGCTTTTGGAGAGCTGGCTGGGTGCTTGGCAACCGGTTTTGCCCATCGAAACAAAAACCAAACAAACAAAGCAGCTCAAGCAGTGGGAGAGCCAGCGCTGGAGAGAGCGGCCAGCAACCCACCATAATCTCACGGTGCGCCTCACATAAGGTGCGGCACTGCCAGAGTGCCAGAGTGCTCTGGATAGTTGCCTATATTTTGGCAGACACTTAGACCATGTGAGTGGGGACGCGGGACTGATGGAGTGGCCAACAAAATATGCAACTCCAGTACGGTGAATGCCGGCTCACCTTGTGGCCAATACACCTTGCCTAAGCCCGCTTGGGCACACGCTCTCTCTCTCGCTCATTCTCTTTCAGAGCTGAGGTGGGCACGCAGCGACACGTGAAACGAACGGAAATGAAGTTGAAACAGCGTTTCAGTACACAGTTCAAACCTGGCATTTGCTGACGACGCTGACTACGATTCTCCAAAAAAACGACCGCTGCTGATTTTGTTGTTGTTGTTGTTGTCTCCGTCACGTCAAGTCACGTCACGTCACGCCAAGCAACCAGCGCAGTGCAGCGCCATCATCCCCCACCCTGCCCTGCTTAGCCCCCAGCCCATAGCATTGTGCAATCGAAGGCAATCGAGAATGTCATCGCTGTCCCAGTGGTGGATCGCATCGCTGCTCTGCGTCTGCCTGTGCCTGTGCCTGGTGTCCTTTGGCGAGGCCATAGAGTGCTATGTGTGCGACACGAGCGACACGGAGCATCCCTTCCAGTGCGGCGAGTGGTTCGAGCGGTACGATCAGCCGGACATCCAGCCCCAGAACTGTTCCAGCGTCCATGGGGCCCAGTTCTGTGTGAAGCATGTCGGCCGCTTCGAGGGCGGCATTGGTGCGAAGCGCTTCTGCAGCTCCAAGGATCTGGGCAACTACTGTGACTATGTGCGGAACAAGGGTGACCGCATGGACTATCGCAGCTGCATCTATACCTGCGACTCGGATGGGTGTAATGGCGCCGTTTCCCAGCTGACGAGGCCCTTTGGCAACGGTAAATGGGGTGTGGCCGGCCTGATGCTTATGCTCTGGCTCGTCTGGCAACGCTGAAGCTGTCGAGAGGAGAGCAGAGTCTCTACCAAACTCAGAGAGAGAGATCGCGAACAAAGAAGCTACACTGTTTACGCTTCTTCTACACGTTGTGCATCGTTTATTTTTTTTTTTTTCGTAGTACCTAAGCTTGTAATTTTTAAGTTGTAACGAAGTAAAGTCGCGAGACAAACACACACAAAACATATACATAGAGAAACCCCACAGATGTATATTTAATTTGTTTTGGGGGCATGTGGGAACGCTTTGGCAGTGGAACACAGACTTTGAGCGCAACTCAAAACTTTACCAGAGAGACAGAGAGAGAGAGAGAGAGAGAGAGAGAGAGTGAAGAACGCCTGAACTGAGAAACAACAATGGAGATTGATCGATGCGATGGGCTCTCTAAATATACATTTTTTGTTCTCTGTGTCTCTTGCTACGCTTGCGCAACTTCAAAATAACAGAAATCGGTAATCCTTATGCCGATGTGCATACCCTATACCATACCCTATTAAATCCATTGCCCTAGATGAAGATAAATCTTGGAATTCTTTAATTCTTTATTAAGCAAACTTGAACCTCATATTAAACCCATTTTATAGGTACAAATGGAGCACTACCTCATGTGACACACTTCGCGAAGACTGTTCTCGGCTTGCCTTTGAGAGATTAGATGTCTGTCTGTCAATCGACTGACCTCCGCAATCATCAATCGGAATTGGATTTGACATTCTTCCATTTGGCAATTGAGCTAGAGATCATTTAAGCCAGCGCAATTTGCGGCCGGTCGATTAAAGGCGCAAAGAAGAGAACCAACCTGAGGCACCATTCCGTTCCGCTCCGCTCCGCCCACACATAATCCACATAGGCTCCATAAGCCTCCATCCACAATAATTTGGATGAACAGCGCGGACAAATAGCCGAGCCGGACTGTTGCGTAATTGTATAAATTGAAAGCGCCTTGAGGCGCTATCATTGGCGGCAAGCGGCATGGTCACCGATCTCTGTGACATCTACACCCCAACACCAGGGTAGAGAGGAAAGCGATCGATCCAAAGATTCTAGGCGGTCCACAACGTGCTCGACATACTCGTATTCTAATCGCTTCGAGTCGATTATTTTTCAGCATTTCCACTGACACAATTGCCCTCTCTCGCCCTCCTCTCCGACTGTATCTTTATCTCTATCTGCCGTTCCTAAAGGCTTAAAGATTTGTAATGGAAAAATAGAAAAATAATATGTGTACATATGTACATACATAGGATGGAAATAAAGGTGAGTATATAAAAATGATTGAAATGTGACTTGGCATATCGGTGGCAGAGTGGATAATGATCAATTTCTTATTTTTTGGTTACTCAAGGAAAGACTTGAATACTATAAACTAAGCTAGCAAGCAAGTCTATTATTATCTGTTAAATATATGTACCTACATATGTATGTACATATGTATGTATGTATACAAATAAATAAATAAAAATAATGCTTGTCATTTCACGGATTGTGTCGTCTCTTTCCTTTCCTAAGTTAAGCTTCATGCTTGATATATATAAAAAAAAATATTGTATCCCAAAGATCCCTGGAATTAATAAATCTAATAAATTCTGTGTTTAATGGATTTGTTTGCGTTGAATTTCTGCATAGCTCAGTACGAGTGTATTTGTGTTTGTGGATATTAAGATGATTCTGAGATATTGTTTGCATAATGCTTTTAATCATAATTTTGTAATTTATTTTACAGATTGATTCTGTGACTTTTTCTTTAAATGAAGAACCATTGTAGCAAGCTGATTTACAGGGTTGTTTTTTTAGTAAATAATTACATATGTAGATCTTTAAGAAAAACCTGAAGCTCGGGTTTTCTTTGTTAAATAGCTGATTGATTCAATGGACAATAATTTACAAAAAAAAGGGTAATATTTATAGGGTGCATTGTTAGTTATTAGATTATTTTTAAATATTTTTTAATTTTATTAATTTTAGTTATTTCCATTCTCAACACGAGTCTAATGCTTCAAACAGCTGCTAATATTTTTATTATATTAAGTATTTTATGTTTGTATGCCGCTTCCATTCCTTGAA
Source organism: Drosophila subsilvestris (assembly GCA_035043285.1). Lineage (NCBI taxonomy): Eukaryota > Metazoa > Arthropoda > Insecta > Diptera > Drosophilidae > Drosophila > Drosophila subsilvestris. Next base: position 377,243 of record JAWNNB010001044.1, read on the forward strand.
GTCTGGTTCCGTTTTCAAACATTCCACAAAGTTCATTCTTCCGATTGTGATTGTGCAATACAGTACATAGCACATGTGTACATAGATGTGTACATATGTATGTATGTACAATTTTATGTAAAAATTAATGAAGCGAAAGGTTAAAAACATTTTAGCTGATAGACACAAGATGTGTAAATAGAATTTTTGTTGGATCGGTGGAGGGCAATGAGATGAGATGGGATGTGATGATGCTGGAAATGCAGGGGGAGGAGAGACAGGTACCATATGTACACATGTTGAATAAAAAAGAAGATAGAAGATCTGGCAGCAGGCAGCAGGCAACAGCACAAGCGATGCTATGCGATGCTCAAGGTCACTGCCAAGCACAACCAAAATAGCCAACAAAATGGAAATAAATGGAAATAAAGGAAATGCAGACGAGACACAAAACACCAGACAACAGACAGCAGACACAGACAACAAGCATTTGGAAAATTCTCGTAAATTTCCAACATTCGAAACGTGCCACATGCCACACAAACACACACACACACAGACACACACACCAAGTGAGAGTCCAGCGAGAGACGAGACCGTGTGCTTCGTATGGAACAACCAACCCCCGAGCAGGGACAACCCCGAGCAAAAACATTTGAACCTGAACCTGAATCTGAATCTGTAAACGAATGTTTGTCGGTCCGTCGTCCGCTTTCTATGAAATCTGTTTTTATGAGGCTGCTGCGTCATTAGTCCGGGGGTTGATCTCTCCGTACACAGCGAAAGAGAGACATAAACAGAGAGATACAGAGAGAGAGAGAGAAAGATGCAGAGAGAGACTTTATCCTTTCCTGTTCCTGGTTCCTGGTTCTAACTTTCACTCCAAGTTCCACTCGACTCGCACTGACCTATGCTTTTTTGTGGATGGACATTTTTGGCGTCATTGGCGGAAGCAAGGACACGAAAGTATGACGACACAAAGGACACAAAGAACCGTCAGTCTTTACCCCCCTTCCCCCACAAATGTGTGTTTTTGTTGGTACGCGAATTGTAAACGACGCAATGAAGGTTATTCACGCGCAGTTTTTTTTTGACTGTGGAGTGGAGGGCTCCGCTTCGCTTGTAAATCCCCCCAAAAAGTTTACACATTGGCTAAAGGTTTGAGGGGGTCGTAACCACGTCGCAATTACAAGGAATTAATTGTCATTTAAACAACGATACATTTATAATTGTATAGCATATATAGTATACCTTTGTAAAGCATTCTTGGTGGCAGAGCACATTTCTTAAAATTACTTACAATATTTATAAAATAAAAGAGAAGCATGGTATCTTTGTACATATATTATATCCATAGCATTTTTAATCTTATTCTTATAAATATTTTTTACTCCAAGCTCACACTCAAACATATCTACGCTCTGCACTTTCTATTCCATGAACATACATACATACATACCTACATATAAATATTTATATTCTTCAAAAATTTAAGCACTTTCTTTTCGCCACTATATTCCTATTCTATACCATATTTATCCATTTATTACAGTCATCATATCTCAATAATTTCCCATAAGTTCCCTGCTTTAGCTGCAACTTTTCTCTGCATTTTCCAAATTATTCCATAAATGTTTTTGGGATATTTCGCGTAACTTTCCTGCACCATAATATGTATATGCTTATCTTGTAAATTCCCTGAAACGCCACAGCAATTAGTATCTGTAATCCGTGGAATCACGTGGAAGGAAGCTGCAAGAAAATATGTCAAAATTCGAATAGCAAATGAGGCGGCGGGCCCCAGTTCAACGTTTTTTAAATTGCTAATAAATCGTTATAAATTGTGACTCGTAATTGGGAGGCTGGAGAGAGAGACTGCCTCTCCACCCCCACTCCCACTGCCACTGCCACACCCCCCAGTTCCACCTTGTGTCTTGGTGTCTGCTAATCCGCACAAATTAAATGCAATTGAAATAAATTTGCATGCCAAGATTGGGATGGCAAAATGCAAATGCAACAAGTGTCCCAATTGCATACAATTTATTGGCAACAAATTCTCAGACCCACCACCCTAACCCAACCCCACCCCTACTCTACAGGTCATCCTGCAATATTTCTCGATTAGAGCCGCAGCCGCAAAAGTTCAAAAGTGTTAATTGTCGCATCAATTTGGATAATTGAAGGTAGTCCCGCCGCTGTCTTCGCATCTTTAATTAAATTGCCTTGGGATCGATTTCACTCTCTCTCTCTCTCTTTCTCTCTCTCTAGCTAAACCCAATCGAAATGATCTCAAACTCAGCTACAAAAGACGGAACAAACGTAATCTTGACCGATGCCCAAAAACGAGAAACCGAGAAAAAAACGAAGACAAAAAAGAACCACTTCGATCTCCAATTCGATCTCATAAATGTTAACGGTCATTCACTAGCAGCAACAACAATCGAAACAAAAAGAAAAAGAAAACAAAGCCAAAAATAGAAACAGATTGGAGAGTGGCATATGTAGATGTTAATACTCTACAACGAAAACTCCTGATGATGGTATCATAAGTAATCCATAAATAAATTGTGTGATTCATTAACAGAAACAAGCTGCATCATACACGTATGTAAATATAATTAAGCGAACATTATTGAATACAAATTAGATAGTAGAAGTTCAGAAGTATTTTGAGTATCCTTGAAGCTTTCAAAAGTAGCTCCAATGGAAAGCTGTTTAATCACATTCATACGAGTATTTATAATGCGTATTCTAGGACATATTTAATCAAAAGTATCAAGCATAAAATAATTCGTTAGCATAAAAAGATAAAGCAAAGGCTTACAAACTGTCATAGTAATACGAAACACACAAATATATATATTTTATATTTAATTAAATATATAAAATTAAACATAAATCACTTTTATTGAAACTTGAATTAATTTTAAAAGTTTTTGAATCTTAATATGAAACACTTTAAAGTAAATAAATAAATTAGATTACAGATTTCGGAAATATATTTAAATTAAATTTGAACATTTCTTAGTTTGAATATTAAAAAATTATATAGACATATTTAAATCAAATTAGTAAGTGAAAATACTTTCTTTTTACAATTTCCACTCGCGAAGGAAATCTATTGGTAGGTACTAAAATTCAATAGGTTAAAATCGACACAACTCAAAACCTCAAACGCAGACATCTTTGGATAGTAGGAGGACTCCACGATGGTTGAGGGTAAGCTGAACACATTATTTATGACGAGTGTTTGATATACTCGTAGTATTCGAGGAGCTGACTTTCTGCTTTCTGCTTTGTTGGGGACTTTAAAGCAAACGAAAGAAAGAAAAAAGTCACTTGATATGCCACACAGGCGCGTTCGATTCGATTCGATTCGATACGAACAGAGAGCCCAAAAAGGAGACAGAGAGACAAGGTCTGAAGAGACAAAAGATACGATCGTAAACCTGATCGGTTCTCCATCTCCAGCTCTTTTTTTTTTTTTTTTGTTCTCGTTCTTGATGTTTGTCGATCTCGATCTGGGCTCGTTTCGAAAGTTGAACTTTTGCATGACCAAATGAAATGAACCAACAATCAAGCCAAACCAAGCCAATCGAATCCAATCCGAACCCATTCCAATTCCAATTCCAATACCAATCCCAGTCCACACCATTCCAATCCGGTTAACATTGACCGCAAACTATCAAAGCGAAATCTTGTCATCAAGTCAACTTCTCAAGAGATTCGAATGTTCGAATGTTTGAATGTCCAAATGTCTCGTCGACATCTAGACTTGGTGCTAAGCAGGTGTCATAACTAGCCTGCCATTACACCTCGACGCGTATGGCGCAAGAGTCTCGTCATCGCATTTGGAAATACTTGCCAAAAGTAAGTGCTAAAATGTGTCAGACCAAAAGGCTTCTCATACTAATTGGTTGTTTCACACAGCGACTTGTGTCTTTGGATAATCATAGATATTATGTCCCTTTAAGGATTTACGGCTCTGGCAAAAAGGGATAAGTCTCCTTCTGGCTGAGCAACAAAGACATGGCAAAGGTGTTCCTATCTTGGTGTACAATTATCTTTTAATCTGTGGATCGGATCTACTTTTATTGGCACCAAGAAGAAGAGGTCTCACCTCTCGTTATTTGCTCTTTACCTATACGATTATGTGTATTTATTTAGGCTTAGATTCTATGGGAAAGTGGCTATAATATCTCAATGGCAGCCAACAATTTGCGGAGAAAACCACAACAGATTCATAGTACAATTTATCTCTGGATCTCTTGATGGGGAATCCATTGAAAAGCTTCATTGGGGGGGAGCTGGGCCCACAAAGCTTTTGAGGGGCGGGAAACATTTTCAAAACCGCATCGGAACAGGCCATAAAGTGGGTCAACAAAACCACAAAACTGTCAGCCACTGCCACGCCACGCCACGCCACGCCCACGTTACACAGTTCCAGTCCCCCGTCCGAATGGAGGTGTCTGGTTTTTGTTTTTTATTTATTTTTTGTTTAAATCTCGAAATTGAAATTACCGTTTTTCTGTCGTCCATTTTGAACAGATCCAAAACCAGTTATGCTCCCCCAAAATAACAGCAACAAAAATTGCATACACTTAAAAATAAATATATTTAAAATATTAAAAAACAAAAAAAAAAAACAGCATTTGAAATAATTAATTGCCTAGCTTTAATCGAAATGAATAAATTATTTTGGTTCGTTTTGGAGTTCGGGTTCAGACATGCTGTTTGCTGGATATCCCTGACGTCGATGGAAGCTGGTGTGGAGCCGTCGATGGATTGGCCACATGACGCAGATGCAGCAGGGGAGAGTCCGTTGTGTCCAGGCCACTGATGTCCGGATAGTGGGGTACACGATCGCGATACGCATTGATGTCGTTGTCGAGATCGGGATCGGGAAACTCGCTGCCCAGATGATAGATGATCTTCTTGAAGAGGAACTCCGATAGGTTGGTGCGCAGAAAGAAGAGGAACATCCAGTTGGAGAAGTTGCACTTGTCGATCACCGCAGCGATCTCGTTCTCGTCCACCCTGCCCGGCTTGGCCCAATACAGGGACCAGCGGGTGAAGGTCAAGCTATCGAATGGATGGGAATGATCAAAAAATGGCTGAGCACGAGGGGCACGAGCTGAGGGATGGATACTCACTTTTTGTAATAGAAGAGCGTTAGCAGTCGCCAGATGAGACCCAGAACGGTGACAATCAGCAGGAAGGCATACCAGAACCACAATATCACATAGATCTTCTCGTTCATGATGTTCAGAGCCATCACACAGAGGGTGTCGTGCTCCTGCAGTGATCCGGAGGCGCCAAACTTGAAGAACTTGCACTTGGTCACCTTGGGGAAGACGACATCCAAGGCATTCATCTCGTCCACCCATTTAGAATGCAGGGCCTTCGGACCCAGTGTGAGAAACTCACCGGACAGAAAGCGATTCGTCCAGGTGATCTGCACCAGCAGATTCACCAGATTGAGCACCTCGGCAAAAACCAAATGTGCGCCCCACGACTGATTCAATCGCATGCGATCGATCATTGTGCGCCGAATATCCTTTATCCGTTCGTCGGCCTCCGCCATCGAGGGTATATTCAGCTTGCCAATCCGCAGACTGTCGTTCTTCAGGTACTTGGTGAGACCCACCATACGCAGGCCAAAGACCAAGGCCTTCACCCGTCCGCCCTCCCACTTCTTCCACAGAAAGTGCGGCACATAGAAGCAGAGGGCCTGGAAGAACAGCACAAACGGCACCCACTGATAGTAGCCATGGCGCTTGATTTCATCCTCTTTTCTATTAAACGGTCCGATGCCAGGCGAGAAGATATCACCGTTCTTAAGGGCAGTGTTGTTGTAGTGTTTCACCTGCAAGTAGAACGCAATTTTGTTAATCTTTAACCATATGAGATGGCCTGAAGCCATAGCTTCTCTCTCCCAGATGCAGATCCCCACTAAACCCAAATGGTAGTACTTCTTGCAGTCACCTGGTGGCTTGTGTGGATGCACTTACCACAGTAAAAGTGGGCGTAAAGAAACAAAAGGTATTGATCACCGGTGCAATCACAGCATCGGATATGCACTGAATGTGCTCGCCAATGTATTGGCGCGATGTGATGAGCAGTGTGGCCACCAGCAGGATGACAAAAGTCCAGCGGTAGTGCAGCTTGAAGACAATATTATCGATGACCACACGCGTAATATCGAACTTGAGGTACTGCCTCACCGAGCTGAATGTGTTCAGCATTGTGCGCGCGCGCTGTTATCTATCTAGTTCTAGTTCTAGTTTCACCTTTCAGCGCCGATTACGATTACACAGTATACAGTACAAGGGGGGTTTTCTCGAGTTTCGTCGTGGCCTAGCTAGCTCCTCATAACGTTGCTGTTGTCCGCACACTGTCGGGGATTGCAAACTGTTTCGACTGCCCACCTGGGAGAGTTGCCGTCAGGCTGTCGTTATCAGGAACGGGAGCCCCATTGCCTAAAGTTCTCTTGGCGCTAAGACCCACCCAAAAAAGCCACCCTCCCCCTTTCGATAAGACTTCGGCCAATAGAGCCAACTCGGCTATTTAATTGAGTTTTTGGGTTGAAGAGCGTACGAGTACCTACTCACTGATTATCTTATCGTATGATAAGTATTCGCTCAAGGAGAGAACGTAGCATTCCCGTTCAAAATGTCTTCTCCGCGAGAGAAAAGAAAAGGAAAGAGAATGATCCAAATGATGGCATAGTCCCAGAAGTGAGTGATCAAAAAGGCTTGCGAAAGTAACAGTCGAGCTGTGATCCACTTCCAACTCATATCCAAAGCTGTGAAGCAGCTCCAATGGCAAATATACATATGAATGATGTACTCTATGGGCTGGCCTTTCACCAATTTGTAGATAGCCTAAAAAATGACTACCTTTGATCCGCATTGAATGATTGAATCATAAACGAAAATAACTGAACCGAAATAATTTGGAACACCCAATGACGTGGTGGCTAAACTAATTGAACTAATCGTATTTCGATCAGCCACGTAAAAATAAATTACACAAAATTGAAATTTTATGATTTCAGTGACTAAAACTGTTTTAGTCACCAAGTCTTTATTTTTGGCAAAAAAGAATGCATAGAAACAGACGGAAAGGTTGATGCTTCGCTTGCCATTTGCAGATTTGCTTCGCTGTACAAATTTCCCATAGGCGAATGGACACAAAATACAAACATTTCGAATATTTCGAGACGGTGATGAAAGAGTAAAGTATGAATGATGGAATGAAAATTGATTTCCCTTCGCATAGCTCTTGTATCACCCCCGCGAACCAGTGAAGCTCCGTTTGCGCCGTAAATTGGAGGTCTCTCCGCATCAGAGGGCCGCCGCTATCAATCTGGAAATTGCGATTCAATGTTGTCTATGCCAATGGATGGAGGGATGTGGCCCAGTGGATAGAGCGGGGGATATATGTACATACTCGTATGTACTTAGCTGTTGACCCAGATCAGTGACGAACAGCCATAGACTGTTGTTGTTCTTAAACTTAAGATGGGGATTACTCGTTTGTTTGCTTTGGAAAAAGATTTCATATAAGATTTGATATAAGATTCGTCATAGCTGCATGACTCTTGGTAGGAAAGGTGGTGTAGGAGGTCTCTAAATACGTCTGTGCTCTTTAATCTTCCATGAAATGACAATCTTATCGCATAGACACACAGACAGACAACCAGTCAGAGTTTGCTCTTCAATTTTAATTTTTGTTTTATGAGTTTGTGCTTTCTTTATTTATTTATTTTTTTTTTTTGTTTTTTTTTGGTTGTTGGGTGGAATGTCTCACACTATCAGTGTGAGCCTATTTTGTATGTATCTCTATCTGTATCTTAAGTGACGCTTATCTAAATAGCTCAGCGACTACGACGAATTCATTTTTGTGCTTATTACTTAAGCGTTTAAGAATCAAACGTCGCCGGATAAGATACCCGGTACAGCCGTGCAGATAGAGACGGTACGGGGAATGGGCATGAGAATGCGTAACCATAAACAGTGACTATCTCGCTCTCTCTCGCTCTCTCTCGCTCTCTCTCTCTATCTCTGTGTGAAATTGTGTTAGTAATTGCCACATTTTTAGATGGTTGACTGGCTATGATTTAGCCTTTTCCTGTTCTTGATTTTCATTGGAAAATCGTTTTGAGCGAAAGTTCATTGAATCATATACAAATAGCAATCGAAATTGCTTCATTAACACAATTTGCCTATTAGTCGAGCATACATACACATATTTATTTATTTCTTTTTCTTTGGCATTTTCGCATTGAAATTTAAATAAAAATCCAACCGCAATGAAGTTGAAATTCAAACCATTCAAGCAAGGCGATCAACAACACATTACCCTCAGCCACAGATACAATTACACCTCATAAGCAATACGAACGAGTCTATCCACAGATACGATACTATAGTAGTGCTCGTACTCGAACTCCAATTCGCATTCGTTGCAACAAAATTCTGCTGCAAAAGTGAAAGTCTCGTACTTTTATTTTTATACAAATTGCACAATGCTCTCTGTAGGTGAAGAATGCGATTGATCAGGGTGTTGCTTAGTGATCGAAATCAATTAAAATACAAATACAAAACACTGAAAATACAGAAAAGAATAACCAGGTATCTGGGTGTCGAGCCCCGTGTGCCGAAGGATTGTTTTTTGTCTGTTACTTCATATGATTGTTGGGTAAAATTCTTCATGGCATTTCTGAGATTGTTTTTCATACATATTTTGCATATAATATTCAATAAATAAACAAATTTACTTGTCGAAAGTGTAATGCTTTCGAAGTTGCAGGATTTCAATGATTTGATTGCCTTTGACCTTTGCCAAAGACACATTTTTAGGTGTCTTAAATGTGGTATTAATAGTAAATTCCTTCCCCCACACAAAAAAGATGACCTCGAAGACGTTTTTGGGTACCTCTTGCCAATTATTCATAGATAACTTAATGGACAGTCGTATGTGAAATGAACTTTATTCAATGGCTTAAATGGGTGGCATGGCACACAAAGCGACGCCGACACGAGAAATTGATTAGGCAACAAACAACACAGTGCAAGTGTATCCAAGTATCTATAAGATAGTCTAGCAAAGAGCAAGAGAGAGGATCATTTGCGCTGTCTCTCTTGAGAGTTTTCGTCTTTTGGGGCCTGCAAAAACCAAGAAAAGACAGAGAGAGAGAGAGGGAGAGGGAGACAGACTACGCGCAGGCGTAGCTTGATTTCAAAGTGACGCAGAGACTTTTCGGGGAATTTCCTTGGATGATTGTACGAAATTTGTTGGGCTTCTCATCCTCATTCAGCTGGTGATGACTAATATCTGGCAATTGGATAATTAATAAACAAATCACAGACTGAAGGAGGAGACTGACTGATGGCCATAAACCATCTCAAATGTTTTCTTTCCCATCATATATTTTGGACATTTTTTTTTGCAATCGCACGAGTTTTATACGATACAATTTTTCGACTTTCGAGCACTTGTGTGTGCGAAACTTGAGAATGGGTTGATAGGGACCCCGCCATTCCAACTGATTTATACATCAGGGCGTTAGACAATTGGGGCTTCGGTCTCGGGTTTGGCTTTTGATTCGGTTCGTTGCGGTTTTTCTGTTTGCTATTTATAGCCCGGACAGTAGCCGTCTCGGCAATGTATCTTCTACTCACTCGCATGCCCGCATGTGTATCGACTTAATGGTTTTATAACTGATTTTTATTGGCTCGGCTCTCAGGTTGTTGACGGCAATCATTATTAATTGCCAACCGCCTAATGGGGAGGACTCATTTCTCATGTTTATACCCCAGTTCTTCCAGCACTATGCGCGGCATTTACATACATCTGTTTTGGGGCGGAGTGAATGCAAAATTCGGCTAATTGTGCTAATGGAGTTGTCGACTTAAAGGAGTTGAAGTGAAGTTTGGTCTCAATTAATTTGAAGTTTAAATCGAATTTGAACCGCAATTAAATCATCTTTTCATTGCAACATTTTGTTGGTATTTAGCGTTAAATATGATCTAAAATAAAGTGAATTTCCAGGGAATTTTTAACTATGTTAATTATGGCAAAATGTGTAACTTTGCTCTAAGATATTTCGTAGTTTAATATAAAAAGGAATCAAGAAGAAAAATTTTGGTCTTACATTTTGGTATGCTTGCAAAGTTTAGTTTTAGTTTTAGTCCTAGAAAAAAATACTAGGAAACTAATATTTTCTCTAGATAAATCATTTAAAATATGTGCATCAGCATTGGGGAATAATCATTTCATGAACTCTCATTAAATAATATTTTAAAAGAAAATATATTCCCTGATCTATAAAGCTGGACACTGCCCCATTTAATCTGTAGATGTTTTTATATAACAGAACTCAAATGAAATGTTTGTCTCTCTTTGGCTCACTTTCTACAATAGCTTCCTCACACTGATCTGTCGAGATCTTGAAGTTCTGTGATGTCATGACAGAGCATTCCTTATCATTCCTTATCAGCGTTCGTTCTAGCAGCTTTTGGTACTTCTAGTGTCTCTGACTATCGCCAGCTATTACGACATCGGCAATACATTTTAATTATTTTGTACAATCGAATGAACGCTCTTGAGCCGAATGTATGTATGTATGTACACACTATGTACATACATGTGTGGTGTATGCATGCACTATATATAACACCATTTATGGTATAGATAAGCCAGTGGATTTCTTAATTTAAAACTCAAGATAGGTTCGTATAGTTTCGTGGATTGGTGGGACGCTAACGATGGGTCGTCTGGTTCTGGGTTTTGGAATTTATGGATGGTGTCGTGTCGTGTCGGACTCGAAAGAATGAAGAAACAGGCAGGTAAACCAGGCAACGAAAGAAGACAAAGAAAAAAGGTAAAATACCAACAATGAGAAGGAGAGCAACAGCAACGAGAACGAGTGTAACAGGTAGTCGGTCGTCGAGGCTCTGAACATCTCTCTCTCTCTTTCTGTCTGTCTGTCTATGTTTCAGGGGAAAATCCAGCTAAATGTATGTGGTATACCATGGGCGAGTCACTCTAATCACGTTTCCTTCCATTCTCAATGCATTGGGACGCACAGGTAAATAAATCGTTTGAAATAATCAGCGTGTGTCTGTATGGGTATACATATACAGTGTGTTTGTGTGTGTGTGTGTGTGTGTGTGTGTTTTAAAGGTACTATAGAAATGCAGTGAAAGCCGGGTTCCATCCTCTCTTCTTAGCCTTTGTCTCAACTTTGCTCTCCCGACTCTATCCGTTTCGCTCCCTGTGCATCTCTTTATGTACACACATCTCTTGGGTACTTGTTTCTTTGTTGACTCCAACTGCAACCCCAACTCCAAACTAGCAACAACTCCAGCATCCAACACAACCAACTCCATTGTGCTGCACGACACGACGGGTTCCAAGAACTTGTCTCCCTGCAACGCAAACACAAACACCAGCACACAAAAGAGTTTGAATATGGGAATATGGGATGCTGCTGCTGCTGCTGCTGTTGCTGTTGCCGAGTGGGGAGCGCGACAGAGATGCTCAAACTGAATTGCAGTTGCAACATCAAGAGCGGCGGCGTTACCAGACTGACGCACAAATAACATTCCTGGGCTGCCATCACACCACACAAATCACTCAAGTGATGTGCTGCTGCCTGAGGATAATTAGCAGTTGCAGCTGCTGCAATTTCTTTTTTGCTCAACTTTCCAGGACCACAACATGTGGCGACATCACTAGTGAGTCACCCTTCCCCACGTCCAGTCGTCAGACCCCCCTCTCCCGCTGAAATGAATTGTCACCCTTTTTGGGGAGCACAGCTTCCATGCCGATGCGTCCATTAAATCATGTTTAGCACGAGCTCTCTGGCTCTGGCTCTCTCCCTCTCCTTACCATAAACATGAGCAAACAAAAGTCTGGCCTGAGCGGGAGAGAGATTGAGTGGCGACTCAAACAAGATCCACCCCATAACACAAGTACAAGCATGTTACCTGCCTGAGCGCTGCGCTCTCGCTCTCGCTCTCGCTCTTTCTCTCTCTCTATCTGTACAGCATAAATGGGTGTTTGGTGGTCGCTCCCCCAGCCACGATAATGCAGTGAAACTAAAACGACTCAACTCAAGCAGAGCGCGCTCTCGGTCTCGGTGTGCCCTCTCTCATTCTCTCCGTGGCGAAACGAAACGCGGGCAGAGAAAACACTGCCCTCCAGTTCGGGCTCTGAGCTCAGACGAAAACCGATATCCGAAGTGTACGCTTTAGTGCCCGCTGCTGTGTCGGCGTTTTATACTACCTGGGTAACACCGCCGCCGCCAGCCGTCGTCGTTGTCGTCGTTCGTCGTCGCCGCTACCGCCAACACCAGCACTAGCACCAGAACCAACCGACCGCCCGCCCACCCGCCCGCGCTTTTCGTTTGAGTTTGAGTTCGAGTTAACGAGTACGATTGTGTCGCGTCGGTCGTGTCGTCCGTCGTGTGTTTGAGAGCGTGCGCACCCGAAGACACTCCGCCGAAGCCGAAAGCTCGCTGGGGGATCTCTAACCAGAGCGCGCCTGTGCGACCAAATCCAAGACCAATTGTTGATCGTGCCCAGACCCAGACGCAGGCGCACACCACAAAACAAGCACACACACAAACACACACACGAATTAAGAATATATTCTCTTTTTTTTTTACTGTTTTCGCTTGATGTGCATTATTCTTGGGCCGGAGACTGAAGAGTTATGTTGGACAAGTGATCAGCAGGCCATAAGCAAGATCAGCAGCAGCAGCAACAACAAGAAGCCGTAAACGAAACAGCACGGCCATCGGCAATCGGCAATCAATCAAAGGAAGAACGAACGGTAAAAGAAGGAAAAATCAATAACAAAAGCATCAACACAGAAAAGACAACACCAACTCCGCCACAATGTTTGATGTATTCGGCTCCGTCAAGGGGCTGCTGAAGATCGACCAGGTGTGCATCGACAACAATGTATTCCGGATGCACTACAAGGCCACCGTGATCATCCTGATCGCCTTCTCACTGCTGGTGACATCCCGCCAGTATATCGGGGATCCGATCGACTGCATCGTCGACGAGATACCCCTGGGTGTGATGGACACCTACTGCTGGATCTATTCGACATTCACGGTGCCGGAACGCCTAACTGGTGTGACCGGAAGGGATGTCGTCCAGCCGGGCGTTGGCTCCCATGTGGAGGGCAAGGATGCGGTCAAGTACCACAAGTACTACCAGTGGGTGTGCTTTGTGCTCTTCTTCCAGGCGATACTCTTCTACGTGCCGCGCTACCTATGGAAGTCGTGGGAGGGTGGACGTCTCAAGATGCTTGTCATGGACCTGAACAGCCCCATCGTGAACGATGAGTGCAAGAACGATCGCAAGAAGATCCTCGTCGACTATTTCATTGGCAATCTGAATCGGCACAACTTCTACGCCTTCCGCTTCTTCGTCTGCGAGGCCCTCAATTTTGTGAATGTGATTGGCCAGATCTACTTTGTGGACTTCTTCCTCGATGGAGAGTTCAGCACGTACGGCAGCGATGTGCTCAAGTTCACCGAAATGGAGCCCGATGAGCGCATCGATCCGATGGCGCGGGTCTTTCCAAAGGTCACCAAATGCACGTTCCACAAGTACGGTCCCTCCGGCGATGTGCAGAAGTTCGACGGACTGTGCGTGCTGCCGTTGAACATTGTCAACGAGAAGATCTACGTGTTCCTGTGGTTCTGGTTCATCATCCTCAGCATACTGTCGGGCATCTCGATCATCTATCGCATCGCCGTCGTTGTCGGCCCCAAGCTCCGTCACCTGCTCCTCCGTGCCCGTTCCCGCCTGGCCGAGAGCGAGGAGGTTGAGCTGGTGGCCAACAAGTGCAACATCGGTGACTGGTTCCTGCTCTACCAGCTGGGAAAGAACATCGATCCGCTCATCTACAAGGAGGTGATATCCGATCTCTCGCGCGAAATGGTTGACGATGAGCATAGTGCTCATAAGCGACCATTCGATGCCTAAAATCTAAGCGAAGACCAATACGAAAACGAAGATGGAAGATCAGGACGAGGACGAGAACGAGTATGAGAACGGGCTGCTCATCCATTCAAGGAGTGGGCGTGGCAGTGTGCCAGAGTGCCAGTAAGTGTACCCCACACACACACACACCCACATGCAAACACACACACACACGCACACAAAAGAAAGCTCCATCTCTAACGTTTACATATATTCCCCATTCCAATCGCACCCAAAAAACCCCCAAAAACCGAACCCTCCATCGATCTTAAGACAAAAGAAAGACATTAGTTCGTAGTGATTTAGTTGATAAACCTTTCAATTGATTGTAAACTTTGATTATAATTACGATTATGCATCCAGCCATGCGTTAATTGTAGTTTCTCAAACAACGAAAAAGACACCAACACACCCACCACCTTTTTTTTTTTTAACCATTATCTTTAGTCTTAACAAGCGAACGAACTAAGCGAGATCTTCATAACGACAATAAAAACTATGTTTTCCAATACAGCAAAGAATCACTTTTACACCGAGATACAGAGAGAGAGAGCGAGAAAGAGAGTAAGAGAGAGAGAGGGAGAGAGAGAGAGAAGTTCTTCTGGTCTTACGCGCTCATTTAAGCGTAACCCAAGCAGCAACAACCGGCTCTGTCTCTGACTCTAGCGCTGGCTTGGGTCTCCTCCACTTGATTTCCCTTCCAGTTAAAGCGAGACGGCAACTGCGCATGCGCAACAGCGATTTCTAGCTCTGTCCCACTACCACACACACACACACAAGCACACACGCACACGCACACACACTTTCATAGAGAGGGACAGGGAAAACCAGTTTGACCAGCAGATAGTAGCTGGAAAGATCATTGCCAGCAGGGCAAAAGATTCTTACCAACTTCGACTTCGACTTCGAATTCATCTGGATTGGCATTTGGCATTTCTCTTACCGCTACCCTGTAGATGGTCGAACCTGTCCAAACCGTTGGGTTGTATGCGTACTGTGAGAGCTCGTTTTGTTTCGTTTCCATACTGAACTTCCACTGCAGTCCGATCAATTTAGCTAAATTTAAATACTATAATACTTTCATGTATCATCTTAAATGTGGCTTAATCTGATTTTGATTTGCGCATAGTTCCATCTCCAGTTATATTTCTCTTCTCGCTATGGGGTCTCGTTGCCATCTTTACCGTTTTTTGCTCGCTCCTTACTATCGCTCTCGTTACCATCTCTAATCACACACACTGCCCTTCAACTCAACTCAAATGTCTCCCTGTCAGCTCCGTAATCAGCATTTAGTTGCTCAATGTCTGCGCACATTTAGTTCTCGATTCTCGGGTTCTCGGTTCTGCGTTCTCTGAGACAACGACATGCAATGCCAATTAGAAGTTGGGCAATATGTGTGGTCGTGGTCGCGTACGTGACAGCTCCAACTAAATATTGTACTTATCTAATCGAAAGAAACGAGGTTCTCCAGAGAGTGAGAGAGAGAGAGAGAGAGAGACAGCAAACCCAAAAAAAAAGGAAAAAAGCTGATAAGATACCAGATACAGATACAGGGAAAACAGCGACGCTACAGATATACCATAGGCAACAGGCTGGCAGCAAAGAGGCTGTTGTGGGCTGTTGTTGTGGCTGATAATTCTGTTGCTGATTGGCGACAAAGTGCTGCAATTAGCACACATTTTCATTCGCTCAGAGATCAGAAAAGATCAACAGATCACAAGATCTCAGATCCAGACCAGGTCCGTGTCCGTATCCATGCCAGGCTGTAGTTTCATTAATGATTGCAAACACAAACACACACACAGTATTCGTCTCGGGGTCTCTGTCGCTGGCTTAGCCTCAACAGCTTTTGATGATCATCATACTCAACAAATAAGCGAATGAAATTTTTGTTCTTGCCATCCCCCACATATTACATGTGTGTGTGTGTGTGTGACCGCCAATTTGGGATATCAATGAATGAATGAATGGACCTGCCCCGGACCGTACCGGACCGCTCTATCACACCCAGTACACCTACACATTAAATAGACCTCCCCCCCCCCCCCCCCACAGACCCACATGGCCCTACACAGCCTTTTCCTGAACGAGTCACCATGAATGAAATGAGAAACAGACACGCGAAAAGCTGTTTGCTCTCCATTAAATGTTTTCTGTTTTTTAGTCTACCCCGCAATCATTGGAGATCTTGAAAAGCTTTGAGATAGGAACATATATTGATCATGTAAAAGGCAGAATCCCTTGGGTATTTTTTGGCATTTAAAATCGGTATAAAATATTTCCACATTTAAAAAGGGGAAGCAGGTATCGGAATAGTCGAAAAACTAGAGTTTGCTATGCGTATTATAGATATTATTTTGTTCATATTAAATTTACTACGCACGCACCTAATTTGTTGCTCTCTCTCTCTCCTTCGCACATACATTTCCATGGGGCTTTAATTACATTAATTGGTTTCAATTAACAAAGAGCATGAGAACGAGAAGAAGAATGCCCCATACTCGTCGCAGATGAGTATTATGTGAGAACAATGGAGTATGGAACAATGTTCGAGTATGATTTATAGATTTATTGCTTCCCTTTAGTTGCAGGTTTTTTTTTTTTTGAATGGAACTTTAATGATAGTAAAACAGTTGTGGGATTTCTTATTCACGGCAGATGTATTGAAAAAGGGGAACGAGAACAGATTCAGATACAGATTTAGATTCGGATTGCTATATGTTGTAAATGGTTGATAATACGATTAGTAATGGCAACACTCGTTTAATGTATTACAGTTGATGGGATATTAAACAGTTGAATGCTTAGATAAATTCCAAAAAACAGCTACAAATAATTAATATATGAATATGTAAATCTGCTAAAATAAACACCACTTTCTAAGTACATATTTGAATGCACTATCACATGGGACATAAAGATAGAAACGCCACAAAGGCCACACATCAAACAATTCCATTCCTCAATCTTATCTGTTGATTAAAAATTATATTCCTTTCTTTTCTTCCGCCAAGCAAATGCACTAACACTATTATTTTTATATAATTTTCTTCTTGCAGTTTCACGCAGCCGCAACTGAATTAAGATGAGGTTTAACAAGGACTCTCCAAGTCGCTGGATGTCAATGTAGATGAGGCCTTTTGAGCTAATGACGAGCTAATTGAACACATATCAACGAATTCCATGCTGAAAAATGGGATAGACGCAAACAAGGGGTGTTAGCCAGAGATGCAGTTTGGAGAGATGGCAAAACGTATACTGCTATAAACAACAACAACAACAACAAAATATGAATTAATAATGCAAAGTACACAAATGAATGTAACAAATACTAGCCGAATCCCAGGGGCTGGGGGTTGGCCCGCCCGCCCTCCCCCCTCATCCGAAGGCGCACGACAATCAGAATTTATGCATGTTCCGAAACCCCGCCCCAAAAGCCCTATGGGTGAAATCCATTTAAAAGACAGATAAAAGACAAAAGATAAAAGACATTTTTCAACTATACTTTATTCTATATTGTACGAGGAGCAGCAGCAGCTGCAGCTAACGAATTAAGTTATGGGTTAGAGATATACTATATACACATCCATATATAATATATTTTTAATAAGCAATTACACAGATATTTATACATACGAAGAGACATACAATATATACATACATATATTTACGAATGCCACATGCGAGTAATATTTATGCTAAGAGTTGTGATCATTGATTAAGACATCTAAAAAAAAACTAAAAAAAAATACATTTGGATATTGGACTTTGTATATCCATGAAAAAATAACAATAATTTACAAATAGTAAAGAAATGCCAGCATAAAGAGAAACAGCCCCCCAACTCCCCTCCCCACTATTGATAACACTAATATACATACATACATACATATATTAAATATTCTATTTCAATTTTTACACATATAATTTAGCAATTTTCGCCAGCAATTAGTAATTAGTAATTTTTTCATAATTTTAATAATAATTTGTTTTTTTCTTTTTTTTTTTACATATTTTTGGTAGCATTTATATAGTTTAGCGCAATTTTTTTTACACTCACTCATCCATTAACGAGAGGAGCAAAGGAGAAAAATCTATATATTTATACAAGAGAAAAATATATATATATATATATATATATATATATATACATTAAATACTAAATGTAAGTTCATTGAAAAGACAAGCAACAAATGAAAGACTCAAAGGCAATATTTTAAAGACAGCTACAAATCGGAAAGCAATAAAGAAAACAAAATAAGTAATAAAAAATCAATGTTTGTCATTTTTTTTAGGATAAGTTTCAATTTCCATATTCTTATGCCTAATTATAATTGTATGAAAATTACTCGAAGATTTATCGTTTGTATTCATTCAAGAACAATTCCATTTCATGCGGAAATAAATGAAAGAATAAAACAGAACAAAATCAAAGACCATTTTCTTATCGGGAATGCGCCAAAAGCAATTACAAAACCAAACAACAAAACAACAAAACAACAAAACAAAACAGTTGTCGACACTTCAAAGGTTCTCTCTCGTTGGAGGAGGCGGAGCGGAGAGCAGGTGGGTGCAGGTTCCACATTTTTACTGCTGAGAACCTGCCGAAACTTGTTGACTTTCAGCAAACATCGGAACGGGTCTCTGGCACGATCTCTGGGTGCTAATGGTCTTTGACCCACCTGACTTTTTTCACCAGAATTATCTTCAGAACTTTGTTCGCTTTGTAGCTGCATTAGACGGGGACTACCATCCCCATACTTAATGGTACAGCACGTGAAAGTCAACAGAATTTCAAAGCTTATCAGCGAGGAATGTGAACAAAAAGAAGACTGTCTAGGGGAGCCAGTGCCTCCAAGCAAAGCTGATGATTTCTTGCAACAGGTGTTGAAATTTCAGGGGCAGACAACTCCAATATTTCATTTAGCATCCACTTCAGCGGCTCTTCTTTCAGGCGAAAAGTTTGGCACTTGACTGGGTTCTGTTCTCGCACGTATGACCCGAAAAAAATGCGATTAACGTTTACATGAATTGCATAAGTTGACGCTTTAATTACGTAAATCGATCTTAGTCACCTTTATCAGGGTTAATTTGGTGGCTTTTCACTTGTTATTCTGGATAACATCACGTTTTATTTCGCCAGAATATTCGTCACTCAGCTCGAAATTGAATTCATTAAATGTTCTACAATATTTATACGCTGGATAAGAGCCCCTGGGGGGGTCTGGGTGCACGTTCCCTCTGGAAACTGCAGTCCAAAAGACACAAAAAATAGATCTTAAATACTTTCTTATTCGAAATGTTTTAACAACCTTAATAGATACAGCATTAATGGGATATGAATAAATGGATGAATTTTTATTCTGCAATTGTTTTCCCTTTCCGGATCGCGCATTCCGGACAAACACTGCAACGGAATGCTGTAATCGTGATGCGGGGGACCAGGTCGCAAGTATTCCAGCGATTCCACAATTACACAAACATTGCAAATTTATGCTGAAAGTAAGGCAATGCCATAGCCCCTCCCCATAGGGGGAGGTGTTGGTGCTGGTGCTGGTGCTGGAACTTGGGCTGGGGCGGAGTGCTGAGAAGATGTTGAGCAAATTACGGGTATCATATCAAATTGAATTAAGCGCTGCAATTGCCCTCAATAAATAAATACATACATATGTACATATGCTATACATATATGGTTTATGGTACTCGTATAAATATTACGGCATAGCATTGCCAAGAAAAGGCGAAACCCAAGTGTGGCATAGAAATGGGCTTCATATATATATGTACATATGTATGTATGTATATATTAATGGAAACTGCGGCTCTCTCTCTCTCTAAGCGACAAATGTCAAAGTTCTGAATTGATTGAATTGAATTTTTATTTGTCGCCCTCCTTCAAACATTCCGGCAAAAGAAAATGTACATAGAAACGTGGGAAAAGCACGTCTCAGGGTAAACTCTAAATATATTAAAATATATAAGCCTAGGGTTAGGCCTCGTTAAGGGGACTCTGGACACACAAATTGCATATGGGCATTTTTCTGACGAGGTCCACCGAGACCAAAAAATTGAATTTCTATAAAAACACATTTCCATATGATTCTGATGCGATATTATAGTCTAAATTTAATGAACGACAACTAATTCACCCAATGGACATATCATTTCATTTACTTTGATGTAAAAACCTATTCAAATAAGCAAAAATTCACTTTTTCATTATTTTTTGGTGTTCTTTGCTTGGGCTTAGCCATGTTTTCCATTACAATTATCTCATATAAAAAAGAACATTCTTGAGAAAAGTTGTTCCCCATAATCTTTCTAACGAATTAGACTATCTTAAAAAAATGCGGGAAAAATGCTTCAACCACTGCTAACGGTATCTTTTTAGCTGTTATGAACCTAGGAATTTTTGTCCCGTGCAACATGTCCCGTGCGAATATGGTCTTAATTCAATTTAAAAAAAATTACGAATCATATTTGCTTATAACTATTACCATTTTAAAGAGACATCAATGCACAATATGTATAATAATTTGCATGAACATTGTGCCTAAAGTTTCGCTAAAATATGAGTTTAAATTGATCGCCGCGAAAACCACTTCCATATTTGTCCCGCGCGAATGGCTCGGTTTTTTGACAAAATATCGAAAACGAGTAGTGGGCAAAAATCAACCTTAGCACTACTCATAGGGCTAATCAAGAGGTATATCATAATGGTTAACATATTTTGAAAATCCGTCTTTGCTTAACCTATCTACCACCTGCAATGCGTACGACTGTCCCGTTCGACTTCAGAGAAATGCCCATATGTATTTTCATTCATATTTTACAGGGGCCATCCATAAGCGACCTACGATCGAGGGGCGCTGCTGCATGACACGCGACACGTTTTTGGGCTGCCAGCAACACACACACTCAATCATTTTGTACGTACATATTTTCAGACGTGAAGCTCTACTTGGCTGAATAAAAATGGGGATGCATGCACTCCATCCCCCCCCCCCCCCCATATATGTACGAGTATTTCTGGTTGACCTTGCACTTGGTAGGGGGTGGGCAGGGCGTTTGTTGTCGTTGTTTTTTTTCGTCGGACAATTGTCAAATTAATTTCCCCGCAATTTGCACAAAAGCGCTGCAAAACAACACCCACTGTGGCGATCAATTTCAAACAAACCAGCACCAGCTTCCGCCCAAAAAAAAAATAAAAGGCAGTGGCGACCTCTGGCGGTGGCAAACACCTTACGTAATGTTGTCACGTAAGCCCGTGATCTGTGCTACGGCTACGGCTATGGACACTCGTCTACATTTAATTTTAGACACAATTTATTTATTTAAAAGTTGTTTTCTGGCCGTATTTTCAGACAATTCCCCGTGAATCGTTGTCGGGTTTGCCTCCTTTTGTTGTTGCTGCTGCTGCCAGATTTATTGTTATTGCCTTTTTTTCGTGCTATTGTCGCAATTGTTTTTTTGGTTTTTTTTTTTTTGTACTTTATTTCATTGTGTGTGCTGGCTCAATGCTGCAAATGAGGCTTTGTGGCGGGGTGAGGAGCAGCAGATCAGCAGCAGTTTATTTATCACCTTGCTAAGTAAATATTCTCGACCTAAATCGGTCAAGTGTCAGCGTTGAGCTTCTCCACAATCAGTCCTTACAGCTGCTTGCATATTTCTCCATCGTACACTTTGGTTCTTGGTTTGGTTCTTGGGCGGACATCTCACTTGTTTGGTTCCAATCGCAAACTATGATTTAATGGAAATATCTATTGACTGTTTTTGTTGTTTAGTCCTGGACCTAGTGCTTTTTCTCTCTATAAAAAGTAGCCCTCCTGTTTCATAGCTAATGTCGAGCTACACAAGTGTTGCGACTGTTTGTGTACTCTACATATATACATATGTATACACATATGGAGATGTAGCACACTCTTTAAGTCAGGCGCTAATTAATCAGGGGGCGACCTTTAACCTCTTATAAATCGATTAATTAAATGTCATTTGATGACATTCGTTAGCCAAAGAATATTTGCCACTGACAAAGAAGTTCCCACCAACACACACACACACACACACACAAAAGATACATTACATATACACGTACGAGCATCGATGGCATGCCTGGTTTATCAGCTAAAACTTTTGCATTAGCATAGCACAGAAACGAGTATCGCCCCCATGAGTATATGAGTACATATGTATGAACATACTCGTACATACTCGTACATACTATATGCGCTAGCAATTAATATCAGTTTTGTTTATCAAAAAACTGCGACTTTGTATGCAAATCCTCGGCGGACAGAGTGCCAAAAATGTGTTGTATACATATGTCAGGCTCATTTTGTTTGGTTTGGTGCTCAATTTTTTTTGGGGGTTTTTGTTTATGGTGGAACACAATTAAAGAACTCAAAATGAGTAATCCCCGATACCATGGGACAAAGGGAACTGCTATACCGATACCGACTGTGTGTGTGTGTGTGTGTGCCACAAACATTCTTTCCGCGCTGCGATTGTGATTGTGATTATGATATGTTCGGTCGGTCGGGATCATACTCATACTATGTATGTACATATAGTACGGAGTAGTTTCTGGCATTTTCGGTTGATTGCAGTCCGTTCTGTGTTTCTTCTTTCATTCTTCTTTCATCGACTTGCGGAAGTTTCAATCGTTTTTAATGAGCTACACAGGCAGTGACACACAAAGTCCACTTAGATGAGACATGGGCTGGGGCCAATGTGCATATCTACCATACCCTGCAGCAGCTTTCGGTTATTTCAGCTTTGGGGGGATCACAGAGAAGTAGGCCAGAGAGAGAGAGCGCAATTTTCATGCTTACGCTTGGATTTTAGAATTTAGTTTTCACTTATGTAAACTTTGCCCTTGGCTTGAAAAAAGTTGATATAAATATTATTCATTTAAAAAAAATTTAAATAATTTTTAAATTGAATTTTTTGTTTAATATTTAACATAAATATATTTAACAAAAATATAATATAAATATAATATTTATTTTAATTTGTTTTAAATTTAAATAAAATATGTGCCGAATTAAAAGTTTTTAATTATAATTAAATTTTTAAAATTTTTAAAAGAAATTCATATAATTTTTAAATTGAATATTTTTTATATTCAACATAAATATATTTAACACAAATATAACATAGTACCTACCTATTAAATTTATTTTAATTTATTTTAAATTTAAATAAAATATGTGCCGAACTAAAAGTACTTTTAAATACATTTATGCTTAAATCAAAGTGAATATTTGCATTTAAAATTTGCAGCGTAAATCGATTAGATTGAAAGGCATGCAAAAATCAAAACCAATTGGCGAAGCTCCTGTAAAATAGTACTAAAATAATGATACCAGCAGCAGGGTATGCACTCGTGCTTTATAACCACTGGCATTGTCGATGGATTGCCATTTGGATATGTTTTCTGGCAGTCTGGCCCAACAGTCGCCCGCGTGGACACAATCAGCGTTTCTAATTAGATGGCCAGACGTGCCAGGCGAATGCTTATTAGACATTCTATGCCCCCCCCCCAGACACCAGAGGAGGAGGTGGCACCGGTTGCTGCTCCGGTTTATAGTTTTCAAAAACGATGTGGGCCGTTCCAATTGACGCTGGCCGGTGCGCTGCATTTGACACCTTTGCGCAAAAGTTGGGCAAACAGCAATCAAAATCAACAAATATACAACAAAGCAACAAAGCAACAAGGCAGCAAAGCAAACAAGCAAAGCAAAGCCAAACAAGACAAGACAAGACAAGAGTTTAAACATTTGCTTAGTGCGGCGACAACAGGTTGCATAAATTATTATCGAACAGCGAATGCAATTGCACGACTTACTTTATGAGCATTACGAGCAATGCCACCCATCCCATCCCATCCTCCATGGCGGAGTGGTGTGGAGTGGAGAGTGGGGAGATCTTGCAAGTTGCAACCTTGTTGCTGCTAATGACAAATTCATGTCGCTCGAATTTGCTCTGTTGCTTGTCTTTCACTTGAAATGTTTTTGGTTGTGCCGCCCCGATGGCTCCATTAGCTATCGCAATACCCCTCCACCCCCCACCAAAAAAAAATTTAATATAATAATAAATTACTGTCGGGATCCTCAAAGTCTGCAGCATTGTATTAAATTCATATAAATTTTTATGTAACATTTAAAGTCTCTTAAAAATGTATTTTGACTTTATACAAAAATGATTTATGATTTTTTGTTTTATTTGAATTTTGAGCACTGGCTTAAACGGTTGATAGCCGAGATTAAAACATTTTTCTGGGATTTTTAGATATTTTATAGAAATTGTGTGAAAGAACTTTGTCTTTGGAGATAAAAATAAACAAAAAACACTGGAAAAGGGTAAGTACTCAATTTAAAGCTAATAATAAATAAAAAATAAATATAACAAATAATATCGGAACCGAACTATGCATTTGGTAATGTTTTTTATTGACTTAGTATCGATGCAAAATCCCACATATGTATAAAAACTAAGTTTCAGGGGTTTCTGTCCATCCGTCTAGGGGAAGTTAAAAAATAATTTCTGTGTGTCATATATTCATATTTTTCTATATGCCACAAGAACAAGAAGTGGCACCCCATTGGCCTGACTTAAATGCAATTCGATGTGAAATTATGCAAATGAATATTTTCCGTGATTTATTTTTTTTTTTTAAATTGAAAATGAAACTTAAAGAGTATTTCGCCTGTGTGTTAGCTTGGATTTTGTCTTATTCAAACATTTCAAATGCAAAGTAGATCAAATGCAAAGCATCAGCATGGTTGATGGTTGATGGGAGGAGAAGATTGCAGGCAGTCTGTGGAAATCACTTAGCAGGGCGTTAGAAATAGAGTTTCTTGGATGGGACCAGAACCAGAAAAAGTCGACAGCATGTAAAGTCTACGATGCCAAGACTTACTCTGACTTACTTTCAGATGTGTATGCCCTGAGAAGTTTAGGAACTGCAGTTGATTGTGATATCTGTAGTCTTTCCAAGGAGAACTGCTGTTAGAGGTGAAATCTGTGAGGTGTCTCTCAGGCACAGAAGTTTACCAGCTAAGCTAAGGGAAAAAGCTGTGAGGTCTCTCAGCGTGGCACTGCAAGTTGCAAGCTGAAGGAAAACCCCTCTAAGGTTTCAATGAGAGGCACTTTAGACTGTGGCTTATGTGGGCAAAGCTGAGCAAGGGAATCCATAAGGTTTCGCAGTGAGCAACAACAATTTGTAATGAGGCTTTCGAGCAGCATCTCAGCGCAGCGCATATGTAAATTAAATTGCTACAAATATCTATAAAATGTGTTGCACAGAATTAACATTAAATTACGAGAATACTCGCTGGTCCGCTCGCCCGCTGGCTGTGGAAAATGCAAATGAGATGGAAACAATTTATAATCGATCCGTATGAAATGTGCTATCAATTACAGCAACTAAATGCCAGAAATGCTTATAGGGAAACCCTATTATAGGGAAAGGGAAGAGTGCTGGTGGTGTGGTGGCGGTGGGGGGGGGGGGGAAGTGTGCCGGCTGTGGTGCCAGAGTGAATGGAGGAGGTGGAGGAATGGAAGCCATAGGTGGGCCATAACGAAAGACTTAGGCAACGAACCTGAATCAATGAGCATTTCGGGGCATGCTCTGCTCCATGCTTCCATGCTGTGCAGCAAATTGTGCCCTCGCCCCCCCCTCAACCACACCATCATGCCGCTCAAAGAACTCCATGGCATAGCTCCAAATAAGCATTTCCCACGCTTGAAAAATGGCTCTTGTTGAATGCAGTCAAAGCAAAACGGAGCTGGACTGAGGCTGGCTCTGAGACCAGTCAACTCTGGTCCGGTCTGGTCAAGAGATCTCTCTGTGGATCTGTGCCAGTCTGTGTGTGTGTGTGTGTGTGTGTGTGTGTGTATAACATGTCTAGCCATAGCCCCCATGGTCCTCGCCTTGGCTTGGTCGACGGTTTTGGTGGCGCTTATTGGCTACCGTTGCACGCCGCACCCAAAAGAGTGGAGCTAGAAGCTGCAACGGCTAAAAAATGTTGGCGTGGGAAACCGGTTACCGGCTCAACTCCGTCGGGACACAGAAAAATGCAAGCTATATGAGGAGATAACAAGAGAAAGACAGAGAGAGAGAGAGAGAGACAGTGGTGCCTCTTAATGAGGGATTTATGCCTGGTTAATGTTCCAATGGATGCTTTGGATATCCTTGAAACTCAGTCAAAATATTACAAAGATTGCTTTCAAACTGATTCAGCAATTAGGCGCCTTCAGCATGTAGCAATTAAATTTACCAGCTTTCCGTTCTCTCACTCTCGCTCTATCACAGTGTTGCTTAGCCTATTAAGGCTGAGTTTTAACGTGCAGCAGCGAAACATAATTAGATATTCATAGAAACTGGGCCTAAACTGGGCCTAAATGTCGAGGCATCTTAAGCCTTGATATGAATATATGTATATACATATGTATGTGGGCAGAATGGCGCATATCCATCTTACCAGTGCTCCACTGTGCCTCATTACATACGAGTATATACTGCACTTATATACAGCACACATAGCGATGCATATACATATGTATGTATATACAAACAAACAGTATGTATGCGGTATGCGTTGCTAGCTGGCTGGCTGGCTGGCAAAATCAAGTTTTGCATTTTCATTTAAATTTATTGGTTTTCTGCGCTGTCTGTTGCCATGGCCCCTGCCTTACCTTGCCTTGCCACGCCACGGCATGCCACACCACACCACACCACTCAAAGACCAGACTTGCAACTACGTTTCCAGTCAAGTATCGAGATTCGATTCCCGCTTCTTTTATTTCCCCCATTCGTTTTGTTGCGCTCTCAAACATGGCCGACGAACAAGAACCCCACCAACATTGAAGCCGCCAGGCTGTTGGCTCGATGGCTCTTCTTTTTATGAACAGAGTAAGGAATGAATATAGCTGGATGGATAGATGGATAGTTAGAGATAGTGGGGTGACAGAAAACAAGGTATTTGGAATACGCTTAAGATGTACACTTAATTAAGGCTGCTATTTATGTTGCCTGGCTGTCTGTTAGGATGGACGCCATTTCGTTTACATTCGCACTTGAAACTTGCCCGCCTTTGTCAGGTATTTGACGCCCTTGAAGGGCTTGTACTTCTCACCGTACATGTCCAGGCGATTCACCTTCAGGCCGGAGACGGCCAGCTGGGAGATCTGGAATTGCACATTCACCGATGGATTGGCATCGATGTTGGTCGTGCCCGGCGTGATGGACACCTTTTTTATTTTTGGGAGAGAGACACAAAATGGAAGATATTTAATGGAAATATTCCGCCAGACCAGACCAGACCAGATCAGATCTTACCGAGCCACGTATATTGGGCAGCTTGGAGACATCGATGCGGCCCACATCCCAGGACAGCGTCTTGCTGACCGAATCGAATGTATATTTGCCCTGATTTGGCGTCAGCAGGCAATTGAGCACGCAGCGGGGCATCGTTAGCTCCAGCCTCACCTTGTCCACGGTGCGTCCGAGTGTGTTGCGCGGCCCGATGGTCAGATCGAGGCGTCCCTGTTCGCCCGTCTTAATCGAAAAGTTGTGGCGTATGTAAATGGGTATGGCCACCACCGACTGCGAGCTGATGTGGTAGGACATCAGTCGGAAGTTTCCATCGGGCGGTATGAAGGAGAGCAGCCGCTCGGCCTCCCAGCGCTTGAACCGCACGCACGGATGGAACGAGACGTCGTCGAAGAGGCGTGGATTCATAAAGGACAGCGTAAGATCCGGCATGCCCGACAGCTTGATGCAGCAATCGATCTACAAAATTTGGTTATTTTTTTTCTGCTTGTCTGCTGCTATTTCAGAACAGAACTTACGTGACCCTGGATTTCGGCAAAGACAGTGGATCCCGACTTGTCAATGATGGCGTCCACCTCCTCAATGACATCGAAGTAGGCCTCGTTGTTTGTGTACCGCACACCGCTACGTCGCCAGGGTATGGCCGATAGCTGGCCCGACGGCAGGATAGTGCTGACACTGCAATGCAAAAGAAGAGGGAGCGAAATCAAATCAATGGGCAGGCGGTGAAGGTTCATGCCGGTGAGATGGCTAAACGCACTTGCTCTTGCCGGTGACGGTGTTGGCAATGGTGCGGAGTATATTCGGCGGCTTGATCAGCTCCTTCAGGATATTGCTCTCCGTGGCCAGGGGGAAGCCGTTGTCCAGCATCTCGTCGAGCAGCTCATAGACGACCACATAGTTGTCCTTGATCACCGTCTCCGAGCAGTCGCCAAAGTAGTCCTGGAATGTGTCCACCACACGGTGCAGGAATTCAATCACAAAGAGCGGCGGCACCTCCTGCTTACAGGCGGCCACCAGGGAGACCGCCTCCCGCTGCACGGTGATGAGGTAGTAGTGGGGCGTGGCTATCACCGGCGGCACATCCTGAACAAAAAATAAATAAATTTTTAGTACGTGGCAGAACCACTGATGGAGGGGGCCTTACATATGGTGCAGCGCGCTGGGCATCGAGAAAATATTCGCAAACGGATCGCGAGACGACAGAGCGCCAGTGCTTCTCTAGGAACACCTCGCTGGAGGGGGAAGAGAGGTGGAATGGCTGAAATTTGTTTGTTGTTCACTCCTGGCTTTAGCCGCACTTACCCCCCGCTGTTAACGATAAACAGACTGTGTATCATATTTCGGCCCAAGTTGTTTACAATTTTTTCTTGATTTGCAATTTCGGACAGTGTTGGCAAGCGCGGCACAGCGCACAAAATACCCTAGCGCTAGTATTTTTACAAGGTAAAATACTGCATAAAATACTCAAGAGCGCTACCGTACAAAAAAGCACAGAAGTTTTGTAAAAAATTTGAAATTCCTCAGCTAACTTGTGGAGTTTTCACTAGCTGCTTCGAAGACACCCAGAGTTTGATGGATGCTTAAATCCGCCGTGGCCATAGCAGACAGACCCCTCCTCACACTAGCTGCCGGGAGACAGCACGAAATTATATAATTCCCCCACGCTGCGGCCATTCACATGAATCTATATAGCGGCTCCGTGCGACGTCTGCTCGACAGTTGGCCCGGCAAGCGACGCTTCGGCATCTACCGCTTCCTGCCGCTCTTCTTTTTGCTGGGCGCCGGCCTTGAGTTCTCCATGATCAACTGGACGGTGGGCGAAACGAATTTCTGTATGTACCCTTCCCCGTCCACTGTGCATCTATCCCTGTCTAATCTCGGCATTTTCCGCTTGCAGATAGCACTTTTAAGCGTCGCCAGGCCAAGAATTACGTGGAGGAGCAGCAGCATCATCAGCAGCAGCAGCAACAGCAGCAGTCGCATAACTGAAAGTAATCATGCCTGCTGGCGTGTCGTGGGCTCAATACAGCAAGTTCCTGGCCAGCGCAATGCTGGCCATGATGGCCGGCTCCCAGGCGGTGCATCTGTACTACAAGCCGCTCGAAGATCTGCCCGTCTACATAGAGCGCGAGCAGCAGCCGCCGGCCAATCAGGCAAAGGCCGCGGACTAACCGCCCGCCATAAAACAACAAATATATTCTGTAAGAACTATTGTATTGACTAATGCTAATTAAATTTCACTTGTTTGACAGACAGTCCAGTGTGAGTGCTCTCCTAGTTGTCGTGTACCTTGCGGTGGTTCTTGAGGCACGTCTGCTGCCGGAATCCCTGGCCACACACATCGCAAACATACGGCTTCTCGCCCGTGTGGATGTACTCGTGGTGGCGCAGGGTTTTACGCGAGGCAAAACACTCGGAGCAGTACTTGCAGGCGAAGGGCTTCAGCTTGAGGTGCACCGCTCGGATGTGGGCCTCCAGCTCGAACTTGCGGGCGAACAGCTTGCCGCAATGCTCGCAGGGCATCTTGTCGGTGGAGTGCATCAGCATGTGCTGCAGCAGCATGAACTTCTTGGCCATGCGGCGGCCGCACACCTGGCACTCGTGCGGCAGGAGGCCCTCCTGGTCGCCATGCTGCTGCATGGTGTGGTAGCGCAGGGTGTAGCGGGAGTGAAAGTGCTTCTGGCAGAGCTCGCAGAAGTGTTGCTCGCTGCCGCTGTCCCTGGCGGCCACCTCATCCTCGGTGGGGTGCTTGGTGCGTCGGTGGTAATTCAGGTTCGCCGACTGGTTGAAGGTGGCCCCACACTGCTCGCAGATGAACTTGCGCACTGCCTCGTTGGCGCTGTGCTTCAGTCTTTTGTGCT
This sequence comes from Drosophila subsilvestris, assembly GCA_035043285.1. Taxonomy (NCBI): domain Eukaryota; kingdom Metazoa; phylum Arthropoda; class Insecta; order Diptera; family Drosophilidae; genus Drosophila; species Drosophila subsilvestris. Next base: position 407,431 of record JAWNNB010001044.1, read on the forward strand.
TCTGCATGGCAATGGAGCTCGTGTAGACGCGATCGCAGCCGGGCAGGTCGCAGGGATAGCGGCGCTCGCGCGTCGCATGGATCTCCTTGATGTGGGTGTAGAGGCCGCCCATGAAGCTGTAGCATTTGTCGCACTGGTCGCACTGGAACGGACGCTTGCTGCCCTCGTGCACCTTGCGGATGTGGGCGGACAGGGTGAGCTTGTGGGCGAAGCTGTGCTGGCACAGGCTGCACTTCAGGCTGTTTCTCGCGCCCCGTATGGCTCGCTTTTCCGCCCTGGTCTCGTTCGCCGGCTGGTCCTGGCCACCTTCTGGGCGTGTTTCTGCAGCTGGCTCGTCGATGGGATCGGGATCTGGGTCCGGATCCGGTGGCTCCAGACTGTGCAGCGACTCTTCGTCCTGGCCCTCAGTGGCTGGCTCCTCGTACACAATCTCGAACGAGGGCTCCGTGCACGGTTCCTCCTTCAGCAGATCCAGCAGCTGGAGCCGGCACTCGATCGCCCGCCGCCGGAACTGCTCGAAACGCTGCAGTTCTTGACGACAGGGCGGGCACAGCTGCTGCGGCAGCCACTTCTCCAGCTGCAGCTCTTCCTCCAGCGGCCAGTCCAGGTGTTGGTGGAGCAGATGCTGCAGCTCCTGGCTGTTGGCCACCTCATCCGGATCCTGTTCGCTGTCCAGCTTCAACAGGCAGGTGAGACAGTGCTGATGGGCCGTCTCCCTGGACAGTTTCCGGTTCATCCTGCGGCGTTTTCCGAAATCAGTGTGAACGCGAGTTATCAGTTTTAAAATATACCTTTAATATACTGACGGACACGACAAGATGCGATTCCTCGATTTTGATATTCGGTTTCATATTACTAGCAAGCTAAGACTCTCAGCGCTGAACATATATTTTTCTACGATTAATTAATGAATTTCCTAAAAGAGTTGCTAATTATAAGTGCTCATTTTCATTTGAATTATTCATAAAAAAGGTTTAATCAGACGGAGGAGCGGTCTTCTGATGAAAAATTTAATGTTTTACATGGGTAACTGTGTAGTTGCGTGTGCTAACTACACATTTTCTACAAATTAACTACATATTTATGTAAAATTCGACAAAGTGAAACGCAGTGTGACCCAGCCAATCTGACAGTTAGAAAAATACCTCATAATTTTTTTAAAAATACCGGATGATCGCAACGACTTCTTTCTTCAATTTTGATATTCCGTTAAATATTACTAGCTAACTAGCTAACATTATTGCTCTCAGCCCCAAGGCTGACAAATAATTTTATCCAATTCCTCAATCAATTTTGTACAAGATTGGCTAGTTTTCAGAACTCCCTTTTATTGGATTGTTTACAGAAAAAGGTTTAAAAAAAGCGGCCAAAGCAAGTTTCTACAGGAATGTGACGTCAATGTTGCTGGTTAACCTAGTTTCTGCATTTAAAAACAAATACTGACATTATTTCGTAATTCAGAAAAAGTTTAAGAAAATAAAAAAATTTTTTTTAAATATTAATAGTAATAGAAAGAATTTTATTTGTGAGGAAGAAGAAGACAGAACAAAATCGTGCGCTACACAACCTCTTTCGTTTGACAAACGACTGGCATGTTGAACCATGGCCGTGCTCTCTCTTCCTCTCTCAGGTCCCCTGAGAGCACAGGCCCTGAGAGCATGGGACCTGGAGCTGCAAATTTTTCTGTAACACTTTCGTTGAATAAACTGGCACATCTATATACTGAATGGTCAAGGTCAAGGTATATAATATATGAATGTATATCTTTCATAATCAGCCGAATTTAAATAGCTTCAAGCGATTGAAGCGCGTTACTCCTTTAATAGTGTTATGACATTAGCATGAGAGACAAAATTAAAAATTGGGTTTTAGACATGTCTATCGGCTTTCAGACGAACAACTGAGTCACTACTTGAGACAAAACTAAGTTTTCCAGCACACACAGCCACCAAGCCAGCAAGCCAGCAAAATTGTATCCGCAGAGTAAAACAATATATCAATAATGCTTCCAGCTCAACTGGAAAGCCAGTGACCCATACGGTAATCTTTATTTTTCCAGCTAAATGTTTTTTTTTCGATTTAGTCGATTAAATCGATGTTTTTGGCTAAAAGATCGAAAAAACCCCCTGATTCTGCGAAAATTTATTTTTTTCCCCAGCTCTAGTGGGCATATCCCTGGACCTCTTCGCGCTGTGGAATGACATCCTGCATATTCCCTGCATTATAAATGCTTTAATTTGTAAACTAGAACGAATGAACAATTAATTTAGTTTGGGGCTAAGTCAGCCTCTGGCATTGGCTCCCCATTGGAGTTCTCCTGCTCAGCCTCGGGGATTGCGTCGTTCTGGGTGCCATTTCCAAGCTCTGGCATTGGCTCCCCATTGGAGTTCTCCTGCTCATGCACGGGGATTGCGTCGTTCTGGGTGCCATTTCCAAGCTCTGGCATTGGCTCCCCATTTGAGTTTTCCTGCTCAGCTTCGGGGATTGCGTCGTTCTGGGTGCCATTTCCAAGCTCTGGCATTGGCTCCCCATTGGAGTTCTCCTGCTCAGCTTCGGGGATTGTGTCGTTTGGGACAACATTTCCAGTGTCTGGAATCGGCTCTCCAAGGGAGTTCTCCTGCTCACACGATTGTAGGGGGCTTTTGGTTTTTGGGGTCGAACGAATGCGCACAGTGCGTGCCATTAGCACCCGTCCCGAGCGGAGAACCATGCCAGGTATAAAGGGCTCGTTGACGCTGTAAGGCTGCTGGATCCCAGGGCTGCGTACGGGGAGCTTGACGGTAAGGCGTACAATGTCGTCGGAGCGGACCAGTAGGCCCTCAATAATGCCCAACCTTATGCCATAATGCACAGCGTTCTGGGTGGTGTCAAAGCAACGGATGTGGCGCATGACGGCTTCATCTGTATGAGCGGACTGATCCACTTTACGGCACACAGCGTCCAAGGTGGCGCCTGCGAGTAGGAGGAGAAGTCAGTCCCCCACACTGCTTGGCTTGGCCCCTAGGTTACTCACTCTGACGTGGCTGGCCGTTCAACATGGCGATGATCTGAGGCAGCAACGATTCGCAGCGGTTTCGATTGCGGTTCTCCATTCTAAGTTAATACAAAAATATATTTAAAACTTTCAAGAAAAGTTTGGAGTTGTTAGCTGACTAGCGTAATAATCAGTTTTGTTTGTTTCCAAGGATTGGGGTTTGACTTTTGAAGGAACAAAGGCTACTGGGATGGGATATTATTCATCAATTCATGTGACTCCCAAGAAGCCTTTGTGTGCTGCATTCCATATATCCCCAGACAACATTGTCAGTTTACCCCAAAAACCAATTACAAATATAAATAAAAAACTCTTTCGATTTGGAATGGCTAACCATAGCCCCACCCCACCTGTGAGAGGGGTAATTACCCCTAAAAGGAGTTTTGGGTATTAATCTGAGCAGTTTGGGGAATGGACGGCCAGCAGTCCACTGACGAGTGGATGGAATGATGGGAATTTTCTTCGATTATTCGTTGTACAGTTGGGGGGCTGGCCTGACAGCGCCTCCAAAAAGTTGCTGACCACTGACCAAATGCTCATCAAGTCCCAGCTATCCATGCAGTCGGCACACCCGTCCCTGCAACAGGCCCAGTTTCTAGCGCATATAAATGTAAGGAATGCCTGAGAACTACTGGCATTAATACTTTTTATTAGTAAAGAAACAAATATCGAACTATAGAGAATTACTCTGCATCTGAGTTTGGAGCATACGCCGAACTGCTGGGCGAGGGCTCGCGTGCAACATATGTGCTTTGAAAACAACGTGAGAAGATGGTGCGCACCTTGGCCACGCGTTCGGGGGACTGCGGTATGCTCTCATCGTCGTCATCATCAGGATCGTCGGCCGGAAGCACGGGCGACTGCGTGTCTGGCACATCGTCTGTATTGAAGAAGCAAACTTCTGTGCTGTTTGGCTGTGCGGGTGCAGGTGCGGGTGCTGGTGCGGGTGCGGCTGCTGGTTCGGGCGCTGTTGTCGAAGGAGGCAACCGGTTGGCCTCCAGGGCGGCGTCTTCGGCTGCCAGCAGCAGTGCCTCTTCCTCAGCTTCACTTTCTATCAGAATCACAGTGTCCACCTCCGCTAGCATGCGTGCCTGCTGCACGGACGGTGCTTCCGAGTCTCGAAACGCAAAAAGCGGGCTTCCCGGTGTGCTTACCGCCTGGCTGCTCTCCTGCTGTCGTCGCTTTTGCTGCACACTTGAACGCGGTGTGCTGCCCTTGCGCTTTGGAGCTGCAGCTCGCACACTGTCATTGCGCACGGTCATATCCCGCTGGCAGTAATCTTCCGAGTAGCTGACATCGTCTGGCGATAGCGTGGACATAATCAAGAGACAATCTATCTCGCCAAATTTATTGATTTTCATCAAAAAGGGACCGCCCGCTTCGTCGAACTCCAGCGACAGCGGGGCAACCAAGCACTCGGCAAAGAGCAGAAAGGCCCGAAACTCCTTGAGGCAAAACGTAATGACCGTCTCCATCGTCACCTGATACTGGTCGAATTCGCTGGGCTTCAGTCTCATCTGCGTTCGCATAAATTTATCATTCACCCGAGAGCCTTCGATGTAGTTCATGGCCACCAAACTGCCGGCGCTGGCATCCAAGGTTAGTTCCATTTCCGTGGTATTGAAATTGTTGGAGATGTCCGTGAACAGCTTGTGGTCGCCCTTTATTCTGAGAGACGCTATCATTATTATTGAATGTTGAATGAATCCCCTTGGCGGCATAAACCTACATATTTGGTCTCTGGTCCATGTTGATGTTCGAGCTGATGTTCTGATCATCGATTATGGAAATGGTGGCCTCTTTAGTGGTCTCCAGCTTGCAGCGCAGTTTCACCCGGAGATTGTTCCCATTGTCGATGAGGTTCAGCTCGCAGTACTCCACCTGAAATGTGCAATTTGTATTAATAACAGTCTTGGCGCGAACTTTGGGTCTCACACTCCGCCTCACCTCGCTCATATTGCGAAATACGGCCAGGCAGCACTTCATGGATATCTTGCAATAAAAGTCCGAGCTTGGTGGCATGTCGTACACCTCGAACATGGACCTCTTGAAGAATATGCTGCCCACGGCCGACTGTGTGACATTTATGGCCCTCATTCGTAGGCCCTGTGTCTGGATCTCGATGAACATTTCCTTGCCAATCTTTGACAGCGACTGCATAGCCTTGGCCAAAACTGTGAGGGAAAGGATTGAGTAAGAGCAGTATGTGATTGCACTGCCATGGCTTACCACGAGCACGACTGCCCTCCAAAGTGTATCTCATTTTGCCATAAAATTGCCAAAAAAACAAAAAATTCTTCGGGCGGCACGAAATGAAATAGACAAATGTGGCCAAAGCAAATAAATATAAATACTCCGCAAAACCACCGATAACTAGTTATCGCTATCGAAAATGTAGCAACAAAAGGTTGCCACCCCGACGCACACACGTGCTACGATTCGTGTCGTCCATAAACAAATTTAAAATGCCGCCACAGAAAGAAGTTTCCACTGCAGAGATGTGCCCGGACATTGAGATCATTGTGGGCACCTACGAGGAGTACCTACTGGGCTACCAGATTGTGGAGGAGGAGGTCAAGGAGGAGAACAAGGTGCTGCTGAAACAAACGTTCGCTGACAAGTCCCATGCCGGCGCCATCAAATGCATTTCGGTGCAGGGCCCTTGGGTGGCCAGCGGTGGTAGCGACGATCGCATATTTGTCTACGACATGCGCCAGCGGAAGCTATCCCAAGTCCTGCTCTCGCACAGTGGAACCATAAACGCGCTGTCCTTTGCCCCGGACATGTCGCATCTCTTGTCGGGCAGCTCCGATGGACAATTGAAGGCCACTCGCGTGGGCAGTTGGGCCGTTGCTGGGGACTGGAAGAAGGCGCATGCTGGCACGCCCATCACACACATTAGTTGCCATCCCAGCAGCAAATTGTGCCTCACCCTGGGCGGTGATCGCATTCTAAATACCTGGAACTTGGTCAAAGGCCGCGTCGTCTACAGAACCAACTTAAAGAGCAAGACCACCTTGGGTGGGGCACCCGACTGTCTCTCCTGGTCTACGGATGGCGAACACTTCACCCTGACGGGCCATCAGGTGCTCGAGATCTGGGACATAAAGACGGCCAATGTGGCAAGGCGGGCAAAGACCCCATCGAGACCGATATGTGTGGCCTGGCTGGGCGAAACGGAATGCCTGTCGGGTCTGGAGAATGGCAGCATCGCTTGGATATCCCTCACGGACGACAAGGAGGCTGAGGTGAGTGTTCAAATGATGATTTTGCTTGTATTTCCTTGATCCCAGTTGTGTCACATTACAGCCAAAGATACTGCCGGCCCATGCGGCTCGTGTCAAGGCCGTGGCCTGTCTGAACAACACACTGGTCTCAGTGTCCAGGTGAGTAGACTGGAAGTAGCCTCATTCCCAATGCTCTAACTGTGCTTCATCCTTTAGTGCTGGCGAAATCAAAGTGTGGCGCTGTCAACTGGAGAAACGCGAGCTTACATTCATGGCCAGCACGAGTATTGGCTGCCGTCCCACCAGCCTGGGTCTGGTCGATCTCTCGCTGATCGAAAGCAGCGCTGCTCGTCCAAAACAGAGCCCTGCAGTGCCAGTTGCCACATCGAGTACAAGTGAAGTCGAGCCGGCCGCGGAGATCGATGTACCAAAAGGTTTTGTCACCATTGAGTTTGACGACGATGCCAAGCCGCCGCCGCCACCAACACCCAAGAAAGCAGCCAAAAAAGCACAGAAAGCAGTCAAGAAGCCCAAAAAGGCTGAGTTGGACTTTGACGAAAATAGCAGCGATGGGGAGAGCGAGGCTCTCACCGACAGCGATAGCGACAACGACAGCAACCCAGAGCCAACACCCAAAAAAGTTACAAAAAAGAAGCCCAGCAAAGCAAAAGGCTTTGTGAGCAACGAGGACGATGAGGAGGTCAATGCGAGTATATCCGACGAAACTGAGGCAACGCCAAAGCCCAAGTCAAGAAAATCAAAGGCAGCCAAAAAAGGAACCAAACCTACGGCTGAGCAGAACACTGATCAAAGCAGCAGCAGTGACAGCGACGATGACGGTGGCAGTGCACCCAAACGCAAACGCAAGCAGCCCCCCAGTCACGCCCCCGTCAAACGCAAAGTGAAAAAACAAATACGATAGAAATAGTTTTAAATATTTTCGTTTAATTTCGTTTTATTTTGCTATGTTGACAATTAAAAGTAGTGGAATATAAAATTGCACATCATTCAGTCATGTTCGATGCTAAAGCCACTCGGCAGCTGGGCGGCTTCAACTGGTTGCAGCTGTGGGATGAAAGCAAACGCCATACATAAGGTGGTGGGGGGGCCTACTCTTCTTTGTATTGGATGGCATTCCAAGTGATTTGGATTTAACCATTGCTTTCAGGTCCAACTCCGAATCCGTAGACATTGCAGAACATTTATGCGAGCAAAATCAAATTGTATTTTGCCACATAGGCATCCCTGGACGTATACCGACGTTACGCTTGTATTGGGGGAAACTATTAAGTATTTCCTGTTGAATAACAAAGTGGCATAGGCATAACAATCATCTTCTAATTGGTATGTCTGGTATTCTTAGAGAAGTCGGAGCGCAGCATGTACTCTCTGATCGCTGAAAGGGGAAACGTTTCTCCCATAGCCAACACTGCTTATAATTGCTTAACACTGGACATCTTTATTACATATTTAATTTAGTTTAATTATTAGTTCATAACATTAACAATTTATATTTATTTTGGGGGAGGGGGGTTTTGATTTGTATCATTAAAGGGAACCGCAAACAACCAGCTCCCATGCAACAATTAATTTATGCAACAAACGCGTTAAATACGCGCTCATTTTGTCCAAAGGGGAACAAGGGAGAGAGAGAGTAGCACAGACGGCGTACGGTGTTTGTCTCAATTGCCCAAAAAAAATTGTATCAGCTTAAAGTAAATGCGCTCCAGCAGCGGCCACATGTGCTCGACCAGGAACTGGAGTATGTGTCTGAATGGTGGGCACAGCGTGCACATATAATCTGTGAGGGCGTGCAGGACGCGCAGCAGCAAGGGTCACTGGGCCTCCTGGAGATAGCTCCCATTGGCAATATGATCGGCCTCCTCCTCCGAATCCGTTTCGGGATCCAACGGATAACAGCCATCGGCACGCTTCGCACAGGGATACCGCCAGGCCAGCGGTCTGCCGTATTTGTCCTGATGTGCCCGATTTTTGTACTCGAAGAGTCGCGGATTATCAAGATAAATGCCGCACACATAGCACCACACGGCATGGTCCTGCAACCGCATCACCAGTGTATGTTCGAGTGCCTCGCAGTGCCGCTGCATGTGCCGGCCCATATAGCGCCCACAACCAATATAGTGGCAGCTCAAACACATCCAGTTGTCCGACCTAGAGATGCATTCGCCGCACGGTGCCCTTGTGTTTATTGCTGTGGATGAGAGAAAAAGTAACAGCATTCAAGGGAGTGCAAAAGAGAAATGGTACGAATATTTAGAAATATAAAATGGCAAATGGTAAAGCAACACAAAATATTAAGGGTTAATATATTAAGGTCTTTGTCCTCAGACATATCCAATTAAAGCGAATAAAATATATGTATGCACCATTAGCAGCCGCATTGAAAAGTGTTGAGGAGCCACGCAACACCAAAAAGCCAGCAGATCGCGGCACGTTTTCTAGTCAGCTAAATGATGTAGCAATTCGATTTGCATACCATTTGGTTCGACACTAAGATATCCGGCATTCAGTTCAAATAAATATATTTACATATGTAAATTATATGTTTATATGAGCCAAAAAAAAACCAAACGTCTAGGGTATGAAATGGCGGTGGAGTCGGGCATTTTGGGAAACTCTTTTTGTTGTTGTTTCATTTTGGCTGTACAATACAACTTTTGTCGTTAGTCTCATATTTTTTTAAAAATTCTATCTGCTAAACCGATTTGAAGCGGGGAAAAATGTAAAACAAATTCACAGTAGTCTATACAGAAAACGCGTTCGCTTTAGCTCTAAGTCTCTGGGAACCAGTCGGGAAACGGAATGGACAGACAGACACTGCTTTTAATTCAAGTCAAGCATATTTAAACATATACATATGTGTTATGGGTGGATTGGATCCTTATTGATATTACACAAATTGCATACAGAAACTTACTCTTTGAGTATCTTCTTTTTTAATCCTAACAAATTATTTCTTCATGCTTTTGGGTGCAAAATAATACACATAAAAACGAAACAGAATGGAGGAGCAGGAGCAGGAGAAACGGGGGGAATTTTGTTGTTGTTGTTGCTTACATTGCGGCACCAGCTCCGGTCGCAGCATTCTCATGTGCGGACAGGTCTTACTTGGGGGAATGGCAAACATCTGGCAGCGCATGAGCAACCACCACCACCACACACCATTATGAGAATGGAATCGAATGCAAATGATTGTTAGGTAGAAAGAGAGATAGAGAGAGAGCGATAGCGAGAGAGTGCATCGCGGCAATGAGGGAGACAGAGAGAGAATAATAAGAAAGAAAGAGGATTGGACGGAAAAGATGGCAGAGATTAGTTCTGTGTTTCGTTTTTCTCCGTCCAGCATCCCGTGCTCGAATCTCATCGTACCTCCTCTGGCGCGGCCGTTGAATGGTTGGGCGGCTTTACCTTGACTTTGGGCTTGCTGTCGCTTGGCCGCTCCTGCCCAGGATCTGCCTGTTCGTCGTCGGTGGGTCCGCCCGCCGCACCCTGGGCATCGTCACTTGAAATATTCAACTTCACCAAGGAAGCGGCAAGAAAATCCTCGTTGTTGTTCTCCCCAATCTGATAGCCATGCGGCAGCCGATAGCCAACAAACTCCAGCGCCATCCAGTACTGACGCTGCACCTCCACGCAGCACTGTAGCGTCTCCAGGCAGCTCTGGAAGGCCGTTGTTGGTGGCCTCGTCAGGGCAGCCGAACCCAGCTGTGGCGTCGGCACCGGATCCCCCAGCAGCGTCTTTGTGCACATGGTCATTGCATACGCAATGGAGTTCACATTGTAGCCGCCCTCGAGGCACACAATTATCCGCCCCCCGGCCAGAGCAGACAGCCAGTGGGTGAACAGACCATAGCCCTCGGGGGAGACTTTGCAGCCGCCTAGAGGATCCCCAATGGCCGCATCGAAGCCCGCCGAGACGAGCACCAGTTCCGGCTGGAATTCGTACGCTATCGGCATTACGATCTGCTGGAAGGCCAGGGCGTACTCCAGATCTCCCATTCCCTTCTGCAAAGACGAACAAATGAATGAATGAAAGGAGCTGCGCGCACAGGGATGTCGGACTCAGAGAAGAGAAGCCTTACCTTATTCCATGGTATATTGACATTAAAGCCGGCTCCTGTGTGCTTGCCCACCACATCGTAGTTGCCGTCGGGGCCCTTGGGGAAGAAGGTTCCGTTCTCGTAGCGATGGACGCTGATGTACAGCACCTTCGGATTCGACTCGAAGATGTGCTGGGTGCCATTGCCGTGGTGGACATCCCAGTCGACGATGAGCACACGCTTCAGGCCAAACTCCCGGATGGCGTACTGGGCGGCAATGGCCACATTGTTGAAGATGCAAAAACCGTGTGGCTGGTCCGGCTCCGCATGGTGGCCAGGCGGACGGACATTGCAGATGGCGCTGCGCGACTCTCCGCGCAGCACACTGTCCACCGCCTGCAAAACGGATCCAGCGGCCAGGGTGGCGCAGCCGAAGGTGGCCGGATGCAGGTACACCGAATTGTAGGTCGCTGCCTGCGCCTGCAGATCGTCTTTGTCGCGTCCCAGCACTCGCCGCATTGTGTTCACGTGCGAGCGACTGTGCGCCAGACAGATCTCGTCGGTGGTGGCCGCCCGCGCAACTAGCTGCTTCATGCGGCCGAGCAGCTGGTAGTCCTCGTGCATTTTGTGGATGAACTGAATGCGCTTCGGCTGCTCGGGATGGCCCAGGTCGTCCAGGTTGCGGTGCTCCATCATCTCGGGATTGTAGGCGTAGCACACACGCACGCCAGGAACCGTCAGAACGGTCTCCAGCCGCAGTCGGCGCAGGCGGTCCGTATTATCGGCCACTATCGCATCGGGAATGAGGTGTTGCACAGAGGTGTCCCGCGTCGGATAGACGGTAACGGGTGGCGGTCCCCCCACCCATGCACGTTCCACAATATGCAAGTCCTGATTCCCATCCTTGGCCATCAGCTCGGGGGGATCGTAGGTGCCCTGCAGCTGGAGGCAGCGCCAGTACGGCCGATGGGCAAAGATGCAGTTGAGAATTGATTTGATCAGCGATGGTTTTGGCGGAAGCAGCGGCTCGATCTGCACGGGGCAGGGATCGCCCAGCAGAGTGCGCAACGTGAGGGCCGCTCCCTCGGCCAGAGATTCCAGGCAGTAGCCTCCTTCGAGCACAACGGCCACACGGGAATCGGCCAGACGGAGCAGCGGATTGAGCAGATGCGGATAGAAGGCGGGCGTCACCTGCATTTCGCCCTCGGGACAGCCCAATGCCGCATCATAGCCGGCCGAGACGATGATCAGCTCCGGCTGATACTCCATTGCCACGGGCAGTAGCAGCTGCTGGAAGATGGCCATGTAGTCGCCGTCCCCCAGCCGGGTCTCATTGAGCGGCACATTGAAGTTGAAGCCCAGGCCAGGGCCCTCGCCTATGGCATGGTAGTCGGACTCCTGCAGATGTGGCCAGAAGGCGCCGTGCTCGAAGCGATGAATGGAGAAATACAGAACCCTAAAGAAATCAACAGAGTAATTGCAGGATCCTCCATTCTCTCTGCGTCTCTCTCTCTCTCTCACCTGGGATCGTTGTAGAAGAAGCGCTGTGTGCCCTGACCATGATGGACATCGTAGTCAAGGATCAGGATGCGCTCCAGCTTGTGCACATCGAGGGCATGCTGGGCGGCCAGAGCCACATTGTTGAAGAAACAATAGCCATTGAACTCGGCCTTCATGGCATGATGCCCTGGCGGCCGGATTATGGCCATGCCATTCTGCGCCCTGCCCGTAATCATGGCATCCACCAGCTCAATGGTGGATCCGCTGGCAAGCAAAGACAGCTGAAATGTGGACTAGAGAAGGAGGAGAAAAGTGTGTTATAGGGAGGTTATCACAGATCAAAGCACATCGTTCATTAGGCTGAGCAAAAATCGAACAAAAAATATTTTTTTTTGTTTTTTCAAGCGGACACACCTTATTCTATTCTTTGTTAGGAAATAATTTCAAATTTTTTGTGTTATGTTTAGGGGTAGCTACCACGAATAGAAAATACACTTCTTTTGTAAAATATAAATTAAAAAAAAATTAATTTGTCGGTTTTTTAAAATAGTATTGAAACATAGAAACTATTTCATATTGATAACATGGTGCTTTTATTTACTTTTTTTTGGGTAGATAACGTTCAAAAATTAGCGATTGGTAAAAATCAGAAAGTTCAGCTAAGGCTAATATATATTTAGTTAATTTGTTCGGAAAAACTTGTGCAGGTTTTTTGGCTGCCAATAACTGATTAATGCCGATAATAATGGTATCAATATATATGCAAAAGATTTCAACGCATTCTCCAATTCATCCTGAAAAAAAAGTTTTTTTTTAATTTTCTTGGGTAAAACACTTGTAAAATTCGGTAGCAACCTCTAAAAAAAATTGTTGAAATAAAAATAATAACATTTATATCACTATTAAGCCAAAGTTAAGAAAAGAAACAGGTGTCCCGTTTATATTTAAAAAAAATTATTTTTGCCCCAACCTGGCCCTATATTTCGAATATTAAATGCAGCTTAACGCCCTAATATATATGTATTCTCGGAGATAATGATTTGCAATGCCCGATGGCTTTCCTAAAGTACCCCCAGCACAACAAATTTTTTGGCAAATTTTATAGCTAATGGTATTTGTTGAGTATCTGAACCATTTAGGGAATGAAAATATCAACTGCATTTGGATATAAATTGAGACTTTAACGAGTATCTTTAAAGTCTATACTCAGGCATAAATCAATTCAGATTAACCCATAAAGGGCCTTTAAGGATATTTAAATTCCCATGAATATGATTGAACTTGAATGATTTTAGCGTAGATTAGTTTAAAAATATTGCGGAATTTTTGGTAAGCAAATAGCTAGAATAAGAAAAATAACAAGCTAAATTTACAAACAGCATAATTTTTCAGGATTTAACACCAAAATTTCACCTGGTCCTAAAAATTAAAATCTTGCAATCGCTTTAGACATTTTCGCTTATCTTTTATGCATTAGAAAATAACTAACTGCTATAATTTAACACACCTGACCGCAAACTAAGTCTAATGCAAATTTTTTTTTAACAAATTTTGCTTGAAGCAACAATCATTCATCAAATTTGGTCAAAATCAGAGTAAAATAATTCCAAAAGGAGCATTTCTGCTCTTGGGAGAAAGACTTTTAGATGGTTTGCTCAAAGAAGCTATAGCATATTTAACCTGATGAATTAAAGCAAATATTAAGGAGGATCGTCCGGGGATTTGAGTGTTAAGTGATGGCCTGCCTACAAAGACCCCCCTCCCCCTCCTTTCACTGCCTTAAATTGCTGTGAGGTATGCAGCGCCTAGCACTGTGAGTTCGTACAACTATGCAAGACATTTCCTTGATCTACATGATCATATTTATAGGGAGTCTGCTTTTAGCTTGAAGTTTTTGTGCACCCACGGAGCACAGGGCATAGCAAGGAAAATTCAAAAGAATATCTACGATTTTTCAGACAATTGTCCGCTAATTTCGAGTTCGCGGGGCGGCATTAATTCATAGAATAGGTCCATGAATATGCAATAATTTCTATCTAATCAAAGCCAATTGAAGCTCATCAATATGCATATAAATATAATTAAATATTTAAATATATAAATATGGAATATGAAACAATGGGGAACCCATCATCATTATCGATTTCTCTCACCGGATGTATGTATATTGAATCGAAACGGGAGCTTAGCTCCTCCATGCTCTGATCGTCGCACACTTCGGACGTCTGCTCCAACAGTTCAAAATGCTGAGCCGTATGCAGGCGTAGTATCTCCTGTTTGCTGGCCAGCCTGGGGGACACTGGCAGGCAGCGCTCCAACAGCTTCAATTCGTTGCAGCTGCGGCATGAATATATAAGGTAGGGCCTTCTTTTTTGTACGGGGTATGGGTGGCCAACTTACCGATCCAAAACGCGATTAAAGCGATCCGGACACTCCAAGTGCTTGGGATCCCAGCGGCAGCAGTGCTCCGCCATCGACTGATGGTACACCATAGCCGTTTCTCCACGCACCAGAGGCCGCGACTTGACAGCCTTAAATAAGAAAAATTATGCCTGGCATTCAGCTGGCAGGATTCGGGGAGAGTACTCACTGTCTGGAATATATCCGTTACTGTTTCCTGCATGGCTTGAGTGCTGCCTTGGTTCTTGAGCATGTTCCGAGCTCGACGTTTTGCCTCCAAGAGGGTTTCGCTCCGTTTGGGCAGCTCGCCGCCAACGCTGCTTGTTTTGATCGCACCCGACGATGACGCTGATGCCGCCGATGCCGCTGTCGAATTCGAATTCGAACCCGACTTCATAGCCATGGCTCGTGTTTGTATTTTTGCCTGCTGTGCCCCACGTCTCGTTACGATCGGTGAGCTCTGTGCGAATAAATTTAGAGATTGTGTTGCAATTGTCTGTGGTTTGGGTTTAGGTTTGTGTTTGTGTTGGTCTGTGTACAAAGCTCCTCCTCCTCCAGAAAACATTTGCAAATTTCGATATTGTACGGGACATTTATTTCTAGGGGTTTCGCTCTTCTATCTATAATTTGGCACACATTTTACAAGAAATTTTGTGTGCAAACAGAACAAATTTATAGTCCCACATTATTTCTTCTCGATCAGTTTATCAGTTTCAAAAATATTTTTACACAGATTTGACTGTATTTTAAAAGGGTTCTACTCTGAATTTTTTAAATCTTTAGCATTCATTTAATATTGTAAATATTAATTTATATTATAAATTTAATATTGTCCATTCAAAGGTCCTTTCACTGTACACCGTCGCACACCTTTTGATTGGGCTCTGGGGGCTTCTACACTACAAACAGAAGTTGATAATGGCTGATTACGCCCGCTTGTGGGTTGTGGCTGTGGCTTTTTAGCGGTTCTGCGGTGGGGGGCTGGCTGCTGCTGTCAGAGCGGTTAAATCGCTGCATCGAACGATTATAAATTAGCGCAAATTATTAATTAAATTCACTCCGTTTCGTAGCACATTAGAGCGGGGCCACCTGGTGACCACGAAATCTGCACAGACACTGACTGGCCTGGCACACTCTGGGGGACTTGGAGTTGGCCTGGGAGCTTGGCCAGCGGGCGCCTCGTACATACATGGTTAATGCTAACTTTTGATGTGTGCGCGCTTGTGTGGGTGGTTGTGGCTGTTGTGGCCATTGCCGCATTTGGTAAAAGCGACTCCATGGCAAAAGGCACTTACCATATTTTGTTGTTGTTTGCTGAATGGGGAGCTTGGAACTGGAATTGAAGCTGGAGCTCTGGGCGGTGCAATGATACCAGCGACTTGTGGGCGGACGCGTTGCTTCAGTGCGTGTTTGCGTGCGTGTGTCAGTGTGTGTGTGTGTCTGTGTGTGTGTGGGTGCGTGCAGTGGTATGTAATACTGTTCGTGGAGCTCTTGCTTCTTGGGTCTACGGATATTGTTAAGGTTGCGTGAGAGACCTTCTGGTATCCATGTGTATATATATATATATATGTATGTATTGGGCTCTTATCGATTCCAGCAACTTTTCGCTCCTAGCACTACTAACTGTATATGTGCTATAAATTATGCCTATTTCTATCTCGCTTGCGTTCACAGACCGCCCCGCACTCGCACTGCTTGCATGCGCCTACATCTGCCCTTGGGTGTGTGTATGTGTGGTGTGGGTCCTCTCCTGCTTCTGCTGCCTCTCGTCGCGCTTCAGTTGTTGTAAAACAAACGTTATGTTTTGATCACAGCTCACAAACACACATTTGGTTTACAGTTTTATTGCTATCTCAATATATATAGAGGGAGAGAGAGATAAACACACACAATTGATACGTAGGCAGAGCACGAAAGATATTTATATACAAATATGTGTAACTGTGATGCACTTTAATGAGGCAACGGCAGCTGCAGTCGGATATTGGCTAGATACAGAGCTGAGCTGGACCACGGGCCAAGAGAACCAGAACCAGGCTCAAGAAAAAGCAGCTGAGCAAATCAATGCTAAGATACGGACGGCAAAGTAATGTTGTTTGTGGTCCGTCTTCTTCTTTCTTTTACATGCGAACATCTGTTCCAGCCGATAGTCACAACTTGTTGAATAATCGATCGCGTGATTATCCTTTACCATTCGAAAATTTTTCATTTTATGACAAAATGCTATATATTTTACATTATAATTATTAAGAATTATTAAAGTACGATTGGACAAGGGAACCTTAATATATTTGTCCAGATTTATAAGCGTTTCATGTTGGTTCCAATCTCTTGCTACATATATATCTTTGTCCTACATTTGATTAGATTTATTAGACAAGAATAGATTAGATTGCGGTGTCATGTCACTACATATATGTAAGTGCAATATAAATTATTAAATTGTTGTTGTGATAAACTATCAATGGTAGGTATCCGACGGTTTCCATAATCGGGTCTGTGACATCTCTATTTGCGCGCCAGCCGCGGTTTTCGATTTCCTTTTTGCGCCCAAATTTCTCAACATTGCCAATTGTGTGTGTAATGCTCCCGTTTGTAGAGGAGAATGTGCCGGAGTTGCTGTTGCAGCGCTCCAGCACAGCCTTCTGCTCCAATCTGCATGTGGGACGGGGCCACGGGCGTACCGTGTCCAGTCTAGTGCTTGGCCGCAACCTCAAGTTCTACGAATTCCGCAAGAAGGAGCTGCTGCATCACATTGATCTCAAGGAAAGCCTGCTGAAACAGCTGGCCGCCAAACTCCAGGCCTATGATGGCCCCATGAGCAGCTTTCTCAGGCGCGAGGACGAGTCCGTGGCCAGCCATGGCAACAAGTCCCTGCCATCGGTGGATCACAGCATGCTGCTGACTTCCGAGGAGCTGGCCCTCGGCATTGGCAAGTTTGTGTGGCTGCAGGAGCAGATATACATCCTGGTACACTGCTGGCAGCTGCTGCTGGTTCTGCGCCGACCCCCCGAGCATGGCGCCAACTTTGAACTGGTGGCCCAGCACGATCACGTGGCGGATTTCAAGATGGTCAGCGGTCCCATCAAGTACCAGGCCGTCGTGGAGCTGCGCTTCACCAATGGCAAACGTCAGCGCACCGATTTTCAGCCTGCTCAACTCAATGAGGAGTCCTCCAGCCGCAGCAGCAGCACCGCCGCCGCCGACACCTTCCCAAACCGAAATTTCGAGCGACTGCTGCAGCAGGTGCACACCGCACAGGCGGAGCTTTGCAGCCAGCGCGCCCAGACACAGCTGGACTTTGACCGCACGCTGGAGCTGCAGACCTTCGGCCCGCCCGGCCACCGCTCCCTGCTGCTGGAGGAGAAGCAGCTGTTGCGGCGCTTCGGCGATGTCTGGACGAGGGTCTGTGGCGATTTTCTGGTCTGCGGCACACTCCTGGCCAACATAGCGGGCAACAATCGCCTGTCCATCATCCACTGCCTGAGTCCGCTGCTGCATCTGGACAAGGGCGGCAGCAGCCTCAGCTACGAGCATCGTCTGTACGAGCTGCCCGTGCAGCCAAATGGCCAGCCGCCGGAGGACTACGATGAACTGGCCCAGTTCTGGTCGTGCCAGGAACAGCACAGTCGCCGCCTCAACTGGCGTCCAGTGGCCAAGGCATCCCAGCTGCTGCCGGACTGCAGGGCCGTGCTGCTGGTGCGTCTGCGGCTCGAGGATCTGCTGCAGGCCGAGAAACTCCAGCTGCTGGCTATCTATGAGATAAGAAACGGTGCAGAGGATTCGGGGAGTAGCATGCGACAGATGCACTTGGCCACCATTGACGTGGGGGCACTGCTGCGTCAGACCGAGGCGCTGGCCCCTCGTTTTGCGCCCGCCACACTGCATCAGGACTTTCTGGCCGTGATCATGACCCAGACGGCACATTGTGCCCTGCGCCTGGAGTTTATCGATGGTCAGGCGGCCCAGGACTGTGCACGTTTCGAGCAGCTACTCGTCTCCAAGCTGCAATTCGAGCTGATCACGGCGCAGCAGAGCACAGATCAAGCCTCACCTGATCACGGTAAGCCACTGAATAAATCGCTCTGTAAGCAGTTCTAAGCTTCGTCTCCGTTACAGACTCCGATGTGGATATGCTTGATGCCTTCTGTGCCACCACGACGACGACGAACACTGCCTCGAATCCCGTGCAGAAAATCTTCTACAACAGCCAGCCCCTGTCGCAGTGGAGTGGTGTGCTGCTGCTACGCGATGATCCTGGCCAGCATTGGCATGTCTATGCCCAGACCCAGGCCCGTCTCCGTTTGCTGCTGCATCGCTTAATGAGCGATCTGCTGCAGCTGCACTGCAACCTCTCCGTTCTGGAGTTGAGCGAATACAACACGGCACCCGCCGATGTGGCAGGGGCTTTGGAGGCGAGTCTGCGCGAGGAGCTGCTGGCCTGGTCGCATTTGCTCAAGCCGCAGGCGGGTATAGAGCAACAAAAGGACGATCGCTTCAAGCAGCTGACGCATCTGCATCAGCTGCAAATGGCCAGCGATGTGCTGGCATCTGTGATAAAGACTCAAACGCAAGTGGATGAATAATATTTGTGATGCACAAGGGGTGGGGTGGGGAACTAATATACATTCATTTTTGTGCTGTGTAGGTTCCTTGAATGTTTTGCCATTAAATGAAATTAAGGACTTTACTTTGTTGCGTTTGTGTATGTCAAATTGTGTTGATTCTCCGCCTTGAATGTGTTCCGTTGCTGCAGGACACTAATTTCAATTTCTTGGGCTGATATCATGGATGAGAGAGAGTGCCCTGTGGGGCAGATTCTAAAGATAGTCCTTATGCAAGTTGAGCTGCCGCATCGAGAGCTTCTTCTAAGGAATGAGAAACCTTTTATCTGTCATTCCAGTGCCTAAGTTTCTCTTTTTCCAACTCCCTCCGATAAAGCACTTTTGGGATGGTTTAGGTTTAATGGCCGATTTGCACCTTTCTGTGATAGGTTCAATGTATTGTGTGATCCGTCAGATCTTGTCTGTGTCTGTGTTATTAAAGCATTGCATTGCATAAGTGTGGAGCCTTACAGTCTATAAAGATCTCTAGATCTCGTGTCAGGATGGATTCGTTTCGCTTACAAACATATAAAACATATAGATATACCATGGGTATACGAGCAGAGCATATACCATAAATCGTATGAGCTAGAGCACAATTTTATGTGCTGCTGCGTCGCTGATGCTCCTCGGTCTTGATGATGCTGTCGAGTACGTTCTCCAGATTCTGTGTGGCCGCCGACAGTTCGGCATTGTCGCTGTAGGAGTCCTCGACAATCTCCTTGACCTTGTGCAGCAGCAGCTTAAAATTTGCCATCTCTGTGTCCCGGCCATCCCCATTAACCGGATGCTGTTCGAGCAGTGCGCCCAGCGGCAGTGGCAGGGGCAGCGACAGCGGAGCAGCTGCACCATTCTGTACGCTGGAACGTCGCTGATCGAACCACAGACTAATGTCGTTCAGGGAGTAGTCCGATTTGTTGGCCTCCAGATAGCTGCGATTCAGTTCGGCGCCATTAACTGCAAAAGAAAAGGATTAAATGAAGGATATCGATACCGATGGATGGATGGATGGATGGAGCCCCATTGTACGCACTGGAATGTGTCAGATTGGCACCCACGGGCGCATACATATCGAACGGCTGTTGTCGCTGGGGTGTGCTCGAGTTCAGGAAAGTGGAGCTGATCAAGGGAGCGGCTGCCCCCAAAGGCGATGCCGCTGTGGAGGCTCGCTGCACGGTAAAGTAATAAAGAAATTAATTGTTTTGCCTGGCTTTCAGGACTGTGGGTAATGCCTACCGATAGCTGACGCATATCCTCAATTATCTGCAGCAAAAACTCTGATGGGCACTCAGAAACTCTGAGATCTGGGCACTGGACGTTGTGGACACCTTCTGCAGCTGTGTTTCCAGTTTTCTGCAATCAAATAAAGAACTCGATACAGATCCCAGGTGGAGGTACAGGAGGCCAGGACTCACGCATTCTGCAGCTGCAGGCGATCGATAATCGATTGCATTCGATTTGAGGCCTGACTGGCGGTTGTGGCCAGGCCCGTCAGCGAGCAGAGCTCCTGCTGCTGCGGCTGTTGCTGGGGCTGTGCCTGTTGGTGTTGCTGCTGCTGCTCGATCATTGGCGGCTTTGTGGTGGAGTTGCAGCGAAAACTACGCGTCTCCGCGGGTATGGGTGCCAGCTCGGGGGCCGTGGATGGCTGCCCCAGACTGCCGCCGTTGGCACTCTCCTGGGCATTGCAGAAGCCGCGTCGCTCCTCTTCTTCAGCGCCGTCACGTTGCGTCTTCTGCGGATGGGCAATCCAGCCGCAGAGACGAGCCAAATAGCGTGTCCAACGCTGGGGCGGCTGATCCTCCACAAACACCTCGCACATGCGATGCGAGGCCTCGTGCCGACCACCGACAAAGCCGGCCGCAAAGCAGGGCAAACAAAGCGACAGATCGCGGCACACCTGGCACTTGAAACGAATCCCAATGATGTGCTCCAGCCGGCAGCCAGCGCAGGGATTGCTGTGTATCAAGTGCTCCGTATCCTCGATGCGCTTGATCAGCGCCAACAGATTGCCGTAGATGAGGAAGCGCGTCTGTGTGGTGGTCCACAGGCCGTGGAACTGCTGCTCCCCAATCCGCTGGCATTGTGCGGACACCGGGCAAAGCACTGCTCCATCATCAGCGGCAGATTGTGCACCCCATAGGCCTTGCCCTCCCCCAGGTAGCTGAGCATTTTGCTGAGCGTGTTCAGCAGCTGCTCGAAGCCAAAACGCGACACGCTCTGGGACCTGCTCTCCACCAGCAGGCCAAAGAAGTCGCCGACCATGTGCTCGCTGCTGTAGAGTTTGCACAGCAGCAGGAAGGTAATCCTGATCTCCAGCAAAGAGATCGAATGTCGTCGCTGCCTGCAAGCGGGAGAGAGTAAAGTATGGGGTATGGACTCCTGGTCACCACTCACGGATCGTAGATGTTCCAGAAGAAGTTCGCCAGCAGCGCAGTGGCCGACTCCAGCGTGTAGCTGCTGGTCTTGGTGAAGTGGCCCAGCTTCTCGCAGGCAAAGTAGATGTCGTGCAGCAGCGAGGTCAACTGGAAGGGCGGCACCATCAGATTCAGATTGCTGCCACTGCTTGCCGGCATGCCATGGCGCTCCAATATGGCCAGCACTAGTTTGTATGGTATTTTGCTGGCTGTCCATGCGGTGATAGTGACAGATGATTAAAGATCCTGTGTGTGTGTGTGTGTTTGTGTGGTGCTACTCACTGTGGAAGATCTTTTGCAGGGCCAGAAATTTGCTGGCACAGCGATAGACCGTGTATTTGTATTTGCCATAGTCCACCTGAATTTGTTCCATAATGGCTGATAGATTCCTGCTGCTGTTGTTGTTGTTGTTGCTGCACGCCACTTGTTGCATTTGTGCTCCTTTGTTGCTGCTGGCCAGAGACGCCACAGCCTCCGCGCTGGCACGCATCTTTATCAATTGTGTGTGACTCGCAACACTCGACATATTTCTCTAGCTATAGTTATTTGCACTTGCCGAACGATTTAACTGGAGTTTGGTTTCTCTTTGGCGCGAGGAGCGTCGTTTTTCGCGTTCTTTGCCTTTTCCACGACGTTCGTTAGCGCAAAAGTCAAATTTGAACGGGATGTATGGCAACGCTGATAACTCCGCATGTTATCGACTCTTCTGTCTGTTATCGATTTTCGGAGAAATCAACCTGTCGACCGTTGGCCTGTACAATTTTGAATTCAAATTCAAATTTGAATGGACTAAACGTCTTCATTTTTTTTATTTCATTTATATGTATGTACATATATGTATATCTGACACATAATTAAATTCCAAGGATGTTTGGTGTTGGCTTGCGCATGAACTTGGTTGTTCTTTTTCCACCAGATGTAGGTCAAAGCAAAGCATGAACAGCAATGAGCAATGAGAGAGTAGCTCTCTCTCTTTCTTACTCTTTTCCTTGACCTTGGTCAGGCATTCGTGCCCCTCCCCCTTACCAGAATAGTAGTAAAATCATATTGGAATTCATTTTTAAAATTAAATATATGGTTGTCGTATGTATATTTTGCATCATTCCATTACAATTACATTAACTTATGTTCAATCGTTTTGTTTGCATTTCTATTTTAAAATAGTTTTGTGGTTTGTTTTTATTTTGTATTTTTGTTTCGTTTCGTTTTTTCTCTTCTATTTTATCATTTTTGTTTGCTTATATCAATATTGTAATATGCCATGTTTATGTGTGTATTATGGGTTAGGGACTACACGAGACAAATGGGGGGATTGGGAATTCCTTTGTTTTGCCTTTTGAAAGCGTTTCTCACGTGTATTTGTCTGTCTACATACGACTATACTATTGTTTTCTGTGTAATTACTAATTATCATATGTGTGTTTTGTGGTTGGAAGGGGGGCGGGGCAGAGGGTTTATGTATAATTCCTTTTTTTTATTTATGCTAAGGGGGTCGGGGGTGGCGTGGGCTGGGACTCGCACACAATCAATCAAAAGGAGGAGAACGAACTCCAAACTCCAGCAGCAGCAGCAGCCCAAGTGCCGACACTTTTAGCTTTCATTTCATTTTTTTACGTTTCTTTTGTTTGGTTTTTTTTGAGTAATTTTAAATACAGTACAGCACTACATACAAAACATCATCATAAATCATATGATGAGTGGATGGGGAGCAAAATATAAAGTGTGTGTGTGTGTGTTATCCTTGCCAGGGTACAGGTACAGCCAGGCTGGTTCTCTCAATTACAAAATATATATTTCAAAACAAAGAGCAAGCGATATCCTGGCATGATTGTTTTACCCCTGGAAGCAGTTTAGTTTTTCACTTTTCTGTTCACACTTTTTCCCACTTAATATTTGAAGTTAATTTTCCTCCGCCTAATTGCACATGCTAAAAACAATTTAAAAAGTATTAAAATAAGAAAAATTTATTTTGTAATTTTTTGGGTGTTGGTTTTCCTATCGTTTCATTGCTGATTGAATTGCACTTGATTTTGGATTGGATTGCGAAACAGAAGAAGAGGAGTATTTTGAAACCTGTCTGTCTATCTGTGTGTGTGTGTGTGTGTGTGCACACTGTGCATATGAATGCTATATGTATAATTGTGTGTGTGTGTAAAGCAGTTTCGGTTCTCACTTAAATTATGAAAAGGTTTTGTTTTGCAAAAGAATTGTTCTTTCGTTTATTACACTGTTTTTTTTTGTTTGTTTCCTTTTCTTTTCTTACTAAAATGATTAAGGTACAAAATAATCGGTGCATTTTTATCGGAATCAATCAAACGATGATACGAGTACAACACAATCGGTACGGTACACCGTTGAATTGATCAATTTTCGATCATTCAATTTTTTTACGTTTTTTTGCTTGGATTTCTTGCCTTACGAGAATTGTTTTTTTTTTTGTTTGTAGTTTTTGTTTAATTTTCAATTGAATAAATTATGCTATGCTAAAATGTTTTGGGCTACACGGCTCTTTCTCTCTCGCTCTATCGCTCTATCGATCGATCTGATTCACTCTGCACTTAATACATAATCCGCATGAATCGTAATCGAATCGTTTATATTTAATAGTGAAAAAAGACATTTCTTTTGCTAAACAAAAATCAACTATAGGTAAACATAAAAAAACTTGTAATTGTTTAATTTTATCATATATGTGATTATACTTAATGCATATTGATAAAATTAAAATAATATATTAATCAGGCGTACGCTGAAGACCTATTTCAAAATAATATTTATATATATTAAATATTTATATAAAAAAAAAGTTTCTTTTTTTTTGTTTTAAAAAGGTTTAACATAGAAAAATTTATGTTCTTTTGCTTGGTTGGTGTTTTTTTTTTTTTTAGTGTTTTTTATAAGACAGCATACGACATCAGATGACAATCAATTGTTGTCATCCTTTTACAAATTTAGTTGTTTTTGCTGTTGTTGTTTATCTATGATTATCGTATACGCACACACGCACATACCATAAATATACATATACATATACATATATGAGCTCGTGTGTGTGTGTGTGGGTAATTTAGTGTACGACGATTCGCAAGTTAAACTTCAGCGGAGTGGCGCACTTTTTGTAATAATCAAACGTTGGCGGGGGGCAGGCCGAACAGGCACGAAACAGTCATTCTTTGAGATACAGATAAGCCTGGACAGGAGTCCCATCAATATGCATTACAGCTTGCATAAAACCTGTGTCCTCAGCGCGCTACTGTCCGTACTATCTGCCTTCCCCGTTTTGTGGTGTGTGTTCCTGGTGTTGTTGTTGTTGTTGTTGTTGGTGGTGGTGGTGGGCATGCTGTTGGCTGGGTAGTTTTATCCTTATCCTGCACTGTCTATGCATATGTGTGTGTGTGTGTTTGTGTGAGTGGGTGGTGTGGTGTGGTGTGGGGGCATGTTGAATATTCGGAGGAGAAGTACCTATATATATTTAAAAACGATAATTCTCATCGGCCATGTGCACGGCCCACAGAAATTTGGTTCTTTGCGTTTTGTTAAAGATCTTTTCGATCGGTACTCCATTCTTTTTACACCTGCAAACAAAAGAAACACACAAAAGCCAAAATAAGGTTTAGTTAAGTTTTGGCAAGGGAAGGACGGGGGGTGGGAGAAACAGGAAGAGGGAACAGGGAACCGGGAAAAAAAAACACTTACCAAGCCACCGATATGCGTGGATCGAGATAATTTAGTTTAGATGTGCCCAGGGCAATGGTCTTATTCTCGTCTCTATCAGTCTCTTGTAGTTCCAATTTCTTAAGCTGGTCCTTCAGACGCTCCAGCTGCTTGCCCTTCTTGTCGGCATTCACCTTCTCCTTGACCGAGCCACGTTTGGCAGCCTTTTTGAAATCCTACACAAAACATCATCCAACATGAAAACGGATTAATGTTTTACTCTTAAATATGAACGGATCGATCGTTCGATCGAGTGACTCTACTCACATGGTATTCGGACTCGCAGTCATCGATGGCATCGCGCTTGGCGCGTATTTTCTCCTTTAGATTCTCCATGGACTTTTGATGGCCCTTCGGCACGGAGCGCTGATGGTTACACAGAATGGCAACGGCACGATTGGCCCGATTGTACGTGAGCAACTTCTCTGGCACCGTCGCACTCGGATCGGTGAGCAAATCCAATTGATTTTGCAGCGTTTTCGATGCGTTATATGTACGGAACACCTTGGCCGTGAGTCCTGTGTTGGGAGTGGGAGGAGGGATAGGATTAGTGTGTCCCCTCTCTTTTTTTCAAACATTTGACTTACCGTCCATCAGCTCCTTGAGATGCTCGTTCAGCACTTGGGTGTTGAGGCGATCGAACAGGTCGTCGCCCTCCTTCTTGTGCTCCATGAAGAGTTCGAGGTTCTTGAAGACGCGCTTCTCCACCTCGACCTCGTTGTAATAGCGTATGGAATCCTTACCGGGGAAATCGAACACGACCACATTCTCCTTGTCGTTCAGCTCCTTGTGCAGCTGAACGTGCTCGACGCGCAACGAACAGCAGCCGACGGTGTCCGCCTGATCCTCGTCCTTCTCGTTGCCCGCTCTCAGGGCCAGCTTGTCGATGAAGTACAGGGCCACGGCACGCTGTCGCACACGCATCTCCTTCGATTTCCATTCGTCGCGATAGGTGGCACGAATCTTATCAATGGACTTGTCCAGTCGCCGCGCCGTCTCGTATTTGATGTGATCCTTTTCGCCCTTCAGCTTGGACGAGGGATTCAGCATAATGTACTTGACCTGTCCCTGGACATTCTCGATCCAGGACGCCAGCCAGGTGACGGTATTGTCGTGTCGCACCTCCTTCCATCGCGAGCCATGCGGCGGTGGCGGCACCTTTGACTCCTTGCCACAGTTGATCGAAACGTCGGAGGCACCGATGCGACGCTTGATCATGCCCATCTTTGGATGTTCGCCGCGACCACGAAACAGCCCTGGGGGCTCCAGCCGAAAGTTACCGATCTTCTCCTTATGGCCATCGATCATACAGAAGCCATACTCCTTGATCAGTGCCTCGTTCTCGTTCTTCTTGGCCAGCTTCTCCTCCTTGGTCGCTTGCTTACGTTTCTCGGACTCGGCCTGGAAGTATTCGTGCATCTCCTGGAAATTGCATTTGCGGAAGTCTTTGATTATCTCCTTCTCCTTAGACGTCATCGATTTGCGAAAGTCCTTGAAGAAGTTATTGTTGAATATATCCTTGGTGCAGTAATCATGATTCAACATCTTCGCATAGAAGGTGGCCGCCTCCTCCGTCTCCTCGGACAGATCCAACGGCCGCCCATCGTAGAAGAAGCGTACGTTGCGAGGCACACGCTCGTATGGCGGTGCAAATACCGGTCCCTTATGCTCCAGCGTTGACCATTTGACGCCATCTTCTCGCTTCTCCTCCTCCCACCTGGAATGGTACACAAAACGGTGTGCGATTCGAAATTAGTTGACTTCATTCCGATTTCTTTAGTCTCTCTCTTTGTTTTATCTATACAACCATTTGATGGTTCCCTGCTGGCTGCTAATGGAGCCTGCTGCTGGCTGATTTCGCCTCTTGGCGGCGGCGCAAACTGCGTAGACTGCCGCAAAACGCTGATCTTGCAAAATAAAATACAATTTGCGTTTCCCCCATAGACACCGACACAGCGGCGACAGCGCAGTTGCCATTTAGCGCAGCGCTTGTCAGTTGTTGCTTTTTCTTTGCTTTTCTTTTTATTTCCACATTACGCAAAGCGGCAAGGCAGGCAGGGCAGCAGCGGCTGACATAACCCCAAAAGTGGTTTACGTGTTTGTGGGGGATGGGGGTGGGGAGGCCCCAGCGAACAGCTGATAGCAAGGCGCACACGTTGCGCGGTGAATGTTTGACAGTGTCGAACAAAAAATACAGTAATTGCTCACTCACGCACGCACACACTCACACAGAGAGAGAGAGAGAGAGAAAAGCGTTTAACCAACGACTGAAACGAAGGTAAACAGACTTCTGGAACATACTGTTTATAATGTTGTTGCCCGCTATTGTGACTTTCAAAATGTAGGTCAGTGACATTCAAACTTCGGCAGGGCCAGGCACATGTGTGCGCGCACAGCCAGACAGCAGACACATGGATTGGGTTGGAGGTTGGATGGTGTGTGTGCACACGTCAACGGGGAATTTCGAATGCGACTGCGTGGGCAGCAGGCCACAGCAGAGATGGGGACAGGGTGCAAAAGGGTGTTAGATGATGATCCATCCATTCATCCATCTATCCACACACACAGATGGCCAACAAAACGATACTCAAGGAATGCTTATAGCTTACCATCTCCACACCTCTTCCTCCTCCTCCTTGGCACCCTTGCGCTTGGTGGGAGAGACAACTTCGGTCTTGATCTCGGAAGACTCCTGTGAATGGGAATGTGTGTGTGGGATGAGAGACACCATGGCTCCAGAGGGGTGGGGCGCAGGGCGGTAACGCACCAGAATTTGGGTGGATCAGGGCCTTACCTTCTTGATTTTCTTTTTTGTGCTTGCTGCTGCCATATTCGTCATCGGCCTCCTCTTTGATACGCTTCTTTTTATTGGACTTCTCTTTGTGCTCCTTTTGACCTTCTTGCGCGCCAGCAGGGGAATGTCATCATCGTCATCGTTACCATCATGGTGGGCCCTGTGGCTGCTGCTGCTGTGGCTGTGATCGGGTGCCTCCTGCTTGCGCTTCCGCATGGCCAGCGGCACATCCTCTTCATCCTCATCAGCATCATTATTATCGACGGCCATCTCCTCATCCTCGTCGTTATCGTTCATGGTGCTATCTTCCTCATTGTAGGTACTATCCTCATGCTTGACTGTGAACGGTGGCTCATCGGCTCGGAACTGCGACATGGAGTAATCACAGGAGCTGGCCTGCGACAGATTGAAGCTCTCATCCTCCTTTTTGATAACCATAACATTCTCCTCGTATCCGTTCTTATAGACACCGCCAACGCCATCGATGCCGCTGCCGCTGCCAGGGACATGGCCACCCATGTCGCCGCTTCTGCTGCCGCTGCTAAGGCCATTGCAGAGAGCAGGATCGGAGACATCTAGCTGCTGCTGTTGATGCTGCAGATGGAAGGGATCTGCTGTGTGATTGATGTGCGCATGCGCTGGCTGTGAGACGGGCTCCGGCTTCACGAACACACCATCATAGGAGGGATCCTTGGACTGTGAGGAGGAGCTGTGACGCGAACTGGAATGTTTGCTCTTCGACGATGAGGACGAGGAGCTTTTGTGACCGCGCTCCTTATCACGGGAGCTCGACGATGAAGATGAGGATTTGTGATCGCGATGCTTGTCGCGGCTCGAGGAGCTGCTGCTACTGCCACGATGATCCTTATCCTTGTCCCGTCGCTCCTTATCCCGGGACGAGCTCTTGTGGTGCCCAGTAGACGATGATGATGAGGACTTGTGCTTGCTGCTGCTTCCATCTTTGTCCCGGTGACTGGAGGATGAGCTGCTGCGATGCGAATTGCTGTTGCTGGTGCTGTTGCCGCTGCCGCCACCCTCACGTTCCTTGTCCCGATGCTTGGACGAGGACGAGCTGCTGCTGCTGCTCTTGTGCTTGTCCTTGTCTCTATACAAGAGACAGGGAGAGACAAATAGAGATTTTTGAGTATGACTCCTTGATGGAAAAGGGTCTGCACTCCCATTTCCTCTTACCGACTGCTGCTTTTGTGATCCTTCGACGAGCTGGAACTGGAACTCTTGTGTTCGCGGTCCTTATCACGGTGCTTGTCCTT
The DNA here is from genome assembly GCA_035043285.1 of Drosophila subsilvestris. Classification (NCBI taxonomy): domain Eukaryota; kingdom Metazoa; phylum Arthropoda; class Insecta; order Diptera; family Drosophilidae; genus Drosophila; species Drosophila subsilvestris. Next base: position 436,450 of record JAWNNB010001044.1, read on the forward strand.
GCTGGAGGATTTATGTTTGCTACTGCTGCCGCCCCCGCTTCTGCTGCTGCTGTGGTGGCTGTTGTGGTGATTGTGATGGTGTCCATTGGTGGTCACTCCATTCGATTGCACCTCACATCCGCCGCCGCCGCCACCATTTTGTACGTGGATAGTCTGTAAGGGAGAGAGCGAGAGAGAAAGAGGGAGACAAACGGATGAGTATGGCTGATGGAAAATTCTGTGGGAGAAAAATCAAGAACCTGTATGGCCATCATCGCTGGGGGTGCCCTCGCAGGAGTTGTGCCTCTCCTCTCACAAATTAACCATAAACTGATAATTTTTGATTTAATTATATTTATATTTTCTTTGCCTAATTCTTTGCCCTTTTGTCTCTTTGACTTTCTGGCTGTCGTGTTCCGTCTGTGTGTGCCTCCGCTCACCACGTGGTGAAAAATCAACCCTAACAAATTAATGTTCTTCGATTGCTGCTGCTGCTACTGCTGCTGTTGTTGTTGTTTTACCAAGCGCGTAAGAAAATGTTCAGTGTGGAAATGAAGGGTAAGAAGAAGCAGATAAAGAGCCAAGCCGATGTCCAATGGCGACAGGAAATGTTCCTCCTGTGTGTGCTCGTGCCGCTCTCTGAGGTGCTCTTTTTTTCATTTGGAATAGGTTAAGAGACGACCGACCGCGGCGAAAACGACGACAACGATGCCAAACAATGGGCACACACACACTCAGAGACAGTCACACACACTCGAACACTCATGTGGACAAGTACATACATGAGTAACGTAATGGAATACAGAAAATCGTTTCGTTTCATTTTTTCTGACTCTTTGGAGCATAATTTTTCAACGTGGGCGCTCTGTGCATCAGATCAAGGCTACACACACACACACACATGCTCACTGCACTGCAGGGTTGTTGTTGTTGCGATTATATTGGGATGGACGATGGGGAGGGGGAGTAGCGACCGGGACTGGACTGGGACCAGGAGAACCACCGCCTGTTCTTATTCAGGGTGGTGTATAGACACACACACTGTCAAAGGCAGACACACGCTTATCAGAAGAATTTTTGGATAATTATTGTAAGTGCAAAAAAAAATTAGGACACATTGCAATTACATATGTACATAAATATGTACATATGTATGTAAATTACAACAACAAACACATGTGATTTGAGTTTATGCGTAGTGTGGCCACACTTTCAAGACAGACAGGGCCTCAGCAGCTAGTTAATATTGCAAAATCGGTGGGCATGACATGACAACCGACATTTGAGGGATAGCGAGTACATCCAGAAGATAAAGAAGGGGAGATATCTTTTTGGCAAGATAAGGGGTAAAGATCATTGGACGATTCGCAACGAGAGGTCTTGAATTTCGAAAATACCAAAAGCGCTATTTGTGTGCGGTCACACTGTGCCAATTACATTTCGACTTCGCTTTTTCTCGTCTCTCTCTCACTCTCTCGCTCACTCACTCACTCACACACTCTCTCGGGACTGCGGCCTTCCTGCTTGCTCTGCGCTACTTGCATTGTCGCCATTTTCGTCAATTACTAAAAGGCCTTTATGCCTTTGCTTTTTGCTTTTGCCCCGTTTTCAGTGCAATGTTTTTTGTACGCACACGGGCTTTTATCTCAGCTGTGGGACAGACGACCCGAGACTTGCCGCTGCGGCGACCCCAGTCTCGGCTTTTGGGTCTGGCCTGGCCCGATTTCTTGAAATATTCAACACGTTTGCACTCTTGATGCACCATTTAACAAGTAAATTATATAAAATACAATACCAAGACATTTGCCCTGTTTCGCCTCCTAGCCCCCTTCCCAAACCAAACACACACAGAAAAAGATTACTTACATTTTCGGCAGCCACATCCCCACTCATTTTGCACAATTTCTTGTTGGCAATGCGGCGCTCGGCTTCTTTAGTTTCAACTTCACTTTTCTGCTAATCTCACGCCAAGTCTATAGTTTTTAATCAACTTATGCTGACACACATATATATATATATATGCTGTATATCGCTGGAAGCCGAAGCGGTGCTGGTTCGATATGCTTTTTTCCAAGTTCGATGCGCGACAAACACACAACACTGCCAATTTTTTTCTCAAGTCCAAAATAATACTTAGAAGTGGGAAATCTTTCTCTTTTTACAGCGCGCACCAGCCACGCGAAACACACACACATACTAGACAGTGTGACCGCGAATTTATCGAAAAAATATACCAAACAACCATCAGAAATATACCGGAAATTACCTTGTTAGTTTTAAAATATACCTTCAATATACTGACGGACACGACAAGATGCGTTGATATTCCATGATTTTGATATTCGGCTTAATATTACTAGCATGTTATTGCTCTCAGCCCCAAACAAATAATTTTATCCGATTCATCAATAAATTTTGTACAACATTGGCTAGTTTTCAGAACTACTTTTCATTGGATTTCTTATATAATACGGTTCAAACTAAATTGGCCAAATAATTTTTACCGGAATGTGACGTCAATGTTGCTGGTCAACCAAGTTTCTGCATGCGTATGGACATTTGTATACCTTACTTCCTTCAATTAATGTTAAATTTGTTGTTCCAAGCTGCTCCAACACATTAATAATGAATTTGTATTAGATTGACATGTTATTTACCCATTAATGCATAATATTGGTGTTTTATATATATATTTATCCCGGTCCCGATACCTATTATTGGTGCCCATATGCTTCGAAATTTCGTTCATATCCTTACAACAGAGACTGATTAGCTTCTGCATTAATTGAAGCCTGAAATTACAAACAATATCTTTATTCTATAATATCCTTTCTCCAAAGGGTAGCAGCCTTGTTGCACATTCCGTGCAAAGTTGCAGAACAATGCTGCTAACTCATTTCCCATGCTGCCGATAATTTTCCCATACGAATCAAATGTATCTAACGGGATTTGCGTCTAAATTAAAGATTCATTGTTGCTTTAATTTAGCCGCAATCCCGTTAGATACATTTAATTCGTATGGGAAAATTATCGGCAACATGGGGAACTTTTATAGCCTTTTATAGAAACTTGTTGAAAACTTATTTGGCGGTCATTTTGAAAAGTACTTTAATTTACTCTAAAAAATACATTGGAACTTGATTAAATATACTTTTATATACCGATATACCGTAATTATACTTTGAACTCGATTTCGACGTCAAAATATCCCGTAAAGTATATATTTTATATTATATTATAGCAGTTGTGACTAGTGTGACCGCGAATTTATTGATAAAAACACACCGTCAGACCCTCAGAAATATACCGAAAATTACTAATATACTATTAATATGCTGACGGACACGACAAGATGCGTTGATATTCCATGATTTTGATATTCGGCTTAATATTACTAGCATGTTATTGCTCTCAGCCCCAAACAAATAATTTTATCCAATTCCTCAATCAATTTTGTACAACATTGGCTAGTTTTCAGAACTCCTTTTCATTGGATTGTTTACATAATAAGGTTCAAACAAAAGCGGCCAAAGCAAGTTTCTACAGGAATGTGACGTCAATGTTGCTGGTCAACCAAGTTTCTGCATGCGTATGGACATTTGTACACCCTATTTCCTTTTATTGGTGTTACATTTGTTTTTCCAAGCTGCTTAAACACATTAACATTGAATTGGTCTGAGATTGACATGTTATTTAACCATTAATGCATAAAATTGATGTTTTATATATATATTTATCCCGGTCCCGATACCTATTATTGGTGCCCATATGCTTCGAAATTTCGTTCATATCCTTTAAACAGAGACTGATTAGTTTCTGCATTAATTGAAGCCTGAAATTGCAAACAATATCTTAATTCTATAATATCCTTTCTCCCAAGGGTAGCCAGCCTTGCTGCGCATTCCGTGCAAAGTTGCAGAACAATGCTGCTAACTCATTTCCCCATGCTGCCGATAATTTTCCCATACGAATCAAATGTATCTAACGGGATTGCGTCTAAATTAATGATTCATTGTTGCTTTAATTTAGACGCAATCCCGTAAGATACATTTAATTCGTATGGGAAAATTATCGGCAACATGGGGAACTTTTATAGCCTTTTATAGAAACTTGTTGAAAACTTATTTGGCGGTCATTTTGAAAAGTACTTTAATTTACTCTAAAAAATACATTGGAACTTGATTAAATATACTTTTATATACCGATATACCGTAATTATACTTTGAACTCGATTTCGACGTCAAAATATCCCGTAAAGTATATATTTTATATTATATTATAGCAGTTGTGACTAGTGTGACCGCGAATTTATTGATAAAAACACACAGTCAGACCCTCAGAAATATACCGAAAATTACTAATATACTATTAATATGCTGACGGACACGACAAGATGCGTTGATATTCCATGATTTTGATATTCGGCTTAATATTTAAATTTTGTACAACATTGGCTAGTTTTAAGAACTACTTTTCATTGGATTTCTTATATAATACGGTTCAAACTAAATTGGCCTAATAATTTTTACCGGAATGTGACGTCAATGTTGCTGGTCAACCAAGTTTCTGCATGCGTATGGACATTTGTATACCTTACTTCCTTCAATTAATGTTAAATTTGTTGTTCCAAGCTGCTCCAACACATTAATAATGAATTTGTATTAGATTGACATGTTATTTAACCATTAATGCATAAAATTAATGTTTTATATATATATTTATCCCGGTCCCGATACCTATTATTGGTGCCCATATGCCTCGAAATTTCGTTCATATCCTTACAACAGAGACTGATTAGTTTATGCTTTAATTGGAGCCTGAAATTACAAACAATATCTTAATTCTATAATATCCTTTCTCCCAAGGGTAGCCAGCCTTGTTGCGCATCCCGTGAAAAGTTGCAGAACAATGCTGCTAAATCATTTTCCATGTTGCCGAAAATTTTCCCATACGAATCAAATGTATCTAACGGGAACATTTTTGGAAAACCACCCCAATTTTTTAGAGCAAATTTCGAACGATTTGATTGGTTGAAAGTTGAAAACGCGTAAGGAAAACCGTTACTTTTTTAACGGATCTTATGTCGAATAGTATTTTTTTGGGTACAAAAAGAAATTATTTATTATTGTATATCAAATACATGTAAATCTTAAGCCAGTAGCTTAAAATAATAGTAAAAATAAACTAACAGTAAAATAATAATAGGAAATAGTAACATAGTAATAGTAAATAAATAAGTCAGGATCAGTCCATGGAAGGATGAAATTCTCCGAATCTAGGGCCAATTTTCGACGCACGCGAAAATTTCCGACTGGTTGTCTCCCTCAATTAATTGTCTTAGGTATGAAATGAAAATAATTCCCTTTTACCAATAAATACTGAAACTGTACATAAATTTCAACCATTTTTCATTGGTTGGTGCTGGTTTTTGGGAAATTTCGCAAAAAAGTAACGGCTGCTACGCGTTTTCAACTTTCAACCAATCAAATCGTTCGAAATTTTCTGTAAACAATTGGGGTGGTTTTCGGGCCAAGTCAAAAAAAATGTTTCCGCGACCATGAAAAACAAAATTGCCGAATACTTTTCTTCACAAGTCAGTACCACAAAAATATCCATGATAATTTTTAAAATCATATTAATTCACACGATGAAGATCATTGTGCTTCATTTCATACGCACTTAACGTTAGATGCACTTAACGAAACTTAGCAGCTTAACGAAACTTAACGAAAGCTGAGCGCCTCTCTCTCTCTTGCTAAGCGCTCTCATTTCGTTCCCTCTCTTGCTAAGCGCTCTCTCGCTCTTGCTAAGCGCTCTCAGATCTACTCAGTACTAGGCTTCACTGAAAAAAATTAACGAACGAACTCGTTCAGTAAATTGAACGATGTTTACCCAACACTACTAAATATAACCACAGCACCGACGAAATATACTGAAATATACCAAAATATACCGTAAATATACCTAAGAAAATCATATTCATCAATTTTTATATTCGATTTAAAATTACTAGCTAGTTTGCCCCCTTAGCCCTAAAAAAACTAATTTTATCCGATTCATTAATGAATTTTGTACAAGATTGACTAGTTTTCAGAACTCCCTTTTGTTGTATTGCTTACATAATAGAGTTCAAACAAAAGCGGCCAAAGCATAAACAAAAGTATCGACATTTGTATGCCCTATTTCCTTTAACTAATGTTCAATTGTTTGTTCTAAGCTGCTTTGAAACATTAATATTGAATTTATCCTAGACTGACATGTTGTTTACCTGTTCATGCATTTGATTTGTATTTTGTATATCGTGTATCCCTGTCCCGATACCTTTTATTGGTACCCATAAGCTGCAAAATTTCTCGTAATATCTTTAAAAGAAAGACTTAGTAGTTTTTGCATTAATTGGAGGGTGAAATTACAAACAATATCTCAATTCTATAATATCCATTTTCCTAAGGCATGCAGACTTGTTGCGCATTCCGTTGCAGAACAATGCTGCTAATTCTTTCACCAATGCTGATGAAATTTTTCCCATACAAATCAAATGTATCTAACGGTCCAACATTTTTTTGGACTTTGTCCATGAAACCACCCCAAATGTTAACAGCAAATTTCGAAAGATTTGAGTGGTTGAAAGTTGAAAACGCGTAAAGTAAACCGTTACTTTTGTAGTGGATTTTATGTCGAATACTATTTTTTGGGTACAAAAAGAAAATATGTACATATGTATTATTGTTTAATAGTAAGTCCGTAATTTTTAATAATATTTTTAAATTTCGACGATAATTATTTGTATCAGACTCGCCGTTTTACCCACTGTATTGCGACTTCTCGAAAAAACAAAGATTTCTACAAATACAAATGTCCTATCAACATTTTAGTTCCCCCAGCAAAATCTTGAATTTAAATTCCCAAAAGAGCAAAAAGTCCCAAAACCAGCACCAACAATGAAAAATGGTCGAAATTGTTGTACAGTTTCAGTATTTATTGGTAAAAAGGAATTTCTTTTCATTTCATACCAAGCCATTGAAGAGATCAACCCGTCGGAAAATGTCGCGTGCGTCGAAAATTCACCACGATTTGAGAGCGAAAAATGTCGGTATTTTCTGTGCGCTAAACGGAGTTTGGCGGTCATTTTGAAAAGTTCTTTAGTATATACCGTAAACATACCGATGAAAATCATATACCTAAATTATGATATTGAAATTAATATAACAAGCTAACTAGGACCCTCAGCACTAAACGGTTAATAAATCAATTTTTCACGAGATTTGCTTATTTGTTTGGCGGTACGCCAAGCAGTACTCAGATTGAAAAAATTGAATACCGATCAATACTAGAAAAGCAAACTGACACATATGTATATAGAAATATTCTACAGTCTGCGCAAGCCTTCCGAAAAATATAAAATTAGAGCTCAATCTGCCCAATTTTAGGAAGAGCAAATATATAAATTGATTTATAAATTTTGTCTTTATATTAAAATCATTCCATTTAAACACACGGGCTCCATAGTTCGTCTGTTAAAATTAGTTTTTTTTTTGTGGAGGATTTTTAAGTATTTTACCAGTTCTGAAAGCCAAGAGAATCTCGTTCGGCTTTCACCAAGCACAATTTTACTTGAGAGAGATCGTTGGATCTATCGATCGAGCTTGCCTCGAGGTCCGAACCGACTGTTCGTTGCGATTCTTCTTCTGCTTCGGCAGTATTAGAGTATTGATCCACCCAGCGATGACGACATAACGGCGTCCTAGAAAATATTCCTTTTTAGATGGCTCAGGATGCCTCACCCAACCCTCTCCTCTTCTTAACAACCCAACTCACCTATATGTTGGGTTTCAAGGCTCGCAGGCTGCTTTCCTTGGTGGAATTTTAAGTGTAGAATGTAATTTAGGAGTTTGTTTTATTTGAATTGAATTCTGTTTATAGTCACTCTTGACTGTGAGAATTTAATACTGTTAAACTACTAGCTGTGACAACTACTGCCTATGTTACATCTTACCGAAATCGGTGTTTTAAAACACCTTATTGAAAAAATAACGTTTAAAAACCCATGCCTTAACCTTAATATGTAGGGATGCGCTTAGCTTGGAGTTCTCAGCATGCCAGCAGCAATTCTACCTCGTTGTGCCAACACAACTTGCAGACGGTACCTGTAGCTGCAAGTGTTATAAAAATTAAAATCTGAGCTAAAAAATCGGAAGTCTGATAGTATATTAATTATATATAATAATATGCTCTCCACCAACATGCAGGGCAAAAATGACAAACCCATACATGTAACGGAAAAATGAGACAGCTATGGGCTATGGAAAGGTATGGGTCAATGAGAAAAAACAGCCCAGCAACATAAGAAGGCTCCTACGAACCTCACCTCGCCGTTTTTGTTACCAGCAATCAAGGTATATTAAATATTGGGGTGAGAGTCATGCCTTGCATGCGACAAATTTTCTGTCCCTTTTGCCTGTTATCCATACCTTTTCTTACCTTGCCGGCAGCACGATTTCCAGCAGCATGTGCCGAGCAACATTTTTAGGCACCTGCAACATTTGAAGGCGGGGCGGTCGTATTTGAAACGGCCTTGCCTCGAACATGATTTTAAACATGTCCAAAATCGCAATCGTTGGAAGTCAGCTGGTTCAATCTCTTAATCAAAGAACCAACAAAAAATATTCGTGTTTTCTGAGTTCAGAAAAGGTCCGTTAATAGTTTGATAAGCCCGCGAATAACCGTTGGTTGGAACTTGTTTCGCCCCAATTGCTATCCGATTTTATACCCCTGAATGTGGGATGTTATAGAATTGGCGAATACTTTGGCGGTTGCTGCGCGCGTCGAACGCGCACGCTGTTTTAAACGTTTCTGCCCGTCCGCATCGTCAACGTGGTGCAGTGCAGTGTCAGTGCACTGTATATATATTTGTACATTATTTCGTTGGTGTTTTTTCTTTTTTTTATTGTTACTCGAGAGTGTCAAATAGTTCTGTGGAACAGAGGGCCCGCCCCCACCCCCCCTAATACAATTGTTGCTTTTGTGGCCCTGCTGGAGTCGTGATTTTCGTCTCGTCTTCGTTGTGTCGATGTCTCCCGTGTGTTTAAAAAATTGTTAAAAATAATACACAAAAACAAAACGCATACACACGCACACACAAGCAACACACATCTGTACATATAGTGTATATGTATATTTGTATTTTTTGACGAAAGCGATTTCTGGTTTCGGTGGAGCGCGCGCGACAACAACAAAAAAAAAACTCCAATATGCGGCGGCCGGCCTTCATTGGAGAATATTAAACCAAACAATAAATTATACATTAATATGTATGCATGTGTATGTACGTGTATGTATATAAAGAAGCAGAAACCGAAACAGAAGAGATACGATACGGATACCCAAAAACAAAAAGCAAAGAAGCATAGCTCCACTCCACGGATGATCTCCATGGCCCCGGGGCTGATCTCAGCTGTTAGGAGCCCCAGCCAACGAAAAAACAGCTAAAGCAGAGATAATAGCTGAATATTGATATGAAAAGGGAAGCTGAAAGAGATGGCCCATAGATAGAAACAAATTATTTAATTGTGTCGTGTTTTCTTGTTGTGTGTGTTCGTTCAAATGGGGCAAGTGCAATATCCACACACAAATAGTTTGCCACAATAAACAACAAAGTTGGCTTCGATTCCCGCAAAATCAATAAATATCCAAAATAAATCTCAAAACAACAAAAAAAGAAGGAAAAACATCCCCATCCCCCAATCAAAGAGTCGATAAGAGGCCAACGGTATATGAGAGAGCATTGTCCCACTATCAGCCAGAACGGGAGAGAGCCCGCGAGATTGGGAGACGGAGCGGGAGAGCAAAAGCCGGGTACTCAGCATCCATCCCCAAACATCATCATCAGGGCTTAAGAGGAGACAGCAGCAGCATCCCCAAACAACCGAGAGAGAGAGAGAGCACAGCACCGCAACCACTTGCTGGAAGGAGGAAATAAGAGGCATAGAGAGAGAGAGAGAGAGAGAACCTGCTCTCAGCATCCCACCCACCCACACACATACACACAATGGGACGACGAACGTATCTAAGCCGCGTCTCTGCCCTCGCCTACCCCAGTCGCGTCGAGGGCTGGCTGGATGTTTGCGGTGAGTAGTACTTATATTATGTAGGGAAGGGGGAAAGGGGAACAGCTGATGGCCCCGCAGACAGTTGCGGATGCGGATGTTGGGTGACATCTTCGTGTCACCTGTGCAAATCCCAAAGCCAAAGGCCACTTTATGCCTGGGAAAAAGAAAAAAGAAAAACCTACAATACACCACCCGTCGTACCCTTGCATTTTATTTGCCTTCACAGGCGGCGGCAGCGGTCGAAAGGCGCGCAGGCAGGTTCATGTTTTTCCGTTATCTATATTTATCTCTATCTCTCTCTGTCGCTCCTTTGCTTTGTTTTGATTGTTTTTGTGTGTGTTAAAGGTAAAACAAACGCACACACTCATGCAAAGGCAGGGGACACACGGACACCGACGCAGGCAGGCGGCAGGGTCGGTCCCCGTGCAGCCGACAAAAGTGTCAGTGGCTGGATCAAATAAATACCCTTAAATGCATATTATCCCTTGAGTTAGCGTTCATTACATTCAGTTGACACTTTCCATAAATATACCATCTTTGTTTACATTTTTTTTCGTTTTGATTCTTTTTACGGAGAGATCGAACAAAGGTTCGAATGCTCTGAAGAATTTCATTTAGTCTGAATTTATTTATAAAAATTATATAGAAAATTAATCTAAAATTAATGAAAAGAGGATCAAAATATGTTTTTAGATAATGCATCAAAAGATAATGTATAATATTGAAAAAAGATAATCGGAAATGAATCGAAAGAAATCAACTAAATTGAAGCAGACGAGTAGTGGTGGGTGCCTTCGGGTTCATCTCAAAATAAAGCAAAAAACAAAGCAAATATTGAGTTCCTCCATATATTTATCTACATATACATTTGTATGTATGTATGTACATATAAACATCCATACACCTTATAGTTTTTCTTATCGTGGCTTACTAACAGATAGTATCTATTTCTTTTTGCATTAAATTTCTTTATTGTTAAAGCATATACATGTGTACATATATACTCCCTTTTGTTTTTCTTGTCTCTACACTCGCTACATCTGTGGCCAATGATTGCAGCTGGAATTACGAGAAAACTATTGGTCGATACTAGGCGTTTCAGTGTCCCCTGAGAGATGTGGATGAGGCCATGGCAGGTGCAATTATTCCACCGAAACCTCACAAACTTTTATCTTGGTCAGAGCCAGAGGCATAAAGAAAGTCAAGCCTGTGAGGTTGGAAATTGGCCCCAATTGTAGACTAGGTCTGCATTAGACGAAATTTGTGACATTGCTAAGGAAAGCAACGGGCAGGATCGATCATTTTACCGAGCTCCAAGTTCGAAATGTTTTCCCATTTTCTTCCTGTGTGTGGAACTGCCAGTTGAAAGCTGTTGTTCCTCATTTCCCTCTTCGAATTTGACACATTTTGTTGCCCGTTCGAACTGTCATGGAACAGACATGCGGATTAGCAATGACGACGGGGGGCACGGCACGACGCATTCTCACCCACACAAACGATCGCCGACGATAAGTGGCAAGGTTTCCCCGTCGGCCGTCCCAAGGCAAAAGGCAGGGAGCATGAAGGCAGGGGCAGAGCCAGGGGTAGAGGCAGAGGCAGAGGCAGTCGGTCATGCATGGGTATGGAAGCTCTTTTATTGCCATTTTTGGATTACATTTCAGTTTGGTTTTTCTGTTACGGTTATTGCCAGCGGAAGGAAGGACGGAAGGAAGGTGTGTTTATGTGCGTGTCAAGGTCATATCTGGCATTCTATTGGGGGCCTAACCTTTACCCTTTACCCTTTCGCCTCTTGACTCTCTTGTCACGTGCTCTGATTTGCTTTGGCTTTGTCTCTTGTCTTCCACCTACAATCAACTGGAGACAGAGACCCACACAGAGAATAAAAGAAGGGGGAAAAGTGACACAGAGAACAAAAATCATTCATGTTTTTTTTTTGTTGATGTTGTTGTGGCCTGCCTGTCGATGTTTCGTGTTGCCCGCTGGGTTTGACATCATTTTTCTGTCATGTTCCATGTTGTTTGTCGTCATACCCTGTGTTTTTTAGTTTTTTCGGTGGAGTGGATAACATTTGTGCTGCATCTTCTTAGTGCTTTTCGAATCGTTTATGCCTGACTCTCTAATTGCCATTAACTTTAAATCGAAAAAACAGACGACTTTCACTTGGCTTCTTATGTTAATTTTGGTGACAATCTTCAAATAATATTCTTTTAAATTGCTACCAATTTTCGCCTAAAAATTTCTTCTAAAATGGGTTTCCATCAAAGGTTTGTACACTCTGCTATAATATTGGAATATTTCTTGAATGTTGAGTTCGTGGATTCTTTTTTTCCAAGTCGATATGAATGTTTCATTCCATAGTTCCATGAATTGGAATTAGAATTGGTTCTCTCTTTGCCATTTAGTTGAGTGAAAATAAAACAGCTGTTTTTCTATAGCTGTTTTACTGACTTTTTTTAAGGGAATTTTATGTAAAGATTTGTTCTAATTTTTCACCAAAAAATCATCCATAATTCGAATAAATGTTTCCTCTGAATCAAAGGGTATCGCTCCAGTAGAGAATACTTCTTCTCCTTCTATGTATTCTTTCGTTCGCTTCATTGCTTTGCATGTCACTTGGCAATCATCTGCTATGCTAGCCAGCCACAAACCGAAACTCAAGTCAATTTAATTCTAGCTTGTCGTTTGGTTTTGGCTTGGCTTGGGGTTCTTTTGGCCAACGTTTTTTTGCAGTCATTTGACGTTTAGAAATTGGTTATGGGGCCATTTGCGTACGAACAAAGTCATGCCAAAAGCGTTAAAAGGAAGACACGAGACGAGAACGAGGCACACATATACACATAAACACACACACACACACACACACACACAGAGAAAGGGAAGAAGAGAAATCGAGAGACTTCAATCGAAAGACCAAGACGTTGCAGAGGAACGGAACCGAACGGAACAACAAAACGATGAACGGATTGAAGGCAACACCATGGAGATGGCGTCATTAACGATCCAGCTTTTTGCTGTTGTTGTCGTGACACACTTTGGGACACTCACACACACAAACACACACACACACACACACACAGACAAACACACCCTGCACTGGTTGTGTGTTCCAATTCAATTTTTGTGTCCGAACACCTTTGCAACAGATTGGGAGCACAAGAAGAGTAGAGTTCATTGAGCCACCCAACTTTCATTGCAAAAAGGAAAAGGAAAACCTCTTCTCTCCGTTTCATCTACGATCCGTCTGTCTGTCTGTCTGTCTGTCTATCAGTGGATTTGACCCACTGGGACGGGCAGGGGCATGGCGTCTAGAAAGTGAAACATGAAGTGGAACTGGCTTTTAGATTGCTTTCGGCATCGGATGTCGGTCTATGGGTGCGGCGGTGGTGCACTGCAACCGACTGGGCTACAATTTTCTATTTTCAAGTATCGAATGCGTTTGCCCCGTTCACCATCGTCGTCGTCGCAGTCGCAGTCGTTTGTCGTGTGTGTTTGTTTGTTCGTTGCAAAATGTTGCCTAACAACTTTCTATGAAAAAATTCACTTTTTCCTTTCAAGTGTTTTCGGTGTGAGGGGGAACGGGAAGTCTCCCCCAAAGCCGGGTTTTCGTTTGGGCTTTTAGCAATAACAAAAAAAAAATCGAACTCGAATAGATTAACACATTGCCGCCGTCGCCGTCGCTTCTCAGGTGAAAAAAAAGGAAATTTTAGTCATCCAACAAATAAATAAACAAACAACTCAAAAAGCCCGTTTTTGTGGGCTCTTAAGACCCTCAAGACCGTAGAAATACCCACAAGGGCAAAATACATAGTATTTCCGAGAGATACTTTATAGAGAAGGTTTTAGAATAAAGAAGTCTCTGCAGACCACACAAAATTTACTATATTTACATTGCCTTTTTGGGTCCTTCTCATTGACACTTTTCGCTTGTGCGATTGCCGAGCAATGAATCTCAGAGCAAGGGCGTCGCTCTCCGATCTAGAGATCATTCAATCGTTTCCGATCCGGAGTTTCCCTCTGGCACAGCATACCCTCTCATCCAGTACCCCGTACGGATAAGACGGTAAGCAAAAAAAAAAACAAAAAACAAAACCCGTTTCCAACCAGCACCCAGGCACTTGCACATGTGAAATTACAACCAGATTTACCAGATGGGTATGGATCATACTCGTACATATGAATGTACGTACGTATGTACTATGTATTATATACATATACCCGTGAACACCCGGTAGACCCGTACATTCAACGAAATTCAATTAAAAACACTTGTTCTTTACAAAAATAAACCAAATATTAAACAACGAGAATGAGTAGAGAGATTTGTGGGGAATTTTAAACAAAAGAAAGACATCTTACAGCCGTTGAGAGGAGATACATACATACATACTATATGCATTTAAAAACATACATATGTATGTACATGTATATGTACATACGTCATATGAAATATAAATATAACCAGAAGTGCAACAAAATATTTATTACAATCTGAGATGAGATGTTGATCGAAATGTGCCATCAAGAGCAAAGGCTGGAGTAAATCTTAAGATGAAATTAAAGATATATTTACGTTCTTCTGAACACAATTATTTTGGATTATTTTTCTCTAAATCTATATGCATCCAAAGTTCCAATAGTAACCAGTTCCTCTAGCTTCATGCGTTCACACATGATTAGCCATTTGCCATTCACTTAAAATACAACAAAAACAGCTTTTATTTATACAAAATACCACAGCGTGGTTCTTTATATTTTTTTTTGCAATATTTCCCATTTTTGTTCCTTAAAAACCCAAAACATTATCATAATTTCCAACAGTTCTTTAATATACATATGTACACTGATAGAAAAACCCAAAGTAAAATTAACTACAATCATATTTGAATTTAAAATGCGATTTTTAAATACAAGCATGGTAAAGTTAATCCAAAATTCACTTTGACTCAAATGTAAATGTATTAAAATGCTTTTTTTAATACATTCATATTTAATCTTAATACAAAACACTTTAAAATAAATATAATATATTAAATTTAAATACAAAACACTTAAAAAAAAATATAATATATTTAGCTTAAATATGAAATATATTCAAATTATTTTAAATTTAAATATTTTCATATTTATATAAAAATTTAAGTGAAAAATATGCAATATTAATACAACCACTCTTGGATGAAAATACTGTGGCATAAATGAGTGAAAATATTAAAATTTCAGGGCTTTTTTCTATCGATTTAGGTTGATCATTTCTAAAGATATAAAAACAAAAAATCTATATGCGAAATCAATAGAGTTTTTACTACACATTCTATAGTAAAATACTCCGAATCACTAATGGGAATTCGGTCTCAGTTCCAATACCCCATTTTTCTTGGGGAAACATTTGCACAGCACTCACATCATTCATGCAGAATAGTCCTAAAAAAAGAACATTGCAACATGGCCCCAATAACAGGCTAATCCTTAAAGCAGCTAAATAAATAGGGAATCAAAATCAAGTTCGAAAATGGTAAAAAGCGCAAAAAACTAAAGGAATACGACAACTAAAACTTACAAAGATTCCCGCGTTTCCCTTTGCCCCATTGACATCGTCATCGTTGAAATAAAATAAATCAAAAAAAATTATAAATAAATAAAGCAATAAAAATGCAAAAAGTTTTTTTTCACTTACAAGAAATATAAATAATAAAAGAAGAAACATCTACTACAATAATAATGAATTGACAAATCAACAAAGGCAATAGCAGCAGCATGAGGCAGCAGACACACAGAAAGATACATATGTAGATGGAGACACACACAACCCAGATATATTCGTGATAGATATTACATGATGCGAAAATCCAAAGTTATGCTATAATTCTGCATTGTTCGGCCAGCGACTGTCTGCTGTTGCTGTTTCTGCTGGGAGGAGAGTGGAGGCTACTGTTGCTGCTGTGAGAGTTGGAGTTTCTGCTATTTGGAGCATTTGGTGGGGGGGCTTTTGTTGTTGTTTTTGTTTTGCAGCATTTCGTTTGCTTGTTTGTTGATTTTTTTCAAACGTTTCGCATATTTGCCATAATTCCCATAAACCTAATTAAATGCGTGTTCATTCGTTCGACTTATGCAATGGAAATGCTGTGCTGTGCTGGAGGATTGCGTGTGCCCGTGCCATGCCGTGCCGAATAAAGCTCTCTATATTCCGATAGATATTTGTATGTTGTGTATATTTATATGCATCTGGGTCAGGCGGGGTCACCGCCCACCCCAAACAAAAAAGAGAAAAAAAAAGAAATAGAAGAAAATACAAATGCAACATGTTGTTTTGAGGGTGCTGATGATTCGGGGGGGACAGCTGCAACATGCGGAAGTGCAGGGCGGCAGGCGACAACAGAAACAGAAACCAAATAAAGTAAATAAGAACCTTATAGAACCAATCAACCTATGGTGGGATGGCCATACATATATTACGACAGAAGTAGTACCCTTTTTGTATCAGAAAAAAAGAAAAAAGAAAAAAAATCATGTTACATGGATGGGTTGGAATATTACGATCTTCATAGATCGAAAACAAAAACATTTGACAACGATTTGTAATTTAATAGGAATAGGAATACTTAGTCTCTGTGCTCTTACCCAATTCCAACGCAAAGACCATCTTCTACCCATCGTCTATCGATCTTTGAATCCATTATATCCTCACCATATTTCCCACCATTTAATGGGTATCCCAAAAACATATTGGTTCTTCTGTTTGTGGCTTGCTCTAACAATATGTTTAGAAGGGAAGTCCGATAGCAGACAGCCAGCCAGCCAGCCAGCCAGCCAGCATTTCCAGACATTGGCTCCCTTCGTTTGACACCCACACAAGGCACAGAATGTTGATGCCACACAGATGACGCATAGCATAAATTATTTTAAATTAGTTTTAATTGGCAAAATGTCTTTTTTGGTGCGCCTTAACATTTAATAATTGAATTTTCGTTTCGTAAAGCGTTGCGGATGCAGATGCAGATGGTTACAGAAATCGCAAGGGAACCCCACTCGAATGATATGGATTGTACAAGAAATTATTTGTAACCTAATGAAGTCATTAATGTCATTAATGTTTTGATGATAAGACAGCCAAGACAGCTATTCAAATGGAATGTGGTTAAAATTTCCAGCGAGAGAGTGGGAAGCCACTGAACACCAATTAATATCTTTACTCAGATAAATTTTTGATTCCTTGGATTCAAGCGAACAAACATTTGAGTTGCAAGTGACGCGTGAACGTCAGAAGTGTAAATGATCCGCGAATTGTGAATGCTGCTGCGGCTGCTGATGGCCCTCCTCCGGAGTGGTATTACTTCATTGGAGGCTGAACATCTTTTATAGCCGAGTTGTTTTTATAGACCAGTTCTACTTGAAAGTTAATTTTATGCTGAAATTGACAGTTCCATGCGACTGTCAAATCAGCTCATAATTAGCATAAGAGTTTCGCGGTTAGCCCTTATCAAAGATCGTTTGGTGTATCTTTGGCATCATATTTTACAGGAAAGCGCTCTCAACTGTAGGAACACTAAAATAATACTCGAAATTAATTGGTTGGAGTTTGAAGCTTCTCACTGATATTTTGTGTATTTTTATTCTTTCTGGGCGCATACCTTTAGTTTGTCATTCAAGGAGAGCTGTACGTCATTTAATACTCTCATCCTCATCCCTCGATTAAATAAGAAACAGATTTGTCTGTTTGAAGTGAATCTTTGAATCCCAATTGGAATCTGAATCTCTCTGGGGCCTGTTATGGTATATCTTATCTCTATGGGCCGCCCCCCCACCCCCCCTATGGACGCATAAGAAATGCTTTACGATCCGCATCGAAAGATAGTTTATAAAATGTTGGAATGCTCACGAAGCACAAACGAAGAACAGAGCCCATTATCATTGGCAGCGTTTCTCTGTCTTATCGACAGGGGGCTGGGGGTGGGTGCCTTCTGTGCTCAGGAGATTCATTATTTGTTTTTCCAGTGGTAATATTACCCCACCCCCCCCGAACGAGTGTCTGCCCACAAAAACGGTAGCCATTTCCCCTCGAGGCCTGGCTGGGAGGAGGGGTTGGGGCTCTCTGGGTTTCGGTCTCGGTCTTGCGGCTACCGGGCTCCCGGCTCCCGGCTCCACCTGTTGCCATGAGGCCACTGCACAAGAAAATCAGAAGAAAAGCACAAGAAAAAAACGCTGACAAAGTGCGTTGAACTCGAGAACTCAAAAAGCGAGAAATTCTTATGCAAAAATTAAAAAAGAAAACTAAAGCGTGACGACATTTTAGATACCCTTTGAAAGAAAGAACAATTAGAAAATGGCATATGCAATTTTTCCTATGGAAGCTTTGGGGATATTGAACCAACAATTTCCACAAATGAATTTCTCTATAGATGAGCGAAACTTTTGTTCTTTAACTTCCTGCACATAATACGATATTAATGTCGTAGGGTTAGAGAACTTTTATAATAAAGAAACAAACAGCTAAAGAGCGGACGAACGTCTTTGGGCAACAAAAAATTAACGCAAAATTTGCTGAGCCACGATCGGTTGGTACTACGGAGTACCAGTACCAGTACCCTCTCTCGCTCCCTCCCTCTCTCTCTCTCTCTCGTCTGCCGCTGTCTCGGTTCGCTGTTCTGCTGTCTTCACAATTACTTACAATATTTATGTTAAATGTTAAATGGACAGACGGGCGCCGCCGCTCCGCTAGACTTGTAGATCTGTGAAAATAATTCGCTTCTTAAAAGAAAGAACAAAAATAAAGTATACAAAAACAAATGAAAAGAATTTCAACAAGTCAGACTCGGGAAAAAAAAGATGGTTTTCTCGAGAGTTAGGAGGAGTTTACTGGAGAGTTAAAGGGGGTGAGAAAATGAGGGGTTTCTGGAGAGTTCAAAGAGCGTAATTGAGCAGAGTTCATGATCAGAGATGTGTCTGAGTGTGGCTCCACTAGAGATGAGTGTTAGGCGGTTGATCAGTTGTTGTAAATTTTTACTAGATTTGTTCTTAAATGTATCTATCTATAAATACAAACATTTTTGAAAAGTGAATGCCTTGAAGTCTTACATAGAAATCGAAGGAATTTTAAGGGACTTTGTGTGGTCACGAAGACAAAATATAAAGGAAAGATAACGAAAGAGAAATAAATTTAGATTTGAAATAATCCAATTACAATGTAAATTTTACAGTCAGTCATGTTAGTCATGTGTGGAAACTGAATCTGAATTTGCCTTTGCCCAAAAGTTACACTACATACATATACACATATGTAATGCTATCATTCTTATGATCTGCTCGTGAGCAACGTGATCCGAGATTCGTGATCCGCTATCATCTCTAGAATATCGTAAAATTAAAACAATTTTTGTTGCTGCTTCTTGCACATTGTTATCTCATTCATTGAGTGGGAGAGAAGTGGCAGAGACAGAGGAGAAAGCTCTCGATGAAGAGCTAAGAACGCGACCACAGCCGAATAGATGTGGATGGAGGTGGGTAGAAGCGAAGAAGAAGAAAGCAAAAGAGTGGAAGAGAGTGTGAGGGAGAGCAGAGTGTTGGTTCAACATGGTTAAACATTCTCATTGTAACTCTTCCGCCTACATACATACATACATATGTATGCACTGCAAATGTACATACATATGTACATTTGTATGTATGGAAGCTCTTATTCGTATTCGTATTCCTCTTTCTTCCATTGTTTCTTTAGTTTTTCCATCTTTCAGACAATTTGCTGAGGTTATGAATGATTTTGCCAAGCCAATCTGCACACATCCACACATTACATTGAGTCTGCCCCATTATTCATATAATGATCATTACCATAATGATTATTAATCAAAGTCTTTATTGCACTTCGACCATACATATATTGTTTTTTTTTATACCGGCCAGTGGGATTATGAATGTTTAGGCTTTTAAGCTGAGCTGAGCACTTATCCCAAATAATGTTTCTCAGGCTCACGTCACAGAGTCCCCCTATGAGACAGATATCCGTCCTTATTCAAGTTGAAAGTTCGCATTGATTGCTTTTTCTTCGGGATGAGAACTACCCTCGGACAATTACCCTCGGACAATTAGAAGGAGAACTCGAATGAATTGAAATTGAAATGAAATCAAGGCGAATAAGGGGGAATGAGAACTAATCGTTTCACATCCAGTGGTCGGGGGGATTCAGGAAGGGCTTAAATGCAAAACCAAAAAAATGTATTCCTTTCAACACACATTCATTTGAACATAAATACATATAACTGACAGAATATACATATCATTCATCTAAAATCCCGAATTGTGTACAACAAGTAACGGTCAACCCGAATATCCCGAATAAAAAATCTGTCAGGCGTATTAAAACCTGCAGCCTCTCCGTTTAATTTAAATGTGATTATTGTTCCGTTATTGTTCATTCTGAAATGAATTAACGGCAGTCTAAGGCTAGGTGCCAGAATTTGAGTTGCAGTTGCAGCGGCATCAGCAGCCACAGATACAACATAGTCTCCAGCTGGAGCTGTCGCTGTTGCATGTGCATGTGTGCCCCCCCCCCCCTGTTTTAGTTAGCAACATGCAAGCGCCACCCGAGATCTGAGGCTTGCTCCCGTTGCCTGCCACCACCTGTCATGTGGTTGCGCGGGTGGAGCGAGTTGGTACAGAGGAGCTGTGCAGGTGAGAAATCTTTCACACGATTCGATATCTAGGGGGGTCTACACGTATCAGGTCTCAGCCCCCATCTATCACAGATCAGAGAGGGTTTTTTTTATAGTTTAAAAAATTGTTCTGATGATTACGTGAAGTTTTTGAATTATTTGAAACAGTGAGTGTGTAATGTTTGATCCATGCATGCCGCTTAAGGTATGCTACTATTATTTTAGCCCAAGACAGGGTGTCACTGCAGCCCAAAAGTATGCTACATAGCTGCTATGGAATAATTGCCTACTTTTGGGCTTGAACCCGGCTAAATTGTTTTAAAATTTTTTTCCTAAATAGCTGTGGGGATAAAAATAAACGTATAACGATAAACGTAACTGTGAACAACATTTAATGCGAAATGAACGCGATTAGGTACCAAAATGACAAGTCCTTTTTGCTTGTTATTTTTTTTTTCCAATTGGCAGTTGGGTCCGCATCTTTCCAAAAGGTATTTTTTTTGAAGTTTTTAAAATTTGGTGCGTTTGGTCAACGAATTTTAGCTCCGCCGTCTCTCCAAAGATTTAATTGAACAATGCCATTATCGACGCCTAACTAATACACAAAAAAGAAAGGACACATAATATAATTTTTTAAAGTCAAAATTTCGTACAAAATAATGAAAAAAAATCATAATTTTTGCATTTGAATGCTTTATATTTCCCAAACGGTAAACTCAAATTACAAAAAGTTTTAGGTTAATTTATAGCTACATATCTTAGATTTTCAGAATGGCAAAGTTCATTGCAACCAAATGTAAGATACTTAAGCTATGAAAAAGAAGGTCTTCTATTGAAAAAAGCTTTAAAAAAATGAAAGTTTTCAAAAATTCTTAAAAAAAAGTTCTGCTATAGAAAAAAGCTCCAAATCTTTTAGAAAAAGTTGGTTTTGTTCCTTGAGGAAAAATCGTGTCGGGTAGTGTATTTAGGGAAAAAAGATTTAACCCACTGGCTCGTATCATTTAAGACAGTTGAAAGAATTATGAATCAAATACTTCAGGGAAATTGCAAGCAGAAATCGATAGGAAATAATTTTTCGTATTTTCATTTCATTTTCAAGGTATTTTTTAATGTGTTTTAATGTGTTGTTGATTTTTTGTTTGCAGAAACCGAAGGCGAACTGACGCGGCTCATCAAGACATTGCCCTGGGGCCCACTATACTGTGTCCTGCAGCAGGATGACCAAAGCTTTACGGCCTACTGCAGCGAGGAGATATCGGTAAGTGCCTTGGGGAGAAATAATTTCTAGATAAAAAACACACACACACACACAACCACAGCCTGTCACAGCTACAAGTAACTGTAAAGATAACACGTTGATTTGTACGAGTATATCCATTCTGTATCTGTATCCATTCTTGTATCTATCTCTCTAACTTACCCGCACACACACACGCTAACCAACCTACTGGATGCTACTAACCTGTAGATATTCCCGGCTACGCCCAAAAAGGAGGTGGGTATACAGTGAAAAAAATACTAGACGAAATCGAAGTAGATCGAGCAATTAAATAAACTAATAAATAATCCAAAAATTTGAGTCTCCATACACTGACTGTCTTTTCTCTCTCTCTCTCTCTCTCTCTGTCTGTGTGTTTGCTCGACTCTTAGCTGGGAGATGTCTGCTACGAGGATGCGCCACGCGTGCGCCTGGATCGTGTCCGACGTCCGGCAAAAGCTCTCTGGGACGGACCGCCCACTTTGGCCGAGGAGAACGAGGACTCGGACACATGTGCGGGCGGAATGAGTGGCATCAATGACATTGTGCTCAATACAACCCTCTACACTGATCTAGGTGAGTGTCTCTGTGTGTCTGTATTTCTGTGTGTACTGGTCTACAGTTATGCAACATTTGGTGGCAAGTTGGCCAGCAGGCAGCAATGCATTAAGCCCCCCATTGAGTGGTGCTCATCGGTAATTGCAGTTGCCGCCTATACCCTTGCCAAAAGGTTGCGGTATGTTGATTTTTACCCAGATTTTGTTGCCTGCAACAGACAAACATATCTATCGATTCTAGGGATACGTTTTATCCCAGAAATAATATCACTATATCAGTAGCTATTTAAAATTACAACAAAATTAAATCAAAAACATATTCCATGTATCCGAGAGTGTATCTATAGTTGCGGCCTAGCCAACAAAGGTATTTCCTTTTCGCTGTCGATGTTGCCGTATTTATTTTGTTGTTTGGGTCCGTAATATACTCGTATACTTTTCGATCATATCCGAGGCATGTGTCTGCTTGTGCTCGTATGGTGGAAAAGCTATAGTCAGGAAATTTGTTTGTATCGTCGGTCGCTGTCGTCACGCATGCCGGAGCATTAGGCACAATAGTTGCCCGAGTGGAGGGGATGTGTAGGGGCTGTGGAGGGGTTGGCGTGAGTGAGTTTTCTGCTTGTGAGGAGGGAAGATGTGGGTACGATTTGTGCTGTCCATCCAGGCAACACAAACGTCGAATGCAATATCGTTCTCTCCGCCATAATCTAACCTTCAGTGCTCGCTGTGGCTCTCTCTTCCCTATTTGCTTACCGCTGGCTCTCTCTCTCTCTCTCTCTCTCTCTCTCGCCTTCGTTAAGTTCTAGTTGTGTTTGTTTCACTTGTTCCAACGTTTCATCAATGGGCCGAACGTACTGAGAGATATGAAGAGAGAGAGAGAGAGCGCGGCTTTTAGGCGGAGCAGCTGACAATTCTGCTTAACTGTTTGCTGCACCGGAGAAAGAAACGACGGCATTGATTGAGAGAGAGGAAGATAAGCTTTCAGACCAAGCAGCTGACAGTACTACTTAAGCCTGGCTCTGTCACCATACCTTTTCCACCGATGGTTTTACTGTGGCTATACTTTTGCCACTCGGATTTGGGGGAGAAATCGCTTACACTAAAAGTTTATGACTGTCCCAATTACAAGACGGGAAAAAGTAAATAAAATCAAAGGTGCACCTATTGGGCCAGCATTAAAAGGCAAAGGTTTAAATTGGTTTTCATGCCGCATCTATTAATACATTTTTGCACATAAAGATCACACCATTATGTCTCTTGTCAGCCTATACGTTCATACACAAACGAGTATGTATGCTTGACGTTTACATATCGATTTTGTGTAACCAATTAAAAGAAAGTGAATATAATTCTCTTTCAACCTTACAATTTAACCATAAATCAAATAAAAAAGTCATTTAACATTCCTGTACCCATCGTTTTGCTCCATTTCCACAACAACTGCATTTTCCACTGCATAGTTTTTGCTCCTCGCTGCGTCTTTTGTTGAAATTGCAAGATGATTTGAAATATATGTACATATGTACATATGTATATTTTATTACTTAGTCTCAAATAAAAATGAAGTATTTTATTTAGCGACGGTGTTAAACGTATCGTGTGACAGCAGCATCGGAGAGAGCCCAGATGCATTGAGAGAGTAAGAACGAGAGAGCGGCTTGCAGCAGTCGAATGGAAAACCAGCTGACGCCGCCGAAGTGACCTTTTGCTGCAGCCACGCGCCGTTGCGCATGTTTTTGCTTTACGCCTCGTTTCCGTTTCGTTTCGTTTCACGCCGTTGTCTCCCACTCTCTCTCGCTCTCTCCAAACGCTCTCTTTTGCTGTCTCACTGGCGTGCTCTCTGGCGTTCGTTTTGGGGTTTGTGGGGGCCTCTGTCTGTCCGTCTGGCCATCTGTCGCCTTCTTCGCCTACCGCCGCCTGGGCCGCCATTCGACTTTAAGCTTCCGGCGCAGGCGGTTCGTACGGCTCTCCGGTACGGTGGTACGTTTTCCCATTGGGCATTGTTTTTTTTTTTGCGTCTGCTGCTTCACAGCTGAGTGACTCTCCCTCCCCCCGAGAGGCGTCTCCTATCATAGCCTGAACTCTTTTATTTTTTTTGGAAGTGAATAAATTCGTGAATAACAACGAATAATGAATAGTGATTCCATCCGGCAGAACTACATATGTATGTGCCATGTGTGTGTGTGTGTGTGTGTCGTATGCGTGTGCGTGTGATGCGAATTCAAAAATGTTCTAAAATTAAATGCAAACAAAAACAAATAACAAAAAAATACAAAACGAAAATCGCGCGCGCAACACAAACAGCGACAGAGACGCACCGAATATCTGAGAGAGCGAGCTAAATCGCCCCGCAAAAACTACAAAGGCATTCGCGAGTGCAAGTGCCTTTCTCCCCCAATCAGCCCCCCTGACAGCCTGACATGGCTCATCATCTGGCTATAACATTTTTGCAAATATCAAAAAAGCAAAAAGCACACCAGAAAAGTAGAAGAAAAGCCAAAGGCAAAGAACGAGGAACGATGTACGAGAATGAGAATGTGGAAGGCATATTTTCCACATTTCTTTGCACGCTGCCTAAAACGCCCGCAACGCAAGGGCGCAGCTCGCGTTTTGGGCGCGTTCTGTGAGCGGTTTTTCGTCGCAAAACGCATAAAACGGAATCGTTTCTGCAGCCTTGAAGATCTTATCTGTTTAGCATGTTAGAAAGAAATATATTCATGCCCAAAGAAAATCAATGTAGGGTAGGCCATAAATATACAAAATTTTACCCTATTCTAAAGACAAGAGAAAATTTTGCGATCAGAATTCGAAGCCCATACAGCGGAGTTCCCGAAATCGCTTCAAATTGAAGCACTGTGGTGGAACTATGGGTGGAGGGAGGGATAGCTTTTCCCCAACTTGTGACAGTCATCAGAATGACCAATGATTCATCGGAGGAATCCACTTCCTTCCTTCCGAATTGCAGATGATTGAAACCAAACGGCCTGAAGCTTTAAAAGCCAGCATTTTTTTTCGGTTATTTCCTCTGTTTTCTTTTGTTTCTTTTTTTTTTTGGGTGAAACAAAGCCGCCAAAAGAGGCACAGTGAAAGAGAGATGTGGAGGGAAAGACAAAAAAAAAAAACGGCAAAGAAAATAAAAGAAAAGAAAAGCAACAGAAATATAAACTAAATTAGGGAAATGAGCGCTTGACACCGTTTTTGGGCTTGTGTGTCGGAAGAGTGGTGCTACAAAGGCGTGGTGGGGCAGGGTGGGAGGAGTGGTGTTGGCCTGGGCCAAGGGGCAAACACCGGAAAGTCACGTTGTTTTTTTGTTATTGTTGTTGTTGTTATTGTGTCTGCAGTTACTGTAAACCGTTAACGGCCATAATCGTATCCGGATTAGTTGCTGAGAATGAAATTGGGCACATGGACGTGGGTACAGGATGGGGAGGGGCCTGAGGTGCTGCTTTTGCTGGCAAGTGTCATTGCACATTGCACGGAATTGATTGATTTATGATTTACACATGAAAGAAACGATGAAAAGTGTTGCATGTCGCGTGTGGAATACGCTTTTTTTTCTTACCCATTTGATGCACTCAAAGTCTTTAAAAAAAAGAAGAAGAATCGACTTATTTATGGATATTCTGTGGGACTACTCTTGATCATACTTAATATTATATTCATATTATGTTATATAATATTTATATCTGTTTTTTGTATCCATTTTTTTCTGACAATATTTCAATCTGATGGATAGCTTACAACTTTTTCAAGATGTCTTTTTTTTCTTTTTCTTTTTCTTTTTATGCACTTGTAAGCATTTGTTTTGTTTTTGCAAACACCTGTGGCTGAGTGTGTTTATGGCCAATAATAACAATAATTACAACCACAATTACAGCAATAATGACACCGACAACTAACCAAAGCACATGTAGCATTAACAATTTCCGTTTTGTTTAAATTGAAAAGAAAAGCAAAAAGCAGAAAGGAAAATCCAAGTAAAATGAGCGTAAAAAGCGTAAAAGCGTACAAGCGAAAAGAAACGATCCAACTTTGCTGTGCCAATTGACACCAATTAAATAATTTGATGCACATGACCCACATTTTATTTATATGAGAGTATCTGTGCTGTGTGCATTTGTATCTGCATCTGTGTGTGTGTGTGTGTCTGTGTGTGTGGATTATGCAGCAGCAACAACTACAAACAACAAAAACAGTTGGTGAAAATGTATCTAAAAATAGTTGAGGCTAAAACGCATTCGAGTTGCATTTGAATTCAATGTTGCGATCACTCGGATCACTCTGCTGTTGCCTCTGCCTCGTCTTTCTTTCTTTCTCTCTCTCAGCTATTAAATTTCAACTGACTTTGGGGTGTAGTTTAACAGCTCGTTAGCTTCGGCTTTCATGTAGAACCTCTAAGCTTTACCCACTCCAAATGGTGCTATGTTCGGGGCACCCTATGCCCAAGAGAGCGAGAGAGTAATATGAGGCTAAAAACCCTTCACCATAAACCAATGGAGGAAAGACTTTTCCATGTAAAACATATCTTTGAATCCCACACCAAAGCCATAGCAGTACGAAACGAATATTCCTCTCTTTTTTTGCGTGGGATCCGATCCGACCCGATCCGATCTCTTTTCGATCTTAACTATTCTACAAACAAAATTAGCTATTTACCTTTTGTGTGTGTTGTTTTCCAACATTTTCTCTCGTTTTTATATTCATCTTTTGTCCATTTTTTGTGTGGTTTTTGTGTGCGTTTTTTTGTTTTCGTAGAGTTCATGGAAACGTAGCGAAACAATGCAAAGGCATTAAACTGCCACGGGAGTGGTGCTGCTGCTGTTGCTGCTGCTGCTGTTGCTGTTGCTGTGGGCACATGTCACATTCGAACAGTGAGTTTTTTTTTGTTTTTTGAGCCCCAGCCCTCAAAAAGATACATCTCTCATCTGCCTCTCATTGTTGCCTGCCGAGTGAAATTGCCAGACAATGCAATTGTTTCTCTCTTCTCCACTTTAAAGCCTTAGTTTATTGTTCCACCCGCTGCTGCTGCTGCTGTCGTTAATTATATGCGCAAATGGCTAAAACCAAATTCAAATGCACTGCCATGGACGACAGCGACGACGAGTTCGCGGGAGCTTCGGCTGCTGCGACTTATCCAATGCCCTGCAATGCCCCACACCCTCATTCCATAGAAACTACGGGAGCAAAGAACTTTCTTTCTCCATCTCCAAGATCTACAAAAAATGTCCTCTCCACTGCGAAAAGAAGGGCTACCAGTTGGAAGCATTTTATATAATAGGAGTATGCATAATGGAGAGGAATCCCCCCCAGGAAAGGATTTCACTTCTTAAGGGAACTTTTTGGCTAGCTAAACGAAATTATATTATTACTAGCTGTAACCGGCCACGCTTCACTGTGGCATATTATGGTTGCATGGTTGAGAAGTCAGTCGAACAATACGTTCAGCCAATATGTATATCGGGAATTCTAAACCCTTCTCCTGACAATAACAAACACAACAACAAAAAGAATTGGCGAAATCGGTCCAGCCATGGGAAGGGAAATAGGGATTAATTTTTATATATATTGCTGACAAATACTTAAATGTATATGATGTCGCAGTGTCTGGGGATTTTTACTTCCTTGGACAAAGAGTCACAGTGGTGGAAAGAGAAATAAATGATTGAAAACGGATTTGAATCTTTTGTGGTTTTTTTTTTGCTTTTGCTTTTGGCGTTGGCTTTTCATTTCCGTTACTTTGAAGTCACTTTTCGTTGGATGCTGGAAAAATTGAATAATTTGAGGGGCACGAACAACTACAGCAGCAGCAAGCAGCAGCAGCAGCAGCAACAACAACAAGCAGCGGGGCAACAATTAGCAGCGCCACTCGGTTAGTAATTCATATGTCATAAATCCATCTGTCAGTCAGTCAGCGGCCAGAGCGCCAGAGCATTTGCGTATCTCCGTATCTGTATCTGTATCTGCCACTTGTCTGGCAGCGACAGAGAGCTGCTTGCTTGCCACACCAATTCGTACACGATGTCGTCATCGTCATATAAGTATATACTACTTATAAGTATCTGTATATTGTACGACGAGTATTTATGTGTAGCTTAACAATCATCATCATCTTTTTTGCTTATTTTCTGTGGCCTGGGACACGCCCCACCCGCGATCTATATGGTGGGGATATGGGATATGGGATATGGTGTATGGTGTATGGTATATGGATATGGTGGCAATTGATGATGATATGCTGTGGTGATGGCGGCTGTTGCTCCAGCTAAACATCAAATTAAGTCGATTGTATAACAGACATCACTTGAGTGTCGTGGTGCTGGAGTAGAGCCTAATCGCTGTCTGTGGTCTCCAGATGATTGGCGATGATACCAGTTGATGATGGATCTTTCCAGTGGAGGCGGAGGCACAGACTAGACCACTTCAAGGTTTCATCATACAAAGAAAAAGAAACTTACTTCGTTAAGCCTCGCCTCGCCTGCCGCCGACAACAATATTCTTTCTTTTGTGTGTATTTTTTGTGTAATCTATGACGGATGTATGCATATTTCTGCTCTATTCTTGCCTGGCTGCACGCCAATTCTTTTGGGCTGAAAGTATTAATAATAAAAATGAATTAAACGTGCATATTTTGGCATTATTATTTTGATCGCAGCTGTCATGGTGTGACCACCAGCATTCCAGGAATTTGTTTATATGTATATTACGCGACTTGCATTCAGTTTAAATTTATGTAAAGGTTTTCGACGTCCTTTTCTTAAAAACGAAAGCATTTCTATGTGCTTCTCCAAAGATATTTAAAGAACTTTAACCCAAAGGGGGAAATTTCTTTCTGAGATTCCCAACGGGGCTTTTCGTGCAAGTATTTTGCTGATGTTTCTGATGCAAACAGTCTCTAAAACAGTACACCAAATGATTTTGTTTATATTTTGTTGTTCCGCATTTCGGTTTCTCGATTCGATTTGCTTGATTTGTTTACACGATGCTCGAGGAATTTGTTTATTTCGCACCTTGAGATGCGTTTGAAATCATTTCCAAAAATACTACGCCAAAAACACAACCAACGAGAAGGAACGTGAGTCGCTTCTAGTCGCGACTCTACTTTTATACCCGTACTCAGTCAGTATATAAATTTGTGAGCTTATGATTAAAATTAAAAAAAATAAAATTTTAATTTTACATTTTACATTTTTTGCTACATTTGTTAAATACATCTACATGTAAAATGTAGATAATACATCTAGAACAAATATTCTACATCTACCATTTATATTCTACATCTCCTCCGCTAGGGGTTGCTCGCGCATTGCACAGGGCAGAGTGTGTGCGAGCGAGACAGAGAATGAATAGCGTCAGCAGCGCCAGAGGAGGTGGGGAAGCAACTGAAAATTAATTTCTTCATTTTGGCCATAATAATGATCCGATCTGATTCAGATTCGGCAATCTGATAGATATGGTCATTCTCTACGATACTGCGTTTTTAGTTTTATCGTATCTTCAAAATTGTGGACGCCACAGATTTTCGTCCTTTGTAGGGGCGGCAGGGGGCTGGGCGAAATTTTGAAATACACTTGTAACAGTGTGATATCACATTAGTCTGGAAACAAAATTTCGTTGCTCTAGCTTTTATAGTCTCTGAGATCCAGGCGCTTATCGGGACGGACAGACAGACGGACAGGCAGACATGGCTCTATCGACTCGGCTATTGATGCTGATCAAGAATATATATACTTTATGGGGTCGGAAAAATTTCCTTCTCTGCGTTACACACATCCACTTTTAGCACAAATACAGTATACCCCTTAACTCTTTTTGAGTACGGGTATAAAAATGTTCACTCGCTCTCGACGCCCCCCCTTTAGGCCCAGCGCTTTCTGAGATAAATTTAGCAAAAATTGAGAAGGAAAATAATCGCATAAACAAACGTAAAAGCAAAAGCAACAACAAGTTCACACAGTACTGTCATGAAAACAAAAAACAAAAAAGAAAAGCTGAAAATGCTTCAGTACCAGTATGAGGTACCTCCTCTACTCCTCTTTTTTTTCCTCCAAAGAGCACGCTGGAAAAAACCATTAAAACAGTTAAAATTGCTTTATGTATTTCAACATTATGGCCAACAGACAGACAATGTTGTGCCCCGTTGGGGCGCTACTTAGAGATACGGACAGACAGACGGACAGAGAGAGAATGAGGCCGGGACCGGGGCCTGGGCCTGGGCATGGGCTCCTCTTTTTGCCCTGCAAATAATTTACATAATATGCAACACATGTTGACACGAATAACAAGCGGCAGAAGAGGGCCCAGAAGAGGCGGTAAGGGGGTTGGTTGGTCTCCCCAGTTTGTCGTGTGAAAATTGCTTTGGCTTCCCGCCTTCCCGACCCTCCGACCCTCCGCTGCCCCTTTAAAAACAGAGTCGCATGCAGATGATGATCGCTCTGATGACGACTTCTAACGGGAAATAAGTTCCAGTCATCAGGGAAATGGACAATAGACGGGGTCCCAGGGGACCATAGACCCAAGAGATGATTATGTGATGGCTCTCAACCGTTGGCGCCTCTCATCCGTAAGCTTAGATTTTAACTAAAGCTTAACATGAGGACAGTTATCGATTTATTCTATCGATTCTAAAGCGATTTTATGTTTATTCAAAGAGTACAAAAGATTATTGAAAAGAAAAACGAAGAAATCTCGCGATCATTAGAGATGGAAAAACCTTATTGAAATCAGAGATTTTGAGGATGGAAATTCGTATTTGAATTCTTATAGAAAACAACGATAAAAGGATACAATTTTCTAGGGGTATCTTCAGATCTTCAGAAATGGAGTGAGGTGAGACCTTAAAAAACCTGTTCGGTGAGAAACCGCGAATATCCGATGAAAATTTCAAATTGTTGAAACGTGAACGTGCCCGTTCCCAAATGACAACCGGACGGAGAGAAGACAGCACAATTTCACTTTTTGTTGTTTTTGTTGCTTGTAGTTTGTTAATTTAATTTGACTCTGGGGCCAATGAACCCCCTCCCTCTGTCTGTATCCCCCCCCCCATCTCTGGAGCTCCCTTTGATCTGCTCTCCACGAAATGGATAGTACTTAAAGTGGGGCTCTGTTGTTGCTTTTGTTTCATTTGCAATCATCATCCGAATTGTTCTGAATGAATCACCATAACAAAAGGCAAACAAAAGAGCCTCCATCCCACACGCCCCAACGACTGCCCCATTCACCTTATGAGGCAGCAGAGCTACAGGCAGACAGACAGGCAGACAGGCAGACAGACAGAGAGAGAGTATATAAATTTGTCAATACGTTTGACGACGACAGACAAACCCGGCAATGAGCTACACTTGGGGGTGAAAGTCCATCCACAGAATGATTGAAAAACGGAAAAGTGCAGGTGGAGCTAGAGGCTCTCCATGATAGATAATTGTCACTGCCCATTGGCACTGGGAGATCACAACCCCTGGGGTACTTTCTACTAAACAAATTTTCCGATTCAATTATAATAGAAATAATCCGTTGAGAATTTTGTTTTTATGGGAGTGTCATTCGATCATTTCCATACCCCCAAAAGCAAGGTCCAATGCATGTCTGGCTGATTTTTTCTCATTTCTTTTCCATCTTCTTTGTTGTGATGTTCCCTCGAAAGAAGGTTCTGTACATATATCAAATTTTGGCATAGAAGAAGAAGGACAGGGAGAATTAAGAATCCAATATTCGGATCAGATTTATATTTTCTAGTCAGATCATAGCCAAAGGATCTATGACTGTAGGGTATTTAAACTTCGGGACGACCTCAACAGTTTTTGTTTTGCATTGTTTTTATTTGTCAGGCTGTGATTCTTTTGCGTACCGTACCTCACCACCCGTTTCCCATTTTATTCCCCTTCCGCACCCGCAACAACCGTCGCTCTATGTCTCTCTCTCTCTCGCTCTCTCTTTTATCATTCTCCAGTGCGTGTTTATCTGTGTGTGTGTGTCGCAATTATCGCCGCAATCATCTTTTGTCCATTTTGATCTCCTCTCCTCATCACTAACGTCAATTACGCCGCCTCGTCTTCAATTCGCCCCGTTCCCTGTTCGCCGCGTACCCTTGTTCGACCCATTCTCCACGTTCCATGTTCGCCCCCGTTCGCCACCCCGTTCCCTGCTTGCTCCCATAGCCACGCACAAACGTGTCGTTGAAGAAGCAGCAAGTGAGAGAGACAGAGAGAGAGAGAGAGGATAGCAATAGGAATAGAAAAAAAATGTAAGGAAGATGAAGATGAAAGAAATGCCATAATAGAAATCTAAGATCAGTTGTTGTTTTTTTTTGTTGTTGTTGTATTATTTGATCTTGCAACTGTTTTGTGCGGCAGGGCAGACCCAAAGCCAACGACCTGTGGGGCCGCTGTCCAGCAGACACCCAGCTGTACCCTGTGCACCCCTGTGGACCATCCTCTGACCGATGAGATCCGACGCTTGCATAACGATAAACGAACGCCTCTGTTGCGCTCTGCTGGCGATGATCTCTCCTCCCTCACCCCCTAACACTCATTCTCTTGCTCTGTCTCTGTCGTCTCGTCTCTGTTGTTCTGTTGTTCCAATGTGACAATACAATACAGTAAAATACAATAGGATGGGGATGGGGCTTTTTCCCACGTAGCCACGGACCAACAAAAAAGTGCTTATTATAAAGCGATACTCATTATAATGCTGTATAACCCGCAAGCCCTTACTCTCGTATTAACCATAAACACAACGAGCATTACGCCGCCCCCAATCATCAACTCCTCTCAGAATAATAATAATAATAATAATAACAATCTACAACCCCAAATGAGACTCATTAGGTGGGGTTCCCATGGGTGTTCCCATGTATATTTTTATATGCATGTAAATATGTGCAGATCTTAACCTTGGAATATTAGCAAAAATTTAGTATTTTGTTCACTGAAAGTCTAGATTATAGAGTAAGCCCTTGGATATCCTTTAAATCGATGGTGGCACTATGATCGGTGGATCGGTGGACTATCGGGAAAGTGTGATCCGTTCCTACCACAGGGAAAAGCATTGTCGAAGCATTTGTCAATTTGTGGAATTTCCATCGAAAGCTTTTGATTTGTT
This sequence comes from Drosophila subsilvestris, assembly GCA_035043285.1. Classification (NCBI taxonomy): domain Eukaryota; kingdom Metazoa; phylum Arthropoda; class Insecta; order Diptera; family Drosophilidae; genus Drosophila; species Drosophila subsilvestris. The sequence goes on from JAWNNB010001044.1 coordinate 470,096, forward strand.
TGAATATGCCCATAAATCTTCCATCCTTCCATTTGGCTCTTGCGCCCCAGACTCCAGACTGAAGTTTGGGCTATCTGCTGCCCCACCTTCAGGTGCAACCCCTTCAGAGTCCACAGAGCAGCAACTGGTGCAGATATACACATGTACATACATATATAATCAGAAATAGTCTGGGCAAAGTCTATGCCTGTCTGTCGTCGGCCTTCGTTGTCGTTGTCATCGTCATCGTCATCGATGCCCCTCGCCGACGTGCAAAAATGCATCTCCTGCCAAATTATTCATTATGCGGTACGCCGTCGAACGCCAACGCCTTTTGTTGTTCCGCTGCTGTTGCATTAATCAGCAGAAAGAAAGACACCGAAAACAACAACAATAACAACAACTAAAGGAAAAAAGAGTTAGTTTCCTGAAGAGAGCTTTTTAGCAATGAAGCGCGTTGCATGCTGCCTGCCTGCCTGCCTGTCTGTCTGTCGCCTTTATATGGAGGCGCATCCGCTGCAGCAGTTGCCGCTTTGTTCTCTCTGTCATTGGAGTTGGAGTCTTTTTCCCATATAAAAAAACACAGAGACGACCAAGAAACCATAGAATTGTGGTATTTCGACTAGGGAATACCCTACCAATAGACCAATAAATGATTGCCCAACTGACTTTCTATCTTTACTTTCGGGAGCAAAGGGTCTTCTTCTTCCACTCGGAGTTCTGCCATTTAAAACCCCTTAGATCTCTGGGTCTCTGAGAGATCGTGATATCGCTAGTTCTTGTACAATGAGACAGAGAGTAACACTCTCTTTCTCTCATTCTATATCGTACGATATCGAATTCTGAACGATTCTGACCATTGGCTTGCACTTCCGGTTGCGCTTCGTTGTGTGGCAGGGAGTCCCGTCCTGTCCTGCCCTTTTTTTTTTTTTGTGTGACTTACAGGTGCCAACCGTAGGCGTTGCGGTTGACTGATTTGAAGCCGCAGTGAAAAAGAGAAACAGAGAGAGAGAGAGAAAAACAACGACAAAGGTAGAGAATAGAGACAACCACAGCGACAGCGACAGAGTTGTGGGGGGGGGGGACACATTAAATCCGTAGAACAGCTGCTACTTTTGCTTCCAATTCTGCTGCTTTTCCTGCTGCTGCTGTTGCTGTTGCTGCTGGAGCGAAGAGAAAGTAAAAAATAAAATTAAAAATGTTTAAGCAAAGTCAAGCGGCGAAATTAATGTTCATCAGCACTGTAGCACGTAGCACGCAGCACGCAGCAGTGCCACCACACACCACAGTGCGGCAGTGTGGCAAAGACGTTAGATGGTGTGACTGTGACCAGTTTTCTTTTCCACACGCAGCACCAACAACACCACTAAAAAATACACGCACGCACGCACGCAAGAGGGGAAATCCAGTCATAGAAAAACAACCACAAAAATACGAACACGAGGCCTAGAATTCAACGAAACCCCATTTTCATCGAGCTGTGGCTCTGTGGATTGGCGATTGGGGATTGGGGTTTGGGAAAATGCAAAAATGCAAAAATGCAAAAAATGAAACGAGAGAAAGTATTCAAAACCAATTGGCGCGTGGAAGTGTGTGCAATGGAACCCAATAAATCTTTCTTGTTCTCTGGGTGAAAACAAAATTGTGAACATTGCAAATATTGTTAAATATATATACATACATATGTATGTATGTATGTGGGGCAGTACGTACCGTACGATTGTCTTGAACGATTGAACGATTAGAGACGACGCACAGGGGGAGAGCTAAGAGAAGCCAATTAAGAAGCTGAGAGTAGAATGGCAACAACCATTTACCGAACGTCTCTCCATTGAATGATCTCATGCGTGGGTGCGGGTGCGGTTGCATTGGTGTTCCATTCCGCACCATTCCATTTGCACACACAAACGGATATTTGTAAGCCATTCCATTCCATTCCGTTTCCCATTGGCCATACACCAAAAGGCAACGAGCATGAAATTGAATAAGTTAAAAGGAACATTTAAGCCGCGAAAGAGAGTGTAAAGCATAGAAAGGAATTGCTGGAAATTGTTAGAGAAATGTGCGCAGTGCGCAGTGCCAGTGCGCAGTCGCGCGTGCTTGCAAAAGAGTCAAACAATTTGGTTAAACAATTAGTTGAACAATTTTCAGAGTCACAAATTCATAAGAGAAGCAGACCACAAAAAAGTGGGATTAAAGACTGTAAGAGTGCCACTGGGCACTGGCACACTGCGTTGTTTGTTGTGCCCCTTTTTGAGAGGGCCAACGCCAACACGCCAACACGCCATGACCATAAATCTTAATTGCCGACGCAGGCAAGCGAAACAGCCACGAAAAACCAAAAAGTCCGTCTCAGCCCTGCGGCCTCATTCGGTGGCGTCTCTCGTGAGTGTTGCGCGGCGTATTCTAAGCCTAACTTGTGTGTGTCGCCCGCATCCTTTTCCTTAGGGCACAACCATACCATACCATGTCAAAGCTAAGAAAATAAACCAAAAATAAGCAAAAAACCAAAAATTAAAAAAAAAAACCCAACAAGCCGCAGAAAACCAACAGAAAGAAGCCCAAAAATAATCCACAAATCCAATACTGCAACCCGAAAGGAAAAAAAAAACTAAGAAAATACCACAAGCAAATACCAAAATAAATACCAAAATCAAGGATGAACTGCGGTGCTTTGCGCACAGTCAACGATGGAGGAGGAGGAGGAGGAGGAGGAGTGGTGCATATGCAACAACAACAACAACAAACGACGAAAATTAACTCCATGCCACGCAGCCCAGCGCCACTGCAACAGTTGCAGCTGCAGCTGCAGCAACAGCAGCAGCACATCCAATCCCAGTGCCACCGGGCGGTGGCAATCGAGCAACAACCGCCTGCGGCGGCGGGTGCTCTCCGCCGCAGCACAATACCGAGGGGCCGTGGCCTGGCCTCCTGTTTGCGAGGCGAACGGGATGATGCACCCACACCGCCCATTCATGAGGTGCACTGTGATCTGCAGCAGCTGCAGATGTTGCCACAGCAGGACCAGCAGCATCAGCAGCTGCAGGATCGCTGTTCCGTGCCAGCCAATGCAACGGTTCACGGTGCCACTTTGGAGCCTGCCACGGGCAGGGGTAAGTACATTTCCCATGCCTTTATCGCTCTGAGAGTCATCATCAGTCATCATTGTTTTGTGCCTCATGGCGACGAATGTACCATGTGACATCATCGAGAATTATGAGAGTTTCAGTCATTAACCGCTTTGAAGCACAACGATGACCCGACAGAAGTGTAGATAATGCCACACATAATCGGAAATCATGGGAATTTTGAGAGCCAGAGGCACCAGACACCAGACTTCTCCCGGGTCATCCATCCATCCATCTCCCACTAACAATTGCTTAATTTATGAGTTTGCTCTACATGTTCTGTATCTGTATCTTGTCGTTGGGTACATATCTGGGGCTATGTATCGCCTTTACGCTGAATTTGCACATTTTACAGTCAACCCAGAGACAGCCAACCAGTCCAGTTCAATTGCTCTATGAGCACCACATGTGTCTGCCCCCATAGCCTCCGCCTCTGCCTCTGCCTGTGCCCCTCTGGTGGGCAAGTATTCATATTTTGCATTAATTGAAATGAATTCATAACAACAGGCGACAGCAACACACTCGAAAGGTCGAAGGGGGTGGGGGCTATGTAAATGGGTCGTCAAGGCGAGTCGAGTCTTGTCTCTGAAGATACGAGATACGAGATTACGAGTACGAGAAGCGTACAAAGCCCAGCTTAAACTTCCTCGAAAACTTGAAATGTCAGATGTCACAAGATCGAATAGCAAATGGTTATACGATGGTTGTTTCGTTGGTTACATTGGTTAATTTTCGTTAATATTCATCTTAAAATTCCATTCTACATTCTACAGAATTGAAAAAAGCTTTGATTTTTAATCAAAACTTATAGAATTTTTGCTTTCGATATGTCTGGTTTCTGTTATTGTAATTTAAAGTGTATCCGTTCGCTTATGAGAAATTTATACAGCGAATCAACGATTTAAATTCATTAGGCCATTGATTAACTAAATATTTAAAATATTTAAATTTAAAAAAAGTGTTTTATTCTTAATTTTGAGAAAATAAATATGAAAAACCATTGCAAAGAAAAATATGATGCATACGTTAAATTGTTGAACAATTAATTTCGTATTGCAGTAATTCAACTTCGCACTGACAAAGTTCCACGGTACTGTTCCACACATCGTTTTACAATATATTACCATTTTATAGCAGCCCATTAATTTGCGTTAAACACTAATCCATTTGAATTTTTTGTTTTTTTATTTGCAGGTGAGTTTAAATCGAAGACACTGCCGCGCATACATTTCGATACGGCGCTAAACGATACATCCACCAATGAAGGTAACACTTGAATCGATTCTATAGCTTAATCTGGGATCGAGGGGATTCCATTTGGGGCATGAGGCGATTGGGTACCATCTATCTCTCTATCCCCCTCAACGGCATGGCATTGTTTTTGCTAGCTGACATTTCCATGTGGCGCTAAAAAAACCCCAGTTCTCAGAGACCTAGAAACCCACTAATGCGTCAGACGACGCGCGCTCGGGGCTCTCTCGGGGCTCTCTCGGGGGTTCTGGGGCGTTTATTTTTTATTTTGTCAGCTCAGCGTAATGAGATCGTTCAAGAGCAGAGCACAGCAGAGGCAGGAGGAGGGGCCAGCCACCCCAGCGCATTATCTGCGGGTGTGAATTACAGAAGGAACTATCTCTGGCATTCGCTGAGCAGACAATTGATTGTCTGGGGCTATTTACATAGAAATTTTTGGTAATTTATACTTGATACCAGATACGTAGTATTTCGATCTTCAATTCAGTTATAGGTCATAGATTATAGGTATAGATGGGAAAATATCAACTGAGCGAATGGATATGATCGATGAAATAATTATGTATAATATATGGTTCCGTTTCTCTACCATTTGTGGCAATGTTCCTATGAGATTTCATACGAAAATTGATACCAATCGATCACGTAGATTCTGTGGATCACAAGAAAACATGCCACGCCCGGATATACCCAATATAAGAGATAATATCTCCATGTAAAATCGGGAATATGCTCAATCGCATGAATGTCAATTAACATTCAGCACTGACTATATACCGCCAACCCGAAAAGTATGCAAATTTTTTTAAAATTTTTTTTTTATTAGTTCTACGCTTGGCCGCAAACCGCCAGGGGCGCTAGCCACCATAAGAAACCGTTGAAATAGTTATGGAAAATGGGGGAAGAGGAATGAAGGGCCATCATGTCCGGAAGGGTAACAAAGGGAACACAAAGGAAAGAATGTTTTGAGAAATACCCCGTACGTACGTACATATACATATGTATGTATGTACATATGTCTTATGTTACGATCATTTGTGATGTAGGGTTGAAAACTCCACCTCCCCCCAACCCACTGCCACCATGTGCGACATAACAGTTCATTGTGCCCTAGGCTAATGCTTACGAAAATGGAACTGCAGAGTCGATGCCGGTGCTCGTAAACAAGTCGCGCAGTTCCGTTCCGTTAAGTTAAGGTAATGTCTATAGGTAAAAAATGGTAAAGGAGCGGAGGCGAACGTGTCGCATAAAACCCCCTAGTCACGCACTTCCGCAACGCATAGAGCATGTCTGCTGCTTGAAGCGGGGGTGGAAAGAGGTGGAATGATGGTAAAGGTAGAGTAGAGCGTTGTGTTACGAGGGGTGGGGTGGGGACAGGGTAGGGTACTCACTAATTTGCTTATATTATGCGTTGCCCGGGCTGCCATAAGTAGTGGAAACCTACAAATATATATGCATGCATACATACACATTTACATACCAACACACACACACAGACAGCACACAGACAAACCTGTTCTCTCTCAATTAGATCAATTACGAGGCACATTTCCACTCTCACGCCCTTATGTTGCGTTTGGGTTGCTTTCCATTCCTTTTTTTGTACACTTTGTGCGCTACCACCACTGCCATAGGCAGGGCATATTGGTTTTGTACATCGATCGCCAAATGTGTTTTAAGGGGTGGTGGGCGGTTGGGATTTTTCTCCCAGCGATCGCCTTTGCCTACATATGTAAATGCATGGCAGAGCGGTTTTATTGACTACCCAGTTTTAATATTAAGATATGTATGTGCATCTAGTACTATTATATTGTATGTATCTGCTAATATCTGCTCATTCTTATTGCATTGTGATCAGATATTTTCGAGAGTTTTTGCTATTCAGTCAGTATAAATGGTAGCGAAATTGATCGAAGCCTTAGTTTTAAATGTTTTCCATTTTATTGAATTAAGCAACTGTAGTGCCCAATACTATCCACAGGATGTTTTTTTTCTACATATTTCTCAAGAAGCGCGCTGGCCCACATTTCCCCTACTCGCTCTGGCACACAAACTCCTTACTCTCTTAATGATCTTTCTCTCTCTCTCTCTCACTCTTCGTTTTTTTCTCTCGTGATTCGTTTTCGTTTCGACATGAAGGCATGGTATAATTTTATTAGGTAGGGACGACACCAGCTCACCCGATTAACCCATTGTCGACCAGTGGGTATTAAAATAAACTGGACGAAATTGATGAAATTTGAAGAATTTTAGCGCAGTTCAGGTGAAAGATATCGTGGAAATGTTGTGTGTATCGAAAGCGGAAAGATGGATCTACAAGAATAATATACAAGCAGTATAGTTTTTCGCGGTTTAACTCTAGTTGTTCACCTCTTTAAAAAGACGGGGGGGTTTAGTGGGCTAAGTTAGAAACGCAAAAATGAGTTCTCCGGTTTGAAAAATGGATTCATGGTACATTTATACCAGCGCGCGCTAATAACCGTTTGTTACGGCCGCTCTCTTTTGTCGCTCGTTTTACATCGCGGCCGTTTGATACCTCTTTTATACCCTTGAACACTATCCTCTGTGTTCTAAAATTGGCCCAGACGTTTGCAAAACATTGGAATCGCCGCGGTTGCAGCGCGCGCACGCGTATTAAAGTTGTTTTTTTTGTTTGTTGCGTTGTACTGTTTGGCTGTTATTTTTTTTGTTAAGTGGTTTCAACAATTTGGTTTTTTGTTGCCGTTTTAAGATTCGGGGACTTGCGCCTGTCTGTTTCATCGACATCGGACACTTTTGGGACATTCTTTTAATACATTTTAATGTGAAACAAATGTGTTGATGCAGCAGCATCTGTTGTGCCCGCGACTGTGTCCTGTGCATGTTCGTGTTGTGTGTGTGTGCTGGCATTCCAGTGCCTCTTGCGTCTCTGCCTGTGGCTGTGTGTGTGTGTGCCACACTGAAGTACTGTTTTTTTTTCCAAGTGCTGCAACTAAAAACCAAATCAAAAGTTAACCAACCGACAATGTGATGCGCGACAGTGATAAACGACACAAAACAAAAGCAGCAACAACATCAGCAAGAGAGAGAACAACAACAGCGACGACTATTGCAACCACAAAACTGAGATATCAAAGAAGAGAAAGAAATAAGAAAAAAAAACCTTCACTACAAACGCGGAAATGCACTTGAGCGCATAATTTTTATAAACCAAGCGACAAAACAACACCAACAAACAAAACAGAAAAAAAAACAGCAACAAAAGAAGCAGAAGAAGAAGCAGCAACAGAGCAAGAAATTGCTTGTCAGCAAATTGCAGACGAAAAAGGAGAAGAGAATATACCTGCACATAAACGAACGGACGGCACTCTGCTCTCTCTTTCTGTCTCCTTTTTGTGTGCGAGTGTGTGAGTGTTGTACGTGCGTTAGTGTGTGTGTATGTGTGCAATGATCAGCAAGGCGCCTGCGCACAGCAGCAGCAGCAGCAGCAGAGACCATTGAAAACAACGGGTGCAAGCACCAAAATGTTTCAGGCGACCGCCAGTGACGCTAGCATTACAACAACGACAAACACAGAGCAAAGCAGCGAGGCCGCAAACGTAACAGCAACGCCAGAGGAAAAAACGCAGCGACGTCGTTCCACATTCTACGTGCCATTAGTAATCGAGGACGAAGAAGGGGAGAAAGCGGAGGGGATAAAGAAGGAAAAGGCTAAGGACTCCTCCCCCTACGGCGGCAGCAGCAGCAGTTCCAGCCTGAGTATCAGCAGCAACAACAATAACAACAACAACAACACATCCGAACATTCCACATATCCCCATCCTCCCCAAAAGCAGTCCTCCTCATCGAAACACTTTGGCCTGAGGAAATCCGGATCCGTTAAGAGCGGAGTAGCCAAGGTGAGTGCGCTCTTTGAGCGCAGCCACAGCAGTGGTAGCCAGAGCGGAGGGAAGGTCACCAAAATGTCACCGCCGTGCGGCTTTAATTGGAGCATCAGCGGCAGCGAGAATGCCGCCCAGTATTCCGACTCTGATGAGGATGATGAGAATTCGGTGGAGGCGATGCATCGCGAACAGTTGCTCAAATCGCTGCCATCGGCCGCAGCATGTTCCACGGCCTCACCCTCAAAGCTAAAGCGATATGGGATCGTCTTGAATGTGATCAGCCTCAATGGCAGCAGCGACTGCGATTCGGAGGGAGGTGGTCCTGGGGCCACACAGGCTTCTGGTGGCGCTTCCGCTCTCAGGACTTTATCGAATGAGGATCAGGACATTGCAATGGCAAATCCGACACCGCCCAAGCAGCAGGCCCTCTCCTTATCCCCAGCCCATTCGCGTCAGTCGTCGTCCGGCGTATCATCGGTAAACCAAGGTGGTGGAACCACGGCGAATGACGACGACGATGACTCAGAGATAAGTCGCATGCAGACGAACACCTCGACGCCCATCAAGCTGATGAAGTCGCGATCGCGTACGAATATACTCGCCGTACCGCTGCCCAGTGTGGAGAGAGGGCTCGCAACAGCAGCTGCTACTGCGTCATCACCTGGCGGCGGCAGCAGCAGTTCCACGACAACGACAACCACAACGCTGATTACGCTCCGAGCCAAATCGAAGACACTACCCCAGAACCTATCCCCGTCAGTAGCACTTCGCGAGGCATCCGCTCTACACCAGCCGTATCCGCTTCCACATCAGCACAACCTGCCCAAACAGCGGCAACTGTTCGGTGGGAGTACGGCAAGCCATTTGCCAGAGCAAAGTGGTTCCTCGCCCTACAAGCTGCAAGGCAGCTCCTCGGCCACATCGATAATCACGCACAGTTTCCCGCCGAAGAACCTCTTTCTGCTCAAGTCGACGCCCAGGCTGACGGCCGCGGATGCCACTGCTGGTGGCACGTGTCCACCGCCGGTGCACACATCTGCGATCTGCTCGCCGCCTAAGAAATCGCTCAGCTTTATTCGACGCGCCCACTCCACGAAGGTGTCGCGCAGCAATTCCCTGCTAAAGACCATCGGTGGTGGAGTGGGAGCGGGATCGGCAGGAGGTGGAGGAGAAGTGGCGTCAGCGCACCAAAGTATCTTGATGATGCACTCGAGCAGTCAGTTTTCGCTGTCAGCGTCGTCCAGCTGTGCTGGCGACAGTGGCATCGGCACCGGCAGCTGGGGCAAGCACTTTTATCTGCCCTACGATGTCTGCCCCCTGGGTCTGGACGAGCTGAACAGCTACTTTCAAACGGATCACTGCGAGGAGCTCATCTGTGAGCGTTTCAAGGTCAAGGATCTGGTGATGCATGTCACAGCGAATGCCTCGGTCACAGCCGGCGAAGGATGCATCACAACAACACTGGATGAGGAGGATACAACAGTGACAGCGGACGATGATGCGGGACATCATTCTGGTAGGTCTTAAGAGGACAACTTTCATCTACTTCTTTTCAGTCTCAGTCTTACCTTCGTTCTCTTTCATTTTTACTTTAGTTAGTTCTTCCTTCCTTTGTTTTGTGTGTGTGTGTGTGTGTGTGTGTGTGTTTCCTGCTACAATCGATCCAAACAAAACAAACAGAAAGAACAACCCCCAAAAAATAGGGTTCGGTAAAAGGTTGGAAACGATCCGTTTCCCCTTATTCCAAATCGATACGATCGCTTTCGCATTATATTTACGCTCCGCTGGCTGATTGGTGAGAGGAAAAAGTGACTGAGAAGGGGGGAGACGACGACGACGACACATACACATACACATATGTAGGGTCACGATAAGATAAGATGGCACCTAGCACACAGCACCCCACACCCTGAGAATTCCAATACCGTACCCCATTCTACCATTCCATTATTCCGCTCTCATTATTAAGCCTTCCTGTTTCGTTCGTTGCTTTTTGCGACGTTTTGCAGACGCCTTTGCATCACATGTACATCATCATCATTATGATCATCTTTCCAGCAGCAGAATAAGCCAAAGCAACGGAAGAGGGGCGTCGAATAGTTGCTGTACTCCTCCTTTTACATTCTACTTCTACTTCTTGTTCTCCTTCTTCTTATTCTTTTGCGTAGCGTAGCCCAATTGTTTACCTCAATTGTAGCTCAATTTGGTTGGCCATGGGGACGAAACGCAAGCAGCAGCAGCAAGCAGTCAAGCGTTTCGTCACACAATGGGCCTCAACTGAAAATTAAAGTGAAATAGAACTGAACTCAACTGAACCGAAAATGATCGGGAAAGTGTACCGACTGCTGCTGTCCGCCTCTGTACCTCTGTTTGTCTGTTTGTCTGTCTGTCGGGCATCCTCTTGCATTTTGATTTTGTATTCCAGGAATGGCCGCAACAGTTTTCTACTTTACTACTTAAAATGTGTACATATGTATGTATTGTGAATTGGAATCAGTTTGCCATACATACGTACATACATATGTATGTACATATTGGGAGTATGTACTTGGAAGTGCCCCAAGTGAGCTGCATTTCAAATGAGAGACGAGACAGACAGAGAGGAGAACCAGAGGTACCATCAATCGATTGATACCGTTAAAATTGTCAATTGAATGATATGAACAAAAATTTGCATTGAAATTTGCAGCTCATTTTGGTTCATTAAAGCCGTGCTTCAGTGTGTGTGTTTATTGTCGTTTCTTCAGCTTGCCTGCTCTCTTCACTCCATTCCCCCCTTGCACTCGCTCTCTTTGGCTACAAATTCAATTTTGTGGCTTTGTTGCTGTTTTTTGATTATGATTCACATACGCAGACTCGCACACATATGTACATACAAACACCCGCACAAGAAACCAGTTTTGAGCAGAAGCATCGGCAAGCAGCAGCGAGAGCAGTGAACGAGAAGAGAGAGAGCGGGCAAACAAATGTGATCGCTTGTGCGGGAATGGAAAAGAGAGCGGAATGAATGCTAAACAAACGAGCGGCTTTATTTTAAAAACTAAAATTGTTGTTGCTGGCATCTGTATGTATGTTTTTCGTTTTTCTGCAAGGTATATTTTGTAAGCAAGGTTAGGCAATGTCCGATGGAGCCCATCTTCGATCGGCGCACAACTGTCGCTTGCCTTACCCATTTATAGGATGTAGCTTGATATGCAGGAGCCAGTACCACCGTCTCCCTCTGTTACTCTCTATCTTGCTTTTTGATACACAGGAACGAAACTGTTAGAGTGTGCGGTATGGTAGGGGAATGTGGTTGGGTGGGTGGGGAGGGAGGGGTGTGAGCTGCAGTTGCGTTTTATTTGTAATTTGATAAGACGAAAAACGCTTTTGTAACGACATTCGCCCAACGGAGGTTGTATTTTTTTTTGTCGATAAAGCTATCGTCACGAACACAACACACACACACACACACACAAGAAATAGAAATGCAATGAAGGAGAAAGACTAAGAAGAAGAGCAAACATAATGAAAATTGAAAGGAAATTTTATGATCTCTGATTTGTGTGTAAGTCCGAATATTTTCCGGCGGTATTCTGACCAGACCAGATGTTTGTCTCCCATCTTTCTTGGTTTATTTTATTGATTTCAGGTCTTATTATCGTCCGTCAGCCCCGTGTCGCCTTTCATTTTCCACATTTTCCACCACACACACGCATGCACACATTTGGTTTAACGCGGTGATAATTAAGGCGACCTTATCGCACGTTTAGCAGAAGATGCATGCCGCCCCGCCACAAGGTGTCCGATCCGATGCCATCCATCCCATTCGTTTTGCCTGTTGATTGATTCTAGTCTGTTTTCTTATCGCGCTTTCACTTCCCATGTCTTAAACTTTGAAGTCCGTTTTAATTGGAAGAATTTTGAAAAAAAAAAACCCAAACTCACAGAAATATGGTGCGCTTTTTGATGAGTCAAACGATGAGCCACTATATTCAGAGATTTTTGTTTGGAGATGACTGATGTGATGATGATGATCTTCTCCGGAGGAGGTCGACAAAATTCAAAAGAGCATCATTCATAATATTTAAGCAACGAATCATTACACATACCCCACATATGGAATGGTGGAGTGGCTGTAATAAGCCCTGGAACTGGGTCTGGGCTTGAGTCTGACTTCACCTGACCATATAAGTGATCTTTGCTATGTTGATCTCTAAGCTGATGATCATCTTCGCTCCAAAAAAAAAAGAAGAAGGCTGTTTACAGCCATTCAGTCAAACTTGCGTAGGGGAGTCTAGTCTAGTCAAATTTGGTTATTATCTTGCATTGAAACGGTTGAAATCGAATTATAATGGTAGAATTTGCATAGACTTTTCACTGAAGAAAACTATCAGAAAAAAATACGAAAAAAATATGCCGTTTATTATTATTTCTATGACTTAACATAACGATGAATCCTCTCTTCCTTACCGTGTGGTTGTGATTTGGCAGTAAGAATCTTCCGATGTTGTCTTTATATTTGGACATGCCCATGCCTCTTCTTCATCTAAATATATGGACATTTTTTATGTACATATATATATTCCATCTATGGACAGGCGGTTCTTGTGCGTGGTCGTTTGCTTTTTGGCGCGTGAGCCTTTATTTTCTATCATAGCGTAGAGCGTCGTTTAGATGACACACAAGCTGGCATCATTTACCGCCAATATTTTAGAGACTAAGATCTTCCAGTGTGGCTTAGCAGCAGATGGTGCATCGTACACCACTTATTCTGTCTCCTCTTTCATTTCTCTTTTCCAGTGTGGCTTTGTAGCAAAGTGGTGCTTTTTTATAGCATGTACTTGAAGAGAGTGCACCACCGCTCTCTCCTCTCTCTCAGTAAGACTTTTAACCGTTTGGTTTTTGTCATGAAAGGATACAAATGTACATAAACCAAGCAAATTATATTTTGTAATGTATCTCTACACCTTATCCATGCATTTTGGGGATGTCATATGGAAGATTATTGCTGGATATTTGTTCTCCCTTAAACGGTGAACGACCCGAGCCGAGCCCCAATGAAGTGGAAATATATCGGACTGTTTGCATCTCTTTGGCGGATAAAATAAGGATGGGAATGGGATGGGAGTGTATCCAATGAATGAATAAATGAATGGGGAATGCGGAAGGATATGTGCACATGTTTGTGTGTGCATTATGAAACGATGTTTGCTCTTTGTAATGAGTCACTTTTGGGGGGTTGGGTAAGCAGGCAGCTTCAGCCTCAGCCTCAGCCTCTTGGGTGGTCTGCTGCTGCGAGACAAGGTCGCATTTGTGCGGGCGGCAGCAGCATCAGAAACAGAAGAAAAAGATGTGTGCTCCGAGATGGAAGATACAAATGAGAAGAAGATTGGGAACCTGTTTTGAGCCGCAGCCGCAGCCACAGCCAAAACCACAACCACAACAGCAAGAGGTTCCCGCTTATCCCTCCCGTAATGAGGCACATGATGAATCATATGCTGTACCTGATGGACTGGACTCTGCCTCTGACGGTTTCTCTGGCACAGGGTCGTAGAAGGGGGCGTTGCAGGGGACAGGTGATGTGTGCAGCAGCTGCTTTGATGGCGGGTCTTGCCCTCCTGTTCGTTCTTTTGTTCTTCCAAAGATAAACCTGTTTAGACCAAAAAATAAAAAAACAAAAAAAAGAAACCAAAAACCCAAAAGAATTTCAACAACAATGGGGGGGACGGGACACACACAACAATGAGGCAACACTGCCGAGTGTGTTGAGCAGGAAGAGTGCATCATTTGTCGGGATGGGATTATAGGGTATTACCCCTCAAAAAAGGAAGGGGTTCCGTTCCGGAAACGGCAAAAAAAAAAAAAAAGGATATATCCAAACGTTAAGCTAATTCTCCACTCCGCTTTTGTTTTGGTTTTTATTGCAGATACTTCCTATGAGAAGGCCTGTCGTCGGGGATCAGCGCCCACAACGCCCATTTTGGGTAGCAAACAGCATCAGCAGGAGCACAATGCCACATCGCGTTTTACAAATTTCTTTACCAAAAAGTAAGCAAAGAAAAATTGAATTATCAAAACGAAACCTCGCTGTAACCTCCTTCTGTTCTGTTTTGTTAGATCCAATCCATTGAAGCGTACCAAATCGGTGACCAAACTGGAACGCACAAAGCGTGGATCGGGCGGATTGAGGGGCTCTCGTTCGCATGAGAGTCTGCTATCGAGTCATGCGGTCATGTCCACGATTGGTGAGTGGCAACAATAATCGATAAAAACAAGAGTTTGTTTGTTAACACTTTCCCACCATCCGCCATTTGTGTAGATCTCTCCTGCACTGGGGCTGTGGGTGTGGCACCCGTCCATCAATCGGTGCTGGGACGCAGACATTGCTTTCAAGTGCGCGGCGGGCCACGCGGCGAACGCTACTACTCGTGCGGATCACGGCAGGAGCGTGACCTATGGATATATTCGCTGCGCAAATCGATAGCCCCGAATGCAGAGCACACACGTCGCACCGACAACTCCCTGAAGATGTGGGTGTACGAGGCGAAGAATCTGCCCGCCAAGAAGAAGTACTTCTGCGAACTGCAGCTGGACAAGACGCTGTATGGGCGGACGAGCGTTAAGCTGCAGACGGATCTGTTGTTTTGGGGCGAGCATTTCGATTTTCCGGACATACCGGAGATCAATGTGATCACCGTGAATGTGTTCCGGGAGGTGGACAAAAAGAAGAAGCGGGACAAGTATCAGTTTGTCGGCTCCGTTAAGATACCCGTGCATGAGGTGACCTCACGGCTGCCCTGCGAGCACTGGTATCCGATACTCAGCGAGAAGGCCGGCGATAGCCTTGGCCGGCACTCGGGCAATGGCAAGGAGAGCAACGGCAGCAGCGGCAAGGATCGCGAGAAGGAGCAGGTGCCAACGCTGCGCATCAAATGCCGCCTACAGAGCACCGACATCCTGCCAATCAACATCTACGGCAACTTTCTGGCCTATCTGAAGGATAATTACAAGCGCGTCTGCGAGACGCTCGAGCCGGTGATTGGCGTCAAGGCCAAGGAGGACATTGGCCAGGCCTTGGTCCTGCTGATGCATGCCCAGGGGCTCGCCGGCGCCTTCCTCACCGATGTGGTGGCCCTCGATCTGTTGCGCGTGGGTGATCAACGGCTCACGTTCCGTGGCAACTCCCTGGCCACCAAGAGCATGGAGGCATTCCTGAAGCTGACGGGCGAACAGTATCTGCAGGACACCCTCTCGGCGCCCATTAACGAGCTCATCCATTCGGAGCGCGACTGCGAAGTGGATCCCACAAAGGCGAGTGGCTCCTCGGCGGGGTCCCTGCAGCGCCAGCAGGCGGCCCTGCGTGCCGCCGTCCGGAATGCCTGGCAATGCATCTACGAGTCGCACAAGCATTTCCCCGCCCAGCTGCGAAATTGCTTTGCCACGTTCCGCGAGCGTCTGCAGCAGCTGGGTCGCCAGGATATGGCCGATAATTTGATCTCGGCCAGCATTTTTCTGCGATTCCTGTGCCCGGCCATTCTGTCGCCGTCGCTGTTTAATATCACCAACGAACTGCCGTCGGCGCGGGCCACCCGCAACCTCACGCTCGTCGCCAAGACCCTCCAGACGCTGGCCAACTTTACCCGCTTCCAGGGCAAGGAGAACTTTATGGAGTTCCTGAATGATTTCCTCGAACAGGAGGCCGATCGCATGCAACAATTCCTGGAGATAATCTCGACGCGACCAGAGCACCCGACCCCCGACTCGATACTGGACTGGGCGGGGTACATCGACCAGGGCAAGCAGCTGTCGATCCTCCATAGTCTGCTCAGCGAGAGTCTGGCCAAGCTGCCGGAGGCACGACAGCACGAGCTGGATCCCCTGCAGCATATCCTCGACGACATAACCAAAGCCCGAGAGCAGGGAAACCTCGGTATGGCCCTGCCAGGCGGCTATCTGCCCACATCCACGCATTCGATAGCCACCAGCGAGAATCAGGAGAACCGACAGCCCAGCAGCACTGGAGGGGGAATGGGCATGGGAATGGGAATAGGAATGGCTGCCTCCTCCTCCTCGTCAGCAGGTGGAGGTCTGGCAGAGCTGCTGCCACAGCAGACACAGCTGGCACAGCCGCAGCATGCGATTGTGAGCAAACCCCTGTCCGCAGAACGAGGCATCATGAGGGGTGTCCTCACTCCCAATTCCCTGGAGAAGAATATCTTTCGGTATAACGATCCCACAGTCAATGGAATACTCCTCCAGCAGCAGCAGCAGCAACAACAGCAGCAGCAGCAACAACAGCAGCAGCAGCAACAGCATCCGATGCAGTTGCTCTCTAACTCGCAGAGCTCCATTGCTGGGGTGGGGGTAGGGCAGCAGTACGTAGGAGGACTGCAGCATGCCCAATCGCAGAGTTCGATGGCCTCATCTTCGTTGAATGGCAGCAGCAGCAATCTGCTGCATTCGCATACGCAGCAGCAGCAACAGCAACAGCTCCACTCGCATCATCTGCACTGTCCGCCAGGACCGCAGACGAGTGCCTCGAGTACAATGGAACGCATGGATCGCATGGAACGTCTCGGGCAGTCCTATCAGTATGTGGTTAATGGCTCTGGGCATATCCATGGCCATGGCCACGGCCATCAGAATGGCAACGAGTACGAGGGCAGCCACAGTCAGAGTCCCTCATCCACCACCAGATCCAGGACACTGCCACGCAATGGGAATGGCAATGGAAGTCCCGGCAATGGCGCTGGCAATCCGATTAACAATAATAATAACCAGAGTGGGGGCAGCTATGACGATATGCACGACAGGGAGTTCCAGATCCAGATCTCTGGCCTCGACACAAGCAGCGCTTTTGTACGCAAGTCACCCACGCCCATGATGAAGTCCACGAGCGGAGTGGGACTGGGTGGGTGGCAGCGGGGGGTGCGGGTCGTATGCATCAGCATAAACTGAATCTGGGAATTCCGGATCACTCCGGATCGGGAACGGGCTACCCGCGACAGCAGCAGCAACAGCAGCAGCACCAGCTGAACCTCAATCCCAACTCGAATATGCCCAAGAATCTGGAGGATCTTGATGATCTGTTCAAGTATGCGGAAGAGCATGATGTGGCAGAGCATCACCAGCATACCCAGCACCAGCATGGCCAGCAGGGAGGACACCTAAAGCCCATGACTGCAGCAGCTGCTGCAGCTCCAGGGAGCAGCTCCTCCAATAAGGAGCAACTGTCGGCCAAGAGCAGCCACTGCAGCTCTGGCTATCAGAGCATCTCCACCAATCCCTCGCCCTCGCAGTCCTCCAGTCCCGTGGAGAGCCAGCTGAAGGCAGCAATGAATCATCCGCATCACAATGCACCGCTGGCCTTCAAGAATCCCTCGTATCAGCTGCAGAATGGACCCCAGCCCAGAGGAGGAGCCACCACTGCATCCACAGCCACTCCCCAACAGCAGCAACAGCAACAGCAGTTTGGCCAGCGCCTGAAGAAGCCTCTCGGTGCTGGGGTGGTGGCCGCCCGTGCCGCTTTCCTCAACAGCGGCGGTTCCTTGGATCCGGCCACCCTGACGCCCAGCTCCTCGGACGAGCAGCTTTCGGCGGATAATTACTTCAGCTACGCGGCGGCTGCGGCTGCCGGAGCAGGTGCCGGTGCCACCAAAATGGAAGCCCAGCGTTCCCTCAGCGGCGGCAGCAGCTCCTCGACATCGGCATCGGTCTCGAATCTGGGTGGCAAGGGCTCGGCCTCAGCGTACGGACGGCTCAACGGTGGGGGGCCACTGAAGCGCGAGGATGTTTACGGCAGTGGCGGGGGCGTGGGCGTGGGCGTGGGCATTGGCTATGCCATGTCCACATCGGGACACCATCAGCATCCGCATGCGCATCACCACCAACAGCTGGTTCAGCAGCAGCAGCAGTTGCAGGAGCAGATGAAGCAACAGTATCCCGGCAGCACGGCCGGCAGTGTGGGCTCCTCGACATCGGCGGCCCAGCGACGTCTCAGCCTGGATTCAGCGCGCACGCTCTCTGACAGCAGCACGGACACGGAGGGTAAGCGAACGAGAGGTTTCTCTCAAGGTTCCATCGAATTAACGCACTCCCTTTTCTCCTTCAGGACACTGCAGTCAACTGCAGGAGGGGAAGCGACGGCGTCAGTTGCGCAGCAGCGGCGGAGGCGGTGGCGGAGGGGGAGCAGGCAGCACCTCGGAATCGGGACTGGGAAAGGTCTACGATCAGAATGGGGAGATTCAGCTGCTGCAGCAGACGCTGGACACGCTGCGGCACACCCTCGACAGGGACGAGGCCGAGCTGCGGGACTCCAGCGATGAGTTGTTCCTGCAACGGGCCGCCGGCAGCAACGGCAGCAATGGTAGCAACAATCTGAGCCTCCAGTCAGAGTCCACCATGCGCAGCATCATCGATAGGTGAGTAAATCAGAGAGGGGAATCATTCTCATGTTCAGCTTCTAATGGGCAGTCTTTCATTTGCCAGACTCATTACCATGGAGGAGGAGCTGCGTCGAGAGCAGCTAAAAATGTCGCTGGCGCTGTCCCACAAGCAGCGCGTCATCGAGGAGCAGGGCCAGCAGATTGCGGCACTGGATGCGGCCAATAGTCGACTCCTGAGCGCCCTCACCGCCCTGCGGCAGCGATACGAGACCCAGCAGCAAGCGCAGCAGCAGCAGCAGCAGCACCAAACGCCACCACCAAAGAACCAGAAGCCACAGTGAATGAGGAGGAGGACGAACATTGAAAGGGGAATGACGAACGCTGGGGAGCCGTGAAGATACAGATACAGATACAGACGGTGTGGCGCCACAAGACTCAAAGATACTGTCTCTTGGGTACACACACACCACACCGTCAACGTTTTCGTCTTAAGGATACTTTTTGTTTATTTTTTTTATAACTTTTTTTTTTCGTGTGTATGCTACATAAATTATACTACATGTTTAATATATAAACTACAGATATACAGATACATATGGTCTGTACATATATTATAAATAATTTCTCAATCTATGTTTAAAAAAAGAAGAAATGTGAAAACAAACCCCACCCTCTCCTCCGCACACGGCTTACAAATGAAGCGCATGAGAGAGAAGATAAAAAGGAAAGCCAAGTCGCTGGAGAAGAAGGATGGGTGAGAGGGAGGAGGGAAGTGTGAAGAAAGAACAAGTTAAGATATTGAATAAAATTATAACCAAAGTTTGACAAAAAAAAAACACACACACACATTTATGCTTCTCGTAGTCGTTAATGCATTGGAAACTCCACCCTATGGCGGCTTTAGGCCGGTAACTGTCATCAGAGTGCATTGCCAGCGTAGTCGGTATTTTCAATTGATTTTAATACCTTACTGTATTATTATGAGAGTCTTCAAAAAACATTAGCATCAAAGACATTATCGAATATCGAAGAGCTACGCTCTATCGTTTATTTATTATAACTCTTTCTTAA
The DNA here is from genome assembly GCA_035043285.1 of Drosophila subsilvestris. Lineage (NCBI taxonomy): Eukaryota > Metazoa > Arthropoda > Insecta > Diptera > Drosophilidae > Drosophila > Drosophila subsilvestris. The sequence continues at coordinate 489,755 of JAWNNB010001044.1, forward strand.
TTTTTAATTACAATTACTTTTCGCGTGCTGAAGCTGCCAACTTGTCGAGAGACCGTTGCTGGCGCTGCCATCTCGTCTATCGATTGTCCGGGCTGCCACATAGAGGTTGTGGCTGGCGCTGCCAGAGGGCCGCGTTTCAGGGCTGTCACAGTAAACCATCAACAGAGACACTGGCGTAAAAACTTGCCACCAAATGTTTTGCTACTTGACTCTTACATCGAAAAGGTAAGAAGTACATGGTACATACATAATAATACATATATACTGTGGCTCCGTCTTTTATTTGCCTTTCATCGCGTGTTAACTCTGTAAAGTAGATGGCGACAGGCAGCAGACAGGACGGCTAGATGACGGCACCCTGTCCGTTTTGCATCGAAAATTTTCACTTTCGGGCGAGGCAAATGAATGAACATTTGAACATTCTTCAGGTATCTAGTGTTGGTTTTTTTTTTGGGACATACTCGTAACGACTGTGGGATCAGGTCGGACAGAAACGTATTACGCAATAATAAAAACTGTCACTGGGCAGCGGGACCTGGTTGCAGGTAGCAGGCAACGACTGGCTTTTACCCAAAGCCATCATCAATGGATGGAAATTCCCAGGGATTTCCATTTTTGCTCACCATTCATGAAGGAGCGCGTGTGTAGGGTCCGGTCCGGGCCTGTGTCCGCACACGTGTTATCAATTACCTTCAGACCGATGCCGATCCCATTCGCAATCCTCCACCTAGAGCCTAGGTAATATCCGGGATCAGGTAGTCGTCGATCCGGGATTTTCCGCCCGTTTTTGTGAATGAAAACCCTGCGGTTCGGTGGGGAGAGATATAAGGCGAACCCAGGCAATCGACTGCACCAGAAGCCAAGAAAACGTCAAACGATCGACAACTGCCACAAAAAGAGCTGCTGCACCACCACCAACTGAAGCCACAAACCACAATTCCAGCAGCCATGAAGACCACATCCAGGACCTGCATCTGCATCTGCATTTGCATCATCTCTGTGCTTGCCCTCGCTGGCAGTGCGCTGGGCGCCGCCATTGCAGCACAGTCGACGGAGGAGCGACGACCGCTGCGGATAGCCCAGTGCCGGGAGCTCTGCTACCGACGAGCCCTGGCGGATCCAACCCCACCTGCCCTGTGCCGCGGCAGGCCCGACTGCTTCATGTGTCACGACTACTGCCGCGTCCTGGCCGTGGCCCAGATCAGTCTGGCCACCTCGATGTGTGCGGATCGGGAGTTCTGCAGCCAGGGATGCCGCGTGGCCTGCGCCTACCATCGCCTGCGCAGCTATCACCAGGAGGCGACTGCCAACACGGTGCTAAAGACATGATAGAGGCGTTCGCACTGCCCCTACCCCATTGCCCACCTGCCCATTTGTAAATAGTTTTGTATAGCGTAGCATAAGGATCGATAGATTGAATTGTCAATAAAAGGAAAGTTAACTCTAAAAACGGAAAGTATCTCTGGGTGTTTCGAGATCCTGTGATCTGGTGTCCTCCCTTCCTTTGCCCATCCAATCGATCGGTGAAGGCAATTGGCGGCTGTTGCTGTTTGCTGCCAATGCCAGCTGTTGCCCATCATCTTGGGGCTGGGACTGGGACTTGGACTTGGACTGGGGCTTTATTAATCACCAGCGAGGACGAGGGCGAGCATGAAGATGTGGATGTGGATGTGGATGGTGAGGTTCGAAGTTGAAGCCCGCACGAAATAATTTAAGTTTTTTGCAAATAAAGGAGAATGCAAAAAAAAAATTAAATTAAAAATGCTGCGCACATAGAAAAAGGGGCACAACAGGTGGCCGCCACAAGAGGCACCGGATATTGGCTGCATGGTTGTGTCGCTGGTTCGCTGCTGCTGTGGCTGTGGCAGCATATGGCATTATGCCTCAATCTCCTTCGATGCCAGTGCATCGATAAGGCCATACGGCCTCGAACGGTCTCTTTCTCCACATTATCATCATCATCGTAATCATCATCGACAGCTCTCCACAATCAACAATCCACAATCCGACATAGCATAAATATTTGTGACTCTCTCAAATTGTTTGCCTTCACACATAATTACATAATTATGTACATACATCGAAAAATGCATACCAAAAGCGATCTGAATATCCCATTCCATGCCACACCATACCTGCCCCATGCCCCATGCCCCTATCCACCCCCTGCTGCTTTGCTGTCACATAAAGCAGCGGCGAGCGCATAAAAAGAGCCAACGATGATCATAAAAAAATCGATTTGAAGTCTATAAAAATCATATCATACAAATTTTTATATGCCATGCTCATTTTAAAATGTCACATCCATGGGGAGGAGAGCTGCGCTGCGCTGTTGGGGCATGCAACGGAGACTGTGCCTGCCCGTCTGTCTGTGTGTCTGACTGAGCCCTCAAACAATATGAATAGAAAAACCAGCTTAGAAAACCAGCACAGAGCAAAGTACACGATATTTTGAATACCCTTCAGAGCAGGGAAACCCTTTCGGAATGTGATCTTTCGATTCTGAATCCCCAAGAAGAACTTCGCTCCCTTCCCAAAACTATATCCAAGGACAGCCTACTGCAGCACAGCTTCCCGATCGATTTGCATTCCATTCGATTTGCCATTCGGAAAACCCAATCAACTTTGCCCTCAACCTATCGCCGCATCGTCGTAACTCAATCGCTGGGAAAGGGAATGCTGCCGCGGATGCTGCTGCTCGCTTGAGACTTAACCGAAATGGAAAACTAAGCTGCGTTTTTTGAAAGCAAATTAAAAGCCACGACAAATGGCGCAAGAGGAATGACAAATAAATTTCCCATTGACCAACAGGTGCTCCAAGAAGGGGGTTTCGGGGCACCAAACACCTTTGGAGCCATCTGTTCTTCAGTGCCGTTCCACTGTCTCTGCGTCTACGTGTGGGTCTGCGTTTGTGAAGCTTCTCCAGCGAATTGAAAACTTTTCTCGATGATGCAATAAATTCACAGATAAATGTTAATTTACGAGTGAGGAGAGCACACCAGCTGGGTGCCAGAAGGGGTAAAGGGGTGGGTAGGTACAATTAGGAGTACGAGGAGCACTCTCTGCTGGAGCATGGAGCTGCGACAGGCTGTCTGGTAGGTTCTCTGGGATTCTCCCATCCACAGAGATTATGATTATTGAAATGTTTTTTAAATTTATTTTTGTGTGTTTGTGTGGTGTGCGGTGTGGTGTGGTGTGTCTCTCGTCAAATGAAATTCGCGGCGGGCGTGCGAATCACGACCCAAGCAAAACACATCCAAATCCGCATATTTATACGGTTGCGGGCACTCGGACCTGGATACAGGTACAGCAGATACAGGGATACAGGGACATAGGGGTAGAGGCTACAGGGTACAGGGTGCAGGTATGTATTAATTAATTATAAAGCACAAAGAGTCTAGAGACAGGCAGAAGAGACAGACAGACAGACAGACAGACACCTTCATAACATAACGTGCACGAAGGTGAGAAATCAATTTTCAGTATCTCGCTTTGTGTTTAATATTTTTCCAGTGAAATGCGCCGCCGAACGATGATGATGAGCAGCAAGCCCGAGTTGGTTCTTGGCCTCACAGCCAGAGCGACAGCCGCCTTGCCCCTGGGCCTGGGGCACCAACAGACACGCAGAGTCGACTCCAGTTTGACTCCAGTTCACTTTCAGAGGACTCTGTTTAGCTCTGTTCTGGGGCACGTAAATTAGGATAACAACGTGAAACATAATTATTACTTTGGACAGATATGGCAACGTCTGCTGCGCCTGCGCCTGCGCCTGGACATGGACATGGATCCCAGCTTCAGCTTCAGCTTCAGCTTCAACCTCAACCTTCAAGCCTCAGTCGCAATCCTGCAAAAGGCGACTGACTCGCTTTGTGGCCCAAATAAATGTATTAAAGTTGGTTAACGCCTTCAATTTGGGGGGCTCGAGCTCAGTCTCGGGCTCGGGCTTGGGCTTGTCCGATCTTTTTGCTTTTGGCCCCAAAGTAGGTGTAATAAAAAATATGAATTGTTGTTGTATTAAGATCCAACAGGGCAACACAACAAACAGCAAACAGCAAGCAGCAAAACAGCAGGCGAAAGATCATTCAGTGGTTTTTATGGCCACCAAACCGAAGCCAGAGTCCACACTTCAGAGGATTGAACGTTATGGGAATTCGTGTGAAATATACTTGAGGGTATTCAGAGTATTCAGAGTGTTCGATGTCTGGCTATGGGAATCGTACCCAATCGTAGGTCAGGGGCAAGCGAATGCAAGCCCCCCGCCTAACACTATTCCAACACAAGGATTCCCCCATCCCATACCATACCATTCACCAATGATAGCCGATAAACCACATCAAATTGCTGCTAATGTGTGCACTTTCGATCGTTAATTGGCATTTGATCTTTTGGGTGCTCATCAACTAATTAACGCTCAACGATCTGCAGCACAATCCTCACCAGCTGCGCTTACCCGGCCACCCGCTGATGCCTGGAGTGGCTCAGTGGCTCAGTGACTGAGTCCAGCAAAGGGAAATGCCACAAAATTGAAAATGCAAAACGAAATTGGCAACCAAGTCAGATTTGGAGTCAGAGACAGAGATCAGCGTCTGTTGCTGGGGCAGAGGCCAGTGGCAAGGAGTTGGAAGCGGAAACGTGGGCCATGGCCGTGCGTAATGAAGACGTTAAGCTCAGAAGCTCGAAGCTGGAGAGCTCAAGATTGTGGTTGGTGGATGGGGATGGGGATGGGGATGGGGAGGGCTAAAGGCTGAGAGCTGCCAGGCATACGTCCCAGTTAAAGTCATCGTTCGTCCATCCCCAAACCCAAACCCATAGCCATAGCCATTGCCATACCCTCCATAGCCATTCCCATTCGGCATCTCCTGCCTGCCTGCCTTGCGCGCCTTGCGCTGCGTAACTCTTTTGAGGCTCATTTCGGTTCCGCTTGCATGTTAACTGAAAATTCGTATGAAGGCGAGAAATTAATGAATCATTCACACCTGCATGACGGATTGTCTGCATTACTCTCCGACTCTCGGACTCTTCCCTTCCATTGCCTTGGCTTGCCTGTTTTCGGCTCCATTTTGTACGACTGCAGTCGGTGGCACCCTTGCACCCCTTGCAGCCTGACACCATCACTCTCTGAAGCGCGAACGGGGGGCGCGGCTTACCTGACGCTTCTGCCGAAGGAGTTGCCTTCTAATTTATTTGCCTGATGTGTGTATTACATTTCTGCGTCGGCCTCTCCGTCTCCATCACCATCTCTGGGCCGGTGACTCTGTTGCTGTTTCTGTTTCTGTTTCTGGCCCTGTCGCTGCCTTTGCTCTCTGACTGCATTTTCAAAATTGCCTCTTGGCCATCCAGGCCGAGGTCGAGACTCCAGCTACGAGTCCAGAGTGGACCTGGAGCTGGACCTGCGAGTGGCACTGCAACTGCGACTGGAACTGGAACTGGGAACTGAGACTGATGCTGATGATACAGTTGCACGTGGGTGCACCGTGGGTTTTGTTAATGGAAACTAGCAATCAATGATACGGAAATTAATTTCCATCTGGTAAATATCTGCACTTGCATATGAGGATAGCAAATAACTGGCGCAGAATCACAGGGATGGATCCACTTGCTGCCAATGCGATCCATTCCACGGTGCGTGTGTTGCGTGTGAACTTGATGGATGCACCACTGCCGCCGCCTTTTGCCACTCCTGCAATGTGCTCCTCCTCCTACTTCTTCTGCTGCTGCTGTTGCTGCCAGCCTCCTGGCACTCTACCTGTCTCTTTCCAGCTTGCAGCCGCTTGCGTGACGGTTGCGTGGCACCACTGGGCCCAGCGGGCAGTTGCATTCGCATTCTTTGCCCCAAGTAGGCCCCCGCAAACGAAACAAGAAGAAAACGAGGGGCAAGGTGTCGTGTGGGGGGGGAAATTGTATACTTAAGTCTTTAGCTAGTCACCAAATCCAAATCTACTCGCTGCATCGGCTACTCGTCGTTCTACCATTCGTTATGTCGATCCCAAAAGGGACTCGATGCTGAAGGGCGAGTTGTAGAGACCCTTGTGCTGGGAGGGGAGGGGCACCTTGGGTGGTGGCTCCAGCTTGATCATCACGCGGCTTCGATGCTCGCGATCGTCGGGCTCGCTGCCGATGCTCCTTTGGTAGGTCCTCGAGGAGCTGTACGAGTTGTCCTGACTGTCGCCCACGCTCACCACATCGATGGGCAGCTCATCGTCATGCTCCTCCTCCTCATCATCATCGTCATGCTCCTCCTCCTCCTCGTAGTCGTCGTCGACGTAGCCGTGGCCCACTCCCAGTTCTAAGTCCTGCCAGTCGTCCTTGTGGGTCGCCAAATAGTCGGCCCTCAAACGCTCCATATTCACTTCGATTCCTTTGAGTCGCAGCTTGCGCGCCTGCCTCTCGATCGACTTGCCCATTCGCTTGCACCGCTGCGCCCTGGTCGATAGAGAGTCGATAGAGGATTGCATCAGATTCTGTTCACACCTCGCCCCTACTCACCGCTCTCTGGCCCTCAGCTCGGACAGCGGAATGGGCGCACCGCTGCAGCTCTGCGGCTGGGCATTGTGCGCCGGTCGGCCGGGACCCTTCTTGGTGTGATCCTTCTTGCGCCACTTGGCGCGACGATTCTGAAACCAGACCTGCAATAAAAAGTAAGCGTTTAGTTTGCGTTTAGTATTCATAAGTCCAGGCATATCCAGCATAAAAGATCAACAAGAACAGCCGAGTGAATGCCCAAGGAAAGTCACCAAGATTAAGCAAGCTTTGTACAGAGATTTCACCCTAAAGGCTGGAGGGGATTCTAGGTTAAACATTTCAAATGATGAATGTGAGCTGAGGGGCAGGAGATTTCCTTTGGCAGTGTAGCTGATCGGGCTAGAGCTCAAGCGGATGTGAGGTGGCATCAATTTCGAAGAAATAAATGCGTGGACACTGGAATAAAGTGAAGACTGAATGTGGAGTCTGGAGTGTGGCGTCTGGAGTGTGGCGTCTGAAGTGATATTAGCCGTAGTAGTAGTTAGAGAAATCATCGGGTAATAAGTAGCAGCCACTAAGTGTCATTAGATGTGGATGAGCACCCTTTTCAATGGGGGGGGGTTTTGTCCAAGGGCAATATGTTGATCATGACATGACAACAGTTCCAAGCCAATACCGCTGATGATGATGATGATGTTGTTGATGTTGGTGGAGGCTTTGGTTAGTTGGAGTCATGAATGTCGAACAAGATGGCGTCGCTAATTGACATGCAGTTTGTGGGGGGACTCAAGCGTAACGGGGCTCGTGTGTGTGTGTGTTGATGTGGGGGCCTGGTGGCTGATCCACTGTGGGCGTTGTGTGTGTCGCATGGCGGTGACAACCATTCAAATGTCTGTCTGTTCTCTCTCTCTCTCTCTCTCTCTCTGTCTCTCTCTGTGTCTGTGTGTCTGTGTGTGTCAATTTGAAGTCATTTGCATGCATTGTGCACTTTTTTTAATGTGCAACAAATTGTTTTTGAACAGCGGCATGCAATGCACACTGAGGCCTGAGCTTTAACTAGCGAGAGCCATGCACTGTGCACCATATGCACCCTGTGCCCCTAACTGTGATCCTCTACCTTCCCCTACCCCTACCCCACCTTAGGAGAGGGACAGACGGACAGACGGACAGACGGACAGACGGACAAACTGAATGACTGACTGTCGCTGTCTTGTCTTGTCGTTCGCATTGACAAATTGATATGTCATGTCAAGAAACAATTTCAGACAAAAAGCGTAGCCAAATGTCCCACTCACGGACATAGGGACACAGAAAGAGACAGAGACAGAGAGACAGAGAGTGACAGTCGAGAAAGAGACAAAGAGACAAAGAGACCTACTACGATAATCACACGACTGACATGCAAAGTCAGCCAGCCAGAGCCCATGGAGTGGAGTGGCGAGGAGTGTGCAGTATCCAAAGGCAGGCAAGGGTTAGCCTCTGCCTATGGTTATGGCTCTGACTCTGGCTCTGGCTTTGGGGAATGGAATCCAATTGAAATCATTACAACAACAAGCGACACGAAACGCAATTGCAATTGCAAATGAAATAAAATGAATTATAATGAATAAAAATAGTCAGGTAATTGGTTTTATTGAGTAATTGAGTTCCAGTTGCCACCAAATTGTTTTACAATGCCATCACGCAAGGCAACGGACACGTGGGGCACGTATACGGAATTCGATGGACTAAACAGAACCCAGCCTGAAAGCCTCGTATGGTGGGGAAGGATACCCACGGAATGTGTCCGTAACCCTTCGTACCCTTCTTCTACCACTCACCGCTATTCGACCCTCCTTGAGGTCCAGCCGCATGGCCAGGGCCTCGCGCATGAAGATATCCGGATAGTGGCTGCTGAGGAACGCTCGCTCCAGCTCCTCCAGTTGCCACGAGCTGAAGTTGGTGCGGCACCGTCGCCGCTTTGAGGCATCGCCATCGGCATCCGGACTGGGTTCAGGATCGGGTTCGGCGCGTGCATTGCTGCTCTCCTCGCTGGCCGTCTCGTCCTCCTGCTCCTCCTCCTCCTGGCCGAAGGACGGCTGATGGTTGGCTGCAAATTCTGAAATTGGGCGCAAGGTACATACAAATAGATTAGATCGGAAGTGTGGGGCGTGGGCCAGAGGCGTTGCCGGCCAGACATAATTGACTAGTTGCCCGCGCGGAGGTGGGGAGGGGGGGTGGGCCCCCACTAAGGAAGGGGGCGTGGCCCGGCCATGTGTCGAGGGCGGCAGAACATCGTTTCGTTCTCGTTTTATAATTGCAAACAATTAAAGTCTATTTATGCAAATTTCCAAGATATGCAAACGGCCCGAACGAGGAACGGAGCCCAGAAACCCAGGCACCCAGGCACCCAGGAACGGAACAGGAACTGAGGCCCAGGAGCCACGCCTCCAACTGCCTAATGGGTGCACCCTACCACCCCACCAGCCCACCAGCATAGTGGCATCCATAGCCATAGACATGGATGTAGACGTAGCCTTTTGCCATTGCCATTGCCGGGGAGCCCGTCGTTTGTCTTTCTAATTTATAGCAGCGCAAATTGGTTTTCACAATTAGGAAGTGGTGGGTGTTGCTGGTGGGTCTGATGGGTCTGATGGGTCTGCTCGGTCTGGTCGGTGTTCTCGGATATGTTTAAAGCTTCATTGCGGAAGTAAATTACCCCGTGCATGGGGCAGCAGCAGCAGCCCCTACTTGGGGGGGGGGGGGGGTGGGGTTTGCTCCGTTTACGAGTTGCAGTTTTAAGTGAAATTTAATTGCAAAAATTTTTGCTGACTAGCCAATTAGGTGGGGCTGAACCGAAAGGAAGGCTAACCGCAGACCGCAAGCCACAGGCGCAACATCATCAGGCACAGCGGGCGGCGCCACCTTGGACAGTTGCAGTAGTGCGCCTCGCCCTACCCCCCCCCCCCCCCCCCCCCAGTCCACCCTAAGGAATCAGAACTCCCTTCTATGCTGCTGCTGCTGCTGCTGCTGCTGCTGCTGCTGCTACGTGATTTTCATACTCGTACATACATATGTAGATATGTACATACATACATATGTATATGTATATGTATATGAAATGAACACAGATTTTGACAATTTACAAACACATCTGCTAGCAAATCGAAGAAAAAAAGGAAAGGAAGGGAAAGGAAAGGAGTGCTACACAGACAGACGGACAGAGTTATAGTCCCCCCCCCCGTGCCACGTCTATGTCTCTGGGATACGCTGGGATTCAACCCCTCGATTGACACGACCCAGGCATTTCATAGAGTTCAAGCGAGCAGAGCAACAACCAAAACACAAACAGAAACAACAAAAGGGGGCAGGTCCCTGGGTCCTGGTCCCCTGGTCCTGGCAAGAACTGTTTCGGGTACGAGTATGTATGTGTGTATATCTCTCCGTATCGGTAACATCGGTCCAAGCAACAATGCCCTGCCCCTGCCTCTGCGGCCTCATCATCACACTTGAAAGAGTAAATAAAATATAATTCCTCAAGGGTGTTATAAATAAAATTATCTGAATTATGGTTTTTGTTGACTTTCTGACTCTCGACTCGACTTTCGTCTTGTTAGAGCAGCATCAGCAGGAAGCAGGGCGGTGTGCCACTGTGTGCCTCCTCGTGTGGCATAGTTTTGCAGTGCAGCGCAACATTTGGGGGTTTGTGTACCTAATTTGCCACGAAGATTCCCAACTGGAACTGAAACTGGAAATGAATGGACAGCACTCATTCCCTTCGACTGGGTTTTGTTTTTTTTTTGTTTTTTTGTTTTAGGTTAAACGAGCTGGAGAGAGGAGTGGAGAGTGGTGAGTGGGGAGGGGAGGGGGATCCCGAAATCAATATGAGATTTGTGGGCGTACCAGATAATGGTTAAGACACTTAGAGTAAATCTATTATGCGGTGATTTCTGTAACCAGAACAGGAAATTTAATTCTTTAATGTCAATGGATCCAGGGATATTTATATTGAATTACAAATTTGTTTATTATACCCGTACTCAAAAAGAGTTAAGGGGTATACTGTATTTGTGGTAAAAGTCGATGTGTGTAACACAGAGAAGGAAAATTTTCCGACCCCATAAAGTATATATATTCTTGATCAGCATCAATAGCCGAGTCTCTGTCTGTCTGTCTGTCTGTCCGTCTGTCCGTCTGTCCGTCTGTCCGTCTGTCCGTCTGTCCGTCTTGATGAGCGCCTCGTTCTCAGAGACTATAGAAGCTAGAGCAACGAAATTTTTTTCCAGACTCATGTGATATCACACTGTTACAAGTGTATTTCAAAATTTCGTCCCGCCCTTCCGCCTTCACAAAGGACGAAAATCTGTGGCATCCACAATTTTGAAGATACAAAAACAAAACTAAAAACGCAGTATCGTAGAGAATGACCATATCTATCAGATTGCCGAATCTGAACCAGATCGGATCATTATTATAGCCAGAATAAAGAAATTAATTTTCAGTTGCTTCCCCCACCTCCTCTGGCGATGCTTACGCTATTCATTCTCTGTCTCGCTCGCACACACTCTGCCCTGTGCAATGCGCGAGCAACCCCTAGCGGAGGAGATGTAGAATCTAAATGGTAGATGTAGAATATTTGTTCTAGATGTATTATCTACATTTTACATGTAGATGTAGTTAACAAATGTAGCAAAAAAATTTAAAATGTAAAATTTAAAATTTTTTTGTTAAATTTCAATCATAAGCTCATAAATTTTTATACTGACTGAGTACGGGTATAAAAGTAGAGTCGCGTCCAGAAGCGACTCACGTTCCTTCTCGTTTTTGTTTTAAAATTAGTATCAATTTTTTTGTCAACTCCCAAGATATTTTCAATATTTAACTTTGAGTTTTATATTTGAGCGAAAAAATTAAAACTCAACATTTAATCATTATTTTTGAGTTTTATTTTTTTTCGCTCAAACATAATTATTATGTATAATCATTAATAATAATTAATAAACAACATAATTATTATCAATATTGATTATCCAAAAACTAAAACAAAATATTATTGTGTGATTTTTAAATTATAGCTTATAATGATTGCGGTCTCTGCTTAAAAGTCTTTTGGTTCTAGCAAGAAGTTTCATTTCTGAAATTGATTGACGAAAGGTGGCTGAAACTGCCATTAAAAGACGGGAATATTGGGTCTTTAAGGTAGACTCTTATCATCGTTTTGAAGCACCAAAAGAAGAGCAGAAAATATAACTAAATAATTGAATAAAATATTTCAATAACTAAAATCATTTTTGAATTTAAAATGCGATTTTTAAACACAAAAGTAGTAAAATTAAATAGAATTCACTTTGATTCAAATATAAATGTATTAAAATGGATTTTTTCATACGGTCATATTTAATCTTAATACAAAACACTTTAAAATAAATACAAAATATATTAAATTTAAATATGAAACACTTTAAAATAAATATAATATATTTAATTTATGCATGAAATATATTTAAATTAAATATAAAATATATTAAATTTAAATATTTTCATATTTATATAAAAATGTAAGTGAAAAATATTCAATATTAATACAACCACTCTTGGATGAAAATCAATGGCATAAATGAGTAAATATATTAAAATTTCAGGGCTTTTTCCTATTAGTGTACGAGTATGTACAACGAATCTGTTTTATTATTCGGTAAACATACGAAATATAAGTTAAATTAAATTCATCCCTCTGTCAGTTTCAGTTTCAGTTTCAGTTCGGTTTTGTTGCTTGTTCCTTTCTTGGCTGATTAAAAACATTAACCCAATTTTAATTAGGCCAGCAAATGTGCACACAGGGACTCACTCACTCGCCATTCGCCCTGCAACAGAATTTGAATCTAAATCAGAATCTCAGCCAGAGACAGGAGACGGGTGGCAGGAGGCGATCGACAACAACATTTGCATATAAACTGTATAAATTGCTGTTCTCTGCTCACTAATCTACCGCTGCCGCTGCTGCTGTCCAACCCCAACCCAACAAAACCAGGAGCCAAAGGCAGCCTAGGACATCCTTTTGGCCCTTAGTTTTGCCTAATTTCAAAGGTCGTTAAACAAACAAACTCAAGTGGAACAAAATGCACACGCAGATGAGCAGAGAGATGGCGGAATGAAAGGAAGGAGGCCCTCGGGACGACGATGATGATGAGCACAAGGACATCAGCCCAGGGACTGGCACTAGCACTGGCGCTGCCACTGCTACAGCCATAACGTTGAGCGCCGGCGGTGGCAATGGCCAAAAAACGAGCATCAGCGCCGCATCAAATCTGGACCTCGGGACCGACCCGTGGCCCTGGCACTTTCCACCTCCAAACGACCCACAAAAAATTACCCAAAAAATGCCCGTAAAAATCTATAAAAAATGTAGATTGAAACTGGCAGCAGCAGCAGCAACGGCAGCCAAACAAAAAATAAAAAACAAATAAAAAAAATGTGAGGGGCTGAGGCTCATTAGCATTTATAGGCCACACAAATGTGAGGATGGGACACAGAATGAGAACCCAGCGGCAGGCAGGGCAGGCAAGGCCAAGGCACCTTCTGAGGTTCATTAGAAACTTGTCACATGATTTGATTTGCCTTTTTGCCTCTGCCCTGCGCTCTCTCACAGGGACAACAAACAAAAAATGCAAATAAAACACCCAAAAGTTGAAAGAAAAAAAAATGAAAAATCAGGAGGCAAAAAATGGGACGTCAGGCCACATCGTCGTCTATTAGGGCTGCTAATTATGTGACCCTCTTGCTCGGTTTTTGTTGTTGTTTGGTTCCCGAATCGAAGTCAACCCCCCCAGCCAGGATCTCATCAATGGCAGCGAATACAAAAAAAAAAATATACCCGAAAATTAGCCATAAAGTCAGACGCGGACACGCGCCCCTGACACAACGCTTTTCCACGGCCTTCTCTGCTCTCTGCTCTTTGGTTTTGTTTTTGTTTTTGTTTCTATTTTTATTTCTATCGTTTATTTTTTAACCCCTTTTTTGTTGTTGTTTGTTGGACACTTTTCAGTGGCTGTCAAAGGCGTTTAGTTTTGGGCTTATTGATGGATTGATGGTCCAACTTTGCCAGTTTTCCCGCAGCTTAACACTTGGAAACGAACTGCCAAAAGTGGAGTTGGAGTGTGTTAAATTGTGTGTGCCAAAAAGGAGTCCTGCCCCGCGAACGTGGGAAGCTGAGAGCGGGGTTGAAGTTGAATATCGGCTGCATATCGGAAGGTAAACTAAGGTCTCTAGTGGAGCTCTGGACAGAGTCTTTTCTGGGTGGTCCAACTAAAAAACATTGTAAATAATCGTATCGTATGATGAGGGAGTTCTCTCTAAGAGATCTCTGTGCCTCGCTGGCTTCTCTCGGGGGTTAATTTTTTTTGCCCACCATAATTATGTTTTCTAGGGCGGCAAACTCCAGGAAACCTCCTGCCCCATCAAAACTATTACAAAAGACACCCCGAACAATGCTCATTACGGATGCTCCTAGTAATTTGTCCTGGTCCCGGTGCCCAGTTCAGGTTTCCAGCTCCTTGCGGAGAGTGCGGAGCATAACCGCAATCGGCTGGGGATCGGTTCCCTCCTGAAAAAGACACCGGCACAGTGGGCCACAAATGTGTGGCACTTAATTTAATGAATTTCTTTGCACTTTGCTCGTCGCTGGCTCCGTCACCGTCTCCGTCTCCGGCTGTGGCAACAGTTGCAACAGGGCAACACAACAGGGCCGGGGCACCATGAATTTATATGAGTTGTTTGCATTAAACTGAATTGATCGACACGACGAGCGTTCCCTCCAACATGCACACAGCGCGCACACAGGTTCGATCTGGTTTTGGGTTCTGGATCGGCTTTCGGGGTTGCTGGTTGGTGGTTGGGGGCCAGGGTCCATTCTTGGGTCATTGCTCATCTGCCACGCCAGGCACGTCAACGCGGCAAATTACTTTGCCGCTGTTGCGATGCAAAATTGAAAATTCAAGTGGAAGTGGAAGTGGTTAACTTGGCAACATGCTAGCCGATCGGCAGATACAGCCTCGTACCTCGTACCCCATGCCTCATACCCCATACCCCATACTCCATACCCCATACCTGTTACTGCCTCCTCCTCCTCCTCTTGTGGCACGTCTCGTGTTCTTGTGCATGTTATGATTAAATTTTGATAGCCAACAACAATCAAGTCAAAGAAAATCAATAATTTTTACGCATCTTGTTACGATGTTGCCAGTTGTTGCCTCCTGCAACCTGCAACCTGCCTGTTGCCTGTTGCCTCATGCCTGCTGCCTCATGCCTGCTGCCTCATGCCTGCTGCCTCTTGCATCTCCTGGTGCTTGCTTGCAACCAACTTTTGCCTCAAGTGCTTGGCCATGACGAAATGCTCTCCTCAAACGATCTACCAGCTCCGATCGACATGCCAAAGCGGCGCATAAATGTTTTGTTGTTTTAATGAAGACGTCGCCTGTGCCTCGGCCTCGGCCTCGGCCTCCGTCTGTGCCTTGGATGTGGGCTCTGGGGTCCCGGTCCCGGACCTGGGCCGGGCTGGGCTCTCTCTTTCTGGCAAAGAGTCGAAGAAGACATCAAGGCGTTGCATGCCACATTTTTAGCTCGTTCCTGTTTTTTTTGTGTTTTTGTTTTTGTTTTTGCTTTTTTCTCTTCATTTTTCTTCATTTTTGCCAAGCGACGAGGGGCGCGTCAGCGTCTGCACGCCATGGAGGATCTTGCTCCACCAGAGCGCTCTCTTTCTCTCTGTCTATCCATCTATCTCTTTCCATGTATCAGTATCTCCCTTCTCTCTCTCTCTTTCGCTCTCTTTTGCACAAGCCCGTTGTGGCGCATTATTACGAATAGGGTCTAATTATTGTGGCAAGCCCCTGAGCTATAATTTGCCTGATTGATTTACATAACGATCGAAAATGATCAAGACATTAATTTCTTATTAACGTCGTTTCGTTCGTTCCTTCCTACAGTTTCGGTTGTGGTTAGGCGAGGCGAGGCGAGGCGGGGTGAGGTTCGGTACGGTTCGGTTCGGTTAGGATCGGTTATGCTGGTGGGGATGGATGGAGGTGGGGATTGTGAGAGGATTCGTTGCGCCTACGTCTGGGGCTCTGGGGCGTAACTCTGGACAGGGGCCCGACTGTTTTGCCAGAGTGTTCCTTTCCAATTCCCTTTCTTTGTTGCTTCGTTTGTTCGTTCTATCTATCAGAGATCCGCATGCCAAGGGGCGCCACAAAAGCATCATGAACCCTCTCGCTCTCGCTCTCTCTCCATCGCTTTCTGTTTCTCTTCCCTCTTCTAGGAGTGTGAAGTAACGTCAAAGGTTTATGATCTATTTGTAATAGTTTTAATGCCAAATTCTTACCCTGGCGTGATCCTATTGTTGGCATTTCTGCCCTGCAACTAAGCAGGGACTCGCTCTCGCTGTCTGTCTGCCTGTACTCTCTTCAGTGCACAGAACGAAAGGCATCAGCATCACATTCTGATATACTGAAGTTCCATTTCTTACAAGATTTTAATTCTGTCCTCAGCACAAAGATATCTCCAAATAGGAACCAATGAGGATTAAAAGCATTTACGGCATTTAAATCAGCTGAATGCTAGTTGGAAGCATTAGTTCTATGTTACTTGATCCATCAGTTCCATGTAATTTTTAGGTACTGTATCCTTTCGCTTATGGGAAATTGGTCATTCGGAACAGTGAGAAAACGGAATACGGATACGCGTATTTCAGTACTTAATCTGAATGATATTTTAGTTAATAGTTTTCAGTATTTCTTTCAGTGTCTTTACCTTTTTCTGGCCAATTTGACTTTGGCAATGTCTTCTTTTTTCTCCTCGCAATGGCTCTTCCTCTTTCCTCTTTCCTCATTCCCCCCTGGCCAGCCCCTTCCTCCACCACCGATGGGCCGATCGTTTTGTTCGTTTCGGACATAATTAATGTTAGTTTTAACGCTGCTTGAAAATGTTATTTCCCTTGATTATAGGAGGGCGCAACATACTACCACGGCTGCCGAGCCGTCGCGTCGCGACGGTGGCGATCCAAAGTGGCGATCTCTCTCTCTCTCTCTCTCTCTCACTCACTCACTCACTCTCTCCTCTCTGGCTGTCTGTCTGTCTGTCTATGCTTCTTCCTCCTTTCCTTCTTTCGTGCTGTTTACTGCCGCTGATTGTTGGGTGTTTTCTGTGGTGTCTCTCTCTCTCTCTCCCTGCGCTGCCTGCGCTGCCAGCGCTCTCTCGCTGTAGGCAGTCATGGGGAAACATTTTATGACGATTACTGTAATTCGTTGCCGCAAACAATAATTACTTTCCATTACGAAAATGGCGGGCATATTATCACCTGAATATCACACACACACACACACACATACACATATGCAGTTCACCAACACAGGTGTTAAAGCAGCACCAAAACACACACACACACACACACAGCTGCAGATGCAGATGCAGCGATCCCCTCCCCGTAAGGGAGGTTTAGTATTGGGAGCGACGTTGCAACGTTGTCTAAAATTTTCGGTAATAAAATATGACAACTCAATCAAGGCCCATAAAAGACCCAACCAACAGAATAACAGCCAAACAGCATGCAGCAAGAGGCCCCAACAACAGCCCCAGTTCCAGCTACAACAACAACAACATCCACTTTGGCAGATTCGGGGCGGATCCCATGGAGATATCTCGGGAACTGGAGGAACCTGAAGGAAAGCTTTAGTAATTTGCAGAGGCTGCAAAGACGATCAGAATTTACGATCATTTTGTTTTCAAAATCAATTTAGAAAGGAAGCGCGGCAAAGATCAGGCCCCAGCGGAGAGCCAGAGCACACGACAGATGTGGGGCCTGGCCAGGCTTGCCACAGAGGCGAGGCAGAGCGGGGTGAGGCGAGGCCAGAAGACCCAGCCTCAAATTGAGTTCTTAAGTTGTCTGAGTTGTCTTTTGCTCGGGTTCAGTATTCAGGGGTTGGGGTTGGGGGGGGGGGTGTTCCAGCTCTAAGCAGGGGATCAGGCCAGGCATCAGGCAATCACTTGGATTCTGGATACTGGATTCTCGGATCTTGGATCTTGCATCTTGCATCTACATCCCCACTCTCGTTTCTCTTGATTCTCGCTCTCTGCCGTTTTCGGCAGTTATTAGCCTGGTAAAACACGAGTTCTGCACATTTGAGAGCTTGTAATTTACTTAATTTGATTACGAAGCGACGTCTCCTGTCTTATGTCTTCCCCATCTCCGACCCTATGCTGTTGGGGCAATGGGCGTGGTTCTGTGTTGTCTGTTCTGTCTGTATTTTTGCCCCAATTGGCTCTATGGCTGTGTGTGTGTGTGTGTGTGTGTGTGTGCTGCAGGTGCAAATGATGAGGAACGATGGGAAAAGCTTAAGCTTAAATAGTGGGATGCAGATAAGAAGTGGATCTATGTACATACATACGAGTATATGAGCAATAAAAATCCAATGAAAGAGTATCCACAGCTTCGGTCTTCAGAAGCTGACACTTGTTTCTTATATGTATAATTAATTGAGCAAACAAATCCCATTTCACGAGCAGCAGGCCAGCGAGCAAAATCACAAAATTCTATTAATACAAACAATAGTTTATTAATTGAAAGTTATGTCTGGCTCTCAGCTGCGAGGCTTTTGATTTATGCGTCGCCCCAACAACAGCAAAAACAGCAATCATAATCATAATCAGATAATTTGGAGCCAAAGCCAAACAAAAGTGGGAAAACCTGTCTCGCATGTATGTATGTACATATATTCGATGCTATTGATACCCTAGCTTATCGATCTTTAAAATGGCAAATTGATTTTAAATGATATATCATTTGAGACTGGTGCTTAAGAGAACGGTGAATAAACAAGATTGTATCGACTATATTTTGTATTGCTAAATATTTCGAAAACATTAAAATGATTATACAATGATGCATTTTCTAAAACGTACATATGTACATATGTATGTACATATGTATGTACATATGTATGTACGAGTATACATATCTTATGGATATTAAAAATTAATAATTGAAAAAGGAGTTCAGACATACACATGTATAATATCCGAAATTGGAGATTTCTAATATATTTTTTTAAATGAACAAACTATAATTTTACACAATTAAAACAAAAAGTGGACTAGCGATCACAATCTGAAAAGAAAATGTATCAAATTGATTAGCATAGAATCGTCTTGGAACCGATTCGCTGTACCTGAGTCACTTCATTTTAGTATCTAATTTGCTTGCGTGGAAAAGTGCTAGTCGAAAACGTAATACCCTCTCTTGGCAAGGGTATTAAAATTAAATTAAATCCCAAGGAGTAAAGCAAACCCAAAAAGCACAAAGCGAAAATGGCAAAAGTAGTAGAATAAGCAGAACAAGAAGCAAAAGCAAAAGCAAAAGCGAGCATAAAAATTGATTTCTGCTGCTGCTTTTAATGAATTCTCGGCAACAACAGCAACAACAACAACAAAACAGAAACAGAAACAATAACAACAACAACAACACAATCTCAATCAATTTCAAGTCGCACATCACATCAAAACAAATTACCAAGGAATTAATTTGCCATCAGAATCACGCAAGCGCAGAGCTCACAATGGGAGCGACAATGTGTGTGTGTGTGTGTGTGTGAGAGAGAGAGAGAGAGCGCCTTTGGTTGCCTGGCGGGGTGTTGTGGCCCCTCCAGGATGAAGAGGCGGCGGCGGCGGCGGCGGCGGCACACAACGAGTTTTCGGGCGATGGCGATTAATAGAGCGCGAGAGGCGAGAGTGACTGAGTGAGTGAGTGAGAGAGAGAGAGAGCGCATTGCCAGGGGGAGTGTTGGCGGAGGTAGGTGCCGTGATTAATACATGAGGATTTAATTAACTTGCCGTATTGCCATCTCGCTCGCCCCTCCATCCATATCCCATATCCCATCCCCCAACATCATCATCATCATCATCATCATCATCTCATTGCTTTTCGTTTTCGTTCTGCCGGTTCTGCAGGGTGCATGGCTGCGAAAGGTGGGGCCCAAGCCAGCGAGTGCTCTGAAAATACCAACAGTTGCCCCACCTTACTGCAAAATACCTTGAATTGAATATACGTGGAATGCACAAACTATAACGACTGCGACTGCGGCTGAGACGTCGGGTCATTTGAAATTCGCAACCGGCAGAGGTGATAGCAGGGCGAACAGATGCACAGATGAGAGACAGAGAGAGAGAGAAAGACAGACTTGCGTCGGCAACTTGTTGTGAATGGCAGAGCAGAGCAGAGCAGAGCAGCGCAAAGCAGGTGAGTGTATGCATGTGGCTGTGTGTGTGTTTGTGTGTGCGTGTAATTGAAACGTGTTTCGTTGCTGCCACGGCCACTAGTGCCGCCGCCTGTCCACGTTGAACGCCTGCAGCGCGAAAATCGGTGGCATGTATAATTTTTATCACCTTTAATTAACTTTTCAATTAATAAAAAAACGCAACAGCAACAGCAGCGGCAGCGGCAGCAACAACATGCAGCCAACATGTTAAGCGGAAAAGTCGCAGCTGCCAGAGAGCAGCGCGCGAATAGCCGACGGCATTTTGCACACAAGAAACTTGCAGGACAACCCAAGGACAGGAGGAGACGCATGAGCAAAGGAGCGAGGCATAAGTCAATGGCTGGCAGGGGTGTGGGCGGCGGCAGAGGGGAAGAGCAGGATGGCAGATGTTGGCTGTCCATGTCAGTGCCGCTAAACGTTGCCGTTGCCCCTTCTTCTGTACCCACAACACGGGATTACCATTCTATTCCGATGATTTTTCATTGACCAAAAGCTTTGTCGATCCTTAAATAACCTGAAGAGGCGGTAGGAACCGACCCCTCCAAAGTAGTTGATTAGGTTTCGCGCTAAGAGTTCAATCTATGCTAAGAGCTGTTCCTCTTAAGAGAGAAGGATGAAGGGAATACGATGAGCTCCCAAACATATATTTTTTCCTCTTATACTCATCCGGAAATCGGTGCCCTCCGCCATCCACCGCACCCGATATTCTTACTGCCACCTCTTAGACACGCACGTCTGCCCCCCCCCCCCCCCCCACCCCTAACACAAATAAAGTGTAATCAAGGGGAATGCGAGAACCGAACCCGAAATCGTTTCCAAAATTGATTAAAAACCGCATCGACTCACTAAAGAAATAAACAGCCCAGCTGGAGCAGCACGAACGGAAACGGAAATGAACACCAACACATACACACACACACTCAGACACAGACACATGGGGGGGGGAGAAAATGGCCTCAAAGTCAGCTAAAAGTGTCATTACGACTCACAGAAAACCAAAGCCCAAAGCGAGCCAACAGAACGAATAGGGAAAGCAAAAGTAAAGCAGAAACCAGAAACGAAAGCAAAGCAAACAAGAACAACAAGAATGGGGAAAACTTTCAGGGACGTCTGCCGCTTCTTCCGCTGCTCCCGCTCCCTCTCCTGCTCCCAGCCGCTCTCGTCTCGGGCATGCGGCTCAATTCAATTTTATCGTTTCAATATTAACCCAAAACAACCCCACAATATTGCCTTCATTTAAGGTTTATTAGATACAACGACAGCGGGAAACACTGCTGGGAGGCGGCGACGGAGGGGACAGCAGATTGAGGTGGAGCTCGAGGTGGCATGGATGGGTATGGGGCGACAGCCAACGAGCGGAACGCGGCAAATGTCGACGTTGGATACAAGAAATATTGCGACTAAAGAAACAACATTTGAAAACGAAGGCAATGCAACGACTAGGGAATACCCCTTAATGAATTATTCTTTCCTCAATGAGTGCTGCTTTTTCAACTGCATATCTTTGAAAGGGGTTTTCTTCTGCTTAAAGTATCTGAAAGAGTTTAAGGAGTTTTATCTTCTGCTGAATATTTCTGAAAGAGTTCTACATACACGTCAATGAATAAATTTCTCTCCTTAAATATACATAGATCTTAAAAGTTCTTCTCCATCTGATGATTTTTACCACAATTTAATGAGCATAAGCCACAGTAATTTTATAGGCTGAAATATCAGTCCTAAGCTTAGTTTTTAGTGGCTGATTTACAATGAATGAATTGCTGTAAAAATCTTTAAAAGTTCTCCACCAAGAACTATTCTCCAAAATGATAATGGGTACATTGTGAGCCTATCAAAGACTTAGATACGTAGCTCCAAATACCCATACATACATATGTATCTATGTACATATGAATAACACAAAATTTTCCAATTTACAAACGAAATCCAACGAGAAAGGCGCTTAGGAAGTGGCCTAAAGAGAGGGAGAAAGGAGGGTGGAGGGTGGTAGTAGACAGAGCGGTACTATAACAAGGATAAATGCCCCACTGTGCTTGTCTCGCTCTCTCTCGCTCTCTCTCTCTCTCCATCTGTTTGTGTGTGTGTGTGTGTGTGTGGGTGTGGGTGTGATGGCATATACATTGATCCAACCGTAAAACTGGCTGACAATCAGAGCCCTGGCCAAGAAGAGAGAAAGAGCAAGAGAAGGGCCGCCACCAGAGCACGAGTCCTGCCAAAGCTTTCCTTCTCCTCCGCCCTACTCCCACCCCGGGCGATGGCACTGAGCCAAACCGAAACGACGCCAAGCCAAGTGTATAAATTGTATTAGCCCCGAGAAGTGGCAGTGGCAGTGGCAGCGGCAGTGGAAGTGTCGTGCGGCTTTTCTTTTTCCCTCTGTTGTTTTTCTTTCTTTTTTTCCACCAGATTTTCCTGCTGCTGTTGTTGGGGTAGTGGGTGGACTGGCTGGTTGGGGTCAGACAAGCGGGGGCGTTGCCAGGGTAGGCAATTGCTCGTCCTGCTTCTGCTCCTTCCCCCACCTTGGCCTCTGCCTCCTGCTGTTTCTATTGCTGTTGCTGTGGCTGGTGGTTGATGCGCGTCACACGCACGTACGCAGGCACGCACCACACAACCACGACATGGACATGGACACGGACACGGACGAGGATACGAAAAGGAGGCATGGGGAACGCATCACGGAGGGCACAACATGGCCGCCATCGTTGCCGTTGTCGCTGTCTTTGCCCCCAGACAAGGCACGGGGGGGACGGGGGGGGACGGGACTAGGAGTCGGAGTCGGTGGGCTGTGTCGGAATCGGAATCGGAAGCGTAGCTCTTGTCCTGCCCCTGACTCTGGCTGAGTGCCATTTGCAGCAAATTGCAAACCGCAACAATTTCACAAAGGACAACGAAACAGGCAGGCGACACACACACACACACACACACACACACGCACAGACACAGGGATATGCACAGTAAAAGCTCGCTTGAGGGAACAGAAATGTTAAGTAAGGAGCCGCCTCCTGGTGGAAACGGTTCATTCAACTATGCACAGTTTTCACTGTACCTATGTGCGTGTGTGTGTGTGTGTGTATGGCCACACTATGCGGGAATAGAATGGAATGGAATGGAACGGAATGAAGGGGAACGGAATGAAGGCATAGAATGGCAGAGCAATCTGTTTCAATATAAACGCACATGAGGCATTTACGAGACCCACGACAAGCGTTGGGGCTAGTGCCACATGGGGAGTGTGTGGCTTCAGTGGGGATCAGGGAGCTATACATACATACATACAAGCACATTTATGGGTGTGTGTATGTGTGTGTGTGTGTGTATGTTGCTGCCACTTAAATGCTTCTCATGCTTGTTGGTTTGGTCAACAGATTTGCTTTTGGCCTTTGAATTTTTGGTTGCCATACCCTAACACCCAAAGCGGGGTTCCTGTACTATGGAATAGATGTAGAAATTAGGGGGGGGCGTATATCCTTATGATATATCTATACATATATCATGGAAAAAGCACATTCAAATTTCGTCTTGTTTAAATATCTGTAGCATCCTCTTTCTCTTTTTCCGTCTCCGTCTCTCTGTGTATTGCTTTCTCTTTTCACATTTGATTCTGTTTTGGGGGTGGTTGTTCCACTGCACACACACACACGCACATCCTTGGGCTCGGTCCCTGGGGTGTCATAATTCCTGACGAGCTCATCTTTTACTTAAGTTTTACATAATTCTCATGTCGTTGCCGAGTGGAGTGGAGTGGAAGGCTTTGGGTCCATGGAGATAGCATAAAAATCGAAACGTGTGTGTGGCTGTGTGGGTGGTGTCTAGGGGGCTGGGAGTTGGGAGTTGGGCTTAGCTAAGCTTTTGCGGTAAAACGCTCGATTCTACGTGCCTGCGGCTTTTCTCTGCTTAGCGTTTTTCTCTGCTTCCAGTGGGGGGTGCTATTGTTATGCCTCACCCCACACCCACACCACCCCACTCCCACTCCCACTCCACAGTGGGTCATGTAATTGCCTTGATTTCCTGACACTTGTCGACACAGATTGTTGAGGATGGAGTTGGGGTCCCCTGCCACCCGAAGCGTCTGATTGATTGACTCGTCGTAGTCCCCACTTTGGGGGCTAACCAAATTTCAGGACTTATTAAATAATAAGTGGGCAAACGCAAACCCACTTCGCAACTAATAAATTCCGGCCATTTGTAGGCCTTTAATTCATTATTTTGGTTCGGGTCTACCCGCCATTTGCTAATCTAAAACGAGTTGTCCAATTTGTGGAGGATTTGTGGCAGGGACACCACGACTGGCGGCACTTGGGGCGTGGCACTTGTAATGGTATTTAAGAAAAATTACGCCTCAAAACTGTAAATGGCCTTAGCCAAAAAAGGAGACACAAAAACAAAGAACAAGCAGCGGCAAAAATCGAGTCAAGTACCCCACAAAAGCAAAAACACAACAAAAATAACGAGGGGGAAACGAACACCCGCTACTTGAATGCCCTGTAGTCCACAATCCCCAAACCACCCCCCACCCCCGCTCTACCATCACTTTGTGGCTGTGTTCTCTTGTTTTTCGTGTGCTTTTTATTTGGGCAACATTTTTATTTTGTTATCAAGCGCCGCCATCTTTGTGCTAAACGGTAATTCAACAGCACAACAACGGTACAACGGGTACAGGCTGCCAAGCCCGCGGAACGTGTACAGGGGGGGTACAGGACTAAGCCAAATCCGCCCCTTGAAGTGTTTATCCTTTTGTTCCACGTGAAAGGGAAAGGGACAGTGAGAAGGGACTCGGCACTCGGGCCTAAAGTGTTTTCAATTTAAGTTTAGAGAACAAAACGCCTTTTGATTTTTATTAGCTAACTGGTGGGCGGGGCAGCAGTAGCTAAGGAAGGGAAGGGTGGGAAGGGGGGGGGGATGAGGAAAATTAAGGGAGCTGCCAAAATGCATTCCATGCCGCCCTAGAAAAAAAAAAATAAATTGTTGCCTTCGAATTTCTGGTTTGCTGGCCGACTGCCATCCAACGGTGGATTTATGGGGCCCCGGCCCAGGGTTGTCGCCCTCATAAATTATGCAAATGGGAATGCAAATGCCAAAAGGATGTAGGCGGGGTGGGGTGGGGTGGAGTGGAGTGGAGTGAAGAGTTTGCCTTAATTTTCTGTTGTGTGTTTTCGTCTTTACATTTTTTTTTTTGGCAAGAGCCTAAATGAGAGCCACTTAAATAATTATCATTTCCCGAGACCAAGAAACAAGAAACGACAAACGAGCCAAAAACGCTCGTCAAAACCTCATTTGTGGGGCCCCCGACGATCGGACCAATTAATGCCACTGCTGCCCACTGAGCGTTTTATTAATTAGCTGAGGAAAATCTGTGTGGAAACTCCGACTCCTCAGAAGCGAATTGGCCCATTAGTCGTTGATGTTGATGGGCCCCGGGCTGTTGTTCGGTTCGATTTTCGGGGCTTCCAGTCTTCCACAGTCTGTTCCACATTGTTTGAGCGCAGAAACATTCTCCCATCCCCCATCCCCCATACCCATCCCACAGCCATGGACTTTCGATGTTACCAATTAGCTACAAGGGACTCCATCAAGCATCGAGGCATCATCTCAACTCTACCCATCTCTTCATCTTTCCATCTTTCCATCTTCATTTTCCACTCGACACAAATCACAATTAATCTATGGTCTCGGTAGGAGCTCCTCCACTCGTAGAAATTATGGCAATTACCAGAAGCGCTCGCGGTCAGCGCTGTCTAATGAGCGGCCATCGGAGTGGAGCAGATCAGCCCCAGCCCCAGTCCCAGTCCCAGCATCCACATCAGCTACAGCTACAGCTCTATTCATTCATCATCGATGGAATGATGATCACTGGAGTGAAGGAGTGGAGGGGCTCCCCCCCGCCCCAACCACAGCTCGAACCCGAAAACCTGACGGGGCGTGCCAATGGCGGTCTTATTAATTTGCCCAATTTCCACAAGGAGCACCAGTGAAAGAGGGACAGAGAGAGAGAGAGAGAGATGAAAATGAGAAAAACTTAATTAAAATGTCGTAAACGAAAATTGTATGTTTTGGGCCTAGAGAGAGAGAGAGAGAGATGAAGAGAGACGGGGGGCCTGCGGCGGCGAGCTACCAAAAATAATTAAGACATTTCACTTCTTGTTCGACCTTTTTTTTTGTTCTGTTTTTTTTTTGGTTAAGGGCCCACAAAATGGTAAAAGAAAAATTGCTGCTACAAATTGTTTGGCTCTGACCAATTTCGACGAGTGTTCCACGGGTTTTTCCTCTACTTTGTTGCTGCTGTTGCTGCTGCTGTTCTTCTGTTCTTTTGGTCTTCTGGTCTTTTGGTCTTTTGGTTTTCTAGTTGTCTTGGTTCGGGGACGGGGCCGTGCCGCGACCGAAAACAATAAAAATGACTAATGGCAGCTAATTTCCCGTCGTCGAGCAGGCACAAGATGCGAAGCAGTCAGACATCCAATTCGAAGAGTTTCCCATTTGGAATTGGACGCGCCTCAGAAGTAGTTCAATTGCCTGAAACATTGCAGTGGATGGGGGCGGTAGGGTGAGGTTGAGGAAGCAGGGTCCGAGTTGTTGGTAGGGGCAGGGGCGTTGCCCGAACAGGGCGTGACCAGAGCCAGTGGGCAGGGCAGGCCAGGCCAGGCCAGGCCAGGCAGTAGGACAGTTTGTGGGGGCGGGACATGGCTTCACCTGTCCCTGCGCTGCTCAATTTTCCTTTACCAATTTTCCCACTTTCTGTTTCCCGAATTCATATTTCCCTTACAGCTGGCCCCGTACTTCCGCAGTTGAATACTTCAAGATCTGTGACAGGTCATTAAATATCTGCATATTCGTTTGGGGTTTTTTCTTTTCCTTCAGAATTAATATGCCAAAATGTACTGACGTTTCGAGAGGCTATAAAGATTCGGTTCTACTCCAAAGAGATGGATGTCCTTTCTTCTCATGAACCGCTGTTTTGGTCCCTGAAACTTTGCCCCATTGCCATTTATTCCCAGCTCATAAACCTATTCTTCCTGCCTGTCTCTTTCGCTTCTGAAAGCCCTGATCAGCCCATAACCCTTCTCTGCCGCCTCTTGAACATTTCCCTTCATTGTGGGCTGTCGCTCTCTAAACTATTTCACATTTGTCCAAAACGCACGAAATTGCTGGCCAAATTTAATTACGCGCATAATCAACAAGCAGCAGCAGCAACCACAGGATACATACAACGACACACACACACACACACACACACACGAACACAGATATTGCCACAAACACACAGTCAGTGGGGCCAAAATGAGGCCTGTGGCTGGCTGGCTGGCTGCCTGGTTGCTGTTTTCGTTGATTAAAAATTGATCAAAAAACATAAAAACAAAACGAATTATGCATGGGCTCTCTGCTTCTCTTGTATACGCATGAATACATACATACATATGTACATATGTGCGTGTGTGTGGGTGTTTTACGTATGTGTGGCAGTGAATTGATTAAAAAGAGCAATTCGATTGAAATTTTATTGGTAAATTGAATAAAGTGCGCGGCTGTAGCGGCCGGGGAAAACTTGTTGTTTGTCCATTTTTTCCACTCCCCCCTAGCCATTCGCTGCAAATTGCAAGCACAAAATATTTGAACAGAATGTTAATGAATGCAACGAATAAATGAATGAAAGAATGAGTGCGCAGAGTGGGCGAAAATCCCTATATCGCATTGTCGAATGATTCCACCCACATTCAGTGTGTAATGATGGAAATAAAGGCGTAATTGAGTGAGTGAATCAATGTACGAATGGATGATAGTTACAGATACAGTTACAGATAATTTAGGTAAACTAAGCACACCCCCTCACGAAACAGCAACAGAAAGAAGGATAGTCTTGTTCTGGGAGACTATAGTATCGAAACATGAGAGTAGAGAGATCGTTTCAATGGATACATGATACATGATAATCCATGAATTTTAATCATATTTCTAAATTCTACAATTAAAACGAAGAATGTACATACATGTACACTGATAGAAAAAATCATAGTAAAATTAACTACAATCATATTTGAATTTAAAATGCGATTTTTATTTTAAGTACAAACATAGTAAAATTCAATAGAATTCACTTCGATTGAAATATAAATGTATTAAAGTGTCTTTTTTAATACGTTCATATTTAATCTTAACACAAAACAATTTAAAATCAATATAATATATTTTATTTAAATATGAAATATATTTAATATATTAAATTTAAATATTTTCATATTTATATCAAAATGTAAGTAAAACGAGAAGGAACGTGTGAGTCGCTTCTGGACGCGACTCTACTTTTATACCCGTACTCAGTCAGTATATAAATTTATGAGCTTATGATTGAAATTTAAAAAAAAATTTTAAATTTTACATTTAAAATTTTTTGCTACATTTGTTAACTACATCTACATGTAAAATGTAGATAATACATCTAGAACAAATATTCTACATCTGCCATTTAGATTCTACATCTCCTCCGCTAGGGGTTGCTCGCGCATTGCACAGGGCAGAGTGTGTGCGAGCGAGACAGAGAATGAATAGCGTAAGCAGCGCCAGAGGAGGTGGGGAAGCAACTGAAAATTAATTTCTTTATTCTGGCTATAATAATGATCCGATCTGGTTCAGATTCGGCAATCTGATAGATATGGTCATTCTCTACGATACTGCGTTTTTAGTTTTTTTCGTATCTTCAAAATTGTGGATGCCACAGATTTTCGTCCTTTGTGAAGGCGGAAGGGGCGGGGCGAAATTTTGAAATACTTGTAACAGTGTGATATCACATGAGTCTGGAAAAAAATTTCGTTGCTCTAGCTTCTATAGTCTCTGAGAACGAGGCGCTCATCAAGACGGACAGACGGACAGACGGACAGACGGACAGACGGACAGACGGACAGACAGACAGACAGACAGAGACTCGGCTATTGATGCTGATCAAGAATATATATACTTTATGGGGTCGGAAAATTTTCCTTCTCTGTGTTACACACATCGACTTTTACCACAAATACAGTATACCCCTTAACTCTTTTTGAGTACGGGTATAAAAATATTCAATATTTATACAACCACTCTATGCATGAAAACCAATGGCTTAAATGAATGAAAATATTAAAATTTCAGGGCTTTTTTCTATCTAGGTATGTATGCTGCTATAAAGTTTTAAGCATTGAAATCAGAGCAGGCCTGCCAAAACATTTCTTGCATACGAAATCAAAGTCAAATCGCTTCAATTCCTGCACAGATTTCGTTAAAGTAAGTCATCTATTGTTTTGCAATAATATAATCCATCACAATTTGATATACCAGATTCCCAGTACTTTGTTTGCTTATTGTTCGAACGATGGACAAAGACATAGAAATGAACGACCTGTCGCAGGGGCCTCCTGCTAGTACATCGAAGAACAATGAGCTGGGAAAGCAGTCTGAGTCTGGTATCCCCACAGTGCAACCACCTTACAAGCACTTCATTGATGAGTATCGCAAGACAGTTCCGGAGAAGAGCGAGTCTGAGCAAATCTTTGAGGCTGCAGCCATGTGGAACTCAATGTCCCTGGAGGAGCGTACAACTTTTTGTGTCCCTGAAAACCAACCGAAGGACGACGCCCAAACTGAAGATCAAGATGCTACAAAGTTGAGCAAATCTTGCTTTGTGTCCTAAGGACTCGATCTACTCCACATTACATAAATACGAATCTAATCTAATTAAATGTTAAATGTTTCACTCTTCCACTTCCATCGATTTAAGGATAATGAGAATATTGTGTATGGCATTTTATGGGAGGAGCTTCCACTTACCATTGATATGATGGATATGCACTCGCTGCCTGGAGGCTATTCGCGGATCCTTATGCTTGGATTTCCTCTCCTCTTGGGGCTCCACTTTGATGGGGAATTCCTGATCGTGGGGCTGCTGCTGTTGCTGTTGCAAGGCGGCTGCCGCTGCTGCTGCATTGGCCCGCTGCATGAGAGCCATTTGGCGTAGCATGTAAACGGAGGAGGAACTGGTGGACACGGATCCACCCGTAGCGTTGGCATCCGTGTCCGTCATGGGGGGCGGCAGTCCCAAAAATGGCGGCCAACCGGGCACACGCATATTGACGGCTGCCGCATATAGCTGCAGGGCAGACGCCGCATGAGGATGCGGCTGTGGATGCGAATGTGAATGCGAATGTGGCGCCATCGAACTGTGGATCTGCGCCTGCGCCCGAGCAGCGGCTGCCAGTTGGAGCTGCTTGATCAGGTGGTCCATGCTGCGCAGGGATCGATTCGATTCAATTCGATTCGATTCGGTTCACGGCGTTGTCACCTCCGCGGTGTCACTCGCATGGCACTCGCGGCACACACTCGGAAAAAAATAGCAATAAAAAATGAGAGTAGCAGAGCAGCAGAGTCCGTAAGGATCCAGTAAATCCTGGCAGACGGTAGTAGCCCCCAAAATGCAAGCTCTCTCTCCGGACTCTGGCGGCGACCCACTGTGCAGTGGCCGCGGCGGCGACAAACAAATTGATTCGAATTAAAATTACGCTCCGAGTTGTGGAGTCGCGCCCGGAGTCGGATTGGGTGGGAACAAGACAGAGACAGCTTAACACACACAGAGCGAGATAGAGAGTGAGAGTGTGAGGGAGAGGGAGAAGGGTAGTGCTGGGTGGTGGTGGTGCTTGCGAGTGAGAGAGAGATGAACGAGAGGCTTCAGAGTTGACGTTTAAATGAGAAATATTATGTGAAGAGACACAGCCACATCGGGCTACGGCTACGGCTACTCTACTGCTACTGCCACTGCCACTGCGACCGGGCCCTTCTTTGTGTTTGTTTAATAAATGCATATGTGTGTGGTTTTGTTTGTGTCCATGCAACATTCGCATGGGTAAGGGGGCAGCCAGGGGGTGTACTATAAAAAAGTGTCACTGCTTTCGGTTGGCTGCTGCTCGGGTTTCTGTCCGTGCTAAAAAGTGAGATGGCAAGCGCGACACCTGCAGCAGCAGAAGCAGCAACAGCAGAAACAGCAGCAACAGCAGCAGCAGGAGGGAGAAGCAACAACAAAAACAACAACAAAATTTGTTTCAACACTTGCGCTGGCCAGCTGTTGATGTTGTTGCCGCCACTGTCACTGCTCTGGTTATTGTTATTGTTGTTGTTGGTGGCATGCGCGACTGCAAGCAAAAATCATTAACGTTCAAATTTATGTGCGCCACAAAGGCGAGAAATAACAAAACGAAGCAAAAGGCAGAGAAAGAAGGCGGAAGAACGACAGCAGATGCAGAGAAAGAAGATGGCGAAAGGGAAATAAGCTGTGCAAACGAAGAAAAGAAGAAACGAGAAGGAGTGAACGAAGCAGTCAAATGTTATCGGATATGTAAGCAGTGCAAGTGGAACTAAAAGCATTGACAGAGAGTGGATAGGAGTAGGTGTTGGTAGTATAAAGAAAAGAAGACAGAGAGGGGAAGCATGATGAAGCAGTGCAGAAGCAACAAGGAAAGATAAATTAGTGCAAGCAGTGTGGGAAGACTTGAGTTCACTTGAAAGAAGCAGAAAGATAAGCATAGCATTAGACGAAAAAAGCATTGAATAAGCAGTGCACACAAATAGAATTATAAATGGAGGCATATGTGGCATATGGAGGCATCCTTGAATATGTCGCAAAATAAGGCGTCAAAAAGATTGGAACCAAAGAAGCAAGCAGTGTTAAAATATTGCATCAGGCGCAGATGACAAGCAATGGAATGGGAGAATCAGCAGAAGAATCCAAAACAGCGCAAAAAGCAAACCAAAACAGAGCAAAGAGGAAGAAGGCAGCGAAGCAGCGACCGCGAACGAGCAGCACTGTCAGCGTCGCGGCTGGCGTTACAGGCGGGCAATAAAAAGAAAAATGGTTTCACTTAACAAACATGCCAAGGCGCCGCCGTCCACTCCTTGCCACACGGCACTCGCACCCGCACTGCACTGCACTGCACCACCCCCAATCACATCCCTGGCACTGGCACTGGCATTGCGACCCCTTCCTGCACACCGCCCGCACTACACCTTCTTCTCACAGAGAGTCGTTGTCCAGAGCCAATGCAATAATGGTATTTTTCTGCTTCACTGAGTGCGTACGTGCGACAGAGAGAGAGAGAGAGAGAGAGAGCGCGAACGAGCGAGCGAGTATCAAGAGAGCAGGCACTCGGTGAGAGGCAAAGAGAGTGAGCGAAACAGAAAGAGAGAACGAGAGAAGCGCAACAGTCGACCGAGGCTGTGAAAATGAAATGAAAAACGCTAAAAAAATTGATTTAAAGTGAATTTGAGTGTGTGTGTGCGTGTGTGCGTGTGTGTGTGTGTGTGAGAGAGCCCCAGAGAGTGAGAGTGAGAGGGCAAGCAGTGGCGGAGTTGAAATGAATAAAGCAGTGCGTGCAAGCGAGACGGCTGGTGGAAGCAGCAGCAGCACCAGGCGTGGCCTCAACGAAAAATAGGGGGAAATTTCTACCACAGACCGTCTGCTGCTGCTCTCTGATGTCTGCGAATATGATTATGGCCAATTTAAGGCCCGACTGCAGACAAAGTAGAAAAAGACAGAAGACTGGCAGAAGGAGACGAAGAAGCAATGGGAGAAGCGCTGCTACTGCTGCTGCTGCTGCCGTTGCCGTTGCCGCTGCCACCGTTGGAGCCAAGACACTGGGGCCAGGCCGAGGGGAAAAACTGACATTTTATTGATTGTTTTATGCGATTATAATGTAATAATGTCTTAAATATGCAACGGTTGGAGGGTACCACCCACCCAAAGTGGCCGTACCCTCCACCCAATCCACACCCCACCCAGCACAAAGTGGAGCCCATTGCGCAGCTGCCGTCTTTACAAATGAATTATGGCAGCAAGTGGGAGAGAGAGAGAGAGCGAGCGAAAGAGTGTAAGAGTGTAAGAGAAAGAAAGAGATGGTCTTGGGGCTTCCGCTGCCCCACACGCCACACCATCATCAACGTTTTGGAGTCGCCTTGTGATTGGCAAAAGAAACGAAAAATTCCATTTGCAACTTTTTCCGCTCTCCCCTGCTCCATTCCGGTGGCTATCGGCACGCAAAAGATCTATAAACGGGGCCAGACCTACGCCCCAAAACAACCAACCACCCACCCACAGCACCGCCCCCCCCCCCCCCCCCCCCACAATCAGCTATAACCTACTCCCTAACCAAAACTCCCACCCACCCACACAACCATTTCGGCGACGCCGCACTCAACTCAATTCAATTAATTTTCACTTGATTTTTCCACACACAAACAAATTTTCATTTAATTTGCTGCGGGGCGTTTTCTTTCCCATCTCCCACTCCCATTTATCTTTCGCCTTTGCTTTTGCCCGATTTCCTTTGGATTTTCTTCTGGCTTGTGCCATCTGCTTATCGGACGCCATTTTCTTGCGCTTGATTTTCTATTAAGTTTTCCAGTTCTATTCCCCAGAACAACTTTTTCCGCTCCTCTGACTCTCCGAATGCGTGGCTCCCCCTCTCATCCAGCATCCTTTTCTACATCCCCCCACAACCCCACCACCACCATCTGGATAATAGTTCAACGAAAGTAGATTTGTTCTGACATTTTGCCACAATTTGATTATTATTTACGGCAGGGGGGCCATCATTACGAGTATTTCTAGCGAATTTCCATTTGAATCATGATATTCGAAATTAAAATTGTGTACATTATACATACTATAACAGTAAGTACGAGCGACCATTGAATGTGTATTGAGTGTGTAATGTCGAATGAAGGTACATACATACATATTTCCACAGCCAGATACACTTGAAATGGAAAAGCTACAATCGAATTGTGATATCTTAATCATACAAAATAGTCAATTTTCAACAAAACAAAACATAACGAAAACAACATAAAATTGTGTAATTATAAAGCCATTTGGAAATCATTGAAGGTGTTCTACTTAAAATTAGTTCATGTTACTGATGCCTGAACTGTTGTTTCAAGATCAAATGTTGATTACTTTCTATCGTTTTGAGTGCAGAATACTATGAAAACAAGGTACTATACGTTACTATTATTTCAATGGAATAATGTTTATTTACATATAGTGAAAACAACATGTACCGAAAATACATAAATAATTCTCGTTATTTATTGACTGCTTTCTGGAGATGGAGGTGACCTTCAAGAGCCACAATAGCTAGGATAAACGACGAGTATAAGTCGAACATAAGAGAGAAATGTAGAGCATTTGGGTGAAATCTTCTCTTTATTTCTCAGTCTTCAAGGTTTTCCCATCCAAATGAGCTTTCTGCACCGATCTGTTATGCTGTTATGCCTTTGTAAGATATGAAATCCAAATATTTTATGTTGTATCTGGCTGGCTGTGAATGCCACGTAGAGGTCACCTTTGTGTGTGTGTGTGTACCTGTCACAAATCAGTTAGATCTACGGAGTAAATATTTTATGGGAACGGACATTGGTCGCATTTTGTTGAGCTGAACGCATCATTGACTTGGTTTATCAAATTGTTGTAATCGCAAATCAATTATTATTAAAAGCACATTAAAAACAATAAAAAACCGATTACAGTAAACACAAAACGAATAAAAAGCAACTAAAAATCGATCGATTTTTTCGTTAAGCGAAACGAAACGAAACGAAACGAAACAAAACAAAAATCAAAATAAACTAAATGAATATTAAGTTTTAATCATTTCGTTCGATTGCATTGCAGCAAATCAAGTTGCTGGTCTGGTGTGGTCTGGTCGTCTGCTTATCGCCCCGCATATCGACAGACTGTCGTCTCTCTGCCCCAGTTCTCCATCCCTGCAGCTCCCCGCCCCGCCCCACCAGTCACCATGTTCCCCGCCTCCGAAGGGGCTGTGATTTTTATTACACTTTATTATTATTTACCTACTGTCGACTAATTTGTTTTTAATTTGTGCTGATAAAACTGATGAATAAATAAAATGGACAGCAAGCAAATAACGAAATTAATAAGTGCCAATGGAATGGGCCACCCCCCCTCCCTCCCTCTGACTGACAGGTGGGTGATTCGGAGGGGATCGGAACGGGTCTGGAATGGTGTGGCCCTGCAGCGGGATGTGGGTAACAAAAAATTGTGACATTAGTAGCCCGATTGATTTGTCAAATCATAAACATTTATTGAAGTCGCATTTGTCACGGAGCAGTGGAGATTTTTTTGTGTCCGTCTATTTTCGGGGTCGGGGTGGGTGCCATTAGTCACAGTGTAGGGGTGTCGCCCGTGCTTGGCCAGGGGTATAGATCGAGTGAGCTACGAACATCGAAAACATCGAAGTGGCATACAGGCTAGTTGGATAACTGTCGACTATGAATGCATTTCAATCGGTTTTCTGTCTCCAATCTGCAAAGCGGAAATGCCTATCTGTTTAATGATTGCAGCCTCTTGATTGGCAATACATTTGTGGACTTGGGAATATCATTATGCTAACGGATAGCCTATCCTATCCAAAATTACTGAAGCCTCTTCCCATTTGCATATGCCGCTCTTGTAGCGGATCCCCCATGCCACAAGCCACATGCCCACCCCCTCGCATGGTATCCCAAAATTGTACGCTATCGTCCAATGTCAGGTCAGACATATGTACATATATATACGACGTATATTATGGGGCTCTCTCTCTATGTGTGTGTGTGTGTTTGTGGGGTGGGGGTACTCTAATAACTTCATTAGCCGCGCGTTACTCATATGAAATGCCACATGACAATGCAGCTGAAGGTGAGGTGCGGTGTGGTGAGGTGAGGTGAGGTTCGGTGGTTCATTGGTTTTTGGGTGTTGGGTGTTGGGTGGGGGTGGGGGTGGGGAAGGGGGCATTGATTTGTTTTGGGTGATAAGCACTTAAATTAAGTCTTAATACAAATGCCGCTTGTCGCACACGTGTCGCATCGTCATTGAGGTCGATGGGTCGTGGGCGGGAGGTGGCGGTAGTCGGTTTCAGATTCGGTTTGGAGATTCGACACTCTCCGAAGGGGTGGTGGTGCGGCATGCAACACAGGGACATAGACATAGGTGGCTGTGGCTGTGGCCTGCTCTCCTACCCCTACTCTCGGGTGTGTGGGGTGTGTGGTGTGTGCATTGACATTGACGTTGCCTGTGAAATGGACATTTAATTATTTGCTGTGATTAAACACACACACACACACACACACAGAACGGGAACACCACTCCACCACCACCACCACCACCACCTCTTGTGGCACGTGAAGAAGGGTGAAGAAGGGAGAGCTGTGATTCCGCTACGGCAGCTTCATATTCCAATTATTTATCTTATCAGCAGTATCTGTATCTTTGCAGTTTGTAAATAGTTGGAACACCCCTGCTGCTGCTGCTGCTGTGGCACCCTGATTCCAAAATCCGATTCCCAACAACCGAAAAATCCAGAACCCAAATCCCTGGGCTGCACTACGACAGTTGACAGTTGCATCAGTGGCAACGTTATCTTTGGGATCTCTTGGCATCTCCAATTTTGTATCTCTCCCGTAAGTCTCATGTGTATCTGTCTGCGGCTTTTGTGGCAATATTTATGTTTCCCAGCAGAGCGAAATTCGAGCATTCATCGTCCCTGGGCCCCCTTTTCGCTTGTCAAATTAATGAGATTTTGCGCTTGGATTTCTGATCGATCGATTTGCGAGGGGTTGGAGGAGGGGGTGGAGGGGACTAATCGCAGTAATAGAAGACGTTTAAGTCAACTATCCAATTATATGCCAGGTGCCAAAAACCAATCATACTCGTAGCATTTCCTACTGCCCACCTTGAACCCTTTTTCCGATCGGAACGTATGGGGCTGGGGCTGTGGCTGTGGCTGGGAAGGGGGGGGATGTGCCCCAAGAGGACTTCTTAATATGCAAATTTAGATATATTGTAAATGGATGTTTCTTTTATTGGGGGGTTTCAGAAGTTCATTCTCGCCTCTCCTGCCCCTTAAAAAAAAGTTACCGACTAACAACAATAAATGGGGATGGAGGTGAAGGTGGAACTGGGGGGGGAAACCAACAAAACAACCGAGAGAGAAAAACTCAAATTGACTTCTAAAAGCAGCAAAATCAGCTAAAAATTTGCATTTCAATAAACGATTATCGTAACTTTGCGTACGGTTTTTGGCTACGGTTTACAGATACAGATACAGATACATTTACAGCTATGGATTCGGATTCGAGTTCGGATTCGTTACGAGGGGTGCTCCTTTCCGGGTGCTCCCATGTCGGGGTCTCCGTGTCAGGGTTCGGGGTCACCATTTTCTGTGTGTGTGTGTGTCCGTGTGGGCGAAAGCGAACAAAGGTTTACGACACTCAAATGGCAAAACGGCAATTGTTGGTGTTAAAGTCAAATGTGTAAAATTTATTTTATATATACATATATTTTTAGCTTTTAAATTAAATAAAGTTTTTCGCTCCGCCCGCCTTTTTTTTTATTATTTGCATTGGCATGTTGTCACCTCCGCCGATGGGGCTGACTGCTCGGGATTTCCGCTCACGTTTAAGCGCCGCCACCCCTCTCGACATTTGCTGTTTGCCGTTGGCCGTTTATTGTTTAGGCTTTTTATGGGACAAGGGTTTGAGGGACCTCCGAGCCTGACCTCAGAGCTGCCACAAATCACGTACGGCTCTTAAATATGGTGCTCGTTTCATGTCCGTTTCGTGTCCGGCAAAAGGAGAAGTAATATACATATAAATATAATAACACCAAAAGGAGAAGCAGGCGGGTGGAGCAACTGAGAGAGCGAAAGGGGGGGTGGGTGTCCATTTTGCATGAAAACGCAATTTGATAACGAGCGAACGTATTAATATCATTGAGCGCCATTATTTTCACTGCACACACGAATGGATATACGACGGACGGACGGACGGACAGACGGATGGACGGACACACACACCCACGGGTCCGGTCCGAAAAAATATGCTCCAAAGAAAAAATGATGTTCATTGGGCGATTTTGTTCCAAAAGAGAAAAAAACGAACCGAGACGAAAGTGTGTTCAAATGGAGTCGCTCTTGGGATGCTCTATTGTGGACAGCAGGAAGCACTTGTGCCTCTTGTATCAGTTGAATGAATTCTTCTTCTATGATTTTAAGTCTGTTGCAGTTCTCTTTTCATTAAAGTCTCGGACAGTCTTCCCTTGAAGCGAACGCCTTCCGTTCCTCTCTGTAGGGTGCCTGTTGGACTTGCCTTCCCTTTTGCCCGCTTTCAAAATTTGTTCTACTCCAGAATTTTCCCACAATTCACATTACAACTATTTCTCCTTGTCGAGCATTCAAAGGATTCCATTTCCGCATTTCCCTAGTTTCCGTTTCCGCTTTGTCGGAGAACTGCCCATCGCTCATCTGGTCACACTGATTCCTAGCATTGCTCATACGCCCCCTCCCTCAGTCAGTGGTCTGATTGCATGAGTGGCATGCAACAAACGCTGCCATCAAAGTCCTGTATGCCTGGTCCCCCCGAGAGAGGGAGAGGAGAGCGTTTCTCTGGAGATGGGGATGGGGATGCGGCTGCGGATGGGGATGGGGCTAAAGGGGCAGCTTATCGGCGCGCGTGTGCAACATATTGCCACCATTCGTTTGCCCCATTCCCATTCCCAGGCATTGGCAATTGTGACTGATGGCCAATAAATTTGTACAGTCATGAATGCGCTGGCGAGGCGCACTGGACGTGGCTGTGTCCATGACAGGGACAGCCGATATGCAGCGGAGATGGAAATTTCGTGTACATTCGATGCTGCTGGTGCTTTATCAGTGGAGGCGGGAGCTGTAGCTGGCTGCTGGCTGCTGGCCACCCCCTCTACTGCTTATTAAATAAATCACACACACACACAAAAAAATAAGAAGAAAAAAAAAGAGCAGCAGAAAATGATGAGGGCCAGGGACAGTCCCCCATAAATCGATGTATCCCCAATTATCTCATTTGTCTACGCGGCCCTTTGACATAACGGAAATCTGAGAAGGGAATATGGAAAGTGGGGGGAAGTGGGAGGGGATGTGGCATATGGCATATGGCATTCGGATTGGAGGATGAGACGAACGATCCTCACAGACATTTCATTTCATTTCATTTCGTTTCGTTTCGATTTCGTATATGATTGCAATGCATTTCAATTTCTCAGCGAGTTCAAAGTTGGGGGGCAGCCAGAGCCAGAGCCAGAGACAGCGACAGTCCCCCAAGGAGCATCGAACAAGAAGCGGGGCTTGTTCTGCCTCTTGGCTCTTGCCTCTTGCCCCCCTGTCTTGTTTGGGTTTTTGCTATCAGGCAGGGACTGCCGCCGCCACTCGCCTCCAGAGGCTTATCAACGAAAATGCCAACAAAGCAGAGCATGAAATATGATGGAAAAGGGAAAAAAGGGGGACGGACGCACTGGCTATGGGTATGGGTATGGGTATGGGTCTGTGTCTGGTCTCTCTCGATTGGACGTCTCTTGACAAGGCGCTGCTGCCTTCAATAACAATTTGCCCATGACTAATTGGATTTATTGGAATCGAATTTATTATGTTATGCTTATTTAATATTAAATTTATGCGCTGTTTATTTTCGATTTTAATTCGAATCGAAAATCAAAACGAGAGAGCACAGACAGGGGCAGAGGGAAACGGGAAGTGGGAAATGGGAAATGGGGGTAGATAGGCTACACTTTCTCCCTAGAAAATAATAATAAATTCCTTCTAGAACGGGGATCTGCACAAAGGTGGCTGGCTGGTGGCTAGCTACCAGCGACTGTGTTGAGGCGCCGCTAATGACCCTAATAAACAGTTTTGTGGCCGCACGGCATACTAATGAAGCGAAAGCGGTAATAGGACGCAGGACCCCGGGATGCCAACGCTGCCAACGATGCGAAATGGGAAGCAGGAGGAAGCAATGCAAAGTGCAGGATGTCAACACCTTCTTCCTCCCCCGTCTAAGCAGCAGCAGGAGCAGCAGCAGGAGCAGGGTAGTAGCAGCTTTCATCTCCTTCCGCAGGACATACATAAGCAGGACTCGTAATGAGCAATCCATCTGAGGCAACACCACCCGCACGTAGTTTAGTGAAATTTTTGCTTGATTTACATGCCTCCCTCCGACCACAGGACAGCATCTCCCTCTGGATAGTTCGTCCTGGCAGGAGCCCGTGCATGTGTGAGCCCTGCTGCTGCTGCTGGTACTGGTGCTCCTGCTCGTCCTGGTGGCTTAATAAATTGTTTGCCATTAATAACAATAAAAATAGATAATCTCCGTATAACAAATTAATGATGTGCGCCAGCGACAGAGAAAGAACAACGAGAGAGAGTGTTGGACAGAGAGAGAGAGAGAGGGCGAGAGGGATGGGATGGTGCTGTGAGGGTAGGAAAATATGAAAACTTTTCGCTTTTCCTATTCATTGTTACACTGGCCAACAAGTGCAAGGAAAGGTAGGTGGAAAACCATCGGAAAAAAATCATTAAAAACAAGCAAAGAAAAATTTTAATATTTCTATGAGAAAAGCTTTGACTGAAAGTAACAGGATAATGCAGAAACATGTTAAGATTACAATTTTAGGGTTTCATTGATTTCCAGGCAGCCATTTACGTCGTTTCTATTATTTCTGGATGTAAAATCAAACAAAAATAACCCAAGGAATACACTGATAGAAAAAAACCAAAGTAAAATAAACTACAATCATATTTGAATTAAAAATGCGATTTTTAAATGCAAACATAGTAAAATTAAATAGGATTCACTTTGATTCAAAAATAAATGTATTAAAATGTTTTCTTTAATACGTTCATTTAATCTTAATACAAAACTTTTTAAAATAAATATAATATATTTAATTTAAATATGAAATATATACATATATATCAAATATATATATATGAAATATATTTAATTTAAATTTTATTTTATTATTAAATTTTAAAGTTTTCATATTTATATCAAAATGTAAGTGAAAAATATACTTGGGGCTTGCCCAAGTCAAGTCGAGTCGCCCAGTGTCGAGGTGAGCCCCGTGGACGTGCCACTTGCCGCAGAGTACAACTCCCCCAGGAGTCATGTAGTTGAGTACGGATTTGAAGTAAATTAAAAGTCACTCACACCCGCCCGGGCTACTCTGCCTTTTCCTGGTCCAGGATCTGTCTCTCCTTTCCCCTCCTCCACCCATATCGCACTTGAGTTCATTATTATGATATTTGGTGTCAGCGCCGTGCTGTGGCCAACCCTCCTCGACTTTCCCCAGACCCCTGGGCGTGGCAGTGTGTGTTTCGAAAAACAGAAAGGAGAGAGAGAGAGAGAAAAAAAACTGAAACTCAATTATAACAATATGCTCAGATTTTCCCTTTGGCCGCACGGCAGAGCAGGCGGGGTTTTTCAATTTGTTGTACGACTAGACGGACAACCTCTGTGGCTGCTACCTGCTACCTGAAGCAGACAATCAACCGGATCATCATCGCCTCGAACATCAAATGATGAAGGTTCCCAAGTCCAGCTCCAAGTCCAACTCCAACTCCAACTCCAGCTCCAGCTCCAAGTCATAGCCATAAACTATGCCAATAACCATAACTATGAACTAATAAGGTCGGATCGGGGGATTGGGTATGGCGATGGATGAGAAGACTTTAACACAATATCAAAACAAAGAA
Source organism: Drosophila subsilvestris (assembly GCA_035043285.1). Classification (NCBI taxonomy): domain Eukaryota; kingdom Metazoa; phylum Arthropoda; class Insecta; order Diptera; family Drosophilidae; genus Drosophila; species Drosophila subsilvestris. The sequence continues at coordinate 531,069 of JAWNNB010001044.1, forward strand.
AGTGGAGCAAACGGCTGCTTCGGAATAGGAATCAGAATCTCTGAAGAGACCCAAGAAATGCTGCTAATCATCGCACAATGAAATAAATTACAAACATTGTTTGTGGATGGATGTGAGTCCCGGTACCAGTCCCGGTACCAGTACCAGTCGATGGCTATGGCTGACCCCTGAGCTATGGAATGCCCGCTGTGAAAATTGAAAAGCGTTCGAAAGGCAAATAGAAAACGAATCTCTTAAAGGGGCAAGGCGCAAAGATTAACACCGTCAAGCCGTCAAGAGTCGCCACAGCATCAGCTTCAGCTTCAGCCTCAGTCCAGTCATGTTGCACGTTCCCCGAGAGAGCATTTATACGAGAGTGTGAATAAATTAAGGCATCAAAATTCATAATACAAACGATCGGTCCACGATAAACACTTTGATTAGCGCTCACCGCTCGAACCATCGACTCCCGCTGCGAAATTGAAATGGAAGCAACTGTGCAGAGGCAACACTCGGATCTCCCCCTTCCGTCCCGCCCAGCCAACTCTTGAGAGAGCGGCAAACACCAAAATGCCCATAATTATGACAATCATCTCTGGGATTGAGTTGCAGACCATCGAGCTGGAGCTGAAGCTGGAGCTGGCTTGTGTGTGCCTTTAACTGCCTGACTGGTTGCCTGCTTGGGCTGCTTTATGATGGAGCGTTAATCCCCATTGTTGGGGCCCATTGTGCAGCTCCTCTTGTTGTTGGCTTAAGAATCTGTTACAGAAAACTTAAAAGCGTCGCTTTAATAACTTTATTGATTTCGATTAAGCGCTATAACGTAGGGTGATCATCATCATCATCATTATCATCATCATCATCATCATCATCGGCAGCATCGGCATTTTTTTGGGTTTGGTTATGGGCATTTCGGTTCTTGGGAAAGCAAGAAAAATACAGGTAGAAGATAGAGCAAAAAGAGGATACTCTTTCGATTGAGTTTTTAGCTCAAGGAACTTTCTGCAGGAACCACTTCCATGTTGAATTTCTATCTTTATAGAGAGTGTTCTATAACTATATATTTCCTGAATATATATCCTTTTCCCTTGGCTTACTTCTGCTCTCTTTTTGTCTCTCCTCCAATACAATTAATAATTTTTGGTGATTTTTCCATTTTTATGGAATCTCCCTTTTCTAGTCCTTTAATGGCCACACAGATAACCCCTAAAATCAGTCAGATTCATTCTTCCATTGACTATAAATCCTTTTAATTTCCTTAAATTCCCATCATTTCTTTTGGATAAATTCCATTCCATGCAGGGCATTAGCCAGTTGCCAAAGCCCCTCCTCGCCCAATAAACAATCACACAATGGACAATAAGCTTAAGATTCGATTTATTTATTTCAGCTCAATAAAAAACTCATTTACAACAAAAGCGTGAGGATCGGATCGGGGGGCAGCAGCATTATCTCTGGTCTCTTTTGGGGTAAGTTTAAGGAGCTGGGAAGCTCAGATTTGAATGTCTGCCATTTGGATGGATAGACTCGTCGTACGCGTACAAATAAACCTAATGAAAAAACGTGTGAAGAATAGTTAAGAGCGTCGTCCAATTTGATTTGCATCGAAAAGTAATTGAGCCACAAAAAACGAGGCAAAGGGAAAGAAATGGAAACGCTCCATGGGGGCACGAGTCTGAGTCGGAGTCTGAATCGGAGTCCGAGTCGGTTATGGCTATGGCTATGAAGATGTGGAAAATCTTTCGAATCATGCACAATTATTAAAATCCATAAACGTAATAATCATATCAACAGGCCCCGTCCAGATCATCCAAGACGATCAGAATGAAGAGAATACAGAGTACAGAACGGTATGGTGTGGCGTGGCGTGGTGTGGTGTGGCGTAGTGGGGCAACAATAACCACCATAAGGTGGAGTCATTAACAGCATGCCACAGACAACAACAATAACTGTGGAAGTGGGGAGAGGGAAGGGGGGAAGGGGAGTGGGAAACAAACAGCAAAGCGCGAACACTGAAAAATTAATAAGCAATAAAATTGCCATGAAATGAACTACACCACAAAATTCCCATGAAAGCGACCGCTCTCCATCTCCATAGCCCTCCCCCACCCGCTGTGTGGAGCCAAAGGCAGGAGCTGCAGCATCGCAGTCCACTCCCGAGAGTCCAAAACGGTTAATCGGTGTTACCGTTCCCCAACAGATTCGAGCCCCCAGTCCCCAGACACCAAACCAAAACCGAAAACCCGAAACCAAAGCAAAACTCAAACGGACCGAACCGAACCGAACCGGACCTGAAGCTGAGGCAGAGGCAGATGCTGGACCTCAAAATGAATGCAAATTCAATTGACACTTCGCTGGCCTTCGACTTGCGACTGGTTTCCTGTCCACTCCTGTTGCTCCTGCTCCAGATGATGCCCCCCCATGGGGCTGCTCTTCTGCTCATTGGCTTCTTTCTCATAATTCGGTGATAACTCGACCGGAGTCTGACCGATTTGGGTCGGGAATGTGTTTGGCTGACACGTTTAAAGTTGCAATTCAACTTCAAGCCCATAAAAATGTTTAAAATTTTTATTTGATTAAAGTTTTCTCCGATTTCGGCAGCCCAACATTGTTGCCTTCAGCTTTTATGGCAGTGTCTGAGAGAGAGAGAAAATGCAAGTTTCTTCTGCTTGTGGCACAGACACTGAACCGAATAAAATCCATTGTTTTTTCTCTACTATTACAGCGTTCAATGGTGGAATGTTCTCCCCGACACAAGTCATTGAAAATTAAGAAAAAATATTTAAAAATATTTTCTTTCAAAAAAGAGATTTCTCGATGGGTCGGTGCCGTCGGTCTTTGGATAATTTTCAGCATACTCGTATCTCTCTCAGTACAATGGCGTCCAAGTCCGACAATATGTTTGCCTATTCCCCCTTTTATTTTGATACTTTACTGCCTGGAAATGGTTTGATTTTGATGGTCAAATGGTCACTTTTGGGTGTGTTTAATGCATCATATAAAGATGGATATTAAATGGCCATTTCGCTTAATGCCGGAATGCATTATCAGAGACAGTAAGAGAGAGCTCCTCCAGTGGAGTTTTTTTTTTCTTTTTTCTTTTTCATTTTCTTTTTCCATGCCATTTCCATGCCAATTTCCACACCATTTCGCAAAGGAAAACGCTTTGAGAGTTTGCTCATTTATATGTGTATTTTTGATGCCATTTAAATTGCTGTTTATTGAATTTGTTTCCCCAATTCGGGTTTTTAGGTTTCGTTTCTCTGTTTTCTTTGCTGTTGTCTTTTGTGAGTAAATTTCTGCGTGAATGTTGGGACTGTGGGGGATTTTGGGGGAGACTTCGCACAGTTTCATTTGTGTAAGTATCGTATTATTTTGTGGATAAGCTCGACACGAAATAAACCAAAAAATAATAAGCATAATGTTTCGTTTTATGTGGGTTTTTCTTTACAGATTTTTCGTTCTTTTATTCTTGTTTGACAATCATTTTATTCGATACAGTATAATGTTTTTCTTTTTCATTTTCATTTTCCGTTTCATTTGCAATTTCTATTCGTAGTTTTTTGTGTGTGTGTTTCTCATATTCTCATATTTTTCTCATAGTTTTAAATATATTGTATGTACTATTCCTCTGCTTAGGATCCTCTTTATATCTTTATTCAAAAAAAAAAACATTTTCTTAATTAAGTTTTGGGGTATCTATCCGATTCTTTGTGGTTTTTTTGTTCTTTCTTTCTTGCTTTTGTTGAGCTAAATTAAATTACATTTTTACACACACACATACACGCACACATACTTGCGCATGCACACACACACATTCATTCATACCTACACTGGGAAAAAAAATTTGTCCTTAGTTGATATCATTTTTGTTTATTACATAAAAATATTATTTATATTTCAAGCATTGCTTCAAAAAAAAAAGAAAAAAATATAGTATAAGTTTTATATTTATGGTAAAAATAATAAATTCATTTACAACACTAATTTAGTCTCTCTTGGAACAGGGGGTTTTAAATTACAATACGCAAAAAAAAATAATGTATATTTATATGTATATATTATATAGTCGAATAAATAAAATCACTTAGGAATATTCAAGCTGTGAACCGAAGAGAAGTCAATTGAAGGAGAACTTTTAGCTGGGCTCCACTGGGAAAGGATTCGCTATTCGCATTTCCCCATAAGCGAACAGACACAAACGAAGGACATTCTGATACGAACGAGTGACTCTGATATTATTTGTTTGAAATTATGAAAACTTTTCGTTACTCTGAAATACGATTTTTGAGGTGAGGAATTTGTATTGTTTTTGGCACAGAACATTTGATATTATCTTGTATTGCCATTCACGTGTGACGGAACTAGTGGAACCCATTCAATTAAAGAGAGAGAGTGAGAGATAGAGAGAGGGAGAGGGTTTAACTTATTGATAGATATATGGAGATGTAAAACTGAGCAAAAACCTCTAGGAACGCATAAATCAATGGAGAAGCAAATGCGGTTCGTTCGAACTCCAACACCAACGACAGCATCAGCATAAGCTGCACCTCCTGTTCCGCTGCTTGGTTGCCTCACGTGTTGTTGAAGAGCAACGACTCGATGCTGAAGGGATTGCTGCGCCGCATGCTGATGGGCGAGGTCTGGTGGACGAGATTGGCCGCCGCTGCCACCGCAGCCGCCGTGGCCGAGGCGGCGGTGGCCGCCGCACTGTGGTTGTGCCCATGCCCATGGCCGTGCCCGTGAAGCTGGGAGTTCTGCAGGTTGAGTTGATGGAAGGCCTTGGCGGGAAAGAGAAGCGACTTGGGCGATGCGCGCAGGTCCTGTTCCCTGTCCCGATCCTCTGACTCGCCGCCATCCATCGGCTCCATCTTACCGAAGACACCGCCGCCGTTCGAGAGCAGCGTGGAGGGGGCCACGGAGCTGGGGCTGCCCAAACTGCCGCCGCCGCCAATGAAGCTGCCCGCCCGCGAGCTGTCACCATCGCCGTCCAAGCCGCAGTGGCTCTGGCCGCCATGCTGTGGCCCGTGGCGGGCCGGGCTGACAGCGTCGCTGTCCAGCTCGTCATCGCTGTCGGTGCCGCCGACGACATCGATCTGGATGCCATCGTCCTCGAGATCCGAGTCCGAGAAGGTGCCGTTCGCCTTGTGCTGTGATATGTACTCGGCCTTGAGGGCCTCCAGGTCGACGGTGATGCCCTTGGCCTGCAGCTTCCTCGCTTGCCTGTCGATGGCCTTGGCCAGTTTCTTGCGGCGTCTAGCACTACAAAGATCAGGGAAAACGGAGGAGGGAAAAAACAAAAGCTATAGCTGTGGAAATCTTTGGTGGGGGAGGGGGTGGTGCACAAATTTATGTAGAACACTTCGGGGAACACTTACCGCTCCTTGGCCTTGAGCTCGTTGGGCGGTATCGGCTCTCCGCTGCATGTCTGCGGCTGGGCATTGTGTGCGGGTCGGCCGGGACCCTTTTTGGTGTGCTCGCGCTTACGCACCTTGGCCCGTCGATTCTGGAACCATACCTATCTGGAACAAAGCGTATAATCTCAGCAAAGGTGCTCGGACACGGTGCGGATGGGGGATCCTGTGGAACGGGACTCACCGCAACTCGCGACTCCTTGAGGTCCAGCCGCATGGCCAATGCCTCGCGCATAAATATATCCGGATAGTGGCTGGCGGAGAATGCGCGCTCCAGTTCCTCCAGCTGCCAGGAATTGAAATTTGTGCGGGAGCGACGACGTTTGGCGGCGCTGCTATCATCATCGCCGTCGCCAGGAAAGCCTAAAGACAACAACAACAAAACAGGAACGAAAACAGGGAAAATGGAAATGAATTTTCAAGTCGGAATCAAGTCATTAATATAATAACCACACAATGGAACATAGAACAGAGAGCAGAGAACATGGAGGGTGTTGACTTATTAAAACTAATTAGGGTTCTACCGAAAGAAACCTAACAAAAAACTAACCCCCGAACCCCATCACACATGGGACCCTGCAAAGCCTGAAAACCCTGAAAAACCCACGAAAAATTAATAGAGAAAACACACACACACACACACAAAACGAAAAACACTTTGTTCTCGACACTAAAAACCCTATAATTAAGTGTTGGAGAAATTATTTAAATGAAGCCAGCCGCCACAGCAAGACAGGAGCACCACAAATACACAGGCCACGGAGCAGCGCCAAAATGCATAAATATTCATAATCATATATTTCAATTACAACGCCAATGGGCCCCTTTCCTCTCCCAGCCCCACACAGCCACCCATTCCATTTCACATACCCTTATCCCATTCCAAGGGGGGGGGGGGTCTGTCTACTCTAACCGTCGGCATACAATAAAAACGAAACAATTTAATTACGTTTCCATTCTCCACTCTGCAGTCCACTCGCCCAGTCGCAGTCGCAGTCCCATTCCCTGAACGATCCGATCCGGTCCAGGATGTATAGTTTTCTATATTTAGATTATACACCCAGAGGGGGCGTGGCAAAAACACTCACATACAGACAGAGAGAGAGAGAGAGAGGATACAGAGAAAGAATGCATGCAAAAGGCCCCGCAATTTATCAAATTAGCTCCGATCGGTGCCAAAGTGAATCCGAAAAGGTACAGGAGAGAGGGCCAGAAAGGTGTTGGATATTAGATGATGGGACTGGCACTGGACGGCACAGAATGAGGCATGAGGCATCTCAGGGACACAGCGATGGCCATCAGAACAGGAACATAAAACAAATGATAAGGGAATACATGTGAGTGGATAAACGAATGCAAAGTGAATTTTCTGCAATGATTTGCTTTACGGGAAACGTTTTCATTCGATGCTCACAGGTAAATTCAGTCGGGTGACATTTTTGAATGATTTTTCCCATCAACAAGTAAGTAGTAAAATTACCATGCGACAATCACGTGTTCTATTCATTCGAATGCACTCGAAGCTGTCATTAAAATGAAAGCTTCTGTCATTCTGCTTCATTCTGATGTTCATTACATAATGTAATTCCATAAATAAATGCCAAACATATTGCATACATACATACATATATGCATTAATACTTCATTATACATACTTGAATGAAGCGCATACATACATACGTATGTAGAATCAATGAATTATAGTGCATTCATCTCAAATATTTGATGTATTCAAGTGTGTAATGAAGTACATAATTCAGTAATAATTCAAATCGAAATCTGTTTGAGGAATTACCATTATCATTGTGTGATTTGGCGCTCGTTCATTCGAAATTAAATCCCCTCCGAATATTCAAACTCGTCACGCAATGAGTGTTGGGACTTAACCGATGATTGCCATTGCCTGGACACAATCGAAAGCCATTTAAATGCCACAACACTTGCAACTTTGTAATCACATCGATACCGATACCCCCTGCCGGCGCCAACCTCTGCCACTGGTCCGGTCCCTACTCTTGCCCCCAACTATCAATTGTGTAAGATGTGGACTACCTACATACGCACACAATGCACTCCACTCCAGCATTAAAGCGCAATAACAAGAGGACGGCCACTAATGAATGGTTTGCATTTTGCTGTTAAGTGTACCTAATTATGCGTGCAGCACTGTAACGCTGCCTGAGCCTCTGCCTCTGCCTCTGCCTCACTCTCTGACTCTCTGCTTTGACTCTGCGTTGGCACTGCTTTTGCACTGCTTTATGCACACACGATACATATTTCCATGATGCGCTTCGGGTAAATAACCGACGGTAAAATACCGCTTAACATTGGATATTGCTAAAGTTTTAACTGAAGAAAAAACCAAAGGGATTTAGGTGTGAAATATAATGAATATAATGGAAAAAGGCCATCAAACGAGTAGATTTTCTATGGCTATCAAAGTAATCATTCATTCCAACAAGTAGCAAAATACTGACGGTAGAAAACGTATCGTGCAACAGCAGCAGCAGCACTCACTCTCTCGGGTGGGGTGGGGTGGTGTGGTGTGGGGTTGCTCGCTCTCTGCACTCTGTAGAGCGCGAAAAAACTCGTTTGTTTTAAACGACGCGCCGACCCGCGGTCAGTCTTTTGACTGTGTGTGTGTGTGTTCAAGCCAATGCCACAGTGTATTTATGTGTGTGTTAATAACTCAATAACAACGCCAAATACACAGAAATAATAGAGACATTAAAGGGGCACCAAGCGACTAGCGACTAGCGACAAGCGACAAACGACAAACAAAACGCAGGACGCAGAGGAAGGCGGCCCTTTCATGTGTGGAGAGTATGAGGCGGGGCAGACGGAGAAGGAGTGGGCGGTATCACACACAGATACCCACAGAAACTCACACATTTGTACACACAAAATGCATTCAAATGACTTAATAATAACAGGCGCTGGACTGGACTACACTACTCCGCCCCTTCGCAGGAGTCGCGCGGAGAGTGAGTGTTGGGTTCGGTTTGGTTTGGTTTGGAGTGCAATTTGAGTGGCACGACAGTGCAACAGAGGGAACACATAATTCATGTGGTTTTTTTGAAAATGCAAAACGATAATTGAAATTTATTATGATTATTGCACCCACTGTGCAACGTGTGCAGTGTGCAATGTGCAACGTACTACAACCACCACCAGCAGCAACAGCACCACCACCAGCTCAGACGTACTGCAATTTGGCAACGCCGCTGCACTCGGGTGGCTCCTGGCCTCAACCTACACACAAAAGAGCCAAAAAACGAAACAAAGAAACGAAGAAACGGGCGGCTAAATCACAGAGAATGGAACGGAACCGACTTGTGGGTGTGTGTGTGTGTGTGTTGCATGCCACAGTCACATTCCGTGGCATGCTATTTTCGTTTACAGCTCGCGTCAGGCAGGCAATATAACAGTTACACACCCCCCCCAAACTCCCCCAACGCCAAACCCCAGACCCCAAAACGAACCCAACCCCCAACTCAAGACGACACCCCTACCCTCCTCTACCACGATCCTCCGCAGGTGAGGAGCCACTTAAGTCATAAAAATTAAAGTGAATATATGTATAAAAAAAGTTAACACAAGAAACAGGAAAGAGAGAAGAGCAGCGAAAAGCAGAGGGATGGGTTGGGATGGGATGGGATGGCAGGCAAAGAATGGTTTTATGGATGTGAAGGAGTGTGGGGATTATGGGCAAATTGCATTTGCCCAAAGAAGCAACAGCGAAGACCTAAAACCCTAATGAATGCTTGATTCACATCCATTGAATGATTCATAAGCAGTTAGCAGTTACCATTTTCATGATTCTAATTCACGTATGAACCTAATTCCACTGAGCACTCGATTCATTCAACTAACGTTAATGCGTGACTTTCATTATGCATATTACGCATGGTTTTCATTGACGAAACTTCACTCGATATATTCCAAATGGATTAACTTATTTCGAACCGTCTTTCATTGGTATAAAAATTAAATTAAATTCACGAGTTCACTGGGTATTCCACTGGGTAGCACCAATCAAACGATCAAAGGATTCACTTCTCTTAAGCACTCTCTGCTGCAAGCACAGCTGTTGCACAGATAATCGTGGATATAGCCGGAATAAATAATTTGATTCACAGCAATCGCAGCTTCACTTTCACGAAAACAAAAAAAAAACAGGAAACGAAAACCCAATCACAAAACGGAAATCTATTAGAAAAACTGCAAGGAAATAACGAGTTTTCGAAGCTCCGACGAAAAATCTATTCGACGGTAGAAAAATGATTTATCATTCAGTATTCCATTCCATCGTTCCATCAATGTGGAGTGATTTCCGTTATTTTGGGGCAGAACGGAAACACCCATCCCCATCCCCATCCATCCACCCATTCACTCGATTCCCCCTCACATCTTCAATCTATTCGGAATTCATTAGGAGACAAGCAACAAGAAAAAACAAAGCGAGTGTAAAGAGTCAAGAGAAAAGAGAACAAACACAGAAAATGGCGGCGTCGAAGCAGAAAACTGAAAATCGCATGATAAATGATTCCGATCGCCTTATGACAGTTTCTTCATTTCCGGCATGAAATGAGCAACGCAACGGCACAAGAAAACGTCATGAGAGAGGGAGTGTGAGTGAGAGAGCGATGATGGTGTGGATGGGAATGTGAATGTGAATGGGAGTGGGAGTGGGGACGACAACGATGATGATGATGATGATGTCCCGTTCCACCACCCACACAACCCACACACCCATCTGCCATGCCATTCGGCTGCATGTCAACTCTATGCCGCAAAATGATTAATGAGCAAAAGGCCATTCCCCCAAAAGCCCCCTCCCACCACCCTGCACCCTGCACCCTCCTCCCACACACCGCACCAAGCAGCAAAACGGGCGGCGCAAAATCAGCAATCTGGCAATCGCTGGCCTAATCAAATTGAATCAAATCAAATTAATAATTAGTTTTTAAAGCGCTGAAGCGCCAAAGGAGTAGGAAGAGCCTCCTCTCTCTACCCTCTCGCTATCTGTCTCTCTGTGGAAGTGGGTGCCGCACTGTCCTTCTCTCTGTGTCTTTTCATGTGTTGGCTGCAATTAATTAAACGGCCTGGCGCACAGCTAATGTCGCAGAAGGCCCCAGATCCGAGATCTACCATCCTCCAGTGAGTGCAGTTAATTACAAGCAGTGAGGACTGCTTACCTCTGGCCACGCCCCTGGCAAACGCCCCACGAGAGTGGCCGAGAGCCGAATGGCCGCGCGCATTGGATATATGCATTATGGCCATAATTACACCAACTAGCCATCATTTGTTAATGCTAATTGGTCAATGAGCCGCAGCCGCAGTCGCAGCCAGAAGACGGCCAGACGGCCCGCTCTTCGTCTTCGACTTGGATCTGCTCTCGTACAAAACGCCTTGGACCTGGCTAATGGCTCTCTATTGAGAGAGCGCGAAGAGCGGTGATCAAAGCAAATGGAACCCCATCAATTTCGGAATCACGGTGATTGCTCCCCAAGCAATTGTCCAATAACAAGAAAAATAAAATCACTACCACACCCCCCCCCCACAAGAAAGAAAGAAAGAAAGTGGCAATGACCACAAAACAAGTTAAGCATAAATCATCCACGAGATGATTTCCAACAGAGGGAATGAATCCTCCAATTCTGGACTCACTTTGAATAGGCATACATGGAAAAGTGGAAATGGCCCTCAAAGCGATGACTAAATGTGGAATATAACCTTTAAAGTTCTGATGGGTATTTCCCACATAAATACGTAAGAAACATTCAATGTGAGAATAGTAAATTTTCACATAGAAATATATGAATAACTAGAGCATAGATGCACATTTGGAAACAGGAAATAAAACCATCATATATCTCTTTAAAAAAAGGATGTATTCAAAATGAGTTCCATCGCAGAAAATGGAATGGTACAAGAAGACAGATATCTTTAACAAAAACACCTGCCATTACGGAAGAGAATATATATATTTTCTCTTTACGAAGATATCAATGAAATACACATACGAATTCAATAGAAGTAATAGAGTTATGGATGGCTAAAAGTAGAGATATCTTTCTCACACGAATAAGGAAAGTCAATTTTTAATTTACAAAAGGAAACAGGTACTACTCGTATATTTTGCCTTACGACTTTTATGGAATGGAAAGCGATTCGGTAATATATGTAGTTGCCAGAAATAGGAGCATCTATTCCTATGGAGATAATAAATCCTCTCTTGTAATCCGATGCCCACTGAAATGTCGAATCAGAGTCGAGTCTTCGCTGTATAGGGGCACCTCTTTATTAGTATTGCATGTGGTGCGACACATACAACACACAATAGTTTGTTCATTTATGGGTAGGCATTGGGAACTCGAATCTCGAGACTTGAAACTCGATGCGACCTTTCAACGGCGCACAGCAGGCGTCTCCGTCTCCCAGTTCGGTTCGTTCTCAGGGCATTCGTTGGAGCAATCCACATACTTTGTATGCTAAATAAAAATCAGAAAATCAATCGGATTTTACATAATAATCGATCGCTGATTAGCTAAATCAATAAATATGTTTTGTAGGTAGCAAAAGTCAAGCACAAAGCACAAATCTCTGACTGATACTCAGAGCTCACGGCCTCAGAGCGCACGGCTATAGAGACAGAGACATGACTGACAATCCGAAAGCATTTAGCAGGGCTAATTGAATGAATTAGCATATTGTCCGCACAGATAACGACACCAGGATGGATTCCAATCACACATTTAGACAGACAATCTACGTGTAGCCGTAGCCCCTGACGAAGTGGATCAATCAACTGGCGCTGACCTCTAATCCTCTACCTCTCTCTATCGCTATAATGTGGGGACCTGTGTGTGTTCTCGAATTTAATAATTCATTAGCCACTCTCCCGATCTCTGAACGAAAATTCGCAGGCAAACGAAAGCTAAGCGAAAGTCGCCGATTCGAAATTGATTTCATGGGGGAATACGGAATGCGAATTATGAGGGAACTGTGACGTCGATTCTGGGTTACCTAACACACGTGTTGGCGATTAGGGCTAAGTGACCTGCCGGCAGAATTACCAAACATCGATTAACGATACTTTGTACTTTAAGTACTTGTATGTAGGTACAATATTCAGCAAAGAGAGCTTTATATATGAGTGATTGATAATGATATGTATACCCCTCTTGAGTTGATGCAATCGATGTGTAATATGTACAGGATTAAGCTGCTAGATCCTTGCATTTCTGGACTAGGAGTCTACCCAAAGATACCTGGACGTATGAGCGAATTTCACCCAAGGGGTAGACATTCAAAAACTGTACTAAAACCGTAAGCGAAAGGTTGAACATAATCGATCATCTGTGGCTGAATAGCTGAACTGATCGACAAAGCTATCGAGAGTCTTCCCTGATTTGATATGTGGTAAGGTTTCCTTGTGGTAAATTGCCAAATAGGAAATCAATAATTGATGTCACTTTTAGACCATCAAATCGAAAGGAAAAGACCCGTCGGAGCCAAGTGAGAATTATTCCCGAACACTCAACAAAATCATGCAATTGAATCATATCCTGCCTGATTACTGAATCTTCAAACAAAACTCAAAGACTTACCGCCATCCTCATTGGATCCCTCGCTCGGTGGTCCCGCCGGCGGCAGACTCTGCCGATTGCCGATCATCAACCGATGCTGGATGTTCGCCACAGTGTTGGCCACAGCGGCCACTGCCGTCGTCTGGGCGGCACTTACATTCCTTAGCGCCGCCGCACTCAGTCCGGTGAGATTGGCGAAGGCATTGCTGGCATTTACCGCCGCCATTTGTGTGGCCGCCGCGGCAGCTGCCGCTGTGGTGGGATGTCCGCCGCCGGCCGCATCGAAGCGCGGCCGTCCAAGGAACGGTCCATTTGGCCCAAAGACGCCGGGCACTCCGAACTGAAGGAAGGGGCCCCACGGCGGCACTCGAACTCCGCCGGGCGCTAGTTGGGCGGCAGCGGCATACAACTGGAGGGCGGCCGTCGGATGCAGTCCCTCCGATGGCATACTGACGCTGGGCCTGGGATGGGAATGGGAGTGGGTTGTGGGTGGACTGCTGCCGCTCAACCGCTGCTGTTGCGGCGACGTGGCTGATGGCAGATGATGATGGCCTGAATGGCGATTCTGGTTGGGATACGGATGTGGATACGGATTGGATGTTGTCCTTTGACGGGATGATGGTACCACTACATCCGTCTCGTCCTCGTCCTGGCTGCTGCTGTTGTTATTGTGATTGATGTTGTTGCTGTTGTTGCTGCTGCTGTTGTTGCTGCTGTTATTGTTGTCGTTATTGTTATTGTTGTTGTTGTTGTTGTTGTTGTTGTTGTTGTTGTTGATGGAGTACTTTTTGGTGTCCGCTGCGGTGTGGGTGGCTGTGGGTGAAGATCGATTGTGTCGTTGCTCCAGTACCATTATGGCTCTCACGCTCAGAACTTTTGGGCCATTGGGTGGGATCTACACTTTTCGTTACACAAAAATTGGAGGGGTGTTTGGTGTTTTGGGTTTGGTGTGTTGGGCTTGGGGTTTCGGATTATGTGGACACTCGCGCTTGGGATCGATCACTAAAGGACTCTTTTTTGGGAGTTTGATATTATTCGTTTTCAATTTCGTGCTTAAAAAAATGTACAGTCTGTTTTTTCAGAGTGTGTGCGTTTTTGTTCTGCTCTGTTTTGTTTTCTTGTGTGTGGCTTGTGTATGGCTCTGCCGTCGGCCGGCGGCGGTGCACTACTGAAGAAGACGCGTCGCTCCACACTGATTGAGGGTCTTGGCTCCACTCTCGAGCTTTGGGTACGGTCCGCCGTTCAATTGTATTCGATTCGATTCGCGTGCTGCAGGGGGGGTGCAGTTGGTGTTGCAGGGAGAGACAGACACCAGCAGCGGCAGCAGCAGACGACGCTAGCGGCTCGCAATGAAAATTCAATCTGCGAGCCGACGACGAGGCATGCGGCCAGGAAACCCTCAGAAACGAGATGGAGCGAGTGGCAAGAGCGAGAGAGCGAAGGCGAACGAACCACCACCAACGCGGTCAGAGATTGTTACCATGTTGTTGCTGCTCGTCTCTCTCTCTCTCTCTCTCTCTCTCTCTATCTGTCTCTCTTTGAGCTGCTCTCTTTGTGTGCGTGTGCGAGCGAGGTAGAAATTCATCAAAAAGCAACAACCACTTAATTTTTATATGCGCTGCGTTTCGCCTGTTTCAATTTTGATCAACTTGCCACTGCTACTGCCTCTCTCTGCCACTTCCACTGCCTCTGCCTCTGCTGCTGCTGCTGCTGCTGCTTCTGTAATTCATTTAAAAGAGAAACCTGTCTGGCTCTATGTGTGTGCGTGTGTGTGTGTGGCCATTTTCAACATGGTCTCTGCCTTCGTGTCGTGTGTGGTAGAGCGAGACAAATATCTCTTCGATGGCCGCTTCCATTGGCTTTCCACAAATACTGGGAATTTGTCTGCATGCGTCGCTGCTGGCCTGCTGCGTCGCCATTGCCAAAACGACTTCAAGAGTTTTCAATTTTCTTCAGGCTGTTGGTGTGTGTTTGTGTGTGTGTGTGTGTGTGTGCGACAAAGTTTTCCAGGGCGGAGTTATGCGGCATTTTTTCAATTTGCTTCTCCATCAAATTATTATATGCTCTGCGCTCTGCTCTCTGCTTGGCCGCTGTTCTGCCGCTGCGCAGCTGGCGTTCTGCGACTTTGCCGCCCGCAAAACGCGTCCACCTCCAATAGCCATAAATGGCTATTTTACTGGCAAAATAGAAAATGAAAATTCGTTAACAATTAATTAACAATAATCGGGTTGTTGTTGTTCCTCTTGCTACTGGGTTGCCTACACTTTCTTCTTCGCAGCTTTTCACGCGCGCTTTTGTTTGCACTCGCGTTTCTTGCGCGTTTTCTTTTCAATTACGTTTCTGCTCCTCTTCAAGGCATTCACTTTGCCGTGCGTGCAAGCGGGATGCCCATACACACAGAACGCCGACGCCAGCCAATTTGCCTTTAATTTGTTAACATAAACGCCTCGTCCTGCCGCATGACGAAGAGGAGCAAAAGGAGCACGACAACTCCTCCAAGGAGAAGGAGCGGGAGAAACAGCTACAACTTCCGAGACTGCTGGTGCTGCTGCTGCGCATGAATCATTCATTTTATTAGGCGCCTGGGCAGCGACGTTAGCTGAGGCATCGGCTGCGACCGAGGCAGCGCCAAACGATGCTCCACTTAACCCATTTGCTGTGCAACGGGGTCGTTTCCACCCACACAGCCATACACACACACACACACTCCTCCTCGCTGGCAGGGCAATCAATGACATTTTGTGCTGTGGAGTCTGTGGAGCAGAATGACCTCTGGCCCCCACCTGCCCCCTTCCACTCCCAATGGGGCAAGTCCCGCGTCTCATCTGTCAGATGTTTTGTTGGCAGGTTGCTTAATTGCTCGCCCTTCCTTCTCTTTTCCTCTCTCTCTCTCTCTCACGTCCTTCTTCCTTCCTCGCTCTTTCTCATTCTCTCACTTTCATTTCCACTCCCTCTCTCATTCTCTTTCTCTTGTCACATGTGCAACGTTGTCTCGCTCTCGCTGTCTGTATTGGTGTTCATTTTATTAATGACATACAGCGCCAGTGGGCGAAAAACGACAGCCAGCCACCCACCCACCGACCTTCCACACCCCCACCCTACCCCTCACACCTGTGAGTATCCAACCCCACATTGCTTACCTTACCATTCTCCACCCTGCCACTTTGTTAATAAAATTTCCATGCGTACCGAAACTTAATTAATTCTGCTACAGTTTGTTGCAAAAGTTTGCTCCCCCCAGGAACCCCCTTAACAAAATGGCCGCCACCGTTGCCCCACCACTGCACATTGGGCCAGACAGCCGATATTTTGGCATAAATTCGAAAATTTCGTAGAAAAAAAAACCTTTTTTGACTGATACACTGTCATAGTGCGTACCCTGGCTGGAAAAATTGCATACATATTTTTGATTTTAGTGCAGCTCTGACATTTTTGCAGCTCTGAAAAGTCAGATGCTCTAGCAGTTGGTCCTAAAAAGGTGGGAACCTTTTCTAGACTTTGTTGGCTTGTAAATTTTATGGAAAGTTGAATGTAAAAAATGGAACAGAGAGGCCGGGGTATGTATAATGTGTTTGTTCATATATGTTAGTTTGTTTTTTGTTCGTATTTATTTGGGCCTTCCAAAATTAGACAAAACTTAACCAACTTGCCTGTCTTTCGTGGCTAACAACTAACACCGCGGAAGCTAGCAGAAAAATCTAACTATATCAAATTAAAGTAGAACGTTTTTTTATATTTACTAATGTCCATTAAATTATTTGCGACCATAATACTTTTACTGGTATTTTCATCTTGTAGGTTAGGTTGAATTTTTTTTTATGAAACTCTGCTCAATATTTAGATTCATACCAATACATTTGCTTGCATTAATTCAAGCTTGATATTTTACAAGCTGAACACGTATTTTTACCTCAAGAACGGATTAAAACGATGAAAGAAGTAAAACGAACTATCTTTGACAATTAAATCCAAAGGAGACAGCAAAAATGCGGTGAAATATGACGAATTAAAGGATATGCATTTTAGTGGCTATTATCTAAGCTAACCATATACATATATAAATAAATTCTCATTAAATAATCACGTCAATAATAATGCAATACTAAAAAAAAAAACTAAATAAAAGTGCACCTTATATGGGCGGTGGGAGTGGGCGTGGTCGGATCGGTTCGTAATTGATCTCAGCTTTTCTATATATCACTAGAATCAACTTTCAAGTCTCTAGCATAATTTTTCGAATTTATGCGAAAATTTTGGCTTTCTGGCCCAATGTGCACTGGGACGCCGATGGCTCCATGTCCTTTGCACATACAGACCCTGACCCGTGCCCCATGCCCCTGCCACATTCCCTTGCAAATCAAACGAATGAATTTTAATTATTTTTTGTGCCAGCAAAAAGTTTTCACTCCTCATTTTTTTTTTGTTTTTTGTTTCTTGCCTCCAGGTAGCGAGAAAAACTTTTTTAGAAAACCAACCGGAAATGGGAACGGAAAATGGGTAAAGAGGGGCCCACAGATGAGCGCTGAAAAGAAAACAAATACGAATCAGAGAGAAAAACACCCAGAACTGCGGGGAATTGGGGAATATTTTTGAAGTTATGCTTGAGGTGCATCTAATCAGAATCTGTTCGAGTGAAGAGATGATGGCAACTGAAGCGGAACTGGCAGATTGTCAATACTCGCAGAGGGGACCACGGAGTTGATTCCGAGAAAGAAAAAGTTTATTTTATGCAGGACTTTACCACACACATTTTAATGATGCACGGATCTAATTAAAAGCTGCCATTGCTCTCTCAACCTGTTCCTAATTAGAATCATCCTTGACTAGATCTTTTTATAAAGATATTTTTTAACGATCGCATTGGTTCTTGGAGTTGGTTCTCTTTGTTCTCTAGAAATTCCTACACTCCCCAGAATCAGAAAGTGTTTATGTGACGTTGATGGTAACACAAATGAAATTAGGAACTCTATAAGAATTTACACATATCATATTTCTGAAGAAAATTCTGCTGAGAGACAGGGAACTGTACCTCCATCGGTCACTTTACCCTCCCAAAGACTCTCCCCAAAATATCAGTGGAAGAGTGAGCTCTCACTTAAGTTTAGTTTAGTGTCACTACACCCTGTACTACCTTTATCCACTCATTTTATAATCTATTATAATCTCTTGATTAATCTCAGCTAAATAATTGTAGAATGGAAATTACTTTAGCTATTTTATTTTCAACTAAAGTGTGCATTAAATTCCATAAATAGGTCTCATTATTATAAACAAATTGTTTTCGAAATACAACCGCAAGCAAAAACACAAGAAAACACACACATACAGGGAAATTCCCCATATGAATAGGGGGAAATTTGCGCAAACGCATGGCTGGGAAATATCCGCTGCAAGCCGACAAATTTGGATTGGATGTGGAATGTTTGGGATGCTTTGTGAGGGAATTTTACGCTCAAAATGTCTCTTTGATTTGTCCATCAAATGGCAGAGGGGTGGGGTGGCGCAATGGGGAATGTGCGTGGGTCGTTGGGGGAGGGGGTGTAGCGCTTTTGCGGACGGATATGAAAACTTAGGGAATGACAGGCAGGAAATTGCAGAACTGTTTTATGGTATTTGAAAAAAAAAAAAAAAAGTAATGATAAATGGGGAAATGCCAAACCAGTGGGCAGAGGACGAAGCAGTGATTGCAGTGTGTGCTCCGAGTATCGCACAGATTGAATTTAGGAACACGAACACTGGGGAAAGTTGGAATCATAAATTCTTCTTAGATTTGGCATCCTTAAGGTATCATTTTTCTAAGCTATAATTTCCCATTTCCCAGCCCATTTCAAATACTTATCCATTGCCAAATGTTACTCTAGGAAATATTCATTCACTAAGATTTTCTTTGATTTCCTTCCCAAGTTATTCCCCTGCATTCCCCTACCATTCCTCAAAATGTTGCCAGTTGTGGTCTCGATTTACGATTGGACCAATTAATGAGCGTGTTAATTGGCCCCCATTGGGACAGATAGACCATAACCCAAGTATGTCAACCGCATATCATATTGTGGGCATCAAAAAACATTTCCAGGCAATAGCCACAGCGACACGCCCACCGCTTGCATCCTTGCGATCCTGATTTTGTGGCACGAACCACTGTAAATTAAAGCGAGTGATCAACAGATGCACCGCAACCAGGAGGCACAACAGCACACATGTGTGCCGCTAATAGAAACGCCCACTTTTTTGGGTGTCTTCGACAATAAAACAAAAATCTCTCTGTTTGCTAAAGCGTGGCAACCCCTGTAATGAATTGGGCAACAACCCTGTGGCTCGCCTCCTCCCCCTCCATCCTTTTGCAACCGCTTATATAGTGACTGCCACTGCTGCTGCCCCTGCCCCTGCCCCAGTGGATGGTTCATACCACCAAAGTCAAGTCACACGAAATTATGGCAATTACGCTAAGCAGCCCATTTATTTTTATGAGCCCACGAATTATGAATAATTGCGAATGCGAAGCAGCAGCCAACAGCCAACAGCAAGAAAACAAGACAAAACTATACGTGAGAGATGTGGATGTGGATGTGTGTGTGCCCCCAAACCCCACACCTTCCCCCTCTATCGAGTGGAATGGTGGGGAAAAATCAAAGAGAAACAACATCGTTAGCAGACATGTTCGAAAATCCATTTTGACATTCAGAAAGAGAGCAGAGCGCTGACATAATGAAAAACCGCACTCACAATACCCGAAACGTTCCTCCAATCGAAGACCCAATCTCCACCGCTCCATCCTCCATCCAGCCTCTATGTGGGTGGATGGGTCGATGGGTGTATTGGCTTTATGTATGTATGTGGTGGGTGTGTGGATTCGTCATTAGGCTCATAAAATTGCAATGACTTGGCACACACACACACACGCCCCCACATACCGACAGACAGCTGGACAGACAGACAGCCAGAGGGACAGACAGAGAGACAGACGATGGGGGAACAATCTTGACAAATGACAAAACAACTAAACTAAATGCTCTATGCAGATTGAATCGAATTCGGAGATGCCCTGGATACGTGGGGCACGGATAACGTAATCAAGTACTTTTTTTTACACTACTTTCTTTGCTTTCCAACACTTGTGAAACTTTGCGTACTTCTAATGAGCTGCACATGTACATATAGTATGAGCAGATAAACTCCGATTTTAATGAAGATATATCCACAGGGCAGACAGACCCGCTGTGATGGCATTGTTCAACACTCTCAGTGCTGCCCATCGCTTTGATGGCTGCCATCTTAGGCGGGGTTTTTCGGTGGGGGGGATTTTGGCACATTCCTTCAATGACAAAGACGACGACGACGACACGGACGATGAGGACATCAACGCCATCAACGACAACAACAATTGACATTCATTGGCTAGTTTGATGCTCGTCTCTGCTCCGTCCGTCCGTCCGTCGTTTGTCGCCTGTCAACCCCCAAAATAGAATACATTCTTCTCTTGGGGCTCTACCGGATGCTCCTTGGTCCTTGCTCTTTTGGGTGCTGTCGCGATTGATTTTCCCAAGCGCCAACTTCTGGGCAGGTCCCCTGCCTCCCCTCCACGCTGTTTGTGCGCTCCGGCGGCAAATAAATTACATTGTAATTTGTGTCCCCCCGGTTGTTATGGCCATGTCTGCCCACCACCTCTCACCACCACCCCCTTAAGCATCCTCCTCAGTCTCGTCCTTGGGCTAGACTCTTGGCCAACCCTCAAATTTGCAGCACACATTCGTTGCGACATATCAATACCCTTGAAGACGGGACGGGTATGGCGACTGCTCTCTATTGGGACTCGTATTATTCGTATGCGATCGCTATTTAATTCGTAGCTTCCAGTTGGCTGATTTATGCATTGATTTCGTCAATTTGTTAGGTTTCGTGAAATATCATCCACTGAAAATAAATTTTAAAATTTATTTATTTTTGCTTGTAGGTATTTTTTGTGGTTTTTCTTTTTTTGTATAAAACATAATAAATTAATACGATTGGAATAATTTTAAGAACTTGTTTTAGTTACAGCGAAAAATTGTAATTGCTTCTGCTGCCTAGTTATTCCTGATTTTAATCCTGTAAGCTTCTTCGAGAATTCATCGTCTGGAGTACTCACCGTGGGGGGGGGTTCCTTTGTGGATAAGATTGGACATTATTTGTGAATAAATATTCTTTATTCTACCTTGGTACTCATTAAGTAAATTCATTTCATGCCACGCGCTCTCTCTCTCTCTTTTTTTGCACTGCTTGCTCTTTCCCAGTGAGATTTGTACTGACATGCACTCGATTAGCTTTAATTTTGAATGTGGAAGCTGAGTATCAAGGTGTCCAGCCACATTAAATATTCCCACTGATATTTCATAGTTTAAATCAAAATTTATTTAAAATCGAAGCGAATCTGTTAGGGTATCTAAACCTTCGACCCTCGAGGATAGTAGTCATTTCTATTCCTTCCTGTTGTTGTTGCCTCGTAGTGTGGGCTCGTAATTTCATTTCGAGTGGCTTTTGGCCCACCGCCCACCGTTTTGGCATTGCCATGCAGCAGCAGCAGGGGCCGCAGCATCCCTTGCCCCCGGAATGAGGCAGAAGGCAGGAGCAGCCAGCAGCCAGCCTCTAGCTCATTTAAAGTTGATGGTGTGTGAAAAAATGTGAACAGATTGTTATGTAATTGAGTTTTTAGGCAGCCGTTTTGAGGTCGCCTTTGCGGCCGCCTTCTTGGATGCGGTATATATGTCCTTTTGCCTGTGCCACTGCCACTGCCACCACTGCCCCTGCTGACTGGCTGGTGTTATTGTTGTTGTTGCCACATTTTGTTACATTTATTTGTCGCTTGATTTGATTCTTATTTCCTTTTCCTTTGCCGTTGCCTTTGCCTGTGCTTCTGTGCCACACGTCTCTGTGTTGCTTCTCCCTCATGGGTATGCTGCCCCCCCCCCCCCCCCCCCCTTGACGCCTTTTGGCACTCAGTGGTTTATTTGCCATATCAATACCAGTGCCAGAGGAAGGGACAGGAGCTGGAGCAGGGGCTATTTTAGTTGACCGATTTGTGTGGTTGGAAGGAGGTTAAGTTGTGTGGTTGAAATGGGCTGGACATGGGTCTGAATGGCCATGGGACAGACACAAAGACGGAGACGGAGAAGGGGCTCTGCATCATTGATTTAATGTATCGTAATCAGCGCAATCTGTTGGATCATTCTCTCTCCATAAGGTGGCAGAAACTTGAGGGGGGAGACTCTGCCATTCGGGGCGTACAGTTTCAGGTTGAATGTCCATGGCATGGAATGGAGGATCTCAGACACACATTTTACTATTCATTTGGCTATGAAATATGATTAAAATATTAGATATTGCATAAAGCTGGGGCATGGATCCGTCGCGCATCATTCGCCAGCGCCCCTCGGTCTGCCCTGCCTGGGCCAGTTGTTGGTGTCGTATTCGATTGCAGATCATCCTTACAATAATTCTTACTCCACACTCCACTCATTGCACTCTGATGTGTAGATGAGCTCTGATGAGAGACTGATCCTTACCGTGACTATTTATTGTATCAGCTCTCTCTCTCTCTCTGGTGTTCAGTTCTTGCTGCAAATCAGATTTATTTGCTGTCTTGTTGGGCTTTCTCTCCTTGCTGTTCGAATGAAGTGATCTTCCATGCCGATCATTGGTTACTGCCAATCATTCCCCACTCCCGGAGTGTCCATCACATTGGTCATGCCACATCCACATCCCCCCACCCCCCCAACTCTTGTGCTCGCTTTGTTCCTGTATTTCGGTTGCATGTAACCACCGATCAAGGGCCAAACGAACCGACTCTCGGAGATCTCTTTCTGGGTGCCGCCTGCACCGTGTACCGTGCACCGTGCACCACTCGGTGCTGCTTCTTATTAGCTTGCATTAAGACCCAGCAGGGTTTTCACACCTCTGACGCCCCACTGCGCCTCTGCTGGCCGACAAACGGGGCACAAACGAAAGGCAGTAATGAAGATGCCGCAGAGCGAGAGAGAACGAGTCACTCGGAGGGCGGGGGGAGAGATGGAGGAACGTTGCCACAGCGCACGCGCGGTGCAATCAAATTCAAATCACTTTGCATCTTTGAGATCTCAATAAAAATCTTTTCGTGTCCGTTGGCGTTGCAGCCTTTTGTTGCTGCATTGCCGTTGCCGTTGCCGTTGACTTTAATTGTTGCCGCAGGAGCATTGCTCAGATATTAATTGGTTTTCTCTCTTTCTCTGTGTGTGCCACGCGGAGGTAGAGACTTTGACTTTGACTTCGACTACGCTTTGACTCTGAGGATTTCTGGCTAAAACGAGAGAACGGAGTAGAGACAAGTCGAAGGCAACGGCAACGGCAACGCCGACGCGAATCCCTTTTTTTTCTGTCGGCCAGAATTTTGTGTTGGTGTTGCCTGCCCCGCATTGTTGCATTGTTGTTTCTGCGGTGCCTGCTGCAAAAATTAATTACGATATCATGATTTACAAAATTAGCCGCAAATGGTGCGGCCCTTTTCCTCTGTTACTCCTTCTCCCCTCCTCCGCCTAACCACCACTCTTACAGACCCTTTTTGCGGGTCTCTGTGCTCTGCAGCTCATCCGATCCTCTGGTCTTTTCCTGGCTACACTGAATCGGCTGCTCCTCTGGCCCACTTCTGACCTTCTTCTGCTTATCTGCGTAGGGGCTTGGGCGTAGTCGAGTTGATCTTCGTGGGACTTCGTCCGACCCGTCCGAGGTCTCACACCAAAGACAATACTCGCATTTAAATGCATTGAACTCTGGCAAGTCCTGATCAATACCCTGATCAAACAATACTAAGGAGAGCATTATAAATGCTTTAATTTGTAAACTAGAACGAATGAACAATTAATTTAGTTTGGGGCTAAGTCAGCCTCTGGCATTGGCTCCCCATTGGAGTTCTCCTGCTCATCCACAGGGATTGTCTCGCTTTGAATGCCATTTCCAAGCTCTGGCATTGGCTCCCCATTGGAGTTCTCCTGCTCATCCACAGGGATTGCGTCGTTCTGGGTGCCATTTCCAAGCTCTGGCATTGGCTCCCCATTGGAGTTCTCCTGCTCAGCTTCGGGGATTGTGTCGTTTGGGACAACATTTCCAAGCTCTGGCATTGGCTCTCCAAGGGAGTTCTCCTGCTCAGCTTCGGGGATTGTGTCGTTTGGGACAACATTTCCAGGCTCTGGAATCGGCTCTCCAAGGGAGTTCTCCTGCTCACACGATTGTAGGGGGCTTTTGGTTTTTGGGGTCGAACGAATGCGCACAGTGCGTGCCATTAGCACCCGTCCGGAGCGGAGAACCATGCCAGGTATAAAGGGCTCGTTGACGCTGTAAGGCTGCTGGATCCCAGGGCTACGTACGGGGAGCTTGACGGTAAGGCGTACAATGTCATCGGAGCGGACCAGTAGGCCCTCAATAATGCCCAACCTTATGCCATAATGCACAGCGTTCTGGGTGGTGTCAAAGCAACGGATGTGGCGCATGACGGCTTCATCTGTCTGAGCGGACTGATCCACTTTACGGCACACAGCGTCCAAGGTGGCGCCTGCGAGTAGGAGGAGAAGTCAGTCCCCCACACTGCTTGGCTTGGCCCCTAGGTTACTCACTCTGACGTGGCTGGCCGTTCAACATGGCGATGATCTGAGGCAGCACCGATTCGCAGCGGTTTCGATTGCGGTTCTCCATTCTAAGTTAATAAAAAATATATTCAAAACTTTCAAGAAAAGTTTGGAGTTGTTAGCTGACTAGCGTAATAATCAGTTTTGTTTGTTTCCAAGGATTGGGGTTTGACTTTTGAAGGAACAAAGGCTACTGGGATGTTATATTATTCATCAATTCATGTGACTCCCAAGAAGCCTTTGTGTGCTGCATTCCAGATATCCCCGCACAACATTGTCAGTTTACCCCATAAACCAATTACAAATATAAATAAAAAGCTCCTTCGATTTGGAATGGCTAACCCTAACCCCACCGCTGCCCCTACCACGCGCCGATCGCTTCTGATCAATATAATTGGCTTTTTGCATAGCCAGCCTCATCAGTGTAAGTTAATTAGTGGGAAAGGGAATCGGACATACTCCCCCCCTTACTCGCAGGCGACTCCGCGAGAACAAGCCGCTTGTGTTCCCAGTCCGTCTAAGGGAAGTGGCATATTTGATAAGCCTTCGATCGTTTCGGGTGCACAAACATCGTCTCAGGACTGCGCGAAAGATGGCACAGAGGCGCCGCTAAAACAGTTCCACGAATCCCCCCATTAAAATACGAAAATTGTTTGTTACAAATAAAATGGAAAATTTCTACGCTTTGAATTCTCTTCTCTGCATTAAATGGAGTGGCTGTGAGAGGGGTAATTTGTAAAGAGTGCCGATTTTGAAATTCAAATAAAATTAAAAATGCAAAAGATGCGCTCTGACGTTGAAGTGATTGTTTCGGTGCACGCATACATATATTGTTGCAAGACCAAAAATAATCATTTTCATCTTTCTTTTTATACCCGTACTCAAAAAGAGTTAAGGGGTATACTGTATTTGTGGTAAAAGTCGATGTGTGTAACACAGAGAAGGAAAATTTTCCGACCCCATAAAGTATATATATTCTTGATCAGCATCAATAGCCGAGTCTCTGTCTGTCTGTCTGTCTGTCCGTCTGTCCGTCTGTCCGTCTGTCCGTCTGTCCGTCTGTCCGTCTGTCCGTCTTGATGAGCGCCTCGTTCTCAGAGACTATAGAAGCTAGAGCAACGAAATTTTTTTTCCAGACTCATGTGATATCACACTGTTACAAGTGTATTTCAAAATTTCGCCCCGCCCCCTTCCGCCTTCACAAAGGACGAAAATCTGTGGCATCCACAATTTTGAAGATACGAAAAAACTAAAAACGCAGTATCGTAGAGAATGACCATATCTATCAGATTGCCGAATCTGAACCAGATCGGATCATTATTATAGCCAGAATAAAGAAATTAATTTTCAGTTGCTTCCCCCACCTCCTCTGGCGCTGCTTACGCTATTCATTCTCTGTCTCGCTCGCACACACTCTGCCCTGTGCAATGCGCGAGCAACCCTAGCGGAGGAGATGTAGAATCTAAATGGCAGATGTAGAATATTTGTTCTAGATGTATTATCTACATTTTACATGTAGATGTAGTTAACAAATGTAGCAAAAAAATTTAAAATGTAAAATTTAAAATTTTTTTTTAAATTTCAATCATAAGCTCATAAATTTATATACTGACTGAGTACGGGTATAAAAGTAGAGTCGCGTCCAGAAGCGACTCACACGTTCCTTCTCGTTGATATTGCGTACAGTTTTTGCCTTCATCTTGGACCATTCGCTTCAGAAATAATTGTTGAACATATATTCCTCAGCTGTTCTCGCAGTCCACACACGGTCTCGATAGGCAACTATCGATATAAATGTGTGGATTCCGCTCCTGTTGCTGGATACACACTCCAGGAAAAGCCTAGTACTCAGATCCAAAAACTGTTTGCTGGCAAAAAAATGTCATATATTCTGCTAGCGGCCAGTAATGTGACCAGAGGTGTGCACTGCATTCCGTACGGTTACACTGCTCAGACAGATGTTTGGTTTTGTTGAAACTTAATGAAATGCATTTCTTCGGCTGGGGTCGCTCTTCTCCAGGCATATCCTGGGCTCCCCAATATTTTATTAGAAAAGTAATGTGTCTGACTATCAGCAGGAGCAGATGGCGACGCCTCCCGTGCCGACCACCGTGAAGTTAACATGTTTTGAAAACAATATTTGTTTTATATCCATGAAAATTAGTAAAAATAATAAATTATAATATCCATATAATTGTCCTTCATATAAGGCTGCCTTAATTAGATTATATTTTTCTTCATTATTTATATATTTAATTTGTTTTTTTGCTCTCTTATTGCAATGTTTGCTTTGAGTTTGCTGGCAAACTAACCTTCGGATACTTTTCTACTATGTACCGACCTTTTTATACCCGTACTCAAAGAGTTAAGGGGTATTACTGTATTTGTAGTAAAAGTGGATGTATGTAACGCAGAGAAAGAACATTTTCCGACCCCATAACGTATATATACTCTTGATTAGCATCAATAGGCGAGTCGATAGAGCCATGTCTGTCTGTCCGTCCGTCCGTCTGTCCGTCCCGATGAGCGCCTAGATCTCAGAGACTATAAAAGCTAGAGCAACGAAATTTTGTTTCCAGAATCATGTGATATCACACTGTTACAAGTGTATTTCAAAATTTCGTTCCGCTTTCTTCCGCCCCACAAAGGACGAAAATCTGTGGCATCCACAATTTTGAAGATACAATAAAACTAAAAACGCAGTATCGTAGAAAATGACCATATCTACTAGATTGCCAAATCTAGTACAGATCGGATCATTATTATAGCCAGAATGAAGAAATTAATTTTCAGTTGCTTCCCCCACCTCCTCTGGCGTTGCTGACGCTATTCATTCTCTTTCTCGCTCGCACACACTCTGCCCTGTGCAATGCGTGAGCACACCCTCGCGGAGGAGATGAAGAATCTAAATGGTAGACGTAGAATATCTGTTCTACATGTATAATCTACATTTTAGATGTAGATGTAGCGAAAAAAATGAAAAATGTAAAATATTAAAATTTCTATTAAAATTTCAATCATAGTGAGCTTATAAATTTATATAATGACTGAGTACGGGTATAAAAGTAGAGTCGCGACTAGAAGCGACTCACACGTTCCTTCTCGTTTTTTGTTGATCTGAGTACTGCCTTCCGTACAGAGCTTAAAAAAAAGTTTTTGCCCGAATAAATTTCTTATCGGTTTCATACGAATATCAACCCTGATTCTGTTCGCGAGGTGTTTTTTCGGATTTGAATACTAAGCTTAAACGTATATATGTATATCATATTTATATGAAGTTTGACAGGAATTTTTGATTCCGCGGTGCTTGAGAAAGGCCTTTAGCCAATTTTTCTGCGTAGAGAGGAACAGCATGAGAGACAAAATGCAACATTTTTTTTCGTAGCCGTCTCTAGACACGTCTAATGGATTTCAGTCGAACTACTGAGGCACTGCTTGATAGAAAACGATGTTTTCCAGCACAAACACAGCCACCAAGCCAGCAAAACTGTATCCGCAGAGTAAAACAATAGATCAATAATGCTCCCAGCTCAACTGGAAAGTCAGCTGGACGCATATACTTCTCTCGCTCTGACTGCAGGCATTTCCCATAAGGTCATCTTTGGTTTTCCAGCTAAATATGTTTTTTTTTTCGATTTAGTCGATTAAATCGATATTTTTGGCTAAAAGATCGAACAAAATCGATTCTGCAAAAATCCCGTTTCTGCGAAAATCGATTTTTTCCCAGCTCTAGTGTGCATATCCCTGCACCTCTTCGCGCTGTGGAATGGCATCCTGCATATTCTCTGCATTATAAATGCTTTAATTTGTAAACTAGAACGAATGAACAATTAATTTAGTTTGGGTCTAAGTCAGCCTCTGGCATTGGCTCCCTATTGGAGTTCTCCTGCTCAGCCTCGGGGATTGCGTCGTTCTGGGTGCCATTTCCAAGCTCTGGCATTGGCTCCCCATTGGAGTTCTCCTGCTCAGCTTCGGGGATTGTGTCGTTTGGGACAACATTTCCAGGCTCTGGAATCGGCTCTCCAAGGAGTTCTCCTGCTCACACGATTGTAGGGGGCTTTTGGTTTTTGGGGTCGAACGAATGCGCACAGTGCGTGCCATTAGCACCCGTCCGGAGCGGAGAACCATGCCAGGTATAAAGGGCTCGTTGACGCTGTAAGGCTGCTGGATCCCAGGGCTACGTACGGGGAGCTTGACGGTAAGGCGTACAATGTCATCGGAGCGGACCAGTAGGCCCTCAATAATGCCCAACCTTATGCCATAATGCACAGCGTTCTGGGTGGTGTCAAAGCAACGGATGTGGCGCATGACGGCTTCATCTGTCTGAGCGGACTGATCCACTTTACGGCACACAGCGTCCAAGGTGGCGCCTGCGAGTAGGAGGAGAAGTCAGTCCCCCACACTGCTTGGCTTGGCCCCTAGGTTACTCACTCTGACGTGGCTGGCCGTTCAACATGGCGATGATCTGAGGCAGCACCGATTCGCAGCGGTTTCGATTGCGGTTCTCCATTCTAAGTTAATAAAAAATATATTCAAAACTTTCAAGAAAAGTTTGGAGTTGTTAGCTGACTAGCGTAATAATCAGTTTTGTTTGTTTCCAAGGATTGGGGTTTGACTTTTGAAGGAACAAAGGCTACTGGGATGGGATATTATTCATCAATTCGTCAAATAACAAATATAAATAAAAAACTCTTTCGATTTGGAATGGCTAACCCTAACCCCACCGCTGCCCCTACCTCGCGCCGATCGCTTCTGATCAATATAATTGGCTGTTTGCATAACCAGCCTCATCAGTGCAAGTAAATTAGTGGGAAAGGGAATCGGAAATCGGACATACTTCCCCGCTTACTCGCAGGCGCCTCCGTGGAGGAACTCTTCGTTCAGATTGAAAAGGATGTCCTGAGCAATGAACAAATGTGGTGCCTCATTCATCCGTTCGACCACCTCAAGGAAGCTGTGCAATTTGGAGGGACGGTGGGAATTATACCACACAAATTTATTGTTACAAATAAAATGGAAAATTTCTATGCTTTGAATTCACTTCTCTGCATTAAATGAAATGGGCAATGAGAGGGGTAATTACCCCTAAAAGGAGTTTTGGGCATTCATCTGAGCAGCTTGGGGAATGGACGGCCAGCAGTCCACTGACGAGTGGATGGAATGATGGGAATTTCCTTCGATTATTCGTTGTGCAGTTGGCGGCGCTGGGTGGCAGGGGGGATCAGCATCTGGGAAGCATATTTCTGTGGTGGGTATCGCAATTGAACGCTTTGCAGTAATTACTTTCGCAATTACGCGTCTTGGGAGCCAAAATGCGTTCGCACTTCCCATCATTAGGCCCACAGTAGCCCCATTTCCCCGCCCCAATCGCGCCCCCTTCCTCCTCACCATCGCAGTGGCATATTAATCAAATTAGCTCCAATTTTTTTGTGCCACTGCCCCATGCCACTGCCTTTGGCTAACTGTTAGGCGTTTAATTAGCCTTTTGTTGTTGTTTTGCTGCTGCTGCTGCCCTGCCGATCGCAGAAATCATTTTAATTGATGTCGCTTTGATGATGAGTCCACAGTCCATGAGTCGGACACGACTACAAACAATTGAGTTGTCAACTGAACTGTGCCCCAGAGTGTGGCACAGCCGTGGTACCGTGGGGCATAAATTGGAGCTGCAACTGGAGCTGTAGCTGTAGCAGTAGCCGTAGCTGGGGCGTTGATGACATTAATAAACGCAATGCGCATATGCAAAAAGGGGCAGCCGCAAAAGAATGCAAAAAAGAAACTGCCGCGAGAAGCAAGGGGCAAGAGGCAGCAAGAGGGGGCAAGAGGCAGCCCAGAGGGGTGCCAGAAAGAGTAGCAAAGGCAGAAGCAGCCACAAGAAAAAGAAAAACAATGTTAATTACTGCCACCAAAAAACAAAAACAAAAAGAGCGACAAAATTGTAACAGTGGCAACAGTGCCCCAACAGCCCTTCGGTGGAGAAGGAGAAGGAGGCGTGGCCAGCCAGGCAACCAGCCAGCCAGACCGAAAGGCGGAGGCAAGTGTGTGGCAAGTGTGGCAAGTGGAGCTTAACTGGAGCGCGGAAACGTAACGCGCAGCCCAAGGCCGATCAGGTGGCGCATTAATTGCCACAGAAGATCTCTCAAGAACTGTGGGATAGTCAACTGGCTGCTGCTGTGGTTCCTGGCTCCTGCTGGGTCCCCTACCTAATGGCTGGCAGCACTGATTGCCTGTGGAAGGACTCGCCGTAGCTGCGGTCCTGGCAGACTGCTGCCCGGCGGAAGTGACCTGCGGCCTCAGGGCATCGAAATGCTGCAAAGTTGCTACATTTATTCACAGTCTGAAAATTATCCCAACAAAATCAACGTCAGGCCACAAGGGAGGCAGAGCGGGATCCCCCAAGCCACCATTGCTGGATCTCTGTGGTAATTTGGTGAACGATTGGTGACCCCATCACATGGGTAATTCGCTGAGCAAACATCTCTAAGGAACCTTCAAATCGGTGACGAAACCAAGCGAAGATCCATTGGTGTGCCCCTGGGGACTCCTTCGGCGGATATCCTTCAAATGGTGACCCATTCGTTGTGGCAAACTAAGTCGCAAATCCTTGGCACTCGCTCGCCAAAAAGCACACGGGCACACACACGCCTCGATTTCACGGCTTGCAAACCACAAGAGCCGCCGCCATCGCCTCCGCTGGGACCAAAACGCTTGAGAGGATTGCCTGCCAGTACGTGGCACATTCTGTGGATATTTCACGCCTCCTTTGGTGCTCCCTGCATGCAAAACTAACCACCAGAGTGGATGATGTGGCTGAGGATGAGACAGCAGCAGTGCGCTGCCTGCCGATAAGGATATGACAAATTTCTCGCGCTTAACGCAAAAAGGACAACAAAGGAGGTGGCCTGACAGGGAAAGGTGGACGCCGTCAGCGGCTTACCTTTCGAGACGGGTAGAGGCTTTTGTCAGATTTCCAAAAGCCCAAAAAAAAACCAAAAAACCAAAAACCAAACACCAAAAATCGAAGGCCCAGAAACCCCCACCCCCCGAAAACCGAAAACCGAAGTCAAGATAGCAATCGACGGGGATGAAGAGAGAGCAAAGCCCCGTGCGGCGCTCGACTCGACTCGCACTTTAATCAATCGCAACCGATTTGTCGGCTTAACATGTACAACATGACGCAAATAGAAGGCCCAGCCAGGAGGCGGGGAGGCAGTGAGGCAGGGTGGCAGTGAGGCAGGGTGGCAGGCAGGAGCACTGAAGCCCCGGAGGGTGGCCGGCATTAAAGTGAGCAATCGACAAGGATTAGCGTCTGCCTGGGAGTCCGATTCGTTTGACTAGCGAATGGTGGACTGGTGGACTGG
The DNA here is from genome assembly GCA_035043285.1 of Drosophila subsilvestris. NCBI lineage: Eukaryota > Metazoa > Arthropoda > Insecta > Diptera > Drosophilidae > Drosophila > Drosophila subsilvestris. Next base: position 563,042 of record JAWNNB010001044.1, read on the forward strand.
TGAACTGGTGGCTTGTGTTTTGTGTGTTTGGATTGGGCTTAGCGGGTATTGCCTGTAAAGTGGCCTGCTAATAGTTGTTTAGAGCGTGAGAAGATGATGAGAAATAGAGAATGGGAATGGCAATGGCAATGGAAATGGCAATGGAAATGGCAATGGGATTAGCAAAACAACAAAATACCCGATAGAAAGTACTCCACAGCCACGTTATAGAGTCGAAGAATAAACAAACAGGGATTCCAACAAAAGGAAAACAAATTCTGCTTGTAAATTATATATGTTTTTCCCTCGATATTTAATCGAAGAGCTATCCCCAGCATCCAGCATCTTGTGGTTCGATTGTTCCGGCTATGCATGTAGCGGGTCATGCAGCAAAGCCCCTCGGTCGTTTCTATCAATTCTGGATACACTTATGAGAGAACCCGCAGCTCTTTCGGGTGATTCGCTGCTTCTTCTTCACCTCCAAATCAATGCAATATTTCCATGGAACACAGTTGGAGTCAGCAGGAGTGGGTTAAAGCAAAAGGAAAACCTACAGCCAAGACCTTCCCATGCATTTGGACTTTAGATAATTCTACTCAGATTTCGTATACCCATTCAAGAGCAATATTCCGGATGAATTGTCGGTCGTGTCCAATGGGATGATGGGATAACAATTTATAATGGCTTAAGTACGATTTACGAGTGTATATGCGGCGGTGGCGGCTAATCAGCAAACCAGCATCAACATTGTCTCTGGACGAACCCTCTCGAGTCCATCCCCCACCCCTCGAACCCTAAGCATCGAGAAACCGTTGAATCCTCCCCTTGGCCCACTGGCATACGACCAAAAACGAAAGCCCGGACAGACGAACGGACGGAAGGACGACGGACCCTTGACAATGGCTCTATTTTTATGCGATTTACTTGTTTTGATAAACATTCGACATTTCTGACAGTCAAACGACACCCAAAAATGTAGATGCGATGAGATGATGAAACGGGGGGGTAGGGGATGCTGCTGCCCCTGCTGGAAATAATTTGAAAATTACTTCTATATTTTTATGAAGGTCGCGTGCGGTTTTTGTTGGGATCATAGCCAAAGATAAGATGAGCCGAAATATGAGCATAAATCATACATATATAAATATAAATCTACATACATACATACATACATACATATGTACATATTTATGTACACTCGTCGCAGCGAGTGCAAAACTTTTGTTTTGTTTTTAGTTCACTTTATTGTTTGATAAGTATTGCGATAATAATTCCAGCAGCACAATAGAGAGAGAGAATGGGTGGCAAGGACGAACGCTTAACACCCCCTCCACCGACCCCCTTGCAACTGCTGTGATGGGGTTGTCGTGGGACTGGGGAGGCGGGTTATGGGTCATCAAATTGAGATTTATGGAAAAGTTAACAACGTTTTATGCACATTTGCGGGGATATCGTTAAATGGACACAGTAACTGACTCTGACTCCCAACCCAACCAGCAGCAGCAGCAGCAGAAGTCCGTCAGTCCGTCACTCAATCCTTCGGAAGCAGGGAGCGGTATGTGCGAAAGGGGAAGGGGAAACACTAATAAGCACCTTGGGCCTTCGGCCAAAAGGACAACCGGTGGGCAAATTGGATTACTTCATTTCATTTCTTTGCTCCGTGTGTCGGCTAACATCAAGAAGCAACACACACACACACACACACACACAGCTTCAGAGCCATGTTCTTCTTCTTCTGCCTTCACAGCTTCAGAGCTTCAGCTTCAGCTCCAGTTTGTGTGAGTGGGAAATAAATAAAAAACAAATTTACAGTCCAGACATTTTTGGTCGATTGATTTCGGGCATTGCAACAACCCCAGGGGCACACACTGCAATCGAAGCAGAGCTGTAGGACTCCATCTTCATCTTTAACTTCGGCTTCAGGTTCGTGCTTCTCCTCTCTCCCTCCTCCTCTCGCCCTTTGTCTTTTTGGAGCTTCGGCGGTTCACTGTTCGCTTGCAAATTGCCGCATATTTGTTGAGTAATTACGCTTTAACTTGTAATAAAGAAGACAAACAATAAAACGAGGCCCCAGCCGTGATCCCTCCCCCACCCCCCTACTGCACAGAGGGACAGAGCAGTGCAGGGCAGTGCAGGGTAGGGAAGTGAACCGAAGTGAAGTGCTGCTGCCCCATCTGGCGGCGTGTTCTCAATTGAAAAGCGTGAATAACAAACGTGAACGGGGCCGCAAATTGGTTAAAAGACTGCGAGAGTCGAGAGAGATCTACTCAAGACAAAAAAGTCTTTCAAGAAAAATGCGTTTATACGGTTCCAGAATAACGTGATTTTAATGTTGGTTGCTTGAAGTGGGAAAGAGAATAACTCTCTCTGTATATCTACCTCCAAATGGCCAGCAGTTTCATCAAAATTCAACCCAAAAATCGTACAACATTGAAATGGAATATGCAAAGATTTCCCATCTATGAAGTGCAACTAATAAATCACTGATTAAAGCCACATCCACTCTGAATACTCTGAATGTCATTCGATAAAGGGATTTCATTGTATTCTTTATCGCCCCCATGCCTCAGCAAACAGAAGAGCAGAACTAAAATATCTTTCAACTAAATAGTACTACGAGTATAAGTAACCTCTCCCACAAATTCGAAAATCATTTACGCGAGAAAGAAAAAGCTTCTTTCTTCCCCTGGCACAGCGTCAGAGGCAGAGCGAAGTGAAGTGAAGTGTTTGAGTCTGAGTCAGGGGAAAGGCAGGGGAAATGGAGGTCCAGAGATGAAGGCTGGGCTGGCGCAATCCCGAGTACACCAGTACAGCAGTACCATTCCAATTCCAAGTCCAAGTCCGAGTCACAATCCGAGTGCTCCTTTCCGACTGGGCTAAAAACCATAAAATGCATTATTATGCTAAATGACTATAAAAATCACGTTTACAATCCATTTATGCCTGGGATAATAACCCATACCGCCATACCACCATACCCCCATGCCCCATTCCATCCTGCCTGGCAGGAGGCGGCGGCGGCGGCGGCGCATCAGGGCATCAGCAGGGCACTGGGAGGCAGCAGATGGACGTTGGACGGGTTGTTGGGATGTTGGCTAAAAACCCTGAAAGGCAGCATTTGTTTACGCCGCGAATAATTGAGTTATCTGATCTCCAGGTCTCAGTCTCAGTCCCAGAGAGCAACAGAGCCGCCACGAGAGTTGCAGTTGGAGGCTTCGGCTCTGGCTCCGGCTCCGGCTCTGCAGACACGAAAAGTGACTTTTGGATGGGGGTGGGGGGATGCCTGCTGCAAACTAGGACCATCTTTTCTAGGACTGAAGTGTGGGGGCCTTCGGTGAGCGGCGGCTGCTGCTATGGCCATGAGGCTATGAGGCAGACGGACATTGGACGGTGCACATTGCATGTTTCGGCACTGGCACTGGCACTGGCAGCAGGTAGGTGTGGCAGCAGCAGCAGCAGCAGCAGGGTTTATGTAGCAAATTGTTTGGGGGCACATTAGATGGTAACCACTGTCGTTCCCTGCCGTCTTGTACTTGTTTCCCCCCGTCCCCGTCTACTGCCTCTGCCAATCTTATTCCTGTCTCTCCTTCCTGCCTCTGCTCCAGCCCCTTGTTGCTCTGCTGCTCTTACCCCCGCCCATGCCCCTGTCCCAGTCCATTGGTAATGACTTTATTTGGTTGCTGCGTTAATGGGGCGCGCTCTTCTGTTGCTGCTGCTGCTGCTGCTGCTGCTGCTACTCCTCCTTCTGCCTCTCCTCTACTTCTTTCTTCACTCCTCCTGCCTCTCCTTCTGCTGCCTTGTGCATTCGGTTGTCGGCTCGGGCAGCGCAAATTGAAAGCGCATTTCAAAATTTTTCACACCTGAAAATTATTTCGCTTTCAGACATCGTTTTTTTCTTGACGGACCGCTCATCCTCATCCCAGCGGGAGGGTGCGGGAGTGCGGGCCAGCTCGACTGTCGGCAAGTGCAGCGAATTCCGAGTGCGGCTGCAAAACACTTTTCCCGTAGCGCCGTCCACAACAGAGAAAACACACACAAAAAAGGTGCCGACCATCGACGTTGCACGTCGAAACTCGAAACATCGGCGGCAGCAATTAATCAAAATTTAATTTCAAATAGCGACGTTGACGGCGCTGCACTGCACTGCACACACTCCACACCACTCCGCACTCCACTATCGAAGCCGAAAAAATTGAATTGAAAAAACGTCTAAAGAGAAAACTGGCAAAAGAAAATGTAATTAATCACAAGACGGTTGGCTGTTGGCTGTTGCTCGTTGCTCGTTGTTTGGGAAAAATGAAAAGCCACAAAAACACGAAAAGCAACTGAGGAGCGACATGAGGTGGAGGCACAAACATAACAAAAAGAAAAGCCGAAACAAAGAGGCATCAAAAGTCGACCAGTTTCCTGATTATTGGATGGTTAGCAAGAGGCGCCCCTCTTCAAATCCGTTACAATTTATAGCACCTCCATATTTTCGGAAAGTATACGAAGAAAAATTATATTGTTATCCCCCCCCCATTATAATCTTTCGATTGAACTGATCAATTGCTTCCACTCATTTGTGGTTCTTGATTGCTTGCTTGTGGGCGGGGAACACACCTTTTCAGACACTAACTAACAAAGTAATTTCTTCTTATTATATTGTTCATTGTTTAAATGTTTAACTGAATTCAGGACCTGTGGCTCCATCTAGATTTAACAGTTTTTATGCTATGAGCTTCTGATGGCGCCAAATATCTGGAAAGCTTCTTAGCCGAGTGCCTCGACAATGTGGATACCCTGTCCACAGAGGTTTAATTACAACAAATATATGTAAAAGGGCATGTTGAGAGTTTTTGTACACTGATTGCATCCAGCGGACTCTGTCATTTAAGGGGCCATGGAAATCATACAAAACTTGATCTGTGCATGGTATATCTTCTTATCTATTAATGCTGTTCGCAAATATACGTGTACCATTATTCTTTTAAGGTCTAGAAACTCATGCCTTTGGATTTTTCAAAATAAATTTCAACGATCCCGATATACCCCCGAACTGAAGTCTGCCTTTTCAAAAGTGCATTTTTATTTCTCTAGAACATTTTGCATGCATTTCTTTTCGGATTTCATGAACACTAGATGGCGCCAACATTTTTAAGAGCGCCATCTAGTTTACAGTATGCATTTTTGCGCCACCTGTTGTGTACATATCGGAAGCAGAGCAGCGCCACTTGTATGTAAAAACAGCACTAGGCTGCGCTTCTGTTGTGTATAAAATGAACTAGTGCAGCGCGCTCTGTCGTACATAAATTGAAGCTAAACACGCCCTCTTTTGTCAGAAAAAAAGATGAGCAGCGCCTCCATGCCCATCAGCGGCCACAATGTGAAGCTTCAATACAAAAATGTGAGTCCGATCCGGTAGAGCGCGGCAGCATATTAATCGGTGGCTGTATATTTATCGTTATCAAAATTGCAGAATTTGAATTCAAATTCAAAATATACAGGCTGCGCAAAGCATCATGATGTCATGTTCGGGCCGAGCTGCTCGAAAAAGTGATGAAAAACGCAGAACGCATGGGAACGTATACCTCCCATCCCAACATGTAACATAATTTGCACGCTTGTTTTTCATTGTTTACTTTTTATTATTAAAAATTTGTCTTTATATTGCCTTTGTTGTTTTGCTCATTTGCTGTGACCTCCCGGTACTCCTTCCTCTCCCTCTGTCCTCGTTACTCCATGTATCTCCTCTCTATCTTCCGTTTGTTTATAATAATTTCCATAGACAAATATTTTTGGTTTTTTGTTTTGTTTCGTTAAATTGTTCGTTCATTCGCTGCCCGAAGCGGTGGAGGGGAGGGAAAGGTTGGCTGGGAGGGATCAGGAGAACCCCAAAAATGAACCCAAGAACTTGACTGGGATTTTCGGTTTTTTGTTTTTGTTTTGATTTTGGTTTCGGTTTTCTTTTTGTTTGGTTGGAAGGAGGAGGAGGAGATGTCCCCCCCCTCTCTCTCTCTCCATCACACACACACACACACACACACACAAATGTCGTATACATATATATTTATACAAAAAGGAAATAAATACAACGTAAGAGCAAATCATCAATCATGAGCAATAATAATAATAGTATACACAAACAAAAGAAATGGGGCATGGTATGGTGTGGTATGCAAGGGGTTGTAGCTTAAAACATAAATAACAACAAATCCGAAACCATAATTAGTCAACAATTGAAATAAATCTAAGCAATATGAATATATACATATACATATACATATATATATATATATATATATATATAGTATATGCTCTTTGTTGGTGTTTCTGTTTCTGATTCACTTTTCTTTTTTCTTTTTTTTTTCCTTGCTATTGCTATTGCTGTCCCACTCTTTTCGATCGGTTTTGGTTCGGCTTTCCACCTCATGCTTTCGAGTATATTTTTGACTTGAAGCAAAAAGACCGTAAAACAAAAGTCTTTGCTTAAACTTAAGATTGTTTCAAGATTGCTTTTACATTTGCTTCCCTCTGTCCATCCTTTCGTTTAGATCGCGATTTCTCTTCGCTTGTCGTGACACACATAATTCTATAAATATCAAATTGCAGTTTGAACAAAATACTCCCGACATCATAGTCGACTCAGACACCTTATATAAATCACAGCTAAAAGGCAAGCATAAAATTAATTAATGAAAAACGTAGGCCCCCCATCCGGTTTTGGGTTGCAGGTTTGCGGGGTTTTCGGTTGCAGGATGGCTGTGTGGCTGGGTGGCGGGGGGTTCTGCTGGGTGGCATATGGCTCCTCATTCTCAAACATATTTTTGTATGTACAATTTGTTTTCAGTTAATTCGTTATTTCGTTTACTTGACTACCGCATAATTTGTATAATAATTATTTTTCTGTTTCGTGTTTCCGTTTTTTTGTAGCTTTTTCTCGCTCTTCGCTCTTCTTTCTCCTTTCTTACTTCTTCCTGCTTTTGGCTTCGTCTGCACGGGCCTTCTTTCCTTCATTAAATAGTTTTTATATTTATAGTATAGCACCGAGTACAAAAAAATGATCAATAAACAGAGTTTTGAATTTTGTGTGTTTCTTTCTTCTTTTTTTTACTTCCTGCTTCCTGCTTCCTGTTCACCTTCGTCTTCTACTTCCACTGCTTCTACTACTTCTTCTTGGGTTTTATTTTTAGCAAAACTAACAATTTCCTTCATTTACTTTTTACTTATTTAACGTTTTTGTTTGTTGTTTCTTTTGTTCTTGTTATACAGAACGTTTAACGGTTTTAATTTTTTCGTTACTTTTGTTTTTATGTGTTTGCTTTGTTTTCGCATTCCTTTGTTTCGTTTGTTTAAATTCTACTACTTATGTAAGGTAATAATTTCTGTTGCTTTCGTTTAATTTTGTTTGTTTGTCACAAGCGAATCGCTTCCGAGTCCGCCTTTGCCATCCCCATTCTCCATCTCCATCTCTTGATCTCCGTCTCCATTTCCTCCTACATGGTTCCATCGCCAGAAATCTAAAACGACAAAATATATTCCAAAATGAATTCCAATAAAGAAAGGGCCAGAGCAACAGTACATTGGAATGCACACGTTTCCCATAAGTGAACGGATCGATGTTTTATTTAAAATCATTGCTTTAATGTGCGAACCACTTTGAAAATGTCTTAAATGTCTTCTTGCTAGTATGTTATGTGGATGCTGTGGGGGATGCTCTGCGACTCACCTGCGAATGGGAACTGTCGGACTCCACCTGCTCGGAGTAGCAATGCTTATAGTTAAGATAGTCTAAAAGTCTTCTTGGTAATGGCAACGTCTGTATTAGATCCTTTCGTATAACCGCCTTTAGTATAACAAATCTGAAATGGGAATGTAACCGAAGTATGAAAATACATTAGAAATACATATCAATTTTTTTTGGACAAACAATAGACACAAATTTTGTAATAAAAAAAAAATGGAATTGAAAATTTGGAAATATCTGAGGGCCTGGCTACGAGTGCGCTGTCCGCGTCCCCGCCAACCATTGGATGCGCCCAAGCAGCATGTGGGACCACCCTACAGCCGCAAGCAGCGCGCCAAGCAGCAGAGGCGCGAAGTCAGGCGAATTCAGGAGGCACACAAGGAGGGAAGCCACCGCAGCAGCCGCAGCAGCCGCAGGCATAAGGAAGGACACGACACCCACCTGCACATGTGCTGCAAGCTTTGTACATGCTTAAATCTAGATACTGGATTGGTTAATTGCACACGCATTGGTCCATGCTCTGGCCGCCGATGCAGAAAGAATAAATATCTGAAATAGTGCAAAAAAAAGGAGTGGAAATTAGTGAATATCCAAGGGGGAAGCCCTGAGGTTTATTCTCACCTGCCGCTTCTCGAATGCTCGACAGCCTTCTCAATGAATTCGGTGATGGTTTGGGACTTGAATTTGGCATAAGAGCCAAAAGAGAATGTCCCTAAAAGCACAGTCAAGTCCATCAAAATAAGTATGGGCCATGGCTTAGGTATGTATAAGCAGTACTCACCCTGATCCTGCTCAATGCGGACATGTCGCACACAATTGTTCAGCTTGAAGCTCAGCGAGAAGATGTAATGATCGTCGGAGCTATCGCGTACAATAAACGACCCGTCTGGCTCATTCGAGAGCACCTTTTCGGCCGCCTCTCCAGACAAGGGGCCCCAGTACCAGCCGTACTGCAAAGGCAATAAAGATTTGGCATAAATAGGTCATAGGTCAGGAATGGAATGCAATGGAAGTGTCCCCTTGCTTACATCTTTGACTTTTTCAATGCTTGAGGTAAACTGCAGTGCACGCGGCTCTTGGCCACCAGGCTGCTTCTTTTGCTGTTGATCCTCCTGCTCGGGCTGTTCGACAGCTTCATCTATGGCATAGGCGGCTGCTGCTCGAAGCAAATGAAGAACATTAGAGATGCTGTAGGTGGTAGTAGGGATCTAGAATTTATTTACCCTTCTTTGGTAATGGTGGCAGTGCACGCGACTGGAACTTCTTGAGTCCCTCGTCGGATGACGACTCCCCTGGGGCGGCTGGTGTTGCCGTGGCTGCTCCCGCTCCCGCTCCTGCTGCTGCTGGTGACGACTCCTGGTCCTGGCCCTCGGCCGTCACAGCTGTTGCTTCCACAGCCAATATGGCATTCGTGGCACTCGCATTTGCAGCCGCATTCGCTGCTGCCACAGAGGCGGCTGCGGCTCGACAACGACTATGATGATTTCGACGAAAGCGAAAAATACTGCAGAACTTTTGCTTGAGATTAAGCGTAAACTGTGACTTCTTCTCCGAGTGCACCACATGCTTGTTGTTTGGATGCTGCTGTTGGTGGTGTTGCATCATCTGCAGCTGCATTGGCAGCTCTCCTGCGGGTGGCTTCTCCGATGACTGTTGCTGCTGTTGCAGGTTCTGCAGCTGCTGCTGCTGCTGTTGCTGTTGCGAGGGCGTCTGCTGGTTATTGTTATTATTGTTGTTGTTGAGCTTATCATTGTCCAGATTGTGCTTGCTCTGTTTGCTCAGATACTTGCCACCATCGCTGGCAGAGCCCCCGCCACCAGCGCCGGCAGCATTCGTCGAACGGTTTGAGGTGCCAACACTGCTGCGCGTTCGCGCTGTGGTCGTTGTGGCATTCGTTGTGGCCGTGGACACACTCCAGATGGTCTCATTGCTGGACTTGACCATCATCGGTTTGGGTCCCCCACCGCCGCAGCCGCCACCGCCCGAGGATGCACAGGATTTGCCCGCATCCGAGTAGAGTGTGTGATAGAATTGCTTCACCTCGTCGAGGGTCATGTGCAGTGGCTCCGATGATTCGCTCGTCTGCCCCTGGCATTGGCTCTGCCCCACTGGTGTGCGATATTTTCCATGTTTCCCTGACTTTTCCCCATCACCATCGCTCGTCTCGGTCCCCGCTCCTGCGACAGTCGTTCCTCCGTGTCGCTGCTTGCGTTTGTTGCGTTTATTCCTTCTGCTGGCAGCCTTGTGGTATGGGGGTGCTCCTGTTCCCGCCCCTGTTACTGTCACAGCCGTCACCTGCCGATCTTTCTCCTTTTTCTTCTCCAGTTGCTGCTGCTGCTGCTGCTCGATCATGTCCACGGGAAACGCATAAATGTCCGAATCGATGGGCACATTATAAAAATCTGAGATCTCGCGGGTAAACAGCGCATCGTGAGACATGGCCTGCGTTATAAAGATGGAATCATCGGGCTTATTCGCCGACGAAACATTCAGGGAGTTGTGCGAGCTGCTCAGGCGACTGTTCAGAGAATTCCTCGAGTTCGGACGCTGCCCATGGCCATGGCTGGAGGCAGTCGTCCCCCCGCTGTAATGATGATGATGATGATGGTGATGCGGATAGCTGTTGTACGGGTGGTTGTAGTGCCCCTGGCTGCTACTATTGCTGTTGTTGTTGTTGTTGTTGTGGTAGTGACAGTGGCTCGTATGCCCACCCAAGGGGCTGTAGAGGGTGGCCTGCCGCCGCTGCAGACTCAAACTGCTGTTGTCCGCTGGCGGTTGTCGTCGAGCCCCGTAATACAAATCGTAATCATGGATTTCCGAGAGCCCGGCAGCATTGAAATTGAAACGCTGCTGAGAGGCAGCGGCTGCCGCCTTGGCACTCGCAATGCTGTCCTGCTCCGTGGGTATGGCCTTGAAGTAGCGCGTATGATCCTGATAGTAGGGGCACAGTGTCTGCTTAATCTTGATGATGGAGACGGGCGGCGGCGGTGAGGGCAAGGGCGAGCAGCTGCTCTGATCGGAGCACCCCTCATCCTCCAGCAGATCCACGCTGTTGCCCAACGAGCTGCTGATGATGTTATTGGGCTCATCGTAAATGTTGTCCGTGTGGCTATTCAGTATCGAATCGCTCACATACAGATGCTTATTGATGGCATACGACTCCTTGAGACTCAGATGGGTGCTCTCCATTACGTCCATTTGGCAGATCTTTGTCTGGTTTTGCTCTGGCTCTGGTCTGGCCATCACTGCCACTGCCACAGCCACAGCAGCAGCCGTCTTTGTTGGGGGCTCTACTGTCACTTTTGGGCTGGTCGTCGTCGTCCCATCATCTTTCAGATGCTCAAACGATGACTGCGATGAGGTCCAACGCCGTAGGCTGTTGACAATGTTCTTGGAGATGGAACGCACTAGCGTTGTCTGTGGCGAGTCCTGGAACTCGGGCGGCGGATCAATGGGTGCCAATGGACCCTTTTTCAGTGTGTTAAAGTTCTCGGCACTCATGCCACCCTCCGAGCAGTTGTCCAGCGAATCGAATTGTGAGACCTCGCCATCGCTTTCCACCATCTGAAACGGGAGCAGGGAGAAGAGAGAAGGGAGGGTTTAACATTTAATTGAAAGGATCACCATAGATGCCGGCTCTTACCTCAATTTCAAATTTGCACATTCCAATTCGATAGGAATCACCGCTGGATATGGAGCTATTGGTGGTCAATGGCACACCGCTGTCATCGCTCAAGGAGGCGGCCGCATTCAGCTCGATGCTGTTGGCGCTGACCAGCTCATGATGCGGCGGTGGCATGATGCTGAAGCTATCGCTGCTGCAGATGCTCGATACACAGACGCCACCGGTGCCACCGGTGCCACCGCCACTGCTGCCACCGCCTCCTCCTGCCGCTGCTCCTGCTGCTCCATTGTTGCCATTCGAATTGCTGCTGGGATTGGAGTTGTTGTCCTTAAGCTTAATGGACGATTCCATTTTCTCAGAAGCGAGGCGATAGCTGTGCACAAAGACAAGGGATGGAGAGGATGAGTGGGCGCCTCCAAATAGTTAAAGTTTTTTCATATCACACATCCATCCGACACAGCGGACTGTGTGGCAGACTCTGGAATGTCGTGGACTGCAGGCGAGGCACAACCTATGACCTTTGGGTGCGGCGTCGTCGTCGTCGCTTGCAACTTGCAACGAATGCAATTGAAGGTCAATGACAGTTGCGTGCGCCGTTTTTCGTCCTGACACCCTCCTCACCCACAATCCACAGCCTCCCCCTGCCCCGTGCATGCTCCTTTACGTGCTGCACCCAGCACACACTCATGCCACCAAAGGCGGCACGCCACGCGGGGCACCGCACCTCCATCATCGTCGTCGTGCGGCTCGTGTGCTGCTTGTGCGCAGAGAAAATTGATGGCAGGAATTTTTTGGGCGGAGATTCGGATTTCAGATTTCAGATTCAGGATTCTTAAAGAGAGTGGGTGGGGGCGTACAAGGGTGCGATGGTATGGGATGCAAGGTAGGTGGCGGACGGCACTATCCAAAGTAAAAGAAGAGGTGATTTCCAATTGGAAATTGAAGTGCGTAAAAAAGTACCGCTAGCCGCCTGCAGCTTCCACACTTGCAGAAAGACTCTCTCACACACACACACACAACACACACACTCTCTCTCTCTCTCTCGCTTACAAACACACACATACGACGCAAAGAGGCGCCCAAAAGGAGTAGCCGGAAAAATTCAACGCGCTGGCCGCCCACACACACACACGCGCACACACATCCTTCTTGTCGTGTGCGTCGTCGTTTTCGTAGTACGTCGTTTGCTAGTATTTCCCCCCCCTCACAACACATCCCCTTGTGTGATAACACATTTATATAGGTGTCGCTTTTTTTATAATGCATTTGGCATATACCAGGGAGACAGAGAGTGACAGAGAGAGAGGCAAAAATAGAGAGTGCAGCCAGCGATAACAAAAAAATTCGTATTAGAATTTTGTCCCTTTGTATATACCCACACAAAGCTACACACAAGCCTACCCACCCACTCACTCGCCATGCACATGCATGTAACACCTTTGCTTAATTTAATTATTGCTCTCCTGGCTCTCGCGTACACACACTCGCAGGCACACACTCTACACCCATGCACACACTAATACGCACGCCAGGCCAGACACTCACCCACACATATACACAAACACACCTACACAAATGCATTAGCATTCATTACAATTCTCCTCCATAGCATGGGCGCACTCACTACACAATTTTCATACATATGTACATATTGCACTTGCCTGGGCTTTGGGGCTGCGCCTTTTCCTATAGTTTGCACTTTTCACTTAGCACTGGCACATTGTTAACAACACACACATATTGATTAATTGCACGCATTGCAATTGCTTTTCGGCTGCTGAGTTCAACAATTTCAGCTTTCTTCTTGTCTCTCTCTCGCTCGCTCACTCACTCACTCACTCACTCACTCACTCACAGTCTCGGGACTGCGGCCTTCCTGCTTGCTCACAACGACATTGCCTTCTTTCGCCTCCAACCCCACAACACACAAAAAAATTACTTACATTTTCGGCAGCCACATCCCCACTCATTTTGCACAATTTCTTGTTGGCAATGCGGCGCTCGGCTTCTTTAGTTTCAACTTCACTTTTCTGCTAATCTCACGCCAAGTCTATAGTTTTTAATCAACTTATGCTGACACACATATATATATATATATGCTGTATATCGCTGGAAGCCGAAGCGGTGCTGGTTCGATATGCTTTTTTCCAAGTTCGATGCGCGACAAACACACAACACTGCCAATTTTTTTCTCAAGTCCAAAATAATACTTAGAAGTGGGAAATCTTTCTCTTTTTACAGCGCGCACCAGCCACGCGAAACACACACACATACTAGACAGTGTGACCGCGAATTTATCGAAAAAATATACCAAACAACCATCAGAAATATACCGGAAATTACCTTGTCAGTTTTAAAATATACCTTCAATATACTGACGGACACGACAAGATGCGTTGATATTCCATGATTTTGATATTCGGCTTAATATTACTAGCATGTTATTGCTCTCAGCCCCAAACAAATAATTTTATCCGATTCATCAATAAATTTTGTACAACATTGGCTAGTTTTCAGAACTACTTTTCATTGGATTTCTTATATAATACGGTTCAAACTAAATTGGCCAAATAATTTTTACCGGAATGTGACGTCAATGTTGCTGGTCAACCAAGTTTCTGCATGCGTATGGGCATTTGTATACCTTACTTCCTTCAATTAATGTTAAATTTGTTGTTCCAAGCTGCTCCAACACATTAATAATGAATTTGTATTAGATTGACATGTTATTTAACCATTAATGCATAAAATTGATGTTTTATATATATATTTATCCCGGTCCCGATACCTGTTATTGGTGCCCATATGCTTCGAAATTTCGTTCATATCCTTAAAGCAGAGACTAATTAGTTTCTGCATTAATTGAAGCCTGAAATTACAAACAATATCTCAATTCGATTATATCCTTTCTCCCAAGGGTAGCAGATTGCTGCGCATTCCGTGCAAAGTTGCAGAACAATGCTGCTAACTCATTTCCCCATGCTGCCGATAATTTTCCCATACGAATCAAATGTATCTAACGGGAACATTTTGGAAAACCACCCCAATTTTTTAGAGCAAATTTCGAACGATTTGATTGGTTGAAAGTTGAAAACGCGTAAGGAAAACCGTTACTTTTTTAACGGATCTTATGTCGAATAGTATTTTTTTGGGTACAAAAAGAAATTATTTATTATTGTATATCAAATACATGTAAATCTTAAGCCAGTAGCTTAAAATAATAGTAAAAATAAACTAACAGTAAAATAATAATAGGAAATAGTAACATAGTAATAGTAAATAAATAAGTCAGGATCAGTCCATGGAAGGATGAAATTCTCCGAATCTAGGGCCAATTTTCGACGCACGCGAAAATTTCCGACTGGTTGTTTCCCTCAATTAATTGTCTTAGGTATGAAATGAAAATAATTCCCTTTTACCAATAAATACTGAAACTGTACACAAATTTCAACCATTTTTCATTGGTTGGTGCTGGTTTTTGGGAAATTTCGCAAAAAAAGTAACGGCTGCTACGCGTTTTCAACTTTCAACCAAACAAATCGTTCGAAATTTTCTGTAAACAATTGGGGTGGTTTTCGGGCAAAGTCAAAAAAAATGTTTCCGCGACCATGAAAAACAAAATTGCCGAATACTTTTCTTCACAAGTCAGTACCACAAAAATATCCATGATAATTTTTAAAATCATATTAATTCACACGATGAAGATCATTGTGCTTCATTTCATACGCACTTAACGTTAGATGCACTTAACGAAACTTAGCAGCTTAACGAAACTTAACGAAAGCTGAGCGCTCTCTCTCTCTTGCTAAGCGCTCTCATTTCGTTCCCTCTCTTGCTAAGCGCTCTCTCGCTCTTGCTAAGCGCTCTCAGATCTACTCAGTACTAGGCTTCACTGAAAAAAATTAACGAACGAACTCGTTCAGTAAATTGAACGATGTTTACCCAACACTACTAAATATAACCACAGCACCGACGAAATATACTGAAATATACCAAAATATACCGTAAATATACCTAAGAAAATCATATTCATCAATTTTTATATTCGATTTAAAATTACTAGCTAGTTTGCCCACTTAGCCCTAAAAAACTAATTTTATCCGATTCATTAATGAATTTTGTACAAGATTGACTAGTTTTCAGAACTCCCTTTTGTTGTATTGCTTACATAATAGAGTTCAAACAAAAGCGGCCAAAGCATAAACAAAAGTATCGACATTTGTATGCCCTATTTCCTTTAACTAATGTTCAATTGTTTGTTCTAAGCTGCTTTGAAACATTAATATTGAATTTATCCTAGACTGACATGTTGTTTACCTGTTCATGCATTTGATTTGTATTTTGTATATCGTGTATCCCTGTCCCGATACCTTTTATTGGTACCCATAAGCTGCATTCCGTTGCAGAACAATGCTGCTAATTCTTTCACCAATGCTGATGAAATTTTTCCCATACAAATCAAATGTATCTAACGGTCCAACATTTTTTGGACTTTGTCCATGAAACCACCCCAAATGTTAACAGCAAATTTCGAAAGATTTGATTGGTTGAAAGTTGAAAACGCGTAAAGTAAACCGTTACTTTTGTAGTGGATTTTATGTCGAATACTATTTTTTGGGTACAAAAAGAAAATATGTACACATGTATTATTGTTGAATAGTAAGTCCGTAATTTTTAATAATATTTTTAAATTTCGACGATAATTATTTGTATCAGACTCGCCGTTTTACCCACTGTATTGCGACTTCTCGAAAAAACAAAGATTTCTACAAATACAAATGTCCTATCAACATTTTAGTTCCCCCAGCAAAATCTTGAATTTAAATTCCCAAAAGAGCAAAAAGTCCCAAAACCAGCACCAACAATGAAAAATGGTCGAAATTGTTGTACAGTTTCAGTATTTATTGGTAAAAAGGAATTTCTTTTCATTTCATACCAAGCCATTGAAGAGATCAACCCGTCGGAAAATGTCGCGTGCGTCGAAAATTCACCACGATTTGAGAGCGAAAAATGTCGGTATTTTCTGTGCGCTAAACGGAGTTTGGCGGTCATTTTGAAAAGTTCTTTAGTATATTCCGTAAATATACCGATGAAAATCATATTTCTAAATTATGATATTGGAATTAATATAACAAGCTAACTAGGACCCTCAGCACTAAACGGACAGTTTTATCCGATTAATAAATCAATTTTTCACGAGATTTGTTTGGCGGTACGCCAAGCAGTACTCAGATTGAAAAAATTGAATACCGATCAATACTAGAAAAGCAACCGAAACACATATATAGAAATATTCTACAGTCTGCGTAAGCCTTCTGGAAACATATAAAATTAGGAGCTTCAATCTGCCCAGTTTTAGGAAGAGCAAATAAATATTAAAATGATCTATAATTTTTGTCTTTATATTAAAATCATTCCATTTAAACACACGGGCTCCATAGTTCGTCTGTTAAAATGAGTTTTTTTTTTTGGAGGATTTTTAAGTATTTTACCAGTTCTGAAAGCCAAGAGAATCTCGTTCGGCTTTCACGAAGCACAATTTTACTTGAGAGAGAGATCGTTGGATCTTGCCTCGAGGTCCGAAACGACTGGAGGCATCATCTGTGATCATCATCATTCATCTGTTCGTTGCGATTCTTCTGTATTTTTTTTTCTTCTGTTTCGGCAGTATTAGAGTATTGATCCACCCAGCGATGACGACATACCGGCGTCCTAGAAAATATTCCTTTTTAGATGGCTCAGGATGCCTCACCCTACCTCTCTCCCTCTTTTTAACAACCCAACTCACCCATATGTTGGGTTTCAAGGCTCGCAGGCTGTTGTCCTTGGTGGAATTTTAAGTGTAGAATGTAATTTGGGAGTTTGTTTTATCTGAATTGAATTCTGTTTATAGTCACTCTTGACTGAGAATTTAATACTGTTAAACTACTAGCTGTGACAGCTACTGCCTGTGTTACTCTAACCGAAATCGGAAAAGTAGTTCCGTTTTTTGTTGTTGTTTTAAAACACCTATTTGAAAAAGAGTTTTGGGCAAAACTCTATTTTTTTTACATAGGTTTAACTTAGGTGCCTAGTGGTGGCAAAAAGTTGAGTTATGGTTGCGTTTCAGTTGCGTTTGTTCGATTTTCCGAATATTTCAACCCTGTTCGCCTATCATGTGAACTATCACCACTAGCAACAACAACAAAAACATTCTATTTACAATTAAAATAGAAGGGAAAATGTTAATTCCCATAATTCCTTCAGCCAATTGTATCATTAGATGCCAGATTTTTGTGGCTTTACAGCCACTTCTAGACTAATGGGAGGAAAAAAATGTTTTTCGTTGTGTGCGGAAGAACTCTCACATAAATGAATGAAAATCTTTACAAATAAATAAATTTGAGCAATTAAACTTCTTATTCAATGAGAACTATTCATGAATTGTAGCCCCACATCTTTTCTGTCCATATAAACAATTTGGTTGATATTTAAATGCTTTAATTTGTAAACTAGAACGAATGAACAATTAATTTAGTTTGGGGCTAAGTCAGCCTCTGGCATTGTCTCCCCATTGGAGTTCTCCTGCTCATCCACGGGGATTGCGTCGTTCTGGGTGCCATTTCCAAGCTCTGGCATTGGCTCCCCATTGGAGTTCTCCTGCTCATCCACGGGGATTGCGTTGTTCTGGGTGCCATTTCCAAGCTCTGGCATTGGCTCCCCATTGGAGTTCTCCTGCTCAGCTTCGGGGATTGTGTCGTTTGGGACGACATTTCCAGGCTCTGGAATCGGCTCTCCAAGGGAGTTCTCCTGCTCAGGTTCGGGGATTGTGTCGTTTGGGACAACATTTCCAGGCTCTGGAATCGGCTCTCCAAGGGAGTTCTCCTGCTCACACGATTGTAGGGGGCTTTTGGTTTTTGGGGTCGAATGAATGCGCACAGTGCGTGCCATTAGCACCCGTCCCGAGCGGAGAACCATGCCAGGTATAAAGGGCCCGTTGACGCTGTAAGGCTGCTGGATCCCAGGGCTGCGTACGGGGAGCTTGACGGTAAGGCGTACAATATTATCGGAGCGGACCAGTAGGCCCTCAATAATGCCCAACCTTATGCCATAATGCACAGCGTTCTGGGTGGTGTCAAAGCAACGGATGTGGCGCATGACGGCTTCATCTGTCTGAGCGGACTGATCCACTTTACGGCACACAGCGTCCAAGGTGGCGCCTGCGAGTAGGAGGAGAAGTCAGTCCCCCACACTGCTTGGCTTGGCCCCTAGCTTACTCACTCTGACGTGGCTGGCCGTTCAACATGGCGATGATCTGAGGCAGCACCGATTCGCAGCGGTTTCGATTGCGGTTCTCCATTCTAAGTTAATAAAAAATTATATTTAAAACTTTCAAGAAAAGTTTGGAGTTGTTAGCTGACTAGCGTAATAATCAGTTTTGTTTGTTTCCAAGGATTGGGGTTTGACTTTTGGAACAAAGGAACAAAGGCTACTGGGATGGGATATTATTCATAAATTCATGTGACTCGCAAGAATCCTTTGTGTGCTGCATTCCAGATATCCCCGCACAACATTGTCAGCTTACCCCAAAAACCAATTACAAATATAAATAAAAAGCTCCTTCGATTTGGAATGGCTAACCCCACCGCTGCCCCTACCATGCGCCGATCGCTTCTGATCAATATAATTGGCTGTTTGCATGGCCAGCCTCATCAGTGTAAGTTAATTAGTGGGAAAGGGGATCGGAAATCGGACTACTCCCCCCTCCCTTACTCGCAGGCGCCTCCGTGGAGGAACTGTTCGTTCAGATTGAAAAGGAGCAAAGAACAAATGTGGCGCCACATTCATCCGTTCGACCACCTTAAGGAAGCTGTGCAATTTGGAGTGACGGTGGGCATGTCCCTGGATCTCTTCGCGCTGTGGAATGGCATCCTCCATATTCCCCGCGAAAAGAAGTCGCTTCTGTTCCCAGTCCGCCTAAGGGAATTTGTAAATTGTAATTTGTAAAGAGTGCCGATTTTGAAATTCAAATAAAATTAAAAATGCAAAAGATGCGCTCTAACGTTAAAGTGATTGTTTTGGTGCACGCATATATTGTTGCAAGACCAAAAATAACCATTATCATCTTTCTTTTTGATATTGCGTACAGTTTTTGCCATCATCTTTGACCATTCGCTTCAGAAATAATTGTTGAACATATATTCCTGAGCTGTGCATCAGTTCTCGCAGTCCACACACGGTCTCGATAGGCAACTATCGATATAAATGTGTGGATTCCGATCCTGTTGCTGGATACACACTCCAGGAAAACATAAGCGACAAATTCCTGCCACAGTTTTGTTTATATGAAGTTGGACAGGAATTTTTCGATTCCGCGGTGCTGGAGAAAGGCCTTTAGCCAATTTTGCTGCGTAGAGAGGAACAGAATGAGAGACAAAATGCAACATTTTTGTTCGTAGCCGTCTCTAGACACGTCTAATGGCTTTCAGTCGAACTACTGAGGCACTGCTTGATAGAAAATTGTGTGTTTCCAGCAAAACCACCAAGCCAGCAAAATTGTATCCGCAGAGTAAAATTTTCGATAAGTTCTGCCGCAGCGCTGCTCCCAGCTCAATTGAACAGCCAGCTTGACGCATACAGTTCTCTCGCTCTGACTGCAGGCATTTCCCTTAAGACCATTTTTAGTTTTCCAGATAGTTAGTTAGCAAAGTCTAATGTCATGTGGCTATTAGCAAAATCTAATGTCATATGGCTATAAACAAAAAAAAAAGGGTTTTTTTTCGATTTAATCGATTGAATAGATGTTTTTGGCTAAAAGATCGAAAAAAAATGTATTCTGCGAAAATCGATTCCAGCATTTCACCTGAAATGCGCTAACAATTTTCAAGTTTTAAATTATTCGTGTGTGTACCCACTGGTCGACAATAGGTTTTTTTTTTAAATGTAGTTTTTTCTACCCCTATATTATTTAATAAAAAACTACAATTTTTAAAATTATGTATTTTCAGGTGTTGAGACCCATTGCTGCAGAACTTCTTTATGGTGAATAAAAAAATTTACTTTTCGCAACATTTTCCTAGCAACTTTATTTATGCCGGCAACATCTTCATGACAACAAGTGTTGCGCGGTTCGTTTGAAAATAACCGATAGCTTGCCAAAAGGGCGGGCAAGTTTGAACGAAAGTTACAAATTAAAATAAGGCTTAGCTGCTGCTTCAGCGCCTGCATGCGCCGAAATGCTCAATCATATCAATTAGGTACGGATCTTTGGATTCTTCTGTTGGTGGTCATGCACTCTCTCTTTCACACGCTCTTTCCGGCCAAAAGGTCTCGCGGCGCTGCGATTTGACAGCGACGCCCGCCGCAGCCGTTTTCGGCTTTTGACCGTTGCGGTCATCACCTGTTACTTTCACTGCGACGAACACGTTTTGTCTTGTTTGCTCGGCTGTGCCCCATCATGGGCCCAGCTGAGTTATTAAACGAAATTTCAGGGCAAACAACACAGTGGCAGTAGCAGCCGTAGCCGCCGTCGGCGTCGATATACCCTTCCAATAAATCGCATAAATTAGCAATTCTGCAGCAGCGACAGCGACAGCGGAAGCATTGTCACTGCTGCTTTCCACTTCCACTTGCTGTTGCGTCGCTCTCACTTTCATTGCCGTTGTCAAATATTTAATAATTTGTGCTAAAATTTGAATTAAATGCCATGCTGAATGCATAATGATTAACGCCATGGCCACATTCCCCCTCTGCCCGTAAGTGGCAGCCAGTGCAGCAACTGTGGAATGCAAAGAAAAGAAAACAAAATATGTATGGAAAAACGGAGACAGACAAAACACCGTAGAGAGGGTGGGGGGAACGACAAAGGTAGACTGACACTTAGGGCAAGGTATGTTCAGTAAAAGGTTAGGGAAAATTTTCTGTTGACATGCCCTTCCCCCCTCTTTTTGGATCAGATACATACATACATATGTACATATGTACTGGGGCGTATCTTGAAATATGTGTTTTATGATGCATTACTCCACTTATTTATAAATCATGCACTCGAGCGATCTACCCTCGAGATTTTGACCAGCTATTGAGATTCAAAATTGACCTCCTTGCCATACCATTCCGATCCGATTACATAGACAATACAAACAAACAAACAAACAAACAAACAGACATATGTACATTTGTACATATGTACATGTGTGCATCGATATTCTTTGTTGTTATTTAGGTAAATCTTGAATTTCCACAATCACGCACGCACATGCAGCATGCAGAGAGGAGTGGAGGAGGGAGCGAGGCAGCAGTCGAGAGCGCGCCCAAAAATGCAATTGAGAAAAACCCAACCAAAAATAGACAAAACGCAACAACAAAAGTCAACAGATTCCACACACACACACACACACACACACATACACACATGCACATGCACATTTTTGCAGCTTACCTGCGCCAGCGCAAAGACACAGCATCTTTGGCTGTGCACTGAGCGAAATTTGCCCCGATTAACAGCGGGCCGGGGGTGGTTGAAAAACTGAATTTAGAATAGCATTAAGCTGGAACGAATTGAACATAAGCCAAAGTAATACATATATCAATTAAAATAAGAAAAATAAAAAATGCACATATGTATGTACATATGTACAAACATATGAATACTGTTGTGTTCAATGGAATAGTGGTGCCGCACCTCATTACTTTAAAAGTAATTTTTGAGACACTTAAATTCTTCAAAATTAAACAAGTAATAACTTTTTGGAAAACCTGGAATAAGGGAATTTGACAACACATTGCATTTGCTTTCCATCTTGATATTTAACTAGTTTCAATTTCGTTTTTCCTGAGTAAAACTTTACATTGCCGTGCATACATACATATGTATGTATTTATTTACGGGGATAGATGGTACATACGAGTATATTTTTTGCATATGGCAAATAATTGTTAAATTGAAAAGTGACTCAAAAGCAATTAGTTCTACAGCTGTTTCGCCACACACACATTACCGGTAACTGTTTCGTGTTATTGATACCCTTGTTTTTCCCCCAGTGTACGACAGACACATCCATTCCACTGCCATAAGGTTGAAATTTCACAGAAATATCAATCAAGAAATATTATTTACATTAACAATAAAATATTTACTGGTTTCTTTAACAGAAGTACGAATTGGGGTGCGATCTGTTCTATCATCCTACCATTCGGTCCACGAGCACATGCATACATATGAATGTACATACATATGTACACAATAACAAAAAAATAATGTAATCCACGGGAACTGAAACATTTGATACCCTTGAAAATGTATGGTTTCCATGGCATATGCACGTATTTGCTTTTACATGAAAACCATGAAACCAAGGGGTCTGTTTGGTCGGAATATTCGAAATATTCATTCAATAACGGATCTGTTAGAGATAGTGTCATTTGATTTATTTCTGCAACATGTAACATTATACAGGATTATATTTAAATATAAGAATGTTTTTCTTACAAACACGATGTACATATGTACATGATTGCAATGCAAACATCTGGTCAAACTCATCATACCCTCTGCAAGGGGTAATCAAAAACAACGTTCGTTGCTTGTGTTTTTTGTATTTGTATCCAGCAACATTTTGGTGCAACTCGGCAGCGTTAAAGTTGCTGAGTAGAGGAGAGACACGCAAAAATGAGTGGTAGGGTATGGACCATGCGAAAATTCTGTCCAGCAACATTTCAAGGCAGCTACGAACCACACCGTGTTTGATCAACAATATGCTGTTAAGCAGGGATCTACCTTGCATGCGTTGCATTTTCTGGGCCGTTTTGCCTGGTGTCCATACCTTTTTTCTTGCTTCTCAGCAACACACGTCTGTTGCCGCACAACATTTTTAGGCCCAAGATACATTCGAAGGCGCGCGTATTTGAAAACGGCCAAAACCCAAAACCCCGCTCGGGAACATTAACAAAACTGTCGCGATCAACGAAACAACGGAGATTGTGCCTTGGTTAACTTAGCTAACTTGTTTCCGGCGCGAGTGTTAACCAGTGTGTCTGTGTGTGCGCGTGTACCTGTAACCTGTACAAGTGTGCTACCTGCTGCCCCGTTGCTAAATTATTTTTTTTCGAACATTTTTTTCTGTGTCGTCGTTGCTGCCGCTGCAAAACTGGTTGCTGGCAGCACAAAAAAGAAGCAGAATCTAGCTGTGAAAATAAGTAGCAGGAGAAGAACGCAAAGCAGAAGTAGAAGAAGAAGAAGAAGAAGCGAACAACAGTTGTATTTTTGTTCGTCTTTCGGTTTTTCGGTTTGGAAAATCAAGGTAGCAGCATCCAGTAATCTAGGGAGATAAAAAAAGTAACGCATCCAGAATGCCCTGCTCGGCGGTAACACTGTCGATAGCGACGATCTGTGCGATCATCGCCACCGCTCTGCTGGCCATTGCCTTCTCCACGGACAACTGGCTGCACTACGATGTCTGGCGCAATCAGATACAGGTTAGTACCACCAACAGCACGAAGACACGCCTCAACCATCCCCCCTAGCAAAGATCTGCATTGGCGGGGGGTCTAAGATTTATCCAAAACGGTGCATCTCCTGCTTGCTATCTTCTGCCAAAGACGAACCTCGGGCTCCGTTACAGTGGGAGAAGTGTACGAAAAATAGTACATAAAAATGTACTGCTAATCTCCATTCTAGTGGAAGGCCGAAACGAAGCTGCCAAGCGTTCGTTCTTTTTTGTCGAATTCAAAGACGAAGAGTGCAGTGCCTCGGTTACAGTGGGTGGAGTGCATGTTAAAAACAAAAAATGTGATCTCGGAAATCTGCTGCTAATCTACATTTACATACATACATACATATTCCAAGAAGCATATCAATCTCTTAATAATCCAACAATTTTCGGGTATGCATACTCGTATTTGTATAGCACACAAACAATTGTGTGTGTGTGTGTGTGTGTGGCCGACTGTGGCAAGGCAAAGGAAAGAGGGAAGACAAAATCAGAAGCGCAGGCAGCGGGCAGCGACAGAGGCAGCAGCAAACGGTGGGTAACAGTAACAGTCGCTTCAGCCAAAAGAAAATAAGGGCATGGCGGAGAGTGAGCAAAGAAGAAAGGTCGAAAGCAAACAGACCAACAACAACAACAACAGCAACAGCAGCAAACACCCGTCAGTGGGCAGGGAGAGGGGCAGGGAGAGAGGCAATATGACAAGAGGAGTGTGTGCAGGTGGTGGGGAGAGGACGGTGGGCAACGGCCGCTACGTTAACGTTAAAACTTTCTACGCGAGCGCTTAGCCAAGCCAAACGCGACGGGCTCTGAAGACGAGACTCCCCGGGCGGCAGAAGCAACAGCAGCGCAACGATGAATGGGAAATAAAAGAAAGAAGAAGAAGCCACGACAGCGCCATCCCTCCCCCCCTCATCATAATTTCCCATTTTGCATGTTCGTACATGCACGGACACGCACACGCAGGCAACAATTAACGGCCGCTGCCGCTGCGGCTGCGCTGCTTGTAGGTGCAATTGTCGACTGAGACAGAGACAGAGAGAACATTAGAAGGAGAGCTGTAGACAGAGAGAGAGAGAGTGTCAGGCGTGATCGTGCATACCATTCGCATTCCAAAACAAGTTCAAACACACACACACACAAAAAAAGAGACTCCAAAGTGTGTGCTGAAAATATTTGCACGTTTCTGACTGTTGAAGCTCCCACTGTCTCCACCGAAAGTTTTGGCGCCGCCGCTTGAGATCTGATGGATAATCATTTTTCCGCAAAAGAGATACATATGTAGCTCTTAATGGATCCCCATTCCCCCCCTTCTGGACCGAGAGAGAAAGAGTGAGAGAGACAGAGCATTTATAAAGCCATTAGAATTAATCGGGAGAGAACGATGGGAATTTTCATATTCATTTACCTTTTGACCTCGCTGTCTGTGGTTTCCGCCCTTAATCGATTTAGACCGGAACCTTTGAAGTGGCCCGAAAGGCAAGAGCAGCAGGTAATTGGAGCTCCTACTCCTCTGCTCATTGCCCTTCTACCTGAAGCAAGCGAACAGGAAACCATTCTATCCTCCTGCTACTTCTGACAAGTGCATCATCCCTTGGGAGCGTTGAAAGGTTTTTTTGTATGGAGAATGATAGACGCAGAGCATTGTAGAAGTGTCTATGAATACATATGTATTATGTATGTACATATACATATGTATGTCTGTACGTCCCTCAACATCAAGATAAAAGCAAAACAGGAAAGGCATGTACACAGACATTGGATGGGGCATGGAGGATACACGCTGGGAATTGTAGAAGTGAAAAGATCATTGCATTCCTGCCACCTATTGAAGGGCCCAATGGATCGAAGTCTATATCGTACACCTCTACCTTAAATAATACTACTAAATTTTTATCTGCAGAGAACTGAAATATAACACACATACATACATATGTACATATGTATATCTTTAAGAGATGGAATTATCTTATTCTGGTGATTTATAGAGTTAATGGACATATTTTTGATGCATTTTCCATCCGTATAAACACTAATTTTCAAAGGAAGTGCACAAAATGATTAGAAAAATGGATAACAAAATAAAATCAAGTTTCTAGCTCAGCAACAAAATGAGGCAACAAACGATAGGAGAAGAAACGAGACCCAATAGGATCATCTAATCTTTCATTATTTTCATTAATTGCAGATCCCTCAAACAGATCCCGATCCTGTTGCTGCTGCAACAAAGTTCAAGCACTTTTGGCATCCCGTCTTCATTCTTCCTTCATTCGTTATCTGTGTACTCGATACCTGCCCCATGCCTCATGCCTCATGCCCCATGTGTCTCTATCTCTCTCTCTCTCTATCTGGTATTTTTGTTTTGTCTTAAGCCAAAAGGCAAAGCCACCATTTGGCGTTGGCTTTGGCTTTGGATTTTGTATCTTTTTTTGTATCCATCCCATCCTATCCTATTCCCCCCCTCCACCACTTGTGGCGATCCAAAGAGCTGTGGCTGCCCCTCTCGTTGTGGCCCAAACGGGTTTTCGAGTTGAGTTTTCACTCGATTCACGTTTTCGAGACAACGACGACTCAAAATTGGTATGCGGCTGGTTGCCCGGTTTTTGCTTTTGGCTCTGGCTCTGGCTCTCGGTTCGGCGGCCCTAAGTTGATGTGTTTCTCTGTTTCTTCCATCGCATTTGTTGTTTTGTTGTGCTGCATGCCCCTTTGAAGATAGGGTTACTTTAGCTAAGCCAGAAAGGCTGCCCCACTCGAGCATATGACAGGAAGGGGATTGTATTTTTGTTCTTTTTGACGTATATTTTAGGTAAAGGATCTCTTTGTTTAGCGTTTGTTAGGTTTGATTAAAAGAAAGCCATTCTACATGGCGGGTGGGAATCAATGTTTTCCGGACTTTTTATTACTTTTTCTTATTTTAGAAGGGTATCTAGCTTTTCGTATCGATCTCCTGTCATGGGCCTTGTATTTTCTTTCTTTACTTGTTTTTCTTAGAGTTTGAGGAGTGGCTGGCGTAGGGGGAGCGACGGGAGGAGGGTATTTGGGGGACTCGCGCATTGGAATCCCCTGAGCACGGAGCACCCAAAACCCAATTTGATGAAACTGCGTTTTGGCCTCGTCTCTGACTTTTGGCTTTGCCTTCGACAGTGGCTCCCAGTGGATCGCGGATCGTGGATCGTGGATTATCGATACAAAAAAAAAAAAAGAGAAAACCCTTCTTCATATACATACATATGTATGTACATATATACATACATATGCATGTATGTATGCATTGCATATATTGTATCTTTTATTGTATTTTCTGTCTGTCTTTTCTTTTGGTGTCGTTTCTTCAATCGTCATTTCTTGTATTTCAATTCATTTTTGGATTTGGAGACGTTTTCTTGTCTTGGCTTATAAATAAATATAAAAAAAAAACCCATGACGAAAACCCATGAAAATATCAAATGAAAAGCCACTTGGCTGCTGACTTGCCATTTTCCCCCACTTTGTGGGGCTGCTGGTGCTGGCGTTTCGTTGATGTTTCCTTTTTGGCTGCTTTCCATGAATGAATCTCGTGTTGTGCTTTTACGCTGAGTAAGCGCCTTGCCCCGGACACCGACTCCACTCTGTTTCCACTCCGATTTTGATTTGATTGCAGCAGCAATTGGTGGCAGAAGCCGCCACTTGGAACACACACACACACACACACACACAACACATGTTAATTCCATAGTTAATTAAGCCTCGAAACGCCACAAGAAGATTTCATTTTTCATTTCTTCTCTCCCCTACCCCTACCACTACCACTACCTCTACCTATATTTTCTAATTGCCTTTCTCCCTCTCCACACAACACAGAGTACTTTCTGTACTTTAAAACTTGTATTTTATAAAGAGAAAAAATAAATATAAAAAAGCGAACAAAACATGAAGCCAGAAGGTCATTCAGTGACTGGCCGTTTTTTTGGCGTCCAACCAAACAAGGATGTCCTTGCTTCAACTATAAACTCGCCACGAGGTTTTCTGTTGAACGATTAAGATATGGATAACATATTGATTTGTCTTTAAAAATCCGTGATTTTAATTTTTAATGTGCTTCAAAAATTTCCCAGTTCTACACAATCAAACAGAGCGGAATGCTGCAGTCAACAAAATTTAAATATTATTTCACAAAGTCGCTACCAGTAGAGCGTTTCTTCGCTTACTTTTTTCAAGCATTAACATTAATTACAGATTAATATCCCTCATTTATGAGAAAGGGAGCCCTTTCAAGCACCGGTTTCATATCACGAAGGGGAATGGGAATGGTAATTGTCGCCGCAGAGATACAGTCAGAGTGGAGAGTGGAGAGTAGAGAGTCAGAGCCAAATGCAATTCACTTTATGCTAATTCCCAAGCTTTGATCCAACAGCAGCAACAGCAAACAATAAACAGAATCGATAGATGGATGGAGGAGGATTGAAGGTGATATACCAATTTGGAATTTCACATGATGTCAGCAAATTGAAATAAAAACCAACTACCTAATGCTTCAGGGACAGGGGATGACAGATTCAGTCACCATTCGAGAAGGAGGAGACGTCAATCTGTGGGGGAATTATTAAAAATTATTACACATAATTTATCATGAGGGATTCGCCTAGAGGTGTATATTCTGTATGTATTTTATGCCGAAATGAGTGTGGAAGACGCTCCCACTATCTTCTTTAAATATTTGCATATTTAGTTGAAGTATATTTGCTAAAAATAAAATATTTTATATATATTTTAAAGTGATTTATGTTAAGATTAAATATTGAGCCATTTTTTAAAATAATTTTTATTATTTTATTATTGAAAAACTTGAAAAACCGAATATGGCTGCGTTTCTTTGAGTGTATTTCTTGGTTCTATCTTGAAGAGTATATCCATATAATCAGGTCCCCGGAACAAGTGTTTTAAGCTCAATTTTTTTCCCAATTATCCGCATGCGCGATTTTTCAAAGAGATTGAGCGACGACTTAAAGACGACTCTCCCCTCCCTCCCCCCCCCCCCCCCCCCCCCCACGCCAGCGTTGAGAGATCCATCATTATTCCGGACCATTTGAGCGTGCGATGCATTCGAACACAACGCCTTGCTGCTGCTGCTGTGGCTTCGGCTGCTTTCGCTTCCCCACGACCAAACGACGATCAAACGCCCAAAGGTAACAAAATTTCTAGCGTTAATCGTCGCGAGTATTTTTGTATTTGTATTACTCCTGGTTTCCTTTCCTTTCCGCCCCCCCTGCTCCACGATCCACGCTTACCGCTCTCCGCTACACGTTTCTTGTTCAATAAACAAATCATTTGATTTCAATCAGAGTTTCAGGTTTCTTTTCAACGTCTCTCCAACGTCGTGTATTATTTTCTGTATTTTCTGAATGATATTTTTTTATCACATTGTAGCAACTTCCGCATGTCTTCTAGTTCTACTTTTATTACTATTATTTTGTTTGTTTGTATTTTCACAACTTATTAAGCTTCTCTTTTTCATCTTTCTGGCCATAATTGCTGTGGCATTACCGATTGTGGAGAATCCGCCGCCGCCGCGCCGCAGTGTGTGGGCCAAAGTGCAAACAGAGGTGCGGAGCAGAGGAGCTGTCGAATGAAATTAAACCAAAATAAAAATAAATCTACTACTCGTCGTTCGTACCTCAATGTCGCGGCTCCCACGAGCTTTTTGTGTATTTGTTTTTAAAAAAAAAAACGAGAAAACCAGTAAATGCGAGATATTAGCGACTCGTGCACGACTGAGGGCATACCCTTTTTGATTTGATTTTTCAGCGATTCTTAACAAATATCGCTGCTTCTTGGAATGATGCGATTTTCAGGTGGGTTTTTCGGGAATTTATCGAGTTTTTCTTAAAGTAGATTTGGTTCTGAATGACACTTAAAATTCTTGCATGGAGAACAGGGGAGCCTTTGCTTTGTTTTGATTTGCACTGATTTTTGATGGGTTTCTTAACCGAATTTAAGCGACTTCAAAGGAGGAGATTTTGTTTACATGACACTAATATTCACGTGACAGGAAAGGAGAGGTATGGTACATGTGTACATATGTACATATACTCCAGTTTGCATAAATCGAAAACCGTATAAAGATATTTTTCTTTGCATTGAAATTCGTCTGGAAATTGTCCGTCATTGTGTTTTGTGCTGCATTTCATCAGCAAATAAATTATTCATTTATTGAAATCTCTTGGCCCAAGATATATGTATGTACACATGTACATATATTCTCCGATTTCTGGGGGCCACGCCCACACACAACGAAACGCAATTGAATTCCGAATACAAATTCTGACAAATTCTTCTTGTGGGTAGAAGTTGCACGGCCTTGACTTGAGCGCTTTTTGCCAGCAGCCAGCCAGCAGCCAGCCAGCCAGCCAGCCAGCCAGCCAGCCAGCAGCCAGCAGCTGGAATGCTAAAAAGCCAGTGGCGTAGGAATATACAGAAAGGAGGGATACGACACTGACATCTGGCATCCTGCTGCTGCACTGCAGAACGCCCGAGAGTGGGAGAGAGAGAGAGAGAGAGAGAGAGGGAGAGAGATCCAGTTTGCCAAACACTTGGGCCTGGCTGGCACTTGGGACTTGTGGCTGGTTTTTATCCGTCTTACATATGTAGGCCCCACTCATCCACCCCCCACCCCTCTTCGATTGGCTAATCACCGACATCCGTCGTCGTAGTCGTAGTCGCCAGGTGCTGCTTCAGGGGGAGGTGGCTGGGAGGCTGGGAGGTTGCGGAAAGGTGGTGCACTGGTGGGCCTGGGCTTGGGCCTGAACGTTGTTCCCCCTCCCCAACAAAAAAAAACTAGTTTTTCGCTTGGGTGTCATAAAAATACTTGTGGCTGTGGCTGAGGCTGTTTGTGCAGCAGCAATGTGCTCGTGCTTTCTGTCCGAATGATCCGCCACTGATCCGCTGAACAGAGCGCCGCCCATGCCTATGCCTATGCCCATGCCGATTCGATTCGATTGTTGTTGTTGGAGATCGGAATTGGAATTGAAATTGGAAGCCCTGTATTTCCGCCGAACACTCGCGGATTGGGAAACGAAGAGAGAATTGTTGTGGTTAAATATTACGAGTGGAGAAGAGAGCCCCCATACACAGAGAAGGGCAAGGCAATCATTATTCTGCCCTATGTTGTCCTTGCACACACATTTCATACAATTTTTTGCCATGGCGTTGCTCTTAACTTTTGCACTGAAGATGGGAGTGAATTCGATTAGATGTATGTATGTACATATGTTAAATATGATAGAAGCCTCAGGATATTCAGGGTATATTTTTTGACATTTTGGGTATTTAAGCAATTTTCAAGTTTGATTTTGATGCTGCAACGACACCGAAATGTGCGTGAGAGCCTTTCATTGCCACAGATGATTCCCTGGTACATTTTTTAAATACAGATTTTCCCTAGTTTTTTATTTACTAATCAACTTGGCCAGCAATGCCACAATCACAAACAATCCATACACTCTGCCACAGTTGTTGTCATATGTACAGTTGCCTGTCATGCGTAGCGTGGCGTAGTCCCTCCTCCTCCTCTGTCTCACAGAAGCCACAGATGCAATACCTTTATGTGAGATATGCTAGATTAATCCACTTAACCAACCGATTAAATCAATTTCCAAATGCTCTCTCTAACATTTTTGTTAACCAGGAGTCGCCTCAGAGTCTGGGGGCGGCAGCCTCACTGGGCCCTGGGGTCTGGGGTCTCTGTCTCTGTCTCTGGTACACACGAATGATTTCTTAATATTTTTCTTTGTTTTACGTCTTTTAAAGCTTTTCCATTTGTTGTTTTCTTTCATACTTGAATGCATTTCTAATCCGCTCATCCCCTTTTCGTATCTCCACTCTTCGATTGAATTGAAGGTAAGGTAGGAGGAGAAGGAGGTGGAGTTGGGGCCCTTAATTGCCTTACGACAACTTTCATAAGAAAGTTACAAAATGTGTGGCAGAGAGACCTGTGAGGCATGGGGCACTGGGCACTGGGCATTGGGGCGTGGTGGTGTCTGGGAGAAGCGCTAATAAAAAAGGGAAAGAGTGAAAGAGGAGATGTAGGAGGAGCCCCAGCCCCAGCCCCAGCCCCAGACATGGCATTATGCAAGCGAAAATCATTTTCCAAATTTACATAACACACAAAAGATTCGAAATACAAAAAATACTGAACGACTGAAATATTTTTCAATTCGAGTAGTAGCAGAGCCCCCATTTTGGTTTGGAGTGGGGCAGCCTATGCACTCAGAGAAAAATGGCATAGTAAATGGAATTTAAATATAATAGTCCCAGTTTTAAATACAAAACTTAGTGAAATTAAATTGAATTTAAATTCACTTTGATTTAAGCAAACATGTACTCAAAATACTTATTTTTAATACCTATTTTTATATGCAATTATATTTAATTTCAATTGAAATTGATTTGATTAAAAAAAATATATATTTAAATCAAATATTTTCATATTATTTCTATGCAATTTATACTCTCGGATTAGATCCATTGGCATACATTTTTAAATCTAAGTGTAAATATTAAAATTTCTGGCCTTTTTGTTATCTGGGTGTCGAGTTTTTGTTTGCTATTTTTTTTTTGGTTTGGTATTTCCTCCATTGTTGATTTGTTTGAGTACCGTACCGGACATACCATAAACTAAAACACGTTTCTTGACTTGTTCCTCCGCTTCTCCTACTTTTCTTTTTTTTTTTAAATGAAAATGCAATGCGAATGAAAAACCTG
The DNA here is from genome assembly GCA_035043285.1 of Drosophila subsilvestris. Lineage (NCBI taxonomy): Eukaryota > Metazoa > Arthropoda > Insecta > Diptera > Drosophilidae > Drosophila > Drosophila subsilvestris. The sequence continues at coordinate 595,578 of JAWNNB010001044.1, forward strand.
TCTTCAGGGGGTCGCTCTCTTTCGTGGAGTCTTCTCATTCTCTCTTTTTTTTTTAGAGAGCAGCGAGAGACCCCGAAATTATAGAATTTCAAAGACGTGTGAAACGTGATATTTATTTGGTCTGTGGGATTTTGCATTATAAAAAATATTAGACGACTTTTACGTGCGAGATTCTGCCCAAAAATAATGAATACTGAAAGTAATGGAATGAGACGATGAGTAAGAGATACGCGACTGATGAATGGATGGATTGATTGATGGATGGGGAGAGTTCTCTCCTTCTGTTTTTCTCGCTCTGGAAGTGGAAGTGGGGATTCGATTGGAGAGATGTTACAAGTATTCTGCCTCAATCCCTTTTTATTATTATTATTTGAATCGTATTTGATGTGTAAAATATGAGTAGCGGGTAAAATGTTGATGTTTACATTCGGAATACTTTGAGAGTTTCTTAATTGAATGAGCGTTTGGGTACAAGCGTGCCCTTACTTCACCTCGATAGGTAAACTACTCAATGGTGCAACTTTTGACATTTTTTTCATAAGCCGCATTCCTTGTGACAAATGGAAAGTAATGTATCCTTTTGCTTATGAGAAATTCTAACAGAAGCCTAGCAGTTGAAACAGTTGTTCAATGTTTTTGTACGTTTTGAATTCCTTTCGTAAAAAATTCGCCAAATATTCAAAACGTTTCATAACTTGAAGTCTTATAATACGGAAACGCACTGTACTTTTGAATGTATTTAATGCATGAGATCACCCCCGCACCACCGCACAGAGACACAGAGAAAGACAGAGAATTTACTCGTAAACGCCAAAGAACCTTGAAGTTTCGTATGCGTTGTCTGTGCGTTTAATGCATTTTGAAAAACCCACACACACAATGGAAAACGTGCGGAACGTGTTTATATGTCACTCTTGATTTCTCACTGGTGCTTCTGCTGCTGTCACTCGATCGATCTCTCAGTGCCTCCCACACAGACACCAGAAATTGTATTTGTGGGATTTTTGTTTGTTTTGAAATCGTTGACTTATCCTTGACCGATTCTATGTTTCATTCCAGGCCTTTGCCTCAAAGCACTCAGATGCCGAATCGCTGCTGTACAATATGAACATGAAGTACTATTACTACACGAGAACACGTGGACTCTTCCGCATTTGTTATCCGAAGGAACGGCCACCGGCATCAGCAGGTAAGTGGAAGGAGTAATACACCTAGGATATGCATTTATTAATCATTGATTTGATTTGATTTGATTTGATTTGATTCATTCTAGTGCCCACATATCTGTCACCGATTGAGACACACTGCTCGAACATTGACTACTTTCCGCAGGCGGAGGACGAGAAAATTGCCAACGAGGATGCCACATCACGATTGCATTTGGCCCGCTCCTGCATTGCTCTGTTCATAATTAGTTTTGTGACCATTTTCTGTGCCTTTTGGACCGGTCTGTCGGGCTGCTGGAAACGCTCATCGGGCGCAATAACTGCCACATCGATATTGTTGCTGGTCACGTGCCTTTTGGCTGCCGGGGCCATGGGTCTCTGGCATACTGTGGAGTTCTTTGAGAAGGAGAAGGTCGTTGGCGAGGATTACTTTCAGCAGTGGAACACGGTACGTACATATATTCCTTTGAGGGAAAACCGAAGCACATTCTCTAATCTCGACATCCCTCCTACGAGCAGGTTCTGCGCGATAATACAAAGATTGCCTACGATTGGTCGTACATTGTGGCCTGGGCTGGCATTGGGACATGCCTCCTGTCGGCCATTCTGCTGTCGGGTGCCGCCGTCTGTCTGCGCAACGAGCGAGAGAAGGAGGAGCAGCTGAATCTGCAATATCTGATGCCTGGTAAGGAAGAGTCTCTCACTCCACGCAGCAGCGTATGCCTAACTAATCCTCTTTCGATTGCAGTGTACTCGCAGAAGCAGCCACCGTATCCGCCGTATGCCAATTATGCACAGCCACAGATCTATCCGGGTCCCTACTACCATGGCTCGCAATATGGCCCCTACAACTATTAGGACTAGGAAGAGGCATGTCCCCGAGGTAAAGAGAGCGTCATCAGCAGAAGGAAAGGAGCATCAGCAGCAGAAGGATTCAACGAAACGAACGAAAGAAAGACAGAAAGCAGTACCCCTCCCACGTCTTCAACCTGCAATATATATATCACAAAGCTGAGACCAGGATATATCACAGATCATATACATATATATATATATTGTAGATAGAAATATGAGAAATCAGGTTCCAAGTCCCCAGAGAGAAAGAGAAAATTTCAACAAAATTACAAACATTCTGAAAATAATCTATAAATATGTATCTTTTTTTTTTTTTTGCATAGAGCTCTAGAGCTATAAAGATATACATATATATACCTACATACATATATACCGATTTGGTGGGACTCGAGTCAAAAGGTTGCATCGAATTTTTCTTTGGTGCGCAAAACTTTTGTGGCGCCCAAAGAAACAAAAGAAAAGAATAGATGGAAAGATGGGAAGATGGAGTGAAATATGCAAAGTAAAAGACAGACAACAAACAATAAAAGAGTTAAATTATTGTAGCATGTAACGTACATGTGTAGCCTTAAATTAATAATAATAATTAATACTATAAACAAGTGAAAAAAACGAGAAACAAAACAAAATATGTATGTAATCGTAAGCTGAAAGAGTTTCCGTTTCATCCCCGCCCTGCCCATGGCCCTACCCCTACTCCTATCACCATTGTGTAATGTATATGAATGTAATGCGCGACAAGCTTCAAATTTGTCTTCCAAGTATAGTGCATATTGTATGTAGATCTGTACGTTTAATGAATAAAAGTTTTCTTACGTTAATCGGCATGGAGTCCCTTTAATCTTGTATCTCTTTTTCGTTATAAAGAATTACCTGGGAATAAACAAATATAATAAATTAAATAAACAAACTGAGCAACGTGTAACAAGGCGGCCCTCTACCTGGCTGTCTCTGCGCTCTGTCCATATGCTCCAGGAGAGCCTTGCAGACAGCATTGAGCATATGATGTGTCAGACGGAAACAAACAAATTGGATGCTTGCCGGGTATACAGAGTCGGAAAGCCATGAGAAAAACGAGAACACTAAATTCGATGACGATGAGAAGGATCAGGCACATATTGAGCTGTTATTTCCGCTAAAGGATGTGCATTGAAAAAAGAATACTTGAAACAACATTCGGTTGAAAGAAAGTTGAGCTTTTAAATGTTTTATGCGTCTATTTCTTTAATTTAATACGTTAATACAAGGCATGCGTTGATACTAGCTTATGCGTCCCTTTGATTGGTTTATATTCACGTAAAGAGTGACCGCGCTTAAAGGATTTAATCTTCTTAGATTTGTGTGAAATGGGATCCCCAAGCACTCTGCATTTTTACCCAAGTCTTTCCCGTCTGCCGAGTCGGTTCTGCCTGTTTGTCACTGTAAGAAATTTAAATTAGTTACAAGTTTTGTTGAATCGCGCTTGGGGCTTACCAATGTAATATAAATTGAACAAGTAGAATCTTCTAGCGGAAAATATACAAGCTGTACATTAAGACAGAGAATCTCACTGATTAAATGTATGTATGATTAAACTCCATTTACCGCACAGAAAGTACCGACATTTTTCGCATTCAAACTTTGAGTACTTTTCAAAATGATCGCCAAACTCCATTTAGCGCACAAAAAATACCGAAATTCTTTGCTCACAAATCGTGGTGGTTTTCAAAATATTCTCTCTTTTTCGTGGTGAAGAGAGCAATTCGTGGTGAGTTCCCCTCTTTTTCGTGGTGTGACCAACATTTATTTAACGGGAACGCGTAAGCAACAACGAATCTACTTCATCGCGTGAATTAATATGATTTTAAAAATTATTAATAGATATTTTTGTGGTACTCAGCGGACTTGTGAAGAAATATATTCGGCAATATTTTGTTTTTTCATGGTCACGCGAACATTTTTTTGGACTTTGCCCGAAAACCAACCCAAATGTTTACAGCAAATTTCGAACGATTTGATTGGGTGAAAGTTGTAAACGCGTAGAGTAAGCCGTTACTTTTGTAATACCGAAAAGTATTTTTGGGTACAACAAGATAATATTTATTATTGTATATCAAATACATGTAAATCGTAAGCCAGTAGCTTAAAAGAATAGTAAAAATAAACGAACAGTAAAATAGTAATAGTAAATAAATAAGTCAGGATCAGTCCCTGGAGGGATGAAATTCTCCGAATCTCTCCAGCTTATAGCTGTTGACATGCTCCAGGCAGAACGGTATCATCTAGGTCCAATTTTCGACGCACGGCAACATTTCCCGACGGGTTGATCTCCTCAATGAATTGTCTTGGTATGAAATGAAAACAATTCCCTTTTACCAATAAATACTGGAACTGTACAACAATTTCAACCATTTTTCATTGTTGGTGCTGGTTTTTGGGACATTCTGCTCTTCTGGGAATTTAAATTCAAAATGTTGCAGCTGGAACTAAAATGTTGTTAGGACATTTGTATGTGCTCGGTCACGCTGGTAGAAATCTTTGTTTTTTCGAGGGGTCCCAATACAGTGGGTAAAACGGCGAGTCTGATACAATTTAGTATCGTCGAAATTTAAAAATATTATTAAAAACTACGGACTTATTTGATATGAAGATATATGGCCATATAAATCTACGCCCGACGGCATATTCAACAATAATAAATACATACTTTCTTTTTGTACCCAAAAAATACTATTCGACATAAAATCCATTACAAAAGTAACGGTTTACTGTACGCGTTTTCAACTTTCAACCAATCAAATCGTTCAAAATTTGTTGTAAACATTTTTTGTGGTTTTCGGACAAGTCAAAAAAAAGTTTGACCGTTATATACATATGTACATTTGATTCGTATGCGAAAATTTTCAGCAGCATGGGGAAATGTATTAACAGCATCGTTCTACAACTTTGGCACGGAACGAGCAACAATCTGCTACCCTTGGGTGAAAGGATACTATCGAATTGAGGTAATGTTTGCAATTTGAGTCTCCAATTAACGCAAAAACTACTCAATCTCTGCTTTAAAGATATAAACGAAATTTTGCAGCTTATGGCTACCAATAATGGGTATCCGGACCAGGATAAATGTATATACAAAACACAAATCAGATGCATATGAGGTAAAAAACATGTCAATCTAAGACAAATTCATTATTACAGTTTCGAAGCAGCTTGGAACAACAAATTTAACATTAATTGAAGGAAGTAAGGTATACAAATGTCCATACGCATGAGAAACTTGGTTGACCAGCAACAATGACCAAGTGTGACCGGAGTTCGCACTTACGATTTATGCTTCAGCCGTTTTTTTTTATACCCTATTATGTAAACAATCCAATTCAAATTTATTGATCAATTGGATAAAACTATTTGCTTAGGGCTGAAAGGGCTGACTAGCTAGTAATATTAAATGGAATATTAGAATCAAGAAATATCAACGCAGGTTGTCTTGTCCGTCAGTATATTTACGGTATATTTTGATAATGACAAGGTATATTTCTGAGCGTCAGACGGTAAATTTTAAGTATAAATCACCGGCCACACTGACCACCAGCATATTGTTTATGTCTTAAAATTTGGTTTTCTTGTACGATGGCCAGCGAAAAGAGCGAAAAGGCCAAGATCAATGCTCAGATCAAGCATGTCCCGAAAGATGCGCAGGTGATAATGTCCATACTGAAGGAGCACAATATCCAGGAATATGAGCCGCGCGTGGTAAACCAATTGCTGGAATTCACCTTCCGTAAGTGCCGTGCCGCCAAAAAGTGCAACTAACGCCGAATACAATAAAAATACTTATTGAACAACGTTTGTTGCAGGATATGTGACCTGCATTTTGGACGATGCCAAGGTGTATGCGAATCATGCACGCAAGAAGACCATCGATCTGGAGGATGTCCGCCTGGCAACGGATATGGCGCTGGACAAGAGTTTCACCGGTCCACTGCCGCGTCATACCCTGTCGAAGGTGGCAGAGATACGCAATAGCATGCCGCTGCCACCGATCAAGCCGCACTGCGGCTTGCGTCTGCCTCCAGACCGTTACTGCCTCACCGGAGTCAACTACAAGCTGCGGGCCACAAATCAACCCAAGAAGATGCCCAAATCGGCACTGGAGGCACGCGCACTGAAAACCATCGTGAAGCCCGTGTCCAGTGCCAATGGGCTGAAGCGTGCCCACTCCGTGGTGGCAAAACAGCAGGTGGTAACCATACCCAAGCCCGTCATCAAGTTCACAACCTCAACAAAGAATGTCTCTGGAAGTGCAGACACTAAGACGGACACCAGTGCCGGTGGTGACATGAAAATGGATGTGGACAGCGATGCGGTGGCCGTGGGCAGCATTCCGAGCACCAGTGCCAGTGCCCCCGGCGTCAGCTCGGCCGTAAAGCGTGAGCGCGAGGAGGAGGAGTTCGAATTTGCAGCGAACTGATTGGGCAGAAATACAAATTAATTATTAAAGTATATTTTCAACATCTTCCGTAATGAAAACAAAAAAAAAACAATGTTTCGATTTTGTGTGGGGTGTGTGTATGGGGCTCATTTCAGGGCTAGAATGATGCAGCAGCCAAGATCCATAATCTGCAAGTACTCGGAGCCGCCATCCTGCAGACGGAAGCAGCATTCCTGCAATGAAGAGACACCAAAGAATGAGCCATCGAGCCGAAACTCTCCAGACAAATACTTACGCCCAACTTCTCGCAGATCTTTGCCTTCTGCGGATCGGTGAGATTCTGATGATGGACAATAAACTCCACCAGTTGGTCCATCATCTGGCCGACACTGTACGCCGAATAGCCGATTTCGCGTACAAACTGCTCGAGGCGCTCATAGTTCCCCGAGCGGCACACTTCCATGTAATCCTCCAGATAGTAGTCCGGTATGACGCCAGACATTTCGAACAGGTCGACGGTGTTGATGGTGTGCTCTGAGCCCCGGAGGCGGAAGCATGACTGGAGTGTGGTTATGGCGCGACGCAGATCGCCGCCGGATATCTTGACAATCGTCTTGTAAGCATCTGGATCGATGTTGACGCTCTCCAGCTCACAAATGTGCTGCAGCCGGGCAATGATCTTCTCCTCGCCGAGCGGCTTGAAGCGAAACTTGGAGCAGCGCGACGTAATGGGCACAATGATGCGCGTCACATAGTTGCATATGAGGCAGAAGCGTGTGCTGCTGCTCTCCTTCTCCATGGTCCGTCGCAGGGCGGACTGAGCGGCATGCGTCATCGAGTCGGCCTCGTCCAGGATGATGATCTTGAATGGTGGCACTGGGCGGCCATCGGGACGCACATGGCTGGCCGATAGCTGGGAGAAGTTCTTGATTTTGGTGCGCACCACATTGATGCCACGCTCATCGGAGGCGTTCAGCTCGAGTATGCGGTCCTTGTACATGTCGCCAAAGATCTGGCGGGCTGCTGCCAGGATGGTGCTCGTCTTGCCCGTGCCGGGTGGACCGTAGAGCAGCATATTGGGCAGATCGGCACCCTCCACACACTTCCGGAGCACGGCCACCACCTCCGACTGCTCGACCACATCATCGACGCTTCGTGGGCGGCTGAAATTAACAACAAATAAGCATTCCGATTGCACAATACGATTCGATGGAACCTACTATTTCTCCACCCAAGGAGCCGGCGGCTTGCGACGCTCCACGGCACCGCCTAGGGCTTTGTCCGAGCTGCTGCTGCTTGCGCCAGACTTTCCAGTTTTCAAAAATGCCTGCATCTCAATCCAAATAATATTTGATGCAGCGTTTGTTTCGTTTAATTTTCAAATGTGCAAGCACCGGAAAAAACAAATCTACACACGCAAGTTTTGCCGCGTCGTGAGACGCTCATCGATAGTCCCGGGCCATCTATCGATTGCTGATTGTTGTTACTGTCCCGCCGCCTCTGCATTTTGTGATTTTTTGTTGTTTTGAATGCTTTTTGCCTCGTCTCGCTCGCTTTACAATTGATAAAGATATATTCCAAAGGATATAAATAGAGCAGCGTCGTCAGCTGTGGAAACTAACATGATAAGACGTGCCCCCGAGTGGTTATAGAGCGGGAAAACACAAGCCGATTACGACTCGATTTGATTTTTGTTGTTCCCTTTTTTTCTTCTTTTTTTCACACCATTTGACATCGTTGCCAAAACGCTGCGCTGCTGCTGCTGCCGCCGCTGCCGTGCCATTGTCGTTGTTATTATGTAAAATCCGTACGGAAGCAATACGTGGGACAACAAACAAAGGGAGCGCATAAGCATCGCATCTCCTGGACGCCCAACACAGCAGCAGCTGCGTGAAAGTTGAACGCCCACCAGAGGCAGCAGTCAGGCAGGCAGAGAAGGCGATCAACAGGTCACGCCACCCTGAGACGGGGGCTAATAAATAAATAGCCTTGAAAGGAATACGACACTTCCCATTTCCATCTGAGAGTTGTGTGAGTATTTGGACCCTCGGAGACACGCATTTTGTTTGACTTTTGAGCTCGTTCAGTTGCAGTTACTCGCCATGACCTCGACCGCAGCCACAGACACAGCCCAAGCTCAAGCACAGCAAACCAATGCAAGTGCAAGTGCCAGTGCCAGTGATGAATCCTCAACAGCTTCCGCTTCAGGGTCCAACAGTGGACGGCATCAGCTGCGACCCGTGAAGTATGACTATGCCGATTCCTTTGCCTGCACCTACATTGTCTCTGTGGTGGCTGCCTCTGTGGCCGAGCTGGCCACATATCCCTTGGACCTAACAAAGACGCGGCTGCAGATACAAGGCGAGGCGGCAGCAGCCACCATTACCACCACCACCACCACCAGCAGCAGCACTCCTGCTCCTTTAGGAGCCAAGGGCAATGTGAGTTCAACGTACATTCGTATCGTATATCTATGTACATACTATATATATATAGGCTTGTCTTTTGGTTGCTCTTGGTTTTGATGTGCTCTCTGTTTCTGTTCTTTGTATATTGTTACTCTCTGTCTCTGTGTCTGCCTCTGGCTTTGGTTTATACTTCCCTCCACTGTTGCGAGTTGCCTTGCCTCTAATCCTCACACACTCACACACACATGCACACTCATACATTTATTAACACTGCGGCTGCTTCTATCAACTGATTAATCGACTGTCCACTAAACTGTATCTGTTACTGAGATAAGATTCCCGTCCCGCAAAAGTTCCCATAAACGAAACAACGACAAAGTGTAGCACTTGGATAATCCCACTTAATATAATATAAGTTGTATACCCTCCTAGGGGCGGGTGTGGGGTGTATCCCTTTTCCTCCTCCCATTTTTATGTTTCATTCATCTCCCCGCCTCCCCCCCACACCCTCACCTGTGCCCGTGCCCATACCCTACCCCCCGTTATATTCTGTGTACGTGTACGTGTGTGTGTGTGCGTGTTTCAATGTACTTTGTATTTATGTATATACGGCCGATGAATATATATATACAAATACTACAGCAAAAATCTCTCTATATATGTATACAAAACCAAAAACCCAATCAATTACCAATCAATTTACCAACCAGATGCAATACCGCGGCATGGTGGCCACCGCCTTTGGCATTGCACGCGAGGAGGGCGCCCTCAAATTGTGGCAGGGCGTGACACCGGCGCTCTACAGACACGTCGTCTATAGGTGGGCAAAAAAACAAAAAAAAAACAAAAAACAAAAAAACCAAAAAACAAAAAAAAATACAAATAAATAAAAACTAAAAGAGTTCTCATTGTATATCCACACACATCCACATTGCCTGTGGCATCCTCTGACTACTCTGCTAGCAGCAGCCAGCTCCCAGACTTCAATTGCTTTGATTTAATCCGTATCCATTGCCATTTCCGTATCCGTATCCCTATCCTGCAGCGGTGTGCGCATCTGCAGCTACGATCTGATGCGCAAGGAGTTCACACAGAACGGTAGCCAGGCATTGCCCATATGGAAATCGGCTTTATGTGGCGTTACAGCCGGTGCCGTGGCCCAATGGCTCGCCTCGCCCGCCGATCTAGTCAAGGTTCAGATCCAAATGGAGGGACGTCGCCGTCTAATGGGTGAACCGCCGCGCGTTCATAGCGCTGGTCATGCGTTCCGCAAAATTGTCCAACGTGGCGGCATCAAGGGCCTGTGGAAGGGCAGCATACCGAATGTACAGCGTGCCGCACTGGTCAATCTGGGTGATTTGACCACCTACGATACGATCAAGCATCTGATTATGGATCGACTGCAGATGCCCGACTGCCACACCGTCCATGTGCTGGCCTCGGTGTGTGCGGGCTTTGTGGCGGCCATTATGGGCACACCAGCGGATGTGGTAAAGACGCGCATCATGAATCAGCCCACAGACAACAAGGGCAAGTAAGTAGCCAATGGAGTAGCCAAGCCAAGAATCCAAGATCTATAATGGGCTCTCTCTCTCTTTTCTTTGCAGTGGGCTGCTCTATCGGGGATCTTTGGATTGTCTGCGACAAACGGTGGCGAAAGAGGGGTTTCCAGCGTTGTATAAGGGATTTCTGCCCTGCTGGATAAGGATGGCGCCCTGGTCGCTTACCTTTTGGCTATCCTTTGAGCAGATACGCAAAATGATTGGAGCTTCCGGCTACTAAAAAGGCAAAACCACAATATAGTACATACAATACAATACATGATACATACATACATACATACTTATGTGTGCGTTTTTTAAATCTAGATGTACATACATACATTCAGACTACATATGTATCTGCTACGTTGAAACGTTCGTTCGTTCGTTTGTTTGTTCAATTCGCGACTCAAGAAAAGAAACGCCAACCCTGTCTGTCTGTTCCTCAAGTCTTCCCCTCGCGCGACAGTGAGTTAGAGAGGTAGATGGTTTCCTATCCACCATAATTTCCAGCAGCTTTCCTTTCATCATCCCATTCTTCCTTTTAAACTGTAAGCGATTCAAAAACTATTTCGTTTCCCTTTTTTGTTATTGTTGTTTGCCCCTAAACGAATTATAAAACTCTATATATATATATATATATACACACAAATAAAACGAGAAGATTGTTATTTTGAAAGATATTTTGGTTGCAATTCTCGGCTCTCCTTCTCCCACCCAACAAACTGTTTCAGGCCAATGATGGGGCACAGAGACAGAACTCTATTCTTGGTCTGAGATTTATGCCTTACCAGCCAAGACCCACAAGCGAAAAGTTCCAAAGAGAATGCCTGAGAATCCGACCAACAAAGTACATGTCTTTCCCACCCATCTGTTTCAGTCCACTCTGCTTGTGAAAGAGACAACACTCTGTTGTTGGTTTTAAGATCGCAATATTTTTTTTTTTTGGTAATTCTCTTCGTAGTCTTGTATCCAAGTTCCAGGTTCCAGGTTCCAGTGGTGCCATCAAACAAACAGAAACAGTTACAGAAACAGAAAAAAAAGGTATACTAATATTAAATCTTAGGGACACACACATACATATATGTACACAGATGCATACAGGCTAAGTATATAATATATATATATATATATCTCGTATATATCTAAAATTGCAATAACGTTTACATTTTAAAACACTGCATAATGGAAACGATGCACGCTACGACAGGTGTGTGTGTGCACCGTAGAGATGTCTGTGTGGACGACATCCGGATGTCCAGCCTTACGTCCGGATGTTGCAAAAAGCGGTGCAGTGTGTGGTATGCTTATGGGGAATGAATGGGCAAGAGCGTGCCTCCTGTGCTACGCCCCCCTACAATTGGTCTCTGTTTTGGTTGCTTATTTTGTATCCTTTATCTGTGTGGTGTCTGAAAGTCGTGCGTGTGTGTGTGTGCTGCTTGACTAGATGCTGCGGAACGCTGAGGCAAAGATCTATCGTGTTAAGGCGCTGCTTGACTTATTCCAATCCCAGCACCCAATTGATGCCTAAAACTATGAAGAAGATGAGCGGCTGCCAGGCCACCAGCCAGCGGATCCAGTCCAGCAAACGGCCATACAATACATGCGGTTTCTCCCATCTGCACAAAACGAGAGTAATTCAATTAGATTTCAGTTCGGTGTGAGCAAGGATCGAAAGGATAAAGGATTTCTTTTTGGCTTACGGATTGCGGAACATTTTCTGTAGATCAACCTTTTCCTTGCAGTAGGGACACGTCTGCTTCTTGCCAACAATACACCAGCCCCGTATGCAGAACTCGTGGAATACATGATTGCAGGACAATTTGTATGTGTTCTCAATGACGCCCTCCTCCTTTTCAGAAACCAGCAACTGATTGCCGCATACGGCGCACACATTCTGCTCCAAGTGTCGCGTGGGTATACCCTGCGGGGCATAGTACTGTGGAGTACACAATCGAATTGAATTACATACATATATATGTGCCAAAGCTGAACAAACACACGCGAGACAGACAGAGAGAGAGAGAGAGAGTAAAAACTTACGCCAATGGCTGCTGCCATTTTGTCCGAACATATTTCGGATATGTCGCGACCGAGCACACCAATGTAGAGGCCATAGAAGCAGAACATAAGGCCCACATCCATCCACACATTGGGCAGCTGGGAGAACAGATAGTTCATGCCCATGAAGGCGGCCATAATCACAAGGTAGCCAACCAAGCCGAGGCCATAGCTTAGCTTGTAAATGAAGTAGAACCATTTGTAGACGAGTCTGCAACGGATCGGCATGGATATTGCAGATATTGGGGGGCACTTGATTAGGACCAGGCATGACTCACCTGGGCGTTGTGCCCTGGATGGGCGCTTATCGCACGGCGCATAACCAGCGCCGTAATGATTGTGAATATCACCCAGATTACAATGAAACGTATCCAGCCAAAGAAGCATGAGATCGTGAAGGGTATAATCCACATGGCCAGCAGGGAGATGAATGCGTAGGAGCTATAGTGGCGCTTCTTCCACTCCACCAGTATGACCTGGGCAATCACCACGGTGACAAACAGAATGATCACCATTTCCGAGTGCATCGCATCGTGGCCCCTGTGCTTTTCCACCATCAGCTGATGTTCGGCCCTGTAAAATCGAGCAAAGGTTGGCGGCTACAGTTGGAGGACTTCAGCTTGAACTCCATAGAGACGGTGTAGGGTGGGCCTCTCACTTACCGCATGCGCTCCTCCGGCGTCATGTCGTCCAGGGACTGAAGGTACAAACATGAACGTCATCATCATTAGGTTGCAATGGGGGCCACATAGTCAGAAAGACCGAAAAGACTCACCTTATTAAGGTCCACCGGGGCATGCAGATCCATGTGCTGTTGGTACATGTCGTTGTTGGTTCTGCTGTATCCTACCGCTCCAGGTCCTGACAATCTAAAGCGTCGCCTGCGTTTCAACACTATCTTGGCGACGTTTTTTTAATTCAATTTTCGGATATTCTTGAAAGGAAAACAAATAATTTGATATTGTGTGTTTGTGTGCGTGTCCGCAAGTCACGGCGTTGCCATTTCGTATGACGACGGGAAATATAGTTGGCAAATAAAAATCATTGAATTGGACCAAAATAACAAAAACTTACCCAGACGTGATGGAAATGATATATTCTATGTTTAATTTAGTGTTTAATTTGAGCTATATTGACTTAATGATACGTTTTCTAATTTATGCTGGCGTTGCCAGCTAGCAGAATCACGTCCGTTAGCCAGCACTGCCAGCGTTATTTGTTTATTTTTTGGGAATATTATTTTCGTGGCGGCGTTTAAACGAAAGGAAGCCATGCAAGTAGAGCACTGGGGCGCCTTGCCCGAGGACGATGAGGACCCCGAGGACCCATCGGACAAACAAGTGCCCATATATGCCAAGAAGCTCATGCTGGAGGAGATACGTCAGCGCGGTGAACTCGAACCGGAGGAGGAGAATGAGTAAGAAATGAATTCCATCAACTGGAAATGAAAACCTTTTGATAATAGCTTGATTTTCGTTTTACAGGCACATAGTGGAGCTAAAGAGTTCGCTCGTCACGCAGACCATCGAGGTGATGAAACAAACGGAGGTGCTGCAGTCCCTCATCGACACTTACTCCAACAAAAACGTATGTACAAATCTATCTGGGTCCAAGATCCGCTCCGCCAGATTTAAGCACTCAAGATTGATTCTTGCTTGCAGGGATCTTCCAATTACCTGCTCAATCCATGTCAAATGATACCTGAGGTGGACTTTCCGCCAGAAAACGCTGCCGACCTGGTCGGGGAGCAAAAGTTTCAGAAGCCCATCTGGTTCATCCCCACCGCGGACACATCGTACTCGCGTGGCGATCCCCAGCACTATCCGGAGATCTCGACCAACACCTGTCGCCAGGCGTTGCGCAAGGTCATGTGTGGCATGCTGCGGCTTGCAGGCTTCACGGACTGCTCGGAGTCGGCCATACAGCTGCTGACCGATGCCAGCGAAGAGTTCCTGCGCAGCTTTATCTGTGAGTATCGCGCCTGCTACGATGTCGATCCGAAGACGCGGAAGTCGACGGTGCTGCAGCTGCTGCCGCTCGAGCGGGCGCACACGTCGCTGACGGGGACATCACTCACGCAGGTGCACAACTACTACAAGCACAAGGTGATCACGAGGAATCGCGTCGAGATCGGGGAGTTCAACAGTGTCTTGCAGGACTACGACCAGCTAATGAAGGAGAGCCAGAGCAGCATGCAGCGCCAGCAGGAGTTCAATAGCAACGACTTCCTCAACATACTCGACAACAGCACCACGGGCAGCAATCAGAGCATGGGCAACATTGTGGGCGACATGATGCAGGATCTCGGAGGCTCAAGCAGCGGCGGCCTCTCCACCATGACCATTGGCAATGTCTCCCAGCAGCAGATGCTGTACGGCCTTCTCGACTGCCAAGTCTCTACCTCATCCTCCACTGTGCCCAGCTCCAGCAGCCTGGGGACAGGGAATGCCAGCAATGGCAACGGAAGCACTGGCAATGGCAGCAGCAGCAGTGCCGGCTTCCAAACGAACTTCGATTCGTAGTTAACAATCAAAAAATAACAATCAGAATACAAACTTTTCTCACTTATCTACTACTATTGAGCATCGCTTTTATTTCTTCTTCTTTTTCCGGCTTATCTTTGCCTCGTGCCACTTGTTCTGGAGCCTGCGCTCCGTGAATTCGTTGACTGGATGGAGGGCCAGCAGCTTGTGGCCCTGCGTATCGGTGGCCTTGTACTCGAAGAGCTTACCCTGGCGTGGCTTGCTCTCGGCCCAGGCCAGCGTGTCCTTGCCCTCCAAAATCGACTCGCCACTAATGGCCACTGCGCCCAGGGCCAGAGTCTTTGCGGCTGACGGGGATTTGTCCTCGCTCAGGGTGCGTCTCTTGATGGTGGGCTTCTTCTTTGGCCCCGGCAGTCCACTATCCACAATTTCGGCGCTCAAGTAGCAGTCGGCATTGGACACGAGCCTCACCTGGTCGTGGCAGGGCGCCTCCTCCTCTTTTGGTTGTTTATCAGCGGATTTCTGTTCACAGAACTCGATTTGATCTTTGATAATAGAGCTAAGTTTTCCCCATATGTGGGTTTGCATTTCTTCGGTGATATGTAGATCGCTGGCTGTGCCAGCACCAGCACCCTGCTCGTCCAAGTGACGTTCGCTTTTGGGCGGAGGCTGCGTCTGGGCAACGATTGCCTGCGCCGGCTTTGGGTCTGCTGTTGCTGTTGCCCCCTGCTGGAACATGGCATTCGTGAGCAGTGTGTGATCGGCGGCTTCCATGAACTGACGCATTTGTGCGTCATCCTCGTCGGAGTCGCTATCAGCGTCATTAGTTGGCGCTTTGGGTTGCTGTTTAACGAGCATTTTGTACAATAATCTAATTATTGTCCGTTTGTTGCCATTTACCGCTTGGTTACAGTTATAACTAACACATGTGCGCCGACTGCTGGTGTTTAACAGCACTGATCAGCACTGATGTGAAGAAAATTGAAATAGAAAATGTGAATCGTTTAACAAGCAAATGCAAGATGATAGATAGATAGTCTTTGTTTCGTTGTAATAATTGCCACATTTAAGATCAAATCAGTTTAAAGTTAAGGGAAAATAAGCTGAGACGGCTGGAAACCAATCCAACGTTGTTCAGCACTGCCTAATAGCCCGCCCAAAAGTGAATAGTTTGAAATGCCATCCTTAGAATACTATTTTATTATGCATACAGTGCACGCACACTGGGCGACTGGTTTCGTTGCTGGCTTGGCTCCTGTCAATCAATCATGAGACGGAGCTGCACAGGCCACAATTGCTGACGGGACACATCTTCATCTCCACATCCTCGCCGACCCGCACCACGGCCGCCATGCCATTCTCCGAGTGCGGCGAAATGTGACAGTGGAACATCCAATAGCCTGGACTGTCGCTGTAGAAGCGTATAATCGTATAGCCAAAGGCTGGCACCTGTACCGAATCCTTGAGCGGTGCGCTACGTCCCCGACGCGGCAATGGCGTGCGTCGATCGGTCTCCTCGATCTGGGCAATCTTCGACTCGCCCAGCACGCCCATGCCCACCACCCGGAACGTGTAGCCGTGCAGGTGAACGGGATGCGGCGTGTTCGACTTGCTGGATATGACAAACTCCACATTCTTGTTGGCCGGCACATGGATGACATTCGAGCACTGGCAGTGGCGCTGCTTGCAGTTGAAGCCCATTCCCGTCTGCTGGGAGCTGTTGCAGAAGTACTGTCCGATGCCCAGGTTGCGGGTCTGCAGCAGCGACATCTTCGGCATGCTGAAGCTGATGTCGTCCATTTGGAAGCGGAATCCCTCGCCGTCTATCTGAAAGGCGTTCATGCTGGTGTAGAACGTCGCTGCCGGCTGCATCACCGGCTCCGCACGCTGGGCATTGAGGGTGGCCAGCGATATGCTCTGGGCACTGTTGCCGCCTGTGTCGTCGCCCAGCTCGTTCAGCATAATGCCGGGGGCATCGTACGCATAGCTCAGGGTGTGCGTGTCCAGGGCCTTGGGATCGGCATCTTGATAGTGGAGCAACGCCTCCTGATGCAGCTGGTTCTTGGCACAGAAGCTGTAGCCCTTGATGCGGATCCAGTAGTTGGCCACCTCCTGATTGGCGTGCAGCACAAAATCGAATCTCTCCGCGCCATGGAACATGATCTTCTGCACCTCAACGGGCTCGATGTCGTTGCCATCGCTGGCAATCACCACCAGGTCATGGCTGTCGATGCTCAGGCTGATCGGACAGTTGGACACCCCATTGAAGATGACACGAAAGCGATAGCGTCCGCCCCGTATGACCGGAAAGTGGGCATACAGCGTGGGCCTCACCTTGCTGCCCTTTTTCATGTTACGGCCCCGGCCATTGATCAGAATATTCTCGGCCACGCTCTCCACAAAGTTGTGCACCCAGTCCTGGATCATGATCACGTGCTCCGTCTGATCGAAGTCGTACAGATGGGCATGGGGATTGAGCTTCGCTGGCTGGCGCACAATCAGTGGCCCCGCCAGCCCGAATGCACGCTGATGTTCGGTGTGGCTGTGCCACCAATTGGTGCCGCCATGATCCACCTGAAAGCGGTAGCGGAAGGCCTGGCCCGCCTCAATCGGATACTGGGTGACATGCGGAACACCGTCCATGAACGGGGTCAGCCGCTGGTGCATGCCATGCCAGTGTATTGTGGTCGTCTCGTGCATGCTGTTGATCACATCCGCCACTATGGTGTCCCCATAGCAGACCTCGATGGACTGGCCGGGCAGGCGACCGTTCACCACCATCACCCTCGACTCCAGACCGTCGGCGTACTTGCAGTCGTCGTTGGCGGCCACCTTGAAGCTATCAATGTACTCCTTGCCATTGGCCAGTTTGAAACGATATTTGGTCTGTGGACCAAATTGATTGATGGCGATGGATTGATTGATTGATTGATTAATTTCCGTACCTGAAGGAGGCGCTTGCAGGTCGCCGCCATGGTGTCGTCGTAGTGCACCACCAGGTAGTAGTAGCAGGTCATGGGCTGCTGATCCACGCACTCTCGCTTGCAGGGATGCAGCATGTCCTTGCCGGCGGAACGCCACTGGGAGGATTCGCTGCCCGTTGCTAGCTGTGGATACATCTGCATGATGCGCTCATACTTGCTGACGATCCGCTTGCCGCTGGCATCTGTAATGTAAGGCAGATAAAGGAGCATCAAGTTATCATTTCACACATTCACGACAGGACGAATCCATCCATCCATCCATCCATCCAACCTTGTATGCCATAGATTTGCACAAATACAAGACAACAAATTGCAACGAATGTTTGCATCAAATTGAATCTCATTCTCGCATCAAATGTAACCAGAGAAGGGCCAATAGAATAGGGCCAATGGAATAGTTTTGGGGAATGCGAATGCCGCTTAATGAATGTTAACGCTCATTTGTGGCTGCGGCAGAATGCCGAACGTAACTGTTAATGAGTTTCCGCCATCGGTTACCTTTTGTAAGGCGCGACGACGCAACTGCTTCTTACCCCCGGTAATTATTCCAGAGTCAGACAGAAGACAGAAGCGACAGCCACACAGAGATTGCACGGAATCAGAATCTGTTGTCCGCTTGTCGAACGAGTCGTAACAGTTAATTGAAGATTGTTCGCAACTGCTATAGGGTAGATTCGAGCAGAGATATTCGACATATGTATGTACCTCTGAGGTACGTACGTCTCTCCTGCTGACGCTTCTCCATCAAAGATCTCGAATTTTCTGCTGATTCCTGGATAGCGGGGAAATACCCAGTGTATCTTGGCCTACATTCTGATATTCGCAAAACTCTATCTGTTCTTCAATCAGCGACAAAGAAAAATTCTTTGCTCTGACTGGTTGCAATTTGAATTTGGCCAGTGTTGGCCAACGGCGCATGATCAGCCGCCGCCAGTGGCGTTCAACTGTCAAACTGCAGTCGAACTTCTTTGTTTTTAAATTTGTATGCAAGCGAGAAGTCAAAGTACGTACATAGTCAAAGCGAGACGAGACCAAGTACGAGTAGCATCCGCTATCAGGCACAGCACACTTTGCTACCCCTCTGCCGCTAGCATGTACATAAGAAGTAAAGTTCGAGGTACACACATTTATCTTCTGATAGGAGACGCTGAAAAACAACCAACAGGAATATTGCCAGCGTAGATTACACATTTTAATTTCTTCTTTTGACGCTGTGCTAATCAAAATGGAATGCCCACCAGCCGAGTCTCAAGAGTAGTCCACCCCGTCCCCTCCTGTTCGGCGCCCTTCTTTTCGGTTATTTTTTTGTATTTATTGGTACTGTATTTTTGAATTTTGTTTTCGATTTCGTTTACTTTTATCGCAAAAGCAACACTGCATGGGTGTGTGTGCGTGTGCATTTGCTTGGGATCGCGGGGGCCACAAGAAGGCGACAGCGTTGATTATGCAGAAAACAAGCAGCTAAAGAGTGCAACAAAACATACTCGCGTAGCGGTAAATACACATTTGTACATACAGTACATGCCGTACATACATATGTATGTAGGAGTAACGTACATACTGCCGCACAGTAAAACAAGTTTCAACGACGCAACGCAAAATAGCTTTCAATTGGCGCTCGCGGTGCGCCATGAAGTTCATTAGCCATTTTGTACGGGAGTCGAGCAGACGCATTCCTGCAATCATCATCCACAGAATCCAGAATCCAGTCCACACGATCCACACACAGGTAAGGTTCCAGCCACAGGTGGTATGGCAACCCTGGACACCGATAACGGCTCTAATTGTTAATGTTGTTGTTGTTTTTATGCTGGGGAAATTTCACAACCTTTTTTGGATTGACTTCTTTCACACAGAGAAACGCCGCCACCACCATGGACACGTCAGTGCATTCAGCGGGTATATCAGAGATCCACCATGTACCAATGAGTGTGATCCAGCGTCCCATACCCTCCATATTGGATGAGCAGAAGGTGGCCTCGCTAATGGAAACTATCAAGGTGCGTGGCAGCACTGATCCCCACACTAAACAGGCATACACATCTCTCTCTCTCATTTCTCTCCATCAGGGCGAGACCAGCGAGGAGGAGGTGCCACCAATCGACTTGCTGTGGATAACGGGTGGCGAGGGCGGCAACTATTACTTCAGCTTTGGCGGCTGCCATCGGTACGAGGCGTACAAGCGCCTGCAGCGCGAAACCATAAAAGCCAAACTGGTGCGCTCCACACTGGGCGATCTCTACCACTACATGGGCTCCAGTGCGCCCATATATTTGGCCTGATTCGTTCGTTGGTGGCTTGTGGCTTCCACACACATATTCCTTTCATCCCCATGGTCCCCGATGTTTTCCAATGTTTTCGCTTGTAAATGAATTTTTCTGTTGTTGTTATTATCTACAAAATGTTACTTTTTGATAAGCAGCGTGTTTTAATTATGAGAAGAAAGCATCTACCGACGGCTATCTGCGGCACTCCGCCAAGGTTTGATATCGTAGCTGCTGCTGCTGTGGCTCTTTCTATTTCTGTGTGTTCTTTGTGACGATTTATGTATTGTTCATTTTGCTTTGGTTGGCATCTTTATTTGTACTACTACACTCTTACTTAATTTTACTTACTGAATGATAATGGTATGGGGGTCCTTAACATATTCGAAATGCCATGCAGGGGTGCGGAAGGGGTAGGAGATAATCACCAGAGGAAGGGCGACCGCTCTCGGAGTAGGCGGAGTCCATGGCGATTCCAGTCCACTTGCGTTATCCACAGCTCCCTGGCACTCTCCAGCACTGACATGATGGCCGCACCCTTCCAGGCCACCATTCCCGCATCCATGCCCTTGGTGAACACATTCACCTCGATGCCGGGCTGCACCTGCTGGCTGACGCAGCTCTGCAGCCTTAACATATTCGAAATGCCATGCAGGGGTGCGGAAGGGGTAGGAGATAATCACCAGAGGAAGGGCGACCGCTCTCGGAGTAGGCGGAGTCCATGGCGATTCCAGTCCACTTGCGTTATCCACAGCTCCCTGGCACTCTCCAGCACTGACATGATGGCCGCACCCTTCCAGGCCACCATTCCCGCATCCATGCCCTTGGTGAACACATTCACCTCGATGCCGGGCTGCACCTGCTGGCTGACGCAGCTCTGCAGCCAGGCGGCCAGGCCGGGTATTTTGACGCTGCTGCCCACGAGCAGAATGGAGCCATACATCTTGCGCTTCGTCTCGTTGGTGGCGCAACGTCCAATGGCCTCGAGGACGGCCTGATCGAGTGGCATCACCTGCCCCTGGCCGTACTGATACACTCCATTCGCAGCGTCAGCGAAATGCTTTTGGTTATGCCCGATGCTGTGGCTACTGTGCCCGGCGATCCCGTTCGACGACGGCTCGTCCTGATCGACCACATTCAACTCCTCGTCATCGGCTGTGATGGGCGGCAGGGGGCGTGGCTGGGTGAGATGCGGTGCAACGAGAGCATCTGCTGCACGTGCACCATTTTTTCGGCCCGTCTCACGCAGATACTCGGCATCGAAGCAATCCTCACAGTCGTACTGTTCCTGGGGCGGCTGCTGTGTGAAGGCCTTTCTCGCCTTGCCCGTGATGTTCAGCAGCTCGGTGTGGAAGAAGGCCAGGGGGGCCATTATGGCCTCGTCGCCCACCTGCAGGGTGTAGCGCAGCCACTGGCCATTCTGTTTCCTCAGATGAAACTGCTTCTCCTGGGCACCACACACTTTGGCATTGAGATGACAGAAACGCTCCTTCAGCTTGTCCATCAGGCGGGCATCCACATAGCTGTCCTGGACACTGCACTCGCGGTAGGGGAAGCCGCACTTGCGCAAAAGCATGAGCAACACCTGGTTAATGTCACCGCCGCCATACTGAAGCCGTACACGGGAATTCAGCTGGGAAATGCCATCCTCGATGCATGCAATCGATGTCTTTTGTGCGCCAATATCCACCACACAGCCGAAGCCAATGCCCGCCCCATAGGTGGAGGCCACACTGTCCTGCACCAGGAAGCAACGCTGGAATCCGAGACGCTGCAGCAGCAGGCTCATAAACTCACGCAAATTCCGCCGCACATATACATCGTTGACCACCAGAACGGCCGAGTGGGTGCGAAGATCGCGTAAATTAATCTTCAGTCGCGCCTCCAGAGCATACGACCAAATCCGCTCAATGTGCTGCAACGTACACTGCAAGAAACGCAAATCGTTGACTCCTGAATGTGCTGGCCAAAGGATCAGGCTCTTGGCTTACCTGCAGGGAGCCACCTTTCTGCTTGTGGACATTGAGTTCTCCCCGCTGGATGGGAAAGTGGATGTCGTAGTCGCGGGCATCGAAGGTGCTTAGCCTCAGGATCTGTTCATCGAACAGCACCGCTGCGCCACGGTCCAGCCACTGCCTGTTCCGCTCTTCGCTTAGATTGCCAGGCGGCGGTATCTTCTCGGCCACACTCTTGCGATTGAAGTGGGCCAGCTGCTGGGGAGGCGTGGCCACGCGCAGCCGCTGCTTGTCGTCGATCACACAATTCTGAAGTATGCGCGACGCGATTAGCCGCTGCTCCTCGAACTCCACCTGCAGTTGTGCGGGATTTATGTTGTCCAGCGACGGCAGCATCGGGTCGTGGTAGGGCCAGTCACCCTCCTGGTGCTTCCGCTTGTAGGCGACCGCATGGAGCAGAGTCAGAGGATTGAGGTCACATGCCCGTCCAATCCGCAAATGCTGCGACCCCGGATGTATCACAATGATTTTGGGTGCATCCAGTGGCTGGACCTGTTGCGACGCCTGCAGGCGGC
This sequence comes from Drosophila subsilvestris, assembly GCA_035043285.1. Lineage (NCBI taxonomy): Eukaryota > Metazoa > Arthropoda > Insecta > Diptera > Drosophilidae > Drosophila > Drosophila subsilvestris. Next base: position 618,281 of record JAWNNB010001044.1, read on the forward strand.
CGCTGCTGGTGCTGCTGGCACGCGACCGTCTGCAAATGAGTGGGTTCATTACCCGTTCAACTGAGGGGCCAAGGCAATCGTGTACTTACTGCATAATTGATACTTGTATGGCTGGGAGAGGGTAGGTGACGGCTTCCGCAGCCTGAAGAAGAAATTTCTCACGGTTTTCGGCATCGCGATGGCTGCGATGGTGATGGCATTGTACTCGATACACACGAGTAGTATCAGCGTGCCTTCTGTGCCTCCCTGTGCAATCGATAGTTGCCGACGAAGCTGTCAACATATCGGAGACAGTCAAACTTCAGCGGTATTTCAATTCATTTTATTTTTACATTTTCTTTTGTTTTTTACCAGCTGTATTGAAATGGGTGATCATTTATTGAATTTAGGCTTGAACTACACCCAAATCGCAGAATTCATCAGGACACTACACGCACTTAATGTTCCCACGGACGCGGAGGAACAAGATGAATATGAAAATCAACTGCGAGCCTATATCCGTATTGCCGTGACATTATGGGCCTCGCTGTTAACGATTGTCTTTTTTCTTTTAAGGTATTGCGAGTGAGTCTTCTTGTTCTAATAGGTTGTTTTTTTCTTTCTGCTGTCCATTTTTATATAATATTCATTCATCTAACAGGGGTGGCGTCTTCAACTGGCTAGTTAATATATAGTTGAATTAAGAAGCATGGGTGGAAGCCGAAGTCTGAGAACAAAAGCGACACCAAAGATCATTCCGAATCGCAAATACCATTAATACAATGCAACCTGCATATATTATTGTATGACTGAAATAAAAAGACAAATCCTGCGCTTTTAGGTATTTTGACAAATCATGGCCGCCATGTAAAACATAACAGTTAGCAGAGTTGCAACTCCTTTATCGGGATTCTACCCATACCAAAGTATCGAACAATATCATTATCAATCGATTGGAATCGCGACTATCGATACAGACAATTTCGCACAAAAAGGAAAAGAAAATAACGTGGTTGTTTTTTGTATCAGAATATTTCCAGACACAAAGATCCAGACGTTTCTGTTGTGAAATTAGAGGTAAACGATTTAGAGACATCTCCATCCGATTCCCGTGCCTGTGTGCATTGCATCCGAAAATGTCGCAGTTCACGTGCCTCAATTGCGATGCGCGTTTCGCCACCGCGGAGGTGCAGCGCGAGCACTACAAAACAGATTGGCACCGCTACAACCTGAAGCGGCGCGTGGCCCAATTGCCTCCGGTGACGGCGGAGGAGTTCCAGCAACGCGTGCTGAGTGCACGCAGTGCCACCGAGATGGCCCTGGAGGAGCAGAAAATGAGCACTTACTGCAACGCCTGCCGCAAGCAGTTTGGCAGCCAGAAGGCCCACGACAACCACCTGAACAGCAAGAAGCACAAGGAGTGCCTGGTCAGGTTCGAGCAGCAACAGATGACGGCCAGTGCCGGCAGCAGCAGCACAGTTTCGGCCTCTGTATGCACCAGAAGCGTGGTGGAGCCGCGTCCCCATCCTGCTCTGGCCGCCGCCGCTGCGGGCAAGGGCCGTCTGGCGTTCGCCGAGCGCGCCAAGCAAGTTGATGGCGAGAATGACGAAGAGGTCGACGAGGATGACTTTGAGGATATCGATGAGGAGGATGAGGTAGGTCTTCGGTTTGAGGCGACTAGTGAGCATAACATTCATGCATGTCTCTGTCTCTTACACAGGTGGACTCTGATGAGTGGGACAAGATCCCCGAGAATCCGTTGACAGAGCGCGATTGTCTGTTCTGCAAACAGAGCAGCGAGGATATGGTGGAGAACTTGAAACACATGTCCGTTGCCCATTCCTTCTTTATACCCGACACTGAATTCTGCACCGATCTGGAGGGTCTGCTCTACTATTTGGGCGAGAAGGTGGCCAATTATTTTGTCTGCTTGTGGTGCAACGATCGCGGCAAGACCTTCTACTCTTTGGACTCTGTCCGAAAGCATATGGTCGACAAAGGCCACTGCCAGATGCTGCACGAGGGCGTGGCCCTGGCCGAATACGCAGATTACTATGATTACAGCGAGAGTTATCCAGATAACGTGAGTACATTCTGCGTTTTCCTGCTTCCCGTCTTCAATGTTCTCTCCCTGCCACAAAAAACAGAAAGACGGCATGGACATCGACGAGGAGGTGGTGCCCGATCTGCTCGATGGCGATGAGTACCAGCTGGTGCTGCCCTCGGGCGCTGTCATTGGCCATCGATCCCTGTTGCGCTACTATAAGCAGCGCCTCCATCCAGATCGTGGCGTTGTCCTAAAGAAGTCCGACCGCAAGCTGCACCATGTACTCAGCGAGTACCGGGCCCTCGGCTGGACCCAGACACAGCAGAAGGCAGCGGCCAGCAAGGCACGCGACATTCATCTCATGAAGCGTGTCCAGTCCAAGTGGCAGATGAAGCTCGGCACTAAGGCCAACAAGCTGCAAAAGCACTATCGTGCCCAGATCCTTATCTAAGCCGCCAGCGACTGGAGTCTGTCCTATACCCTTTGCAAAAGAAATATCGATGATCGTTGGGTGTTTTTTTTTTGCTTTGCTTAAATTAAGCATACGTTTTTCTTTTGTATATTACTAGCGATTTCTCTTCAAAATAAAATTACATAATTTAAATTAACAATTAAATATAGTTTAATTTTGATTCGTTTATAGTTAAATGTTATGTCGTTATGGTTACAATTAAAAATTTAATTTAAGCATTAAAATTAGACCAAAAAAATGGGTTCTAAAAACGCATTTCCAGGGATTCCCCACACAGTTGGGATCCCCATGTGAGCGTGTGCGTGAGCGAGACGACTGCTGTGAGCGTTTTTTGAGAGCGCTTGTGTGTGTGTGTGTGTGCGTGGGTGTGAAGTGACTAAACCATATTTCAGTGTATGTGTGTGGGTGTGAGGGTCAATTTCAGCTAGATTTGATATAAATATATATTTATGTATATATGTATGTGTTTGTGTGTGTAGTCGGATTTCTACCACGAGTACTGGAGTAACTGTGCTTTGTGGATATAGGGATATACATAAGTTATTCTTATATTATACATACTCCCACAACACAATCGTTCTTTCACACAGTCCATAGCTGTGTGCGTGTGTGTGTGTGTTTTGTGATAATGGTATTGGATGATTGGCTGCAATAAATAGCGGTATTTCTGGGGCAGCGGGACAGAAGGCGCTCCACGCCACGACAGAACGGTGGTGCACAAAAAAAAATAGTATTACATATTAATAGGCGTTAGGGGATAACGCTTTAGGCTAATGTATAACTACAGGATTCTGTTGAACACATACGCCCACCATTGGCGATGAGGAAGAGGCATCGCTGCTGGTGCCTGTCGCCGAGCCACTGCTGTTCCCGGGTGCACCCACAGCCCCTCCCGTACCGACAGACCCAACGACCACATGTCGTCGCTGGCCAGCGGGTTGCATGGGCATTGGCATGGGCATGGGCATCGGCATCGGCATGGACATGGGCATAGAGGACATGCCAACCGTGGAGGAGGTGGACGTTGACAACGGCAGTTGCAATGGCAGTGGCAGTGGCGGCAGAGGCAGGGGCATAAAGGCGGACACGGGCATGGGTACCACGGCGGCAGTGGCTCCCACCGAAGCCGGCCCGGCTGGCCCGCCAGCCGCCGACGCACTGATCACACTGGAGTCGGTCATCATTAGGTGAGGCGGCCGCGGCAGCAGCAGCAGCTGCGGCCGCGGCCGCTGACATGTTCCCGTAGTAGGGCAAGGATGTTGGCGCATAGTTGTTCGGCATCTGGAGCAAGGCCGGCACACGCATGCGTCCGTTTGGCGGTGGGGGCGGCATCACCTGGCCATGCGGCGGATCGCAGTCCATCGGATGCGGATAGCTGTTGTTGCTGGCGTACAAGTGACGGCGACTGTTTGCTCCGCCACTGTTACTGTGACTGTTGCTGTTAATGTGGTTTAGGCTATTCAGACTGTTACTGTGGCTGCTGTTGCTGTGACTGCTGTGGTTGCTGTTACTGTTGCTGTGGATGCTGCTGCTGTTGCTGCTATGGTGGCTGTTGTGGGTGGCGGGCTGCAGACTGAGGGCAGAGAAGTTGTTCATGGCGCTGGCCGCGGCATTCGAGTGCATGAGTGCATGCAGACCTGTGAAGTAGAATGTCAAGAAGACAACTGTTAGCGCCATTGTGTTTACAGAATAACAGAGTGATTAACATGGCCATGTAAAGCTGCCACGGTGGCGGAAGGGGGAGCTAAACATTTGGATACCCAAAGATGCATTCTTTCTTTTTTTTTTTTTGTTGATTATATCATAAGTTTTTATTGAAGGTTTTTTTTTCGCTTTTTTTGTTGTAATTTCCTTTTGTTTTTTAAATTTTTATTATTTTTTTGTCTGCTTTAGTTTTTTTTATGAATTCCTTTTCCATACGGTTTTCTTTTTTTGGTAAAGTTGCCGTTTTGGTTTTCATTAATCATTAATAAATTACTTCGTACACGTTAAACTTAAACCATCCGCTGCGGTCTTTTTTATATTATATAAATGCCATACATGCCTATGCATGCAACTGTGTGTGTGTGTAAGTGTGTGTGTGTGTGTGTGTGGAGTGTCTCGTCACCCTGATGTTTTTTGTCGTTTAATTTTGTTTCTATTTAAATTTCATGATGCAATACTGTATCGTTGAACATTCATCTGTTCCGGTTCTCCGTCAAACAAATGCATTATGGTGTTACTCCCTTCTTCTGTTGCTGCTGCATGCTGCTATTGCACTGTACTATTTAACTATGTCCAACATGTAAAGTTAACATTTTTTTCTCTTGTGTCGAATTTAAGGATGTTCTCTGTTAAGCACTGACTTAACGGGACATCATATGAATGCTTCGGTAGCTCTGATCATCACACATTTGAAGCTTCAAGGCTGCTGCTACTGCTTCGTTTAGCCATTGCCTATCTGTTACTGTCTCTGTTCAGTCCACCTGTCTCGCTCTTTCACTCGCAATTTGCACGGTTTCTTCTTTTCGTCTGCGTCCCAGTGAGTGGCTGTGTGGCTGTATGTGTGTCTGTGTATTTTTGTATCTGTAAAGTTATCGACTTATAAACACTGCTTCCATCCGGTTGGTGTCTTTCTTTTTTGTGTTTTTTTTTTTAGTATTTTACATAAGATTCGTTTTATTATTTCTCTCTGGTTCGTATTTAAATTCTTGAATTGGGTTCTCTCGGGGGCTAACCACTAAATTGTTAATTAATATTTACGGTTTATATGTATTTTTTGTATCCTCACATGCTTCGTATGTATGCGATCGTTTTTGTCTCTCCGTCTGTCCTGTGACTGTCTGTCTGAATGTGTTTACAAATTAATTGAGTTGTGGGCTTTTTTTTTGGGTCTTTGCTTCGTTTCATTTTCGGTAATTATGCGCATAATTATTCATAAATGTTATATATATATATATAGATTTATGTATGTTAAATTTTATTAAATGCTAAAGTTCTTCATTTTAGTACGTACTGATTTTTAATTTGTTATAAGTTTTTTCGTTTTGTATTCTTTTCCTTTCTTTTATTTTGTGAGTGTGTGTTATTTTTTGTCTGTAATTTTTTTCGTTCTTGTGTGTTTACCAAACGCATTTATTCTCTTTGTTATTTATTTTCTTCTGTAAATTTTGCTTCGTTTTTTTTTGTTTGCTGTTTTTACATGCCTACGTTTTGCCTCGTTTCGATTCTCCCCGTTTTTTTTTTTTTTGCTCTCTTTTTACAAACTATGATTTGTGTTTGGTTTTCAACTCGTATTTTGCATATACTATATATTCCGAATTATCTTTATTTTATTCCGCCCTCTCAATAAAAACTTGTATGTATATATGTATGTATTTATATATACTATATGTATATATTTGCCGTTGCGAGAGTGTAGGAGGTGTGTGTGTGTGTCAATGTGTATGTGTGATCATGCAGGAGAAAGATGCCAACATTTATGGGATCTGTTAAACATACTTTTCGTAACATAACAGTCTCTGACGTCCGTCTGTCCGTTACCATTGCTTTGCGTTAAAAAGGGGGGCAGTGTAAGGGGGGGTCGAATGTGCGCTTTTCGGTTGCGTTTCGTTATCACAAATAAGAGCGGCCTTTGTTAAGACCAGCTGCAATGTATGCTATAGCTTGTTCGCTCCCTTACTCACTCGTTCGGATTGCGCTCCTCTCGATCGATCGTTAGGTTCGAACCTCTAACAATAAAGAGACAAAGAGTGAGGATGAGATCGAGAGTGAACAGTGTTGCCATCTGTTTTGAGTTCTCAGTCTAAGAAAGGAGTCGTGTGTGTGTGTGTGTTTGTGTGTTAGTGAGAGGACAACAAAGGTAAGGGCGTGTGTGAGAGAGTGGGAGGACAAAAGGGCTGGACATGTGTGTGGGTGTGTGTGTTTTTTTTTGAGTAGGAGGACAACAGAGGTTAGGTAGGGTGTGTGTCTGTGTTGTGTCTGGTGTGTGCAGTATTTTACAAACTGATGATCCGTCAGCATTCTGGCATATATATGTATGTATATGTTTTCATGTATAAGAATTATATATATATGTATGTATGAATGCTGCTGCTGTTGCGTATGTATATTATGTTCTTGCATATGTATAAACCGTATCTGCTTTTCTTAAACATATGTACGTTATTTATATCCTCTCGATTAGATACTACTGCAAATGCTGCGCACACACATATCGATCGTGTACCGTACGTTCCTATGTATACTATATATATATATATATATATCGATTTTTCCTCCACCTCTCACAGGAGTTGTGATTTAACCGTTAATATACTCGCTACTGTATCTTGTTACTTACGCATATATATATATTTATTTATATATATTTATATATATGTATGGCAGTCATTAAGAAAGTCGTTAAGGATTCCTCTTTTAATTTTTTGTTTTAAATTTTTTTTGTTTTTTTAAACTTTTTTTCCTCTTTTTGTTCTTACACTACATGCCTATTATTTCTCTTCTTTCCTATGTTTGCTTCACTCTACAATTTCTATATGCTTAAAATCTAAGTATCCTTTAGCCCATTTTTTTTTTTTTTGCGTAATTCGAGTTGATAAAAAAAAAACGTAATTATGTGAACGTTGAACATTTAACACACGATTGTATTTCCTTCATTTGGAGCGTCTAAAATGCGAGAGCATACACATTTAAATATTTATATTCTATTTAAAAAAAAATAATCTAATAAATAAATAAAAGAAACGCACCACACATACTTTTTTTGTAGGAAAAAGAGTTGTGTGTGGATGAATAGAGATAGAGAGAGAATGTGAGAGAATTACACACAGAGAGGTTGAGTGAGAGAGAACGCTGCTGAGAGAGTGGAGCCTCTTATATTATTTACAATTGCTCTGGCTCTGGGCTCTCTCGCCAGCGATCACACGCTGTTAATGCTACCCGTATGACTACTGCTTCTACTCCACTTCTGTTTGCCATTGCTATTTCGCTGCGTTGTCCATCACTCGGCGGTGGAGCCTCTTTACTGTGAATGTGACTGCGGAGGCGGAGGCGGTGGCGGTGGCATCCTTGTTGTTGCCGGCGATGATCCTGCTGATGCTGATGCTGTCGCTCCAGTTATCGGTCATCGGCGTTCATCTTTGTTAGCGGTAACATGTTTGTTATCGATCAATTTTGATTTTATTTGAGTTTTTGTAAGACGCGCGCGTGTTTACGATTGTATGCGTGTTTGTTAGAAGAGAGAGAACATACAGATCATTGTTTTTTTTTTTTGATTGTTCTTTTGTTGCTACATTTGTCACAATGAATTGATTTTTGCATTGCCTTCTACAATTTCAAATTTAAAATTATAAAAATAAAACTAAAAACTAAAGATAATACCATACGTTTACATGGAGATATATTTATGTATGTATGCTTAAGAAATACGGTACGGGTACTGGGTACGGGGGGTATAGGTTTTGGATAACTAAACATTATAAATCGATCGAGAAATACAAAAACCAAAAAAGCAAGGCACGGGGGCATACACACAAATCATAGTTGCTGCAACACCCTCTACAGAAGAAAAATCACAAGAAACGAAACGAAAGACCCGCTCTAAATGGGGCAGCTACAAAACAACAGCATGGATGATCGAAACATTATGATTGGGAGGAAGGATTCTCCTTCCTACTAGTGCTACCACTCACCATGACTATGGGCATCCACCACAGACGTTGACGACGATGCACCGCCCGGACCCGCCAGTGGCATTGGCAGTGACATCGGTTGCTGTTGCTGCGCCGCCGCTACTGCCAATCCAGAACCAGTACTGCCGCCGCTTCCATTGCCACCGCCGGTTGTTGTCGTTGATGAGGTGGTGGAGGATGAACTCGCCGCTGCCGCTGCTGCTGCTGCGGCCGCTGAACTGGCAGAGACAGCACTGCTGCTGCTAGTGCTGGCACCAGGTCCCCCACCGCCACCACTGCAACCACCGCCACCACCGCCGCTGGCACCACTGCCACCGGCACCAGCATTCGCTGTGGCACCCGCGCCGCTTGTGTTGGTCGACTCGTCGGCGGTGCGCTTGAAGAAGTTATGTTGCAAGGCATAGTACGGTGTGACGCGCGTCTTTGGGTCAAAGTCCAGCATGCGCAATATCAGATCCTTGAACTTGAGATAATCTGACACAGAATGTCCTGGCTCATCCAATCGTCTCCCGCCCGGTCCGCCCGTCTCCACACCAAGTATGTCATGGAGCTTACGTGATCCTGGCGGCTTGTATTTGCGCCCATTCTGGTTCTTCTTCAGTACATAGGAGCCATCGGTGACGATCTTGTCAAAGAACTTGCGCGTCTTGTGCGCCTGATCGAGAAGATATTTGGGCGGCATACCCAGAACCTCGACAATCTTGTTCATCTGATCGACCTCATTGCAGCCAGAGAAGAGTGGCTCTCCCGTATGCATCTCAACCAAAATGCAACCCAGCGACCACATATCGATGGCCAGATCGTACTGTATACCCAGTAGCACCTCTGGCGATCGATAGAAACGCGACTGGATATAGTGATAGATCTGTAAAAAGAAAAAAAATATACGATTTGAACAGATCTCTGAATAGTTTAGGGGCGGCTCCACTTACGCGCTGTCCCAACTGGCAGGAGCTGCCAAAGTCAACAATTTTGATGGCCGAGCGCTTTGGGTTGCATAGCAAGATATTCTCGGGCTTCAAATCACAGTGTATTATGTTCAGTTCGGGCGTGCTAAGGAACAGCAGCGCCGTGCACAGTTGCTGCGCAAATTTGCGCGTGAGGTTCAGCGAGACGCCGCGGAAATTTGTGTTCCTAAGCAGATCGTACAGGTTGTATGAGAGCAGCTCGAAGACCAGGCACAGATGGTTGCGCCACATAAAGTGACGCTTGAGCTTGACTAAAGAATTCGGATAGATCGATTAAAAATTTATGGATATAATGGGGAATATTCGAGAAGATATAATCATACCGATATAATATTTATTTTCAGCATCCGCACGATTCATCATTTCGAGAAGCTTGACCTCGATTTGTGCCTGATTTAGGAACGGTTTCTTATTCTTAATTATTTTGATCGCCACATGGCATTGCTCCTCGTGATCGTAGGCCTTCACCACTTGGCCGAAACTGCCTTTGCCTGAGGTATAAAAGATATAGAAGAACATATAGTAGATATAGCAGATGCATATGTATTTACAAGTGTTTACGCACCAATTAGCGAATCAATCTCATAGCGATCCAAGAACTTTTCACCATTCTTGATAATATAATCATGATTATCATCGTCATAGCCATCGTTATATAATTTGCGCTCCTTTTTGTTGGACGAATCGTCGTCGCCTTGTGTCTGCTGGGCACGTCGCTTCTTTTTCGCATAGTATACCTATAAAAAGCGACAAAAACAAATTTGATTAATAATCGTCATCGGAATCATAAATAAATGATAAATAAGTGATAAATATATATGTATTAATAGTTATAACCATTATAATTATAATTATCGATGTCATACAAAACGCGTGACAGCTCGTCCTTGTTATATTAAATAATTATAAGCTGATTCCCACTATTAAGATCTTGGATACCGTTACATCGAAACATATCCAAAAATTGTTTTCCAATGAGCATTTATTCCATCCATCCGAGATAAACAAATAATGTAAAATTGAGGCATTGTTTGATTGAAAATCAAGAAATTTGTCCTTAGAATTGATTAATTCATTGATTTATAATTTATTGTTTCTATTTAATTTTAATTTTATTTAATTCGCTTTTCGATAAATAACCGATAATTCGCCAATAAAATTCACGATATGTATATCTGAATTTATCGCAAAGGACAAGTCCCATTTGCACGGTTTTGGTCTCTTCCCCATGCAAACACGCGATTTTACTGGACGAAAAGTGTGGCAAAAACGCCCCTGTTAACACTTCGATAACTGCTCCACTGAGAGCGAGTGCTCTGCTCCACGTAGATGGGGCCAAAGGCAGGGCAGGGCACGGCATCCCATTCAGGCCAGTTATCCCGTTACTTCCACTTCATCAGAGACAAATGTAAACATTGCCCCCACCCCTCAAACCGGCGGCAGCGGCGACTACGCGACGGCGTGTGCTGCTGCCCTCAACCCTCGCCGCTTTCCTATCTATTAGGCAGCGGCAAGAGCAGCAGAACAGAGCACACAAAAAAAGGAGGTTGCGCTTGGAAAAAGTTGTTGCTAACGCGGCAAGCATGCGGCAGTGCGAGCGAGATGTCCTGCTTTTTGGTGGAGGGCCCTTTGCAGGACCTTTGCAGACCTCCGTTGCGCAGAGAGGAGTAGCAGGAACAGCAGAGCAGATAACGTTGGTGAAGAGAGCGAGAGCGCGTGTGCTGTGAGGGGGGATGGGAGAGTTTCAACAACGCCTAAAATCTGGCTGCACGGACAAATGGAGGGCTGCGTCTATTCGTTGTAGAAAATGAGCGAGAGAATGGAGAGAGAGAGAGCGCCCGAATGCTCTCCAAAAATGGGTGTATGCTTTTGCTGTGGCAATGACTTTTTTTCGCGGCGTCACAGCTAATCTGCAAATGGCTCTGTGTCTCTCCCTCTCTCTCTCTCTATGTATTTCCTGTTATCTCCTTAGTAGAATGACGGTGCATGACGTTGCAATGCACTCGCGATGATAAGGCTGGCCACACTATTCCTGTAACGATGTAACGGGGCATAAGCGCACACCTCAGACATCTGGCTGTCTCATTCACTCTTGTAGCTTAAGCATATTATGTGCTTGGGAGCGATTTTGCATCGATTCTGTTCGACTATTCAGGGATGTATGATTTTTTCAACGACTCTGTTCGATTATTCAGCGTTCTAGGGCGCCCAAAAACAGATAAGAACTGACCAGTTCTCGAACATTGATCGATTAATAAAAAAAGGAATGTAATTTGTCATGGATTCTGTTTGATCTATTCCTCGACCTATGGCTATCTATCTAATAAGGTGAGTAATCGATGGTCCCCAATTTCGTTCCAATCATTCAGCCCAAAATAGTTGTATGATTTGTGATAGATTCAATCAATAATAGATCCATGGATAAGCAATCGATTTTCATCAGTTTTGTTTGATCATCAACCAAAAATATATTGAGCTTTTTTGCCCGTTAGACGAACGCAAAGGAAGAGAATGTAACGTTTTTTCTTTTTACATCCATATGGAAGGTTACACAAGCATCAAAACCAGACACAGGACAGGTAGAAATAAGGAACCAAGGACTAATGCAGCCAGATAGGTCATGGGTTGGAGAATGAAATAATGTATCAGCACGCACCCACGCACCAAATGATGCGCTCGCCCCAAACCATTGCTCGAGGCTAGAAAAATTGGGTCGTCGTCGTCGCTATAATACAACGGTGTATATGACACATGAGACATGACAATGTCTTTGCCTTTGCCGGCGTGCGATGACAGTTTCCATGTGGAGCCATGTGTCGTCGTCAGGCGCTTTGTTTAAAACTTTTGGCAGAAGGCAGCAGGCAGTTGGTACGAGTAGAAGGTATCAGGCGACAGACAGTTGCGTTGCGTGTCTCTTTGTGTCTTTGTGGCTGTTGTCAACGTCTTCTCTGCCCACGTCAATCGAAACGCTAACAAATACGACCCGTAACGGGGTCAAGGACAAACGTACGAGAACGAGTATCTTTAGAGCACTCCCACATCACATACAATATATCTGTCAGCAGATCTGATTCTGATCGAACTACTACTAATATCATAAAAGCCAAAAGGGAAAGAAGATAGACGGATGGATGGATGCCAAGGTTCCGTTTTGTCTGGCATCCGATCGTAGATCGTTTCGCATCGCAAAATACACATTGCTCATATCGCAGCAGTACTCACCTCATTGATGTGCTTATAGGTCTTTATCAGATCGACACTCAGCTTTCGTAACGGTCCTGAAGCGGGATCACGAAAGTGTGCGGGAATGCGGGCCTGCATGGCACGCACCTCCGACGAAGACGAAGGACTAGGGTGCTGTACGGAGAAAGAAAAGGCAACAAATAAATTATAAATGATATCTCTGTGAAATCTACAATCTTTGAGCTTCTTGTTATATTCTTGTTTAGATTAAGAAATTTAGGAATACTATTAAGTCTATAGCTATAGACTGGGGCGCAAATTCATCGAATCATGCGAATGCAGACGTTTTATTGGAGGGTACAATTTTGATGTATTCAATAAGTAAACGTAAACATTCGTTACGAATGACACGATCGCTTCACTGAAGTTTTTACTGTGGTTTGTAAGATTCTATAAAAAGGGTTCGATAGAGATCATAGCGGAATAGAAGATTCAGTAATAGATTATCTTTGTCTTAAAAAAATGTTCAATTCTAAAATAGACTACAAATAAATGAAGATTCGGAGTACCCCATGCATTTATATAAATAATTGTTATATTCTTATTTTTTGTACTTACATGATGCATCACATCACGATGCGTGGCAGGCAGATCCTCTTCAACTACAAAGCGACCATAGAGCGGGGCATGACGCTGTCTGCCACCGCCACCACCACCACCGCTACCGCCGCCCTGCGATGTGTCCACAGCAACGGTGCCCGCACTGGACCCATAAGCAGATACTAGATTATCGTCAGAGAAAAATAGAAATTGTCAATTAGTGTCACAGTTTTAGTCAGAATATTATTGAGATATATTGGAAGTATTATCTTAAGATAACATGAAAATGTTCAAATGGCTATTTAAAATACTAGGATACGATATTTTAAAATATTTATTCAGTTCGGAGCAAGATGGTTAACGAAATGTAAGAAAAACGATAAGGAACGTGTGAGTCGCTTCTGTGGACGCGACTCTACTTTTATACCCGTCCTCAGTCAGTTTATAAATTTGTGAGAATTTTAAAAGATTTTACATTATACATTTTTTTGTTACGAGAGTGAGAAAGAGAAGAAGGGGCAGCGCCGTAGGAGGTGGGGGAAGCAACTGAAAATTAATTTTTTCATTCTGGTTATAATAATGGTCCGATTTGATTCAGATCCGGCAATCTGGTAGATACGGTAATTTTATACGATACTGCGTATTTAGTTTTATCGTATATTTAAAATTGGCTGCCACAGATATTCGTCTTTTGTGGGAGCGGGGCGAAATCTTGGAATACACTTGTAGCAGTGTGATATCACATGAGTCTGGATACAAAATTTGGTTACTTCAGCTTTCATAGTCTCTGAGAACTAGGCGACAAACAAGACGGACAGATAGGCTATATCGAATTGGCTATTGATGCTGATCAAGAATATATATACTTTATGGGGTCGAAAACGTTTCCTCCTCTGCGTTACACACTTTAACTTTTACCACATATACAATAAACCCTTTAACTCTTTAAGTACGGGGCTACAAAGTGTCCTTTCCCTTATGGAAAAATTTTAAAGAGAATCAACGTCATTAAGGAATCTGCTAGTTATTTGCTGGTGAGTGTTCTCTTCACCACAGTGTTCAGGGTATTCTGCACTTATTTTGAGGGATAGAATAGCCAAAAATTAAGTGTTGTAATGTTACTAAATTTACTTATTTTTCAGCTGATATACATAAAATATTTTTATTTATTTTATTTCAATTTCTATAATAGTCTTAAATAATAATCGGTAATGGACAAATATTTGACACTAAAATTTTGTAAATTTGAAGGAAGAATATTTTTTGTAGGTGCTAAATTTTAGTGGGTTTTTTGTTGTCAGAAATGTAGCTAATTTTTTTAAAGTTTTAGATAGTTTCTGAAAAGTCCTAGGGCCTATAAATTGATGCATGTGAAGCCTTTTTTTTGTTCACTGAATTTTAAACATGATATTCTCTCAATCAGTATTAAGCCCTCAGGTGTATTTCTGTGTGTGATTCTGTGTATGGTTTTGATTGGTTCAATGACCGATGGGAAACGCTCTTTGGCCCCAGAACGAACAAAATGCACCTGTTCTCTCGAGAAACACACACCTGACGTACAGAGGAAGACGCTGCCAGCGGCAGCACACGAATGCTGCCAAAATGATGATAATGATGATCAGAGGAGAGAGGAAAACAACGGATGAAGAAGGGACAAGTAGAAGCAGCAGCAGCAAAAAGTAGAGTGTGGAAAGCCAGCAGAAGAGTCGGTACAGAAATACCTTTTACCTTCTTTAATTTTAGAACCAGACGGAACTGAAAATTATTACACAATATGCAAGCCGATGCGGGAAGGCAAGCGGATCATCTCGCAGTGGCAGTGGCATTCGCGCACACACATACACAATTCTAATGCTTTCATGTGCTGCCATGTTCCCATCCTTCTCTCTCTCTTATTCTCTGTGTTTTGCTTTGTGGATCAAAAATAGCCTCAAACGAAGAAAATAAACAACGCAAAAGAAGAGAGGGAAACAGTAGCATTTACTGTGTTGTTTTTTGTTTTGTTGCGTGTGGATGAATGATATTGCATTTCATCATACACGAATGCAGAAGTAAAAGACGGCCGATGATTAATCGATTAATCCATCAATCAACGAGAGATGGAAACCCTAGACATGGAACGGAAGAAGCACTAGAGATGGAACGCAGAAAAACGCACCAGAACTAGAGATAAAACGCAGGAAACACAATGTAGGGAATGCAACGCCAAACACTGGATATGAAAAGCGGAAAACCCAATACTAGGGGGATATGAAACTGTGCAACACTTTTAAGACGGAGATCCTGAATTTCATAAGCTTACAACTGTAGGATGTCGCAGGTATTGCGTGATGCTGGTTCAGCTTCTGTCCACCGCTGCCGCCGATCAAGATATTGCCATCCACCTGATCTGCAGTCGGGAAAGAAGAGTTCCCTCGCTGGACTCTGTGGAATCGGGAGCTGATTTGCTGTGGACCAAGATCTAAATGATCATGACCATTATTATCGTAGCTCCTCACACGATGCTGGCAGCCAATTTGTGCCAAATAATTGATGTAATGGGGCGGCGGTGGCAGTGGTGGCAGCGGCGCCTCCTTAGCACTGATGGGGGTTTAGGTCGCGTGCAGCAAAGGGTTGCATGTACGAGGATGCATGTGATGATGATGACGATGACCAGGCGCCGCCGCCGCTGCCGCTACCGGATGCTGTGCCAGTGTCAGTGGCCTTCTCGTGTCCATTTACAACGCTGCCGCCGTTCATTGACTGCCAATAAACCAAAGCCGTTGACATCTTTGTTTGATCTTCTCACTCGCAAAAAATTATATATCTGTATTTTTATTGGGGATTTCTTTTATCTGTTTGCTTTCTTCTGGGAAGAGAGGTTGAGAGAAGAGGTTATGAGAGAAACATTCCTTGATTTGGGCTTTATTTCTCTCCACACAGCTCCTCCACTTCACTTCCAATTTACTTTCAGAACGAGATTAGACATCAAAAGAACATAACTCTCTGTACACGTATCCATCCAAGGGATGGTTGATTGTGGTCACAGTTCTTGTAGAAGTTAATTTTTAGTGTTGTTTTTGCACTTAACTTTTCGCAAGTCGGAAGTCGCTCCGCGTCGCGCGATCTGCGTCGCGTGAAAATTCAACAAAAACTGCGGTAATTTTCTTGGCCCCAAAGTCTTTCCCATTCGTTGTCGCAGTCGCAGTCGTTGCGGGATTTATTTATACGGAACAGCATTTTCGTTGTTGTCGTTGTTTTCGATGTCGCTTTAGTCAGTGAGTGCATTTCTGGTGCTCTCATGACGATGATCATCATCATCAAAAAGTAGGGTATGCAAGCGATCGTATCGCAGGGGTAGAGATTTCAGTCGATGTGCAGTGTGTCTAGTGGTGGACCACTAGAGAACATCGCATTGTCAACACTCGCCCGAAACAGTGTTGATGAGTTGGAATTTGGTTAGCTTTTCGGTGTTGCATGAGTATCATATCAAATCCGCTGAAAATATGCATTCAGTGTATTGTCTTGAGCTTGGTTTAACTTTGTTCTGCCTTTGGTTCCAGTGTTGGACAAGTTTTCATTAAAAACAATTTAATCATTTTAATTTTTCTTTTTCTTTTTATCACATCTGTTTTGTTTTTGTTGGCCAGACACCCCAGATGGCTGGGAGAGTTCCGCTTTTAGAGATAATGAAATTTCAATAACGGCAGACACATAGAGACGGAAGTGATTCTACAGAATGTGAAGCGCGAAAGGTGCAGTGCAACACCCGCACTTTTCTCGGAAGCAGATACATACATTATTTTCTTTGTTTCTTTGTTTACAAAAGTAAATTCAAAGTGAAGTTAATGTGAATGTGTACTTATGCATTTAGTTACGAAACGCACTGTACCAAGAGTAGTGTGTGTGTGTGTGTCTCTGGGTCTGGCTTGCCTGTCAAAGGATAATTTTGGACTCGCGCACTCGCGCGCTGAAACCCCAATTATAAAATGGTTATAAATAAATTGAACGTTTGCCAATCGATGGAAAGAGTTGAATGATAAATGACTTGGACACCACAAAAATAGAGAGAGAGCGAGAGATACACACTCGAATACACCGACAGATAGTGAGTAGGAGAGAGAAGCTTCTATTTATAGAAATCTCTGTTTATAATATGTGGTCCCCGCGATTGCCATTACGACAAACGTCTGTGTCTGTCGTCTGACAAGCTGTCGCTCTGTCTCACTGTCGTTGTGTCAGTTCCAACCCAAAAATAGTTGACGACATTTTGCATTTGCAGGTTTTTGCATCACAGGAATGGGAACGCAGAGAGCGCAATCGCATCTCTATAGCCGCCTGGTGTTCCTAAAAAAAATACATGATTAAAGGAATGGACGATGAATGACGCAGACGGATTGTTGGATTGTTGCATGATGCAGCAGTGTTCTCCTTCCTTACTTCTATAACTGCTCACACATTGCAATCAATCGCAGATACGCAGAGGAGTACATCCGCCTGGTGACCGCAGCAGCAAGTGGAGCGCAGACCCCGAAGGTGAGAGAGTCATGTGGAATGAGCGGAACATATGGCGCCACAGCTAATCATTGCCACCATAACCACCACCTTCAAACATTAGCTCCCCTCTTATTTGTAGTTTGTATGCACCCAAAAAGTAAATAAGGGGAACACCCCGCCATGCATCGCCACCGGAGTGGGAGAGGAGCGGAAACGTCGCACAAGGTGAGTGATAGGCAAACAGTGGACACAAAATTCAAACTGCTAACGACTCTGCTCTATCTCCCAGTCTGAATGGGGCATATTGTTGGACCTTCCAATGCCTTTATGACAATAGGTAGAAAATCTCTAAAAATAATTTTTGGCCTTTACTGATTTCCATGATTTATCTAGCGATCTAGTCTAACATAATGCCAATAGGAGAATTTCTATGGCCGGAACATATGAAAATATTTGAAGATTAATTCTTTATTTCAGGCTACACATTGATTCGAAAGTATATGCCTTGAATGCCTGGTGGCGTTGCCACCTGCTTTCTGTACAGAGTGACGTTAGTTGCGGCCCAAAAATTTCATCAAATGTGGCCCCCCAGATTTCATAGTCAACTTACGGGGGTATTATTATTATTACAAGACTTTATTGTATTGTAAAGACTTGTTGGATTTTTTGTGTAAATAAAAGTCATAAATATAAGTGCCTGAATATCGTATCGAAGTATTTTTAATATTATTAAATCCGAATAGAAAGTGTTGCATAGGCTAATGGCTATTATTTGTATTGTGCAACACTGTTTTACTATTGTTCTGTACTTATAATTTTTTTTTCAAGATATCTCGGACTATGTGGAATGTTCCCGTAAGTTTAGGCTGTAACTGAAGCTAATCAATTTTATGCTTCTTCATTTCTCTACCTATATCTCTGTGATATTTTCAATTTCTTGAGGAACACGGTACTTACATTTCTGTTTATTCTTATCCATAACGCCGCCGCTATTCGTATCCTCTAATCTATACATGTGGGGGCTGATGTTTTTTTTGTTGGTTTACGCGGTTGAATGATTAATGAATTAGTTCTTAGATTTATCTTAATATATATATATATATATATATATCGTGTGTATATATATATATATATATATATATATATATATATATTACTCTTTATATATATAGCATATGTATATGTTCGAATATATACTATATATTTATATATATCTATGTATATAAATTGCGTTATTTGTTCATATGATTTTGGATAAATTGAATCAAATTATGTCAGATTTTGGTTGGCTTTGTTTTTTGTTTGTGAATTTCTATAAATTAAATCGTATTTAATTTTTGTTTTTCCTTTCCGTTTTTGCTTTGCGTGTTGATTTCGCTGCTTTCCTTATGGTTCTACTTCTTCGGTTGCTTTCGGGTCTTCGTCCTTTTTCTAGTTGTTTACTTTCTTTAGTTGTCGTTCTGTCTTCTATCGGTTACTGCTCTTCTGTCGTTGTTCTTGAATTTTGGATTGCATTTGCGATTTGCTTTTATTGCTTTTTGTTTTTTGTTCGTGTATACAAGATATTACATATGTATTTGTATATGTATATGTGTGGGTATATGTATGTAATGTTATTTATGCATATATATGTATATGTAGATATATTTATATATGTATGTATGTGTATTTGTGTGTGTATTTTGTTGTTGTCGAATACTTTTATGTTTTGTTTTTTGCGTTGCGATTGTTTCTTACTTTTGTTTTTTTGTTATTTTTATTTAAAATTATGAACACATTCGTTTCAAGTCTTTTTGTTGTTTGTTGGGATTTGCTTTAAATGTTGTATTTTTGTTGATGTTTTTGTTGTTGTTGTTGTTATATCACTGTTTTATTCCTCCTTGTTCTCCATTCCATTCCTTAGTTTGCATATGTTGCGTTTTTATTTTGTGTTTCCGAGTGGAGTGAGACGACACTATGTTTACATCTGTTGTTGTTGTTTCTCGCAGCAGCACATTAAGCGGTGTTTTTGGCGGTGCTTTTCATTTATTTACCGTTAGCACAGCAATTACACGCAATGCACACACCCACACACACACATGCAAATCCAGCATACGGCGGCCACACGCACACGCACACACACCTCTACGAGGCTGGCCCACGAGCGTGTGTGTGTGCTCTAATGAAAACAAAAACACACACACACACGAGAAACGCACTCTCGCACACACACGCACACACGCACGACACGCACACGAACACACGCAACTGCAGGCGCCTCTGCAAAAAGCCCAAGGGATCTCTCGGATCTTGCGTCCCGTTACACGCGACACGTTTCAAGCTTAATTTCTTTTATTCCACTGTTGGCTGAGTGTTCTTGACTCTTTTCTTTTGCTTCTGTTTTGCTTTTGCGTTGCGTTTTTCTATGTTTTGTTTCCTTTTGTTTTGTATTCTCAGGTTATGGTAGTTTTTGTAAGATTATTGCAATTTTTATTGTTTATGATCTTAAAGGAATATTCTTTAAGATTTGTCTTCGCGGCGGCTTTGCTGCGGTTGCACATTTTGCAGGGTATTATCCAATGCAAACATTTCACAATTCTTATTGGTATTCCATTTGCAAAAATCACGATACACCCAACACACAATAGAAAAAATATGTTAAAGTCTAAAAACAAAAATCAATTAACACTAATGACACGATTTTTCGGGGCGGGGGATTTAAATGATGTTCAAATTTTGTTGCCTTTTTTGTAGGATTTTTTTGTATTTCTGGTTGTTTATATTTTAATCCTCGGTTTTCTGGTTCCACTGTGCAGCAGCTGTTAATAATCCTTGCTTTCTATTCCACTGTAATCCCGTTGCTTTCACGTTCCACAGTGCTGGTGGCTGCTGTCTGTTGTTTTTTTACCCTCTCCGCATAATAATCATTTGAAAATCAGACAGCTGTTGGTGGTCCACAGAGAGAGAGAGTGAGAGAGCTCTTAAAGGCTGCAAAAGACACGGAGAGATAGAAGAGGTATACAAGAATTAGTTTAGCTATGATAAAAAGATTTAAAGTATATGTACTAGAATAAATTCTATGTTTAAACGCAGCATTCGCCGCGTTGCAAAATGCAAATAATAATAATAATAAGGAGCAGTGAAAAAACCACACACAACACGACAACGCTTGGCCGCTGCTGCTGTTCTGCTGTTAAGAAACACAACTGTTAAAAAGTTAACTGCGTTTACGGCTCTCTCTCTCACTGCTGTGGCTCTGCTCTGCTCGAGAGAGAGAGAACTCTGCTGCTGCTGCGGGTTCTCTTCTGTTCTCTCATTCACTCTGCTGCCTGTTAGCAGCAGGTGAACGAACGACACGCGACGCAAAAAGCAGAGAGAGAACGCTAGCGAGAGAGAGAGAGTGTAAACGAGAGAACACCGAACGCAGGTTCTAAGACAAGTTCAACGTGTGAGCTGTGAGCTGGGAGCCTAGCCTCTGACATTGCACACACTCCCTCGCCTACCTCCCACCACCCACTTACAGACAGCTGTTTCAAGTTCGATTTCGATGTCGCAGCCTTCCCTTCGATTGCTCTTGTTGTCAAGTCGAACATTTAGGTTTTTTGTTTTTTTTTTTTATGTGTGTTTGTTTGCAATTTTAATTACAAATTTTCGTTGATTAACAAAAATGCCACATACGTGAGCAAATATTTTAATAAGAGACAACAAAAAGGTAGAAAAAGCTTCGCTTTTGCCTTTGCTTTTACGGTGAAAGTGGCATTAGAGGTGGTTGTTGCTTTTGCCTTTTTCTTTTGGCTGTAACTTCGTTCTTGCGGGTGGCGGCACATGTCGGCATTTGGAGGAGAGTTGGCAGAGTTGTTGTTGCCAGGGGCCAGAGAGGCAGAGTGTTGCCACCTCGTCGGCTGCTACATAGCCTTTTTTTTTTGGTACAGTAATCACTCGGGGGATGGCAAATGGCAACCCGTACCCGTTCGTTCCACTTCAAATTTCTGCTAGAGGTTGAACTTTTATACCTTTTTTTCCCTCCCCTTACAGGTGTTGCCCCTCCCTCCTCATTTAGGCGAACCCTTTATGAAACTGAAAACCTCCTCTAATGCAAACCATTGAATTTTCTGACTATGGCTATGACAGGGCTTTGTAAACGTATACTATTTTAAATAGAAAACATTACAAGTTCTAGGGATAAACATAAATAAGTATGTACATATGTATGTTCAAACATTTTCGAGCATAAAACATCAACTTTTGATAGCCCTTTTATTTGTTATTATTCGCACCTCATACAATGATTTTAAATATGATCCAATTGTTAAAAGGTGGTTTAAGAACTTTTTACAGAACAAAAATAATCTTTTGAATATGGTATTTTTTTATATATTTAACTCCTGAACTTCGTTCACGTTTCCACTGTACATCAGTTATGGTGGTGTTGGTGGCTGTTGGCCTTTTTGTATAGATAGACGGATTTCTGCGGAAAATATTCATACAAAAAAAACATAACAGAGAGAAAACCAGTTTGAAAACATCCAAAAAAATGCACTGTGAGTGAGTGTCCCTGCCTTGTGGAATGATCATTGTCTCTGCTGTGTCTCTCTGTCTGTGAATCATTCTCTTGGTTACAAAATGCGTCACTTTCCGGGTTTGCCAGATCCCCCACTAATCACTAATACGACAATAGCAATTTCCCCCGCCCCCGAGCACTTGCCTTTACCATAGACAATGGCAGTAACTGTATTTATTTGTGGCCTTATCAATTTTCAATAGTGACCGCTGGGACGTCACAAATTGCCAGGTTGCCTTCGAAGTTGCCTCTTCAATATTCCCATTCCCATTCCCTGCCCTGCCTGTCTGCTGTTTGTTATTTTTAGCCAGCCAGCAACAACTTAATGCCCTGCTTCATCATTTATTTTTGGGCAGCATGAAATCGACAACAGAAACAGCAGTACAAAAAAATAGAAAGCAGAGCCCTCCCACACACGAAGAAACACCCCACGCACTAGTATTCGCAGTCTGGCAACCCTTGCAATGGGAGCGTAAGGCGTATCTGGTCCCGGTCTCCCTAGCTCAATCCCAGAAGATTTGGGATACATTTGTAGAGTATTTCATTGATCATCTGCCACTTGAAGATCAAGAGAAAGTTTCTGTTCCTTTCCCTTATTAGACATTTCGTTTTCATTTGCAGCTAGTAGAACGCGATTAATACGAATTCCGATACATATCTTAATCTTCATACTTCTGTATCTAACATTTCTATTAAAAATATATTAAATTATCTGCTACAATCATCGATGTTGCTCATAGAGGAAATAAACCTCACGTCTGTGGTCTTTATATGTAATCAAAATTCATTGGAATCGAAAGAAGGGGAAGACAAACTCACAAGCCGCCACAGATATCAACATTATTTTATTTTTTTCTGTGTAAATGATAGCCACATTCAAAGAGCTACAAGATAATAAACCTTACCTATCATCCCATAAAATAGTCTTGGATCTATAAATGTGGATAATATTATTATTATTGTAATCGGATAGCACCAAAAGGTGGCGCTGATTCCTGGGATTCCAACTTCTGCTGTTAACATACAGATTGAATGGAAATGGCAAGTGGGATTCCAAATACTTTTTTGTTTACTGAAAAATACATACAAATGTACATATGTATGAATGCACTATATGCAGCGGATATTCCATATCTTATAACTGCTTTGCTTTTCGATTCATTGATATTTCGATTCATTGATAATAAATCTAGTTTTTATATTTATTTATTCATAGTGGAAAATGGAGTGTTATACCCTTTCTCTTTATTTGTCTTTGCCGTTGACTCGCTGTGAAAATGTCCTATAAGCGAATGGAAACAAACCCAGGACCGAATTTGGATTCTTTTACAATAAAATACCAAAAATAAATAAAAAAGAATAATCAAATTTTCGAATATTTTTTGCGTTTTCGTTGAATTTTAGATTGTGTATTTAAATATTGTAGAGAAAAACTGTCATTCTATTATTATTTATATGGGGAGAATGCTGCTTAAAAAAGAGAAAAATAATTATAGTTGGTATTTGCTAATGGAACAGTGCCTGATACCCCTTAATGTTATGTACTTATAGGGCACACACAACACAAAAATCTCAGCCCCACCCACCCCCTTTTTAAGATCATCATTTTCTAGCGGTATTTTTTGTGAGCGTTGTTTGACGTCAAAACGTGACTGTGCGCGTGTCTGTCTATCTATCTATCTATCAAAGTATGTGTTTTTGAGAGTAAAACTTCTAGCTCTCTCTCTTTCTTTCTGGCAGCGGCAGGCACTCACCGCTCTCTTCTTTCGATGCCACCCACACGCCTCATGCGCTGACCCAAATTGATGGCCTGCTGCTGCTCTTCTGGCAAACATTTTGCCATCTGTTTCTTTGTATTAGTAGCTCTAATTGAAAATTGAAAATTTCTTATAATTGGTGGCGGGGTGGAGTACTAAGTACTACCTCGCACTCCCTCTAGAAAGCTGTTTCATTAGTTTTCCTTCTTTGGGAGGTTTTTTGGTTTGCAGCGCAACATGTGGGCGGACGAACAGGCAACGCCTTTAATACCTCGTAAGATAGAACGTTTTCATTTAACAGCGCTCTCTCTCCTGATGGATAGATTTCCCCAGGGGATCACAGAGTTGATTCGATGTATAAATCTCCTAGAAGTTAACGACTACATTCGGCAAAACATCTATAAATCTGAGGACAGTTCTAAAAAAATGTCTGTGAAGTGTTTTTTACGGATGTAATATATTTGGGGATCCTACAAAGCGATATTTCTGTTAAATAAATTATATACATACATACATATGTATGTACATAAATAGATATTTAATATATATTATATATATTATAGATTATAGATATTTAATATATATTATACATACATATATCTCCCACGAAAGAGAGAAAATATTTTTTTAGAATATGGTTCAGATCTGAAGTAGATTTTAAAGTTAAGGTTAGTTAGTGAATAAATAAGGTTTATCTCCTTTAAAGAATCACCAAAATTTGTTCAGCCACGAAGAGATCGCATCATGGAAGCTTTGTACCTCGTCATGGATGCGCTTTATAAAGTGTTCCCATAAGTTCACGGCTAAAAATTCGCAAAGAGTGGCTGGAAACAATAGATATCACATTCGCTTACGAACGATACCTGATTTTGTTTACAATGAAATACTCTCAAAAAAACATTCCGAATATGGTATGATTTTTCTATCAGAAAGGGTTTGGAGTTCGAGTGAACCTTTCCCGAGTGATCACTGTACTTGTCTGAATGTGGGTATGTGTGTGCTTGTGCTTGTGCTCCAGATTTTCTGACGGTTGCGGTGCGGGGCGACTCTGTCTACTAAAAATACTTTGTAGGCGGGTTCATTCTCTCTCCTTCCCCATTCCTTTTCTTCCATCTTCTCTCCTTCTTCTTCATTAGTATCGCTGATTAGCCACAAAAAAGAATTTAAGAATTAAAAAAAATAAATGCAAAAAAAAGAGTAAGAATAATAATAAACGACAACAAAACGGTTTTTGCGCTTTTGAAAGCAATTTTTTTTGTATAATGAAAGATTGTGCAAAATATACAAAAATAAAAAACAAAGTGTGAAGACTTTCATGCTTTCTCCCTCTTTCGCTCTCTCTGCCTCCCACCCAATCTTTCTTTTGGCTGCTTTTTCAGTTAAGTGCGTAGTAGATAGATAGGCGGAGAGAGTGCTTGGAATTTACATGCCGCAAGAGAGAGAGAGAGCTTATTATATTTTTTGTTTTTGCTGTTTCTGTTGTTGTTTTTACTGTTTTGTGTGTTGTGGTTCAAAGTTCAATGACCGATTCTGTCGAAACAACATTGGAAACCGAAACGAAGCGCAGAGCAGCACGGCACTTCTGGTCGCGGCGCAGTCGCAGAGCTTTGTTTAGCAGAAGCGTCGACGCCGACGACGACTGCCGCCACTCTTCCCCGTACACATGGACAAGGTCACACAGACACCGGAATTTATAAATGTGTGTATATAAAGTTGATTTTTACTCAATACGCAATAAAAGCTCAACAAAATGCCTCCAACATGTGCAAATAATAATAGACATAAAGACGTATAAAGACGTGCGACACCGTGAAAGAACGAATCGGAGAGCGTTGCATCGAAAGACGATATCTGTTTGAAAACGTTATCGAGTTTCGGATTAAGAATTATTTTCAATGAATGAAATCTTTTAATACTTATTCAAATAACGTTTTTTTCGATTATTATAAACTTAAGTGAGAAAGTAAAGCGCTGAACCATAATGTTCATTTTAAAAGTTTGAACAATAAATGTGCAAAAGATACATATCAGAAATTCGTTATCGTGAATCGTGCATCTCATCAAAAAGTATATAAAACGTACATACATATAGCATATCTACAAAAAAAAATCTAAGATTAAGATATTCAAATCGCAAAAGTGCAAGTTTCCATAGTACAATTTTCCTTACTTCCGTTTTAGTATGTACATATGTATGTATGTATGTATATAATTTTATATTATTTATTTATAACCTGTATATATATTCCCTGAAAGCTGAAAGTCAATCTTTCAAAAAGGGTATCAAAAATGTCGTTACTCCTTGCTGTCACTACTATCTTCCTCTCTATTCCACACTTCCACTTTCTCCCTCTCTTTTTGTTGTTCTCAATGTTCTTCCTGTACCTGTGTCTGTGTGTGTGCATGTTCTGTTTTTTATGGTAATTCAAAACTGCGCATTCATTGATGACCGACGGCGACGGCGCAGAGCTTTGACAATGGCATTGAAAAGCATTTTTCAAGCAGAGGAAAGAATGCAGGCAGCGCGCAGCAGCAACGATCGTCTGCTTGCTGCTCTGTTGCCGACGACTGCGACTGCAGTCTGAAGGAAAGAAAGAGAGACAACAATACGGTCAGGCGGCGCAAAAAAGAGAATATAAATTATAATTAGACTTTTTTTTTGCCGCTTTAGTGTTTTTCCAGTCGACATTTATATCCACTCAAACTTGCCCCATGTTTATATGTATATATGTACTTACATATAAAACATTTTCTTTGGTGAAACTCAATCCATATTCCTCTGATAAATTGTATTGCAAAATACCTTCGGACAATTGAAAGAATCTCAGAAGAAATAAATATTCTACCCAGTAGATCTCATCGATGTCCCCCGCCTTTTATTTCTTGGAATTTTATTGAAAATATTATATGGGGCAAATAATATAAGTTTTATTGCGCTGGAATATTATTTGTCGTTTAGTGCGCTGATTGGAGGGTGGGTACAGCAACAAAAAATTACACCAATGACGTTTTTTGCAAATATATATTTATTTTTTGCATGGGAAATTATTCGAATAATCGTAGCGGAAGGGTAAGATAGAGATAAAGAGAGAGAGAGAGAGAGGGGGTAATAGTATATTGCACAAACAAACTGTTATTCCTCTTCCGTGACCCCTCCATCAATCTGCTAACCAGAAAGCGATGGATGTCAAAACGTGTGACGTCGACAGCGGCCGTGGCGCAGCAGCGCATTTGCGACAGCGGGCAGCGCGCGGCGACAGCTCCCGACAGACAGCACGTGTAAAAGCATCTGTTTTGTTGTGATTAAATGACAGTTGCCGTCGCCGTCGCCGCCTCTCGCCTCCCTTCTCCACACTCTCTATCCTCTTTCTCTCTCACTGGTGGGCTTTGCTCTGCAGCCCCCTCTTTCGCACAACACGTGTGCTGCTGCCTGCTGCTGCGGCTGCTGTTGGGTGCTCTTGACCGAGGCGCCGGCGTCAACGTTAGCGTAAGCGCAAATGCTGCGCAATTGTTGGGGCCTCCTAATGGAAGTATGTATTTCTCGAAACGCATTTAGACAATTAATCAGTTGTTGGTGGAGGGGAAGGGGGAAGAGAGGAAGGGTGGGAGAAATAGAGAGAAAGAATAACGAGCTGTTAGTGGAGGGAGACTCTACCATTTGAACCTTTGTTCAACTGCACAAAATTTCTCTTAAGTGCACGGACACACAGAAGACCATCCGGTCCAATCGAAATTAACGATTCGATAAAGATCCCAAAAGATATCGATTATGAATTTAGACTGATTTTAGAAATTAACTTATCTTTGCTTTCAATCTGCCAAAAGGGGCAGAAAGGGAATCCCAAAGCAGGCAATGATTTGTCGATCTCCATCACCTTCACAAATCCCGTTGAATTATTTGGAAACAGTCCCAAAAACATATATATATATATAATAATGCAACTTTTTCAATATATCATAACTCTGCTCCTGCTGCTGCTGGTCCTGGCACAGAACGCCCAGGGCTATGGGATTAGACGCCGTGGAGGCTATAGCAGCCTCTATGCCGATCTGTCCAACTCCTGGGACGAAGAGCAGGAGCCGCCTGAAAACGACGACATCGTTTCCTGTGATCCGGAAAGTGCCACGACCGAGGAGCCGCCACAGGATATATCCTCTTGCAACTCGTACAGCTCCAGCGACTACTGCAAGGAGTCTGGCCAGGGACTAGGAATGGGACCAAACGCAGGGGCGGCCATCGCCCAGAATGCAGCCCAAATGGCAAAGGCCGCCAATGAGGCACAGACTGGTGCTGCAGAGGATGCCGCCAAGCTGGTCAGGGTGCAACTGGCAGAGACGGCTATGCAGGCTGCCCGTGCCGTCAATGCGGTGCTGGAGGGCAAGGAGGCGATCGTCGAGAACTATCAGCGAGAGCTACACGATGCCGAGGATATGGTCATCCAGATAAGCGCCTCCCTGGAGAGCAGCGAGGCGAATGCACAGAGCGCCTGTGCGGCTAGCACCTTCGCCGAAACCCTAAAGTGCCGCCTCGAGGGTATCCTCGAACAAACCGTGGCCAGCCTCGTCGACATCAATGCCTTAGATGAACAAGTGAACGCCGATCTCCAGGAGAAGACCGAAATGCTGGCCAGGACCGAAGAGCTAGCCCAACGTCTCGAGCAGCAGCTCGCTTCAGCCCGCGAAGAGTACGAACAGGTGAAGGAGGCCGCACGCCAGGCAGCCACTGCAGCTCAACAGGCCCGCCAAAAGGCCGAAGCATCCACATGTGGATCCAAGGGTAAGCGATTGGCCATCGACCATTGTGAGGGCATTCTCGCGCTCTATGGCCAGCGACGGCACCAACGTGAAGCCCGGTTGTTGCAAGAGAAACAACATTTAAAACATTAATTTGATTCTTAATTTGCCATTTGATTTGCTGAAGTTTAATTAAAGTTTATATCTTAATTGAAAGGAAATTGGAAATGATTTAAGGATATCATCAAAGGATGTCCAATGATCGTATCTGTTCCAAACATTTCATTAGATTCGGGACTAAAGAAATCATTGTAGGGAATCACTCAAGATTACTTCCTTTAGATGGCAAAGCATTTCTTTATCAATCACCGATTTTGTATTCCCGTTTTCGTTATTTAAAAAAAATATGTAGAAGAAACCAGCAATATCTAACAAAAGAAAAGGTTCCTGCATTTTTGCCATGTCTAGTCACCGGTTTTTAATCATATCAAAAAACAAAGTGAGTAGATAGGTTTAATTTGGAAGACTGGAAGTGTCTCATAAACAGTTTTAAAAGGGTTAGGTGCGGCACTACTATTTCTGTACAGAAAGTCTTTAGAATGAAATCTTGTACGAAATTTAAATCAGTGATCGCCTAAAAATAGTGGTAAGTACCTTCGAAAAGTGTAAGCGTTAAATCTGTTGGCAAAGATGAGATTTCAAGACGTTGGAAGGATATGAAAAAAGGATTTGGACTGAATAGAATGTAAATGACTTTTGTAGTGGAACTTTTGTAGTTGGTGGAATGCGTTTTCAAATGTTTTCAATTTGGATGAAATATTTTTAGTAGAAACTTTATAGCCATTCTAATCTACGAAGAGCATAAGAGCAGTTTATTTGTAAAACCCATACGATTATGGACATAGAGAGCTATGGGAAATTGTTTTCAAATTTTATTTAAAATGAGTAGAGTAAAGTTTTGGTTGGAATATATTAAAAGTGCATTACATACTTTTATTATAAAATAACTGTCACTGTGGGTGGATAATCTTGCCCAAGATTCAGATATAGGGATGAGGATCGTATCGGTATCTTTCATTTTCATATAAACTCCGCCCTGATTTCGGGGATATTAGGGATATGGATATGCCTGGCAATTTTGATATTCCATTGAAAATTTCCCTTCTTCGTTGGAGACAAAAACAGCTGCTGCCCAAAATTTCCCAGCGGCCTGTTGTCCAGCTGTTTGCCATGCGTCAAGAGGCATTTACATTTATCCCGAAAAGGCGAGGGCGGAATGGTGGCAGTGTTGAATGGGTGGGAGGATGGGAGGCTGGTGAAATGGCAGGGTTGCCACCTCAGTGCGCTGTTGCGCCGCTTTTCTAGTGTTGTTGTTATTGCCGGCGGCAGAAGCAGCCAACGTTGTTGAAACTTGAAACGCCAACGAGAGAGAAAGGGCCGCCGCCGCAAAGAGCATAAGCATAGCAATGAGAGAGAGACACAGCATAAGGGCGCGCGCATTTTGCAGGCTGCAAAAGAGGGCAAAGAGCGGGGAAAACACAAACACTCTCTCCCATTTGTCCATTAAAACAAAATTATATTAAATTTTCAATTAGCACCGTTATAATACTTAATTAATATTTAAAGGAAAAATCAATTTCCCACACAACACACAATTTCATTCAGCCGCTGTACCGTTTTTCTTTGCAGACACACACACACATACACATATACAAAAGATGCAGAGCGAGATAGAGCGAGAGAGGAGAGTGGAGCGAAGATGCCGCTGCATCTGCGCCGCACAAAAGGTTTGCCGGATTTAAGAGTCAACTTTGTGCATTAACAAAATGAGCAACCAAAATGTTTGTAGTTCAGTGTACATTTTTGTCAGCATGTGGACATTTCTCGCTCTGTTCTGCCCCCCCTCGTTTCCTTTCCATCCAATAAGAAGAGTTCGCTGGGGGAAGGGCGGCCAGGGGGAAGCAGACAAAATGCCGGTAAATCCAATATGTATGGGCCTTCTGCGTTTAACAGCACGCTGTTAACTGCTAACAGTGCAGTGTTGTTTTCCTGACGCCTGGCTTGGTTTCTTTTCCACTCCGCTCTCTCGTTTCTCTTTTGCATTTTCAACATAACCAAACATCACTTACAGTTGCTTTTCGACTGAATGCTGCTGCTGCTGCTGTTGTTGTTGTTGCTTCTGCTTCTGTTGCTGTTCTAACGATGCCGCTGTTTTTGTTATTAATTTTACACTTTGACTCATGTTTTCTATGTTATTATTGCTTTATTCCACAAACAGCAAATGACGGTTGTTGTTTTTGTCGATTGTTGCAGCTGCTGCTTTGGTTGTTGTTGTTTCTTCTGCTGCTGCATAAAAACATGTTTCACTTGAAAGCAGAAGAAGAGACGTTGATGACGACGCTGCGCTGCTGCTCCTGCACACACGCATGCGAACGAACACTCACACACGCACACAAACAAACGCTCACGTATAGAGAGCGACAGAGAGAGAGGGACCTGACAAACAAAAAATTTGCCTGACTTTTTTCTTTTTTGTTACTTGTTGTTGTTGCTGCTGTATTTTCCCTTCAGCAGTGCTTGCACTCGAATGCTAAAATAATTGATTAAATACACACACGCATGAGAATTTCA
Source organism: Drosophila subsilvestris (assembly GCA_035043285.1). Taxonomy (NCBI): domain Eukaryota; kingdom Metazoa; phylum Arthropoda; class Insecta; order Diptera; family Drosophilidae; genus Drosophila; species Drosophila subsilvestris. The sequence goes on from JAWNNB010001044.1 coordinate 649,340, forward strand.
TCGTTTTTAATTGAAAGCCGAAAAGCAAAAAAAAAATATACGTTTCGTCTTGGCTGTCCGTTTGTCCCGTCCGGCCGTCTGCGGGCCAACAAAGAGCGCGTCGCAACAGCGAGGAGCGGGAAGGCAGCGCGGCGACAGCACAGTCGGCACACGGCCGCAGCAGAAGTGTACAAAAAAAGGCACACCAAATGAGGAGAGAGACAGAAAGAGAGAGCGAGAGGGAGGAGAAAAAGAAAAACAGACAACGAAATTGGAATGCTATGCGTTAATTTTTTCCGTTTGATAATTAGCGGCGGCTTTCCCCGCGATTCGCCTGTATGCACTGCACTGTCGATGGGCGTCGGTAGGGGGATTTCGGGCTCTTATTTTTTCACTCACTTAATTACCAAATGGAGAATTGGAAACACAATAACAAAAAATAAAGCACACACACAATATATTTTATGCTCAGCGCCAGTGTGACCGCGGACTAATCGATTAAATATACCGGCAGACCCTCAGAAATATACCCAAATATACCTTGTCATTATCAAAATATACCGAAAGTATACTGAGGGACACAACAAGATGCGTTGATATTCCTCGGTTTTTATATTCGGTTTAATATTACTAATATTACTATTACTAATTTTACTGATTCCTCAATCAAATTTTGTACAAGATTGGTCACATTCCGTCATTGTTGCTGGTCCACCAAGTTTCTGCATGCGTATGGACATTTTTATACCGTATTTCCTTTAATTAATGTTAAATTTGTTGTTCAAAGCTGCTTTATATTATTAAATTAAAATTAAATTAAATTATTACAAATAATATCACAAGGGTAGCAGACCGTTGCTTATTCCGTGCCAAAGTTGCAGAACAATGCTGCTATTCATTTCACCATGTTGCTGAATTTTTTCCCATACAAATCAAATGTATCTAACGGGAACGTGTTGCTAAGCCGTATTTTTAGATGCATGATCATTTTTAAATTTCGACGGTAAATTTGGTTGAAATTTTGATACAGGTTAAGTATTTTAAGTATTGGTAAAAAGGAATTTATTTAATTTCATACCAATTTAGGAGATCACCGATCGGAAAATGTCGTGTGCGTCGAAAATTGGCCCTTGATGATACCTTTCTGCCTGGAGCATGTCAACAGCTACAGCTGGAGAGATTCAGAGAATTTCCTCCCTTCATGGACTGATGCTTGATGTACAATAATAAATATTATCTTTTGTACCCAAAAAATACTATTCGACATAAAATCCGTTACAAAATTAACGGTTTGCCTTATAGCCTTTTTACACTGCCGCATCATTGTCGAAGGTGCGGAAAAATGATGCGAGGCGTTTACACCAAAGCCGCATCATTTTTCGCAGCATTTGTCAGCTGTTCGGCCTACAAATGTAAACAAACTCGGTGAGCAAGAAGAAGAGAGCAAAAGCATTTTTATTGAAATTCCCAAAATAATGAGCGATTTATTATTAAATGTGGAAAATGGTGCATTTGGGAGTTTCACTACGAGCACCCAATTGTTTATTGAGCTTGTTCAGGAGGACTCCACAGCAAGTGAAGCTATCGTTGGCTTCACCGAACAAAAATTGCGAGCTGCCGAGTTAAATTTTAAGGTGGCACTTTTTTAAGTTTGAATCAGTGCATCCCAAAAGATCCCAAAGATTCTCCAACTTTGCTTTAATTTCTATTGGAGAGAAATCTTAGAATTTCTGTTTAAATTCCTCTCCCATCTCCTCGTAAATGTGGGTGTTCTTGCGCAACCAACGCAAATCCTCTATATTTTCCGCCCACAAGTCTATTAACAAATTTTCCGCCCCCTCTGTCCACTTCTTTTTCTTTTGTTTTTCAGGGCTCATATTTAATTTTTAAATATAATTTACTAATTCACAGCTGTTTGCTGTCGATACCCCGTCGATACCCTGAATAATTTCAGTATTTTGTAAAAATACTAGACAGAATACGGCAACACTAGCCAATGATGCGCCGCATGATTAAAGATGCGGCCGCATGATTGTCTTCTTCTATCCACAGGATTCTTATGGGCATCATTGTCGCATGTTCCATTTAACGGAAAAATCCAATGATGCGCCTCAGTGTAAACAATCAAATCGTTCGAAATTTGCTGTAAACATTTAAGGTGGTTTTCGGGCAAAGTCCAAGATGTTCGCGCGACCATGAAAAAAACAAAATTTGCCGAATATTTTTCTTCAAAAGTCCGCGAAGTACCACAAAAATATCCATTGATAATTTTTAAAATTATATTTATTCACACGATGAAGTAGATTCATTGTTGCTACGGTTCCCGTTAGATACATGTGGCTCACACATTTTTACCTCGAAAAAGAGAGCAAATTTTGAAAAAACCAGCACGATTTGAGAGCAAAAAATGTCGGTATTTTCTGTGTGCTAATGGGTCATTTTGAAAAGTACTTGAATATACTACCAAAATATACCGTAAATATACTGACGGACGAGACAAATTGCGTTGATATTCCTCGATTTTGATATTCGGCTTAATGTTACTAGCTAGTTTGTCTTCTCAGCCCTAAACAAATAATTTTATCCAATTCATCAATAATTTTTGTACAAGATTGGCTAGTTTTCAGAACTCCTTCTTATTGGATTGCTTACATAATAAGGTTCAAACAAAAACGGCCAAAGCATAAAACGCAAGTGTGTACCGGAATGTGACGTCATTGTTTCCGGTCAACTCGGTTTCTGCTATTCGTATGGAAGTTTGTATACCTTATTTCCTTTCAATATTGTTAAATTTGTTGTTCCAAGCTCCTCTGAAACAGTAATAATGAATTTGTCTTAGATTATCCCCGTTGTATTCCTATTATTGGTACCCGTAAGCTGCAAAATTTCGTTAATAGTTTCTGCATTAATTTGAGCCTGATATTACAAACAATATCTCAATTAGATAATTTCCTTTCTCCCAAGGGTAGCAGACTGTTTCTCATTCCGTGTCATAGTTGCAGAACAACTCATTTCCCCATGTTGCTGAAGTTTTTCCCATACAAATGAAATGTATCTAACGGGGACGTGTTGCCAAGCCATATTTTTAGATGCATGATAATTTTTAAATTTCTACGGTAAATTTGGTTGAAATTTTGATACAGGTTAAGTATTTATTGGTAAAAAGGAATTTATTTAATTTCATACTAATTGAGGAGATCACCGGTCGGAAAATGTGGCGTGCGTCGAAAATCCATATGCGATGGATCAGCCTGGACACTTGTTTCCAGTACAAATGTGATCGTATAAAGAAATGCGATACAATTTTTGTTCTTTCACTTTTACTATAACTTCAATTGAAAAACTTTCAGTTTTCGATGGATTTTGATATCAAAATGTTATTGTACATATATTAATTATTTCATTAATAATTTGGTAGATTTGCTAATTTTAATTACTCATTTTAATTTGATTATTCATAAAATAATGTTTCTTCAAACATTGCTTAAAATTAATATTTTACATGGTAACTACACATGCGCTACATATTAACTATATATTTATAGAGTATGGACCCTTTCTATACCCTAATTCTTTTAATTAATGTTGAAATTTTGTTTTCAAAGCTGCAATTCGTTTATTTTCTCGCACCATATTTTTGCTATTTTCTGCAGATCAACATTGAAATTTTAGCGCTAAAAATGTTTGTTTGTATGGATTAGTCTAGGATATTCCTAGTCCATTTCGTTATAATTTCATTATACATATATAGGAATCGTCGGCGCACAGGCGACCAGGTCCTTGGCAGTTCTCTGTAAAATATATGAATTTGATATGATATATGGATATATGGCAACAAAATCTGAAAGTTTTTAGAAAAAATCCACCAAAAAAAGTATAATTATACCAATTTTTTCAGTAAGGATATATTTATATAGCTCTGCGGGATCAGCTTCAGCTTTGCATTCGTACGACACTGTCCTAGCATGCGTAGATAGCACTATGCAAAAAAATGCAATCAAACTTTTTCTGATATATTTTGGGCTGCACCTTAAAAATTGTTCATGTATTATGGTTTTTTGTTTAAAGTCAGGGTGTTTAGATTTTCAATTAAAAAAATTTAATTTTTCTTGTTTTAATTTAATTTTAGAGTTACTATAGTGCTTCTTCCATGAGGATTTTAAAAACGAATTTTTCTTCTCTTAAAAACGGAATCTGCTCCCCGCCCAAGTGGACTGCAGCAAATGCCAGCTCTTAGTTTAACGTTTTTAATGGCTTGTTGGAAAGACTCATAAAGAAAATTTGTAATCGACTGCAGGGTGGCAGGATTATAGCAAACAACGGAAAAAGGATGGCGGGCAAGTAATGAAACTAAGACTGTATGTTTGTTATGTTGTTTTTACTTGCTGCGATCGTCACGCTGATGGCCGTAGCCAGGAATTGCGCGCTCTGCAATCCATGTTTATTATATCATGTACTTGCCAATTCAAAAATAACTAAAAGGCAGTTTCTAGTGCGAATTTTGAAATTTTAGGTGTGACGTGGCGGGTGTTTGTATAGTGCTGGATAACTTTCCGATTACATTCGCAAAATCCATATGTTACGGATTTTTCTTTGGTTGCGGAATATTAAGAGTCCAAAAATAATAATGGTAATTATAAGAATAGAATATATAAGAATAATAGTCAATTTAAAAGGAAATAAATGCCCGAAAATAATATTTACGGCTCTTCCAATAGCAGCCCGACAACTCGAGGGACATCATGGCAACGCCGTGGGATTGCGAAAATATCGCGCGAGTTTCATCAGAATTTTCATTTGCAGCCGCACATCAAATAATAATTTGCAAAAATAAAGCTAAGCCAAACAGAAAAAAAACGAGTAATCAAGAATTAAGGAAAATTATTAATTGCGTCTCTGGTAACTTTAGCAAGGCGGCTGCTGTCAATCCGTCCGACCACAGGTTCCTCTATTTGATTAAACCTTATTTATGAATAATTCAAATGAAAATGAGCACTTATAATTAGCAACTCTTTCAGGAAATTGATTAATTAATCGTAGAAAAATATATGTTCAGCGCTGAGAGTCTTAGCTTGCTATTAATATTAAGCCGAATATTAAAATCGAGGAATATCATGCATCACAGCTTGCCGTGTCCGTCAGTATATTTACGGTATATTCTGAATACGATAAGGTATATTTGAGTACATTTTTGATGGTCAGAGGGGTATATTTTGTCGATAAATCCGCACATTGTTCTAACACACGATCCTAGCCGGAAAAGCGATTTGAGTGGGCTAATTCTATATAAAATTCAAATGTGAAACACTTGCCATTCAACGAGGTTTTTACTGGCGCAAACGGGCGATCCAAATTCATATCCTTTCCAAAATCACCAGTACCCAAGTGAAACGAATCGGGCCACACAGCAACATTACTGGCCACGGCGTGAGGCCACAACAACAAACATACACTCCGCTCTTCTAATCGCAAAACGTTGTCTGGCTCTCGCGCTGGCAAAAAAAAGAAAAGAAAACGAAAACGAAGAACGAACCGACGAAGAGGCAACAAAGAGGAAGGCGAATCAGCAGCAGATTCTTCGCCCTAAAATTAAAGGAACGGTGCAGCAAATAATTTTGTGCTTAGGGCAGGGGCAAGCAGAGGTAAGTAGCGGCGGGCTGATCACATTTGCCAATTGAAATTAAAGTCAAGCCAGGCCAGGCCAGGCATGCCAGGCATCAGAAATCATCACATGTTTGCTCTGTGGAGAGTAGAGAAGAGTCGCAACAAACAACTGAATTCCCTTTCGCTTTCTTTCGCTTCCACTTTCCTTCCACGCAGAGAGGCAGCTTCAGCGACAGCTAGCGATGGCACACCAGGCAGGCACAGAGGCCTTGGCTGCCGAACTGGCCAAGGCTGTGGAGGTGATAATGCATCCGATGACGCAGCAGAACTCTCGACTGGAGGCATACATGGCCTGCGAGCGATTCAAGGAGGAGTCGCCGCTCTGTGCACAGGTGGGCCTGTTTCTGGCCGGCTCGCCCCAGTTCAATCAGCAGGTACGTCACTTTGGCCTGCAGCTGATCGAGTACACAATCAAATACAAATGGAATTGCATCACGCACGAGGAGAAGGTCTACATCAAAGACAATGCCATCAAAATGCTGAACATCGGTGTGGGTCCCGCAGAAGATCGCTCTCTGATGCCCCTGAAGAATGCCCTGTCCAAGATCATTGTCGAGATGATCAAACGCGAATGGCCGCAGCAATGGTCCGACCTTCTGCCCGAACTCAGTCAGGCCTGCACCAATGGCGAGGCCCAGACGGAGCTGGTGCTGATGGTCTTTCTCCGTCTGGTCGAGGATGTGGCCCTGCTGCAGACCATCGAGTCGAATCAGCGCCGCAAAGACATGTACCAGGCGCTCAACAACAACATGAACGACATCTTTGAGTTCTTTCTGCGCCTGGTCGAGCAGCATGTGACGGCGTTCCGCGAAACCACGCGTCTGGGCAACTTTCACAAGGCGAATGCCCACAGCCGTGTGGTCGAGATGGTGCTCCTCACATTGAGCGGCTTTGTGGAGTGGGTCAGCATCCAGCACGTGATGTCCAACAATGGCAAACTCATGCATTTCCTTTGCATTCTACTCAACGACAAAGCATTCCAGAGCAATGCGGCCGAATGCCTCGCCCAGATCACCAATCGCAAGGGCCAGGCCAAGGAGCGGAAGCCCCTCATGCAGCTGTACAACGAGGAGCCGCTACGCTACATCTTCTCATCCAGCCAAATACCGGCGGACACCAGCTCCTCGGTGGCCATCGAACAGCAGCACTTGTTCCTCAAAAAGCTGCTGGCGGTGCTCAATGGCATGAATCAGCAGCTGGTGGCGCTGTGGGGCAAAGACGAGTCGACACAGCGGCCAGTGCATTTGGAGATAATGCTCGAGTGCCTGCTGCTGCTGGTGCAGCATCCATCGCTGAGCGTTGCCCATGGGGCCGCACAGATCTGGCAGCTGTTGCTCAAGCATGAGCTCTGCTCGAAGGACTTTGCCATGAACAACTACATTCCCAAACTGATCCACACGATTGCGCCGCGGATTGTGAAGCTGCCGTATCCACCGGCCAGCTCGCCCACCAGCCTCACCACAGAGTCGTACATCCGGATGGACTACGACAGCGAGGAGGAGTTCACGCTGTACTTCTTTCGCTGCCGCACCGACTTCCTGGAGATCTTTCGCCTGGCCACCCTCGTCCAGCCCCTGGTCACGTACGGCTTCTGCGAGCAGTGGCTGCAGTCGCGCCTCCGGAATGCCGTCGCCGAGAGCGCTGGTATGTCGTGCAGCGTGCTCGATCCTGTCTACCTGGAATGGGATGCCCTCGTGAGTGTACTGGATGGTGTGCTAAGCCGCATTTTGCTCGTCTCGGAACGTCCTTCGGTGCCGGCCGGTCTGCGTCTGCTGGAGGATTGCCTGAAGCTGGAGACCACCAATCCGCTGATCTACTCGATTCTGCTCTCCTGCATATCGGCCCTGTTCGTCTTTCTCAGCATGTCCTCGTGCCAGATAACCTCCAACAATTGTGTGGCCATGAACGGTGTGACCCTGCTGCCCCGGGTCCTGGATAAAATCTTTCGCGCCCTCGTCCTGAAGCCACCCAACGAGCTGGAAAAGGTGCAGGTCAAGTCGGCGAAGAACCTGCGCCGCCATGCCGCCTCGCTGCTGGTCAAGCTGGCCCACAAATACCCGCTGCTGCTGCTGCCCGTTTTCGATCAGATCAACAATCATGTGCAGCTGCTGCTGAAGGAGCCCAACCGGCACCAGCTGTGCCGCGTGATGCGCACCACCCTGCAGGAGGCCCTCATCCTAATCTCCAATCACTTTTGCGACTACGAACGTCAGACGGCGTTCATTGAGCACATTGTGCTGGAGAAGCGTGCCGAGTGGATCTCCTTTGAGGACGCCTTCAAGTCGTCGCTGCATTTTATGCGCTTTGTCGGCCTGGACAAGCCCCCCGTCTTTGCCATTGACAGCGATCCGGCGATTCCGAATCGGTCGCGAATCATTGACGCCCTGCATGTGGTCCTGGGCGTGGTCAAGCGATGCACATGGCCCGACGATCCTGATCGGGCACAGCGCGGCGGCTTTGTGATCGCCTGCACTGAGGTGGGCAATCCCATTTGCCGCAATCCAGCCACCAAGCATGTGGTGCCGCTGCTCTCCCACGTTCTCAGCTTAATGCGTGTCCTCAACGAGATGTTCACCCCCGAGGCGTTGGCCGCCCTCTCCGAGGGCTATCGCAACATACACGGCATGCTGGAGCACGAAAAGAAGCTGCTAATGGGCATCTGTGCCCTGCCAGCGGATCCCCTGGACACCACCATCAAGCGGGAGCCCACCGCCTTCGAGAAGATGCAAACATTCATGATGCTGGTCACGGAGGGGTGCTACCATCTGATGGGCTCGGCGGGACCATCGCTGGGGCGCGATCTCTACCAACTGAACGGCATGGCGAATGCGATCATCACGAATGTCTTTAGCTGTATGGACATCATTCCGGACTACCGCATGCGTCCCATCATTCGAGTGTTCTTCAAGCCCTTCGTCTACTCCTGCCCGCCCATCTTTTACGACGATGTGCTGGTGCCCCTGTTCGCTCACTTGACGCCGCTGATGTGCGAACGCCTCACCAGACGCTGGCTATACATATCATCCCTGTACGAGAGCGGTCAGCTCAATGGCGAGGTCAACGATACCCAGGAGGTGCTCGAGGATCAGCTTAATCGCACCCTGACGCGTGAGTATCTCGATGTCCTGAAGATAGCGCTGGTGGGTGGCCAGATTGGGTCCGATCATGTGGCCCCTGGCGGCGGCACCGCCAATGTCGTGGCCATGGAAAACGAGGAGCACTCGATGGACAGTGCTCCACAGTCGCGGGCCTCACAGTCGGCCCTGCTCTCGGACATTATCAGCGATCTGGGGGGTAAGTTGCTGCGCAACGACCTCATCGGCAACTACATCCTGATGACCCTGCTGAAGGCGATTGCCTGGAACGACGGCATGGTGAACATGAAGGCCGTCAATATAGCGGCCCCAGTGATGCGCTTTCTAGCCGCCGAACATCTGATGGACGAGAACAAGGCGGTGAGCGCCTTCACGGCCGTACTCCAGGGCATGCAGGTGCATGGCCAGCACGAGGCTAACCAGTCCGGTCTGATCACATTGGGTGTGCAATTCTACGAGCTGTTGCGCCCCAAATTTCCGATACTCAGCGAGGTGCTACAACACATTCCCAGCGTGAATGCGGCCGACATTCAGAAGTTCGATGAGAAAACCGCCGTGGCCCCCGTCAAGGGGAACAAGGTTGATCGCGCCAAAAAGGATATATTCAAGAAGCTGACGGCCCAGCTGGTGGGACGCAGTGTGAACCAATTATTCCGCCATGAGGTGCAGATTGCCAATTTGCCACCGATGCAGCCGCACAAACTTAAATCGACGGGGGGCACCACCGGCCACAATATCATGGACAGCAATCAAAACGCCAATCTGACCAAGCTCTTTGGTTCGGATAAGTGACAGGGGCCGAGGAGGAGGAGAAGGAGGCCCCGCGGCGGAGGAGCAGCAGCCTCAGCAGCCGCACCAGCCGTACCCTTTGCCGTCACCAAGCATGCAAATACCAATACCAACACAAACACAAACACCAACACCACCACCACCACCACAAACGCCTCAGCCGTGGCCACAGCCCCAGTTCCGGTAGTAGTCCCAGTTAAAGACTCGGGCACGGAGACGGGCACGGGCATTGCCACGGCCACCTCGGCTGCCAAACTAGCGACGACTGAACTTAAAGTAATAGTTAACTAGCTAAGAAGATGGAGCCGCTGTTGCTCTCCATCTCCGGAGAGGATGAAGCGCGCGTGAAATAGATGGCGGCGCATTCCCAGCCCCGAGCCCTAGCCCCAGTTCCCCGCCCCCGCCCAGTCTTTACAACAACAGAGAGAAAACAGCAACCACATTTTAACTCTTAATTATTTATTATATAAATTATCTATAAAATTAGTTTAGTTAGGTCCCAGTCCCCCACGCCCGCCCATGCGCCACGCCCAAGCCATCGCTCCTATATATATATATATATACATATATATATATATATATACATATTATATATATTTTTTTTGTAATCCATGCAGTGAAGAAGGGACTTGTCCACTGCCTTGTTATTTATTATTCGGAATTTGTTAAATTTGCCTGCTGCACAAATGAATAGAGTGATGAGAGGAGATGAGAGGTGAGGAGAGGAGAGGGAGAGAGTCAAATAGGATCGATACAAACCAATTGCCAATACTCGAAAAACGCTTACGTACAGAAAGAGGCAGCCAGACAGCGACAACATCAAGCCATTAAGCCCGGCTCTTAATCCGCCTGTGCCTCACACGAACACGAACACACACACACAAAACCACAACCACACACACATGAACACTTTTTATATATAGGCAAAAGATAATGAAAATGAATTGTGCTTTCCTCCTCGTTCCGCCCCCCACCACTCCCACGGTTCCCCTTTGTATAATAGAGTTACCTAAAATTTCAAATATACAATATACATATATATATATATATATATATGCATGTGTATGGATATTATATGTATATATATATTGTAATACTTATGAAAGGAATACTTATGAAATTACGCTTAGGCTTAGTTGATAGGCAACGATTACGAATTATTATTATATAATATAATATATCAAATTGTATATGAAGAAAATCCTCCACACACACACACAAACACACCAATCCCCCCACCCTACCTCTTTCGACACACACACACACACACATCGGGATTCAAAGAATTAAGTTGCGTGCAGTATATAATAATTATTCCTGGAATATTATATATATTATTTAGAGAACTAAATGAAATTGAAGCGCGGAAGAGGCACCCCCATACATCCATACATCCATACCCATCCACATCCCACGAACAGAAAAAAAAACACACACACACAAAATCGAAATAAGGTAATAAATTTGAAATAAATTTACAAATTCGAAAAGAGAATTCAGCTTCAACTTAATTTGGGGTATTCTTTCTTGCTGAAGAAGACCATCCTACCAGACTGCTAAGGCTATAAGGGGGATATCGTAGCGCTTCCGAGAAAAGTGCAGGAAATATGAAGATAAATCTCGGTCCCACTGTCTTCGAGAGTAAAAGCCCGAATCTTAAAATATGTCAAATCGCGCCCTGCTGGCCTTATACGTTTTTATATGCTACACATGTATTGTAGAATCTCTTCCTTTACTTAAGCATTACACATAATATAAGATCAAATCAGATTAAATAATTTTTCGATTTCCCGCTGCCTGCCTCGCACTCTTTATGAGCCCGCATGCCGATTGTCACAGAGATTGCTCCAGTCGGGCACATGCTCGTTCTTCAGATACGTCTCCTTGGCCAGGGATCGTGTTTGGACGAGATCTGTGGCCCCACACAAAGCGCCACCCAGCCAGGCGGTGAAATTTTGCTTGCCAATGGAATTGAAGAACTTGAACTGCAGCTCCCCGTGGAAGCGCTCGGCGTAGTAGGGATCGTTGGTGAGGAGGTGCTGCAGCTCCTGCTGTAGGCGTGGCAGCAAACCCTGGACCATGGAGCCGCCGCCGATGAGGAACATGCCTTCGACTAGGGGCTTCCTCACGTCCAGGGTGCAGTCGAGAATGGAGCGCAGTATGAGATGCGGAAGGCTGTCGCGCTCGTTGTTCGGCTCGAACATTATCTCGTAGACGGTCTCCCGAAGGACGCCGGGCACCTCGACCATCGTATCGTTATCACAGATGATGTAGTCCACGCTGGGCGGTGGCTTTAGCGGAATTTCGTCTCCCTTGGTACGAGAATGGGCCCGCTCCATGGTGGTCACAAAGCACGTCCGCACTTTGATGTCCTCCAGTACGCTCTCTGTGAGCAAAGACTCCTTGACGCCCGTCTCCAGCAGCTGCCGTTTGATTTCCGTATGTATGGCGCTGCCTCCATAGCTCTGGTCCTTGAAGGCCGACATGATTTGCACTCCACTGAAGACGGGCATGACGCTGGTCTCGCTATAGCCAATGTCCACGACGACGGCAGTGGCCACAGCCAGCGTCGACAGCGCTATAAGATGCGCCGGCACAAACAGAACCGATGAGACATCGAAATGGACAAAGAGTGCCCGCGCCAAGGTCTCCCTGACCACCGTCTGCCCGAAGATGTTCTCCACCACCACGAACTTTCGCTCCTTGGGGCTGACCAACAGGTGTCTGGAAAGCAACAATTGGTTATAATCAGGTCAGCTCTGCTTCGGACGCAAAATATCGATTTGTTCTACTTGAAGAATATCGTCTGCAAAAAGTCAACGATTTGGTCGTAGAACTCCTCCTTCTGCTCGTAGTCAAATAGCCGCTTCGTTTTCCCCGTCGTTGTCAGTACAACCTCCGTGGGCATGACTTTCCGTGGATACGCCTCCCCAGCAAAGCCCAGCCTTCAAAAATAGACGAGACGCCAATGATGATATCATCTGCAACACAGTTTTTTTCCTCTCCATTGCCTGTTACTCACTTTGTGTAGGCATTGCCAATGTCCAACACGATTGGTGGCTTCTCCTGCATGACACTCTCGTAGATGGGCATCTTGAGAAGCTGGTTTCTGCCGATTTAAAGGCTAATTTAATTGCGATTTGGGGGTGCTACTGGGCGATCATGGACAGAGAACAATTTGTGCTCAGTGGCAAAAACATCGAAAGTCGCCATAGAACAGCGATGTTTTCAAACATTTTAAAGACATCGATGCATCGTGGTTTCTATCGATGTTTTTCCACCTCTACTATAAACAATTAAAATATTAATACAAAAAAATATAAAAAAATTAAACGCAATGAGCTACATACAATTTGAAAGTGGCAGCGACAAGGAGAAGGCTCGCCAGCAGATAAGGGAGGCCCGTGCCGAGATGCTGGAACAGGCCAAGGAGCGAGCCGGCCTTATTAAGAAGCAGGAGCTTCAAAGGGAATTGCGGGGTGAAACCGATTGGATGCTACCAGCAGTGGCCAAGAAACTACAGAAGCCCCCAAGTGCCTCATCGAAAAAGGCCAAGAAGACGAAAAAAGGAAAGCAAAAATCCAAGTCCTCGAAAGTAAAGAAATTATCGAAGAAAAAGAGCAGAAAGGCTCAGAGCAGCAGTGACAGCGATAGTGATAGTGATAGCGACAGCTCGAGCTCTAGTTCCTCCTCCTCGTCCTCATCCAGCGAAGATGAGAAGCAGCGCAGGAATCGCAAAAAGAACCAAAAGTCCAAGAGGAGCCACAAAAAAGGAAGCCACACCAAAGACGAGTGGGTGGAACGCGCTCCCGTTGTGGATAAGGCCAAAGACAAGGATAAGGATAAGGATAAGGATAAGGTGGAGGTTGAGGATACACCAGTGGTGCGCGACACTTGGATGACCAGTGACGACCTGCTGCTGAAGACCTTCTCCAGAATACGCAAGGAGCCAACCAAGCCAAACGACAAGCTACAGCAGATCGATGCCTACGACCCGGCCAAGAGCGGACGGGAGCTGAACCCCTACTGGAAGAGCAATGGCACAGGCCTGCCCGGCTTCCAGAAGCCACAGGACGATGATGATCGCGAGACAGAGCCACATTCGTACAGCTCCACCCAGAGCTCCTCGTCACGAGGCTGGCAGAAGCCTTCATCCAAGCCGCATTGCCACAGCCCCTCTGCGCCGAGAAGAGGCAAATCTACGTCAGAAAGTGCCTCGTCTGATGATGAGCCCGCGGACAAGGCTGCGCAGTCTGCCCTGCCCGCCTGCCTAACGGATGAGCAAATCAATGAGCTGGCCGGTAAAGCCATCAAAGCAGAGATCATGGGGAACACGGAGCGTGCAGCTGAACTCAACCAACAGTTGGCAGAAGCACGTAAAGTGCGCGCCGATTTCCTGGCGACCGGCAACAAACCGGCATCATCAACCTCATCCTCGGAGCATGTGCTGCTCACCAAAACCGATCAATGCGGCAATGTGCGCCCCCTGGCCACGACGGGCACGACAGATCCCAACTCACTCTATGGCGGCCGCAGGGGTCAGAAACGCAGCAACAAGAAGGTCGACACCCATGTGGATGGCCAGCGGGTGAGATACTTTGCCGACGACGATCGCTACGACATCAAGCAGATGGTAAGATTCGATTTAAACATTGAACCGATCCAGTCCAGTCCGGCTCTAATTCTCTTCCGCTTTCTGTTTAGTTTGAGCGGGAGAGGCATGCAACGGCCGCCGAATCGAACCTGCAGTACGCCGACATTGTGTCCAAGCACAAGAACCCCAACGATGACCTGGAGGACATATTTGCGGACAAAGTTCGCAAAAATATCACCGAGGCCGATGCCGAGAAGCGTGAGCTTCAGAGTGCCATACGGGAGGCGAATAGGCTGGAGACTAGCCTGAGCAATTGTGAACGCTGCTTTGACTCACCAAAGCTCGAGAAGCAGCTGATGGTGTCGATGGGGAAGATGATCTACCTGAGCCTGCCCTGGCATGTGGGTCTGCAGAATGGCCACTGCATTCTGACCACCCTGCAGCACATCTCCTGCTCCACGCAGCTCGACGAGGATGGCTGGGAGGAGCTGAACGACTTTCGAAAGGCCCTAACCCGTATGTTTGCCGCCCAGCGCAAGGATGTGATATTCTATGAGATTGCCAACAAGCTGCACAGGCGACCGCATATCAGTGTGCATTGCATACCCATACCCGACAGCCAGGGTGAGATGGCGCCCTTCTACTTCAAGAAGGCCATCGAGGAGTCCGAACAGGAGTGGTGCATCAACAAGCAGCTGGTGTCGCTGCGTCACAAATCGCTGAGAGCAGTCATACCCAAGGGCCTCCCATACGTCTGGGTACACTTTGGCATGGACTCGGGCTTTGCCCACGTCATCGAGGACGAGGATCGTTTCCCAGCGAATTTTGCACAGGTTAGCTAGATCCCATGGCTACCATAGCTGCCATATCCAACTTACTATCTATTATTTATTTGCAGGAAATTATTGGCGGAATGCTTGAACTGAATCCAAGTACTTGGCGCAAGCCGCGAAAGGAGCAGCAGTCCATTGTAAAAGTGAAGTCGTTTGCAGAAGGCTGGAAAAATTCGATTGCACCGAGGAGGGAGCTTAGCTAGCAGGCAAACATTTAACGTCCGGTTCTCATTACATACATATATACATATGTTGGCATAAATAAATTAAAATTTTTAATTGAATAAATCTAATCGATATTTCGATAGTGCAACTCTTGGCTATCAACACTGGTTAGGTTATCAATAGGGTGGCAACGCTACCACATAAGCGAATAAGCGCCCGTGAAATCGAGTTCAAAGTATAATTACGGTATATCGGTATATAAAAGTATATTTAATCAAGTTCCAATGTATTTTTTAGAGTAAATTAAAGTACTTTTCAAAATGACCGCCAAATAAGTTTTCAACAAGTTTCTATAAAAGGCTATAAAAGTTCCCCATGTTGCCGATAATTTTCCCATACGAATTAAATGTATCTAACGGGATTGCGTCTAAATTAAAGCAACAATGAATCTTTAATTTAGACGCAAATCCCGTTAGATACATTTGATTCGTATGGGAAAATTATCGGCAGCATGGGGAAATGAGTTAGCAGCATTGTTCTGCAACTTTGCACGGAATGTGCAACAAGGCTGCTACCCTTTGGAGAAAGGATATTATAGAATAGAGATATTGTTTGTAATTTCAGGCTTCAATTAATGCAGAAGCTAATCAGTCTCTGTTGTAAGGATATGAACGAAATTTCGAAGCATATGGGCACCAATAATAGGTATCGGGACCGGGATAAATATATATATAAAACACCAATATTATGCATTAATGGGTAAATAACATGTCAATCTAATACAAATTCATTATTAATGTTTTAAAGCAGCTTGAAACAACAAATTTAACATTATTTGAAGGAAAAAGGGTGTACAAATGCCCATACGCATGCAGAAACATGGCTGACCAGCAACATTGACGTCACATTGCGGTACACACTTTCGTTTAATGTTTTTGTTTAAACCTTATTATGTAAGAAATCCAATAAAAAAGAGTTTTAAAAACTAGCCAATCTTGTAGAAAATTGATTGAGGAATTGGATATAATTGTTTTTGTTAGGTCTGAATGGGCTAACTAGCGAGTAATATTAAATCGAATATCAAAATCATGGAATAAGATTTCAATCAATAATAAAGAAAGTTAACCCATTGTCGACCAGGGGGTTATTTAGTATTTCCACGAAATTAATGTAACTTTAACATATGGTACAAACTACAGGTCAAAGATGTCGGTGTTCATTTTTGTTTTGTAAGTAAAGAGGACGATGGAGCTACAAGGAACCATCACAAACAGTATTATTTTCCGCGGTTTAACAAAGGGTGCTCAACTTATTAAATACAGGAGAGTTAAGTGGGTTAAGTCTCGTTTCATCGACCGGAGTTCACCCTTTCGTTTAATTGGCCGTTTTTGTTTGAACCTTGTTATGTAAGCAATCCAATGAAAAGGAGTTCTGAAAACTAGCCAATGTTGTACATAATTTATTGATGAATCGGATAAAATTATTTGTTTGGGGCTGAGAGCAATAACATGCTAGTAATGTTAAACCGAATATCAAAATCATGGAATATCAACGCATCTTGTCGTGTCCGTCAGTATATTAAAGGTATATTTTAAAACTGACAAGGTAATTTTCGGTATATTTCTGATGGTTGTTTGGTATATTTTTTCGCGGTTACACTGATAAGCGCAGCCAACCTCACTCGCCTTGTTCTTTTTTCCGGTTGACTTTACCAAGAAAGGTTGTGCTCGAGTTTCTTTTCAGTGAAACAAATTTTTTTATGTTCAAAATGCAAAATACTAAATGAAAATGTGCGCCCTATCTGGGTGGTGAATGAAAGTACAGCTAAATGGCAAAGAGTTGGTGATATTCCAACGAAGCACTCAATTCTAGAAAATCAGCGTGGATTCGCAGTTTTTGTTGTGTCTCTCTCTCTCGATTTGCTTGAGTGTGTGTGTGTGTGTGCGTGTGTGCGTGTGCATGGGCTCCCATAGCCAGAACGATTGACGGCAACGTGTTTTCCGGGGCGCTTCTAATTGTTCGTTTTCCACTTGCATTTCAGATGCCAGGTGTCACAGTGAAGGATATTGACCAGCATGCCGTTACCAAGGCTGTTGCCGTCTTCCTCAAGAAGTAAGTACGCACATCAATCTGTTCCAGCACATAACCTCACAATTGTTTTGTTTGTGTTTGGTCACGCAGGACTGGCAAATTGAAGGTGCCCGACCAGATGGATATCATCAAGACGGCCAAATTCAAGGAGCTGGCCCCTTACGATCCCGACTGGTTCTATGTGCGTTGCGCCTCGATTCTGCGTCATCTGTATCACCGCAGTCCCGCTGGTGTTGGCTCCATCACCAAGATCTACGGTGGTCGCAAGCGCAACGGTGTCCACCCCTCGCATTTCTGCCGCGCCGCTGACGGTGCTGCCCGTAAGGCTCTCCAGGCCCTCGAGCACGCCCGCTTGGTCGAGAAGCACCCAGAGGGTGGACGCAAGCTCAGTTCCATCGGACAGCGTGATTTGGATCGCATCGCCAACCAGATTGTGGTCAAGCAGCGTGATGCCGCCAAGCTGACGGGTCCCCTTGTCATTTCCAAGTAAACGTGGATTGCTGGATCGCACCTCCACGCGAAGTCTAAAACCTTTTTAAGCTTATAATTTACGCGACTCTTGTGAGAAGCGCGTACCCAGAAATGGGAAAATTAAAATGAACCATAACAAGCGAAAATACGATACCAATTGCGTTCTACTTATTGTTTTTACCAAATGATCGTACCCCCAGCACACCCCTTTCCAACATCAATCCTGAAGCAGCTCAATTTGTGTCGCCCGAATGGAAATGCTGAAATAACTGCGGCCAGTTTGCGTACCCAAATTGCCTTAGAACGCACCTAAATCAAAGTTAGAATAGAGAGGAGAGAACATGTTCAGCTAAGATTCGTCAGGAGTAAACTAAACTGCTTGCAGATTGAATCCCTCATCATGATTTCCCTGCAGCGGCACGAAATATGGGACGGACACAATACGATCAATCAAATATTTACACACATTAATACTATATTTTATATTATAGTTGGCTGCCTGATAGCGGTGGCGTTGCCTTAGACCCTGCTGTGCTGTTGCCGCTAAGTACCTGAAAGTAGATTTAATTTCTGAAGCGTGGGGTGAATTGTTCGAAGTTAAATAATGCCAACCACTATGGCATTCTTACCAACATTCCGATAGCGTGTTTTTTCGTGCTGTCCTTGCACACCTCAACTGTTTTGTCCAGAACCGCATTCATGAGCGGACCGAAGCCTCGCATCATCCGCAAGAGCGCAGATCAATGGTTTGATACAGTTCAGACTTTACGTATACTTTTTCAGCACTGGGATGCCTCTCAGGATAGGCCCTTCCCCTTCAACTATAAATATAAATACAATATTGAAAATCGAAATTGATAATCAAAATACATTGGTTTATAAGGAAGAAAGCAAAAGGGGATGATGAAATGTCTGTCATCCATGCCATGATGAAATATTTTTGGACAATTAATATGTTATAAAAATTGTCTCAAAACGGTAAGCTATCTTAATGGTATCTTGCACATACCAAGAGGATATATACATATATAGAGGAATCTAATTAAATGCAATAATAGGTAACAAAAATAATTTCAAAATCCGACGCTTCACTCGGGTTTCAAAGCAGCTTGGAAAACGAAAATTAAACATTTATTAAAGGGTATATATAGTGCCATACTCCACAAATAGGTCGTTTATGTGTAGCAAGTGTGTAGTTACCGTGTATTTATCGTGTAGTTACCATGTACAAATTAAACATTTTTATTGATCATATTTTAATAGACCGTATTTTATAAGTTATCCAATTAATTGAAGTCCTTAAAATAAGCTAGATTGTAGATAATTGATTTATCTATCTGATTAAATCATATTAAATTGATGATATTAAATTAAAATTATATTAAATCGTGTGGAGTAGGATTGTTAATATCTGAAAATATCGATATTTGATATATAAATTTAAATATCGCCATATAAAACATATCAACATATCGATATATCGGAAAATATATTCAAAATTTTATTTATTAATAAATTTATTAGTTTATAATTTCCAGTATTGCTTATTCAGCGATTTTAAAAACATTTAACATTTTCATGCAGCTACCTGCATTTGTTTTCTACAACTAACTTGACAGCTAATGCCACGAGTTCTGAATCTGCAGAGCTGGCTGGCTCAAATAAAATATTTGAGGGCTAGCTGCGAGATATTTGGATACTCATCCTTCCTAGATACGCAATAGGCAATTGGGTCTGCCTCTTTTGCTAAGCAGTTACATTCCAGGTAAGCTCTCATCTCCTTTTTGACGTCTATTTCTGGCTCCACCATATTAGTGGTCTCGATCATTTTATTATGCACATCCAACGAGTTTCTGCTTGTTGTGGCTTTCGGAATGTCAGTATTCAAGACCTAAATAAGTTGTGGATTAATTGATATGTAGATAAATTTATAAAATGTAGATAAACAATCCTTAAAGCTCAATTCCCCGTTCTTACAGTTCTTGTATGTTTCTTGTATGATCTTGTCGACAGCTTCGGCAACGGAAAGCGCAAATTGAAAATGTATTTTCTTAAATCGAGGGTCTAGGATAGTCGATTTCGATAAAAGAGGTACCAGCCTTTTGTTGACGCCTTCAGTAATTCATTCAGTAATAATAAAAGCAGTATTCAAATGCTTTGCAATCAGGTTTGTTAGTGGTATCACCAAACTGGCAGTCATATATTTTTCGCCACTCATGTTTTCAGTGGCCTCTTTGAATGGCTTGAGAAGTGCAGTTGCTCGTACACTCTGTTGCGCGCAATGTAAAGCGATACATTTGGTTGATATTTTCTAAAAACATCGATTATTGATAAAAATTGATGACAAAAATATCGTACCGATATACGATCATATCGATATATCGATCTAATATCAACAATCTTAATAGAAGAAGTGCAACGCGTAGCGTCTAATTAAAATTAATTTCGATAATTGATTGATTTGGCCGCAGTCAAGTCGTGAAATAGCAAAATTGGCGGCCAGAATAGGCGCCTTTTTGCCGCCCCCGTCGCCCTTTGAGTGACGCACGTCGATGTTCTACGTCGACGTTCCAACGAAAAAAAGTGTGTTTGTATTTTTATTCGTATAAGTGTGTGTTTCGCGTGTGTGTCTGAGCGCGCGCCCGCCAGTGTGTGTGTGTGAAAAGGTATCGTAAAAGTGTACAACAAATAAAAAGTCGAAAACATTTAAGCACAAGGCCCAGAGATTTTCGCTGCTGCCACCATCGGACCCCGGCCAAAAGACTGCGTGTGCCTGTGAATCGTGCTTGTTCCTGTGCTCAGTGCCCAGTGCCCGTGCCAAAGCCAGTTCCCGTGCAACTGTTGCATGCTGAATCGCGCCGCGCAGCATTAAGCCAAGCCGTGCCGTGTCGAACCAAGGCCAATGCGCATCCAAGGCACCACACACGGCAAACCACAGCATAAAAAGAAAACCACTGGGAGGACACTGCTGGATCCTGATCTAACCTCTGCAACTGAAGCACTGAAGCAAAACTAAATTAACCAAATTACGGCCCAAAAAACTGGGCCAAGTGTTTGCACAATCTAACACGCACCTGGGAACGCCGTGAGCTCGCGGTGACCCCGCCAATGTGCCGTCCGTATGTGGCGTTGGCGGTACTCCAGTAAAAGAACCCAAATCCGAATCCCAATTCCCAAGTGGATGTGGTTTGACAGCAGCGAACAAACAAACGGCAAGCGACGCTCGTGACCTCATCGTCAGCCACGATCAGCAGCGGCAGCGGCAGCTTTGACGCGTGCCCCACCCCCCACCCCCTCCTACCAAACCCACTCGCAACTAAAATACTGATCCTCCTGATACTGTGAGACGCTCAAAAAAAGGTAAAACTCTATTCCTAAGGTTTTGATGGTAATGGTAGTGGGAAGGCCGTAAATAATGCAACTTTTCTACACTTTTGCAGGGCTTCGAGAGCTGCTCGGCTCGTCGGCGGGACTCGCGGGACTCTGCTGCAGGTGAGACGTCTCTCTAACCATTATCCCACCAAATTGGCATTACTAACTCCGAACTCTGATGCGTATTTATTTGCAGGAGCACAGCTGTATGCTTGCTGCTTGCTTGGTGGTGAACACAACAGCGACGGCAACTATCCAACTGGGACGTTCTAGCCATGGACGTGGAAAGGCGGCGTCGGTGAGTGAGAATGTGCACCGACGAGATATTGTACTCCGCGTTGCCAGATACAATACGATACGATACGATACCAGACTAGATGAGAATTAGATGGCGACCCAAAAGCGACTGAGCTACACTCAATTAATTGTCACCTGAATGGCAGCCGCAGCCATAGATTTGTTCGATTTGTTAGGCAGCAAATTTTGAGCTTTGCAATGGCAAAACAACAAAATAGCTAAAAAGTAATAGACCGACCGCGCTGGCAGCAAACACCTTCCATAATCTCATGTTCAAAGCGACAGCGACAGAGCGGCAATCAAATTGACAAGCGAGTGAACAAAACGGGGGGCGACTTTATAATAAATTTGCCATTTTCGCATTAAAATTTGTAACCAAACCGAACCGAAGCGGGCCAGCCAGCAAGCCAGCCAGCTAGCCAGCCGGAGCTGCCGCTGCCGCTGTTGTTGCACAGGCAACAACGGGCAGTCGTTGCGTTGCATCGGATGCGTGAAGCGTGCGTTTTTATCGTTTGGTCCAAAGCCAAAAATCCAGACTAGGACTAGGACCGACCCCACTCTACCCACTACCACTAGCCACCTCGCTGAAAATCCCAGAGGGCGAGCGAGGGCATGTGGCCATGGCGAATGCCGGCCGCACTCCATTTGAGTGAGCTGGAACGGTATGTTGTGCTTCTTGCTCTCCACGCTCACGCTTACGTTTCCACATCTACAACCACATCCACATCCATATCCACACCCACTGCTATTCCCACTTCCACTCCACTCCGCTCCACTCCCACCCTCTTGGGCCTGTAACAGGCCTCCTGTAACAGTTTCACGGAAGCTTTCGGACTGCCTGCGATGCATATAAATTCTTCAATTTTATTACTCATTTTCCGTCATCCACTCAATTCCCCTACCCAAAAAGCTATCTCTGGTTCGCTCCAAGTACAAATTAGTGCACAAAAACAACAAAATTTATATATGTATATGTACATATGTATGTACATACATACATTTATTTGCGTAACAAGAAAAGCAGAAATTTGCTAAATGGCAATTGGCAATTGCAGTGCGCATTTGGTCGTAAAGCCTCTATAAAAACTAATTGCAAAAATTAATTCTGTGTGAAAGAGATTCGATTCGGGAACGCAAAAAATGTGCCCACCCACACCCACACCCACACCCCAGCCCGGTGCTTTCTGCCCGCGAGATAGTATCCCGTTCGTACAGCGTTCTCCGTTCTCCGTTGCCCCGAAAAAGCTTCAAAGCCAGGATTGAAGCTTTCAATTTGTTTCAAACGTAAAAAATGCTTTCCAGCTTATTTGGAAGACGACGTATAAATTAAATTGAAAATTATATTGTCTATAGGTGACGATAATGTTGTCGTCGTTGCCATTGTTGTTGCTGTGATTATGTATTATTATGATTGTTGCTTTTGTTGTTAATAATAATGTTGTTGTATATGCTGCTGCCATTCGCCGCTTTGGCTAAAACAGCGCAGCGCAGCGTTTTTTTTTGTTTTTTTTGTTTTTTTTTTTTTGAAAATTCCACTTTCCCAAAGTTGTTTGCGTTTGTTGTTGTTGTTGTTTTTTCTGTTGCTTTTGACTTTTCTGTCATGCCGTAAGTGGCGATGATGAAATCACAACAATTCAAACACCTTTTAGTATCAATTTTTATTTTAGCGCCGACGACTGTCATCGGTGTCGACTCTTGGCTTGGTCTGGCCGCCATGCTCCTCATGCTCCATTCCCACCCTCTCTGAACTGAACTGTCTCTAGTTTTAGCTAATTCAATTTTAATTAAAATGTGGGACCGGGTAGCATACTCCATGACCTATAATAACCGTAGATCCTTCCAGGGCGCTTTCCCGTGCTGTGCGGTGGAGTAAGACAAGAAAAGACATGACTCTTCAAGTTACACCACTGATCCTGGCTATCTATGGCTACTCCAATGAGGCACTATCGAATCGGACTGGCCTTACCTTATGTTCATTTATCTTTGAGTCAGAGCCCCGCCCCGTCTTCTTGTCTTCTTTCTAGCCTTGCCAAATGCTGATCACTTGTTTTCATACATATGCTTGTCTGTACATATGTATGTACATATGTGCATCTGCATGTGTCAATGAATGCTGCTGAAGGAAGGGGAAGGGAGGGGTCAGGTTGGATACTACTTTTGCTGCTGCTGCTGGCTGGCTGGCTGGGTCGCTGATTTTTCTTCTTTCGAATTCATTCAAAACACAAAACGCAGCACGAAAACCTAAAGAAAAAGAGAAAAATCTCACTGTTGTCTGTCAGCAGATGCAACGCAAAAGTAAGCCATATCAACGTTGCTGTCGCTGTCGTCGCTGTCGTCGTCGTCGTCGCCGTCATCGTGGAAGGCACTCTCGGCATGGCTTGCATTCTTTCCACAATTTATCAAAGTCAACAGAGTTGCGCGATAAAGTCAAGGCCTCCTTCCACTGTTGCTGCCCCTCCTCACCCTCCTCCGCCAATACTTATGCATATTCATCTTGTGTGCACTCACTCTACTCTACTCTACTCTACTCTATATTGCCTTGTTCTAATTGTTAAAGTTCTGTGCGTATTCGCGCGTCTGCTGTGCTGTGCTGTGCTGTCTCCTTCCGCTGAATGAAACTAAATACTTCTAATAATTGCACATATGTACATACATATGTATCTATGTAGAGTGAGTATGATAAAGCGTACAGCTGGCCATCATGCAGATTGCTTGACATGCGCTGTCGCCCATTTGTCTACGATTTGCGCTGTCGCGTCGCTGCAGCTTGTCATAACGGGACTATTCCCGGAATCGATCTCTCTCTCTGTCTCTCTCTCTCTCTCTCTGTTTGTCTCTCTGAATCACACTAACGCTGAATGTTACGCTAACAATTCGACAGGCAGCTTGTCTGTCCCTGCTCTTTGTTTGATTCTTTCATGTGAGAAGAGAAGAGCAGAGAAAGAGGTAGGTGTTGAAGGCTGCAAATGTTGTCAACGGGGGGAACGGGTGCGATTCCCCCATGATTCTTATGAGTAATTTGCGCACTTTCCGTACATTTGTAGTTTTTTTGTTGTTGTTTGGTTTTTGTTTTGTTTGTTTCTTTGTTTATTTATGCCAATGGATTGCAATGGCTAATACATATACATATATACCCTATAATAACGGAAATAATAAACAAATTGTGCTGCTTAAAAGTGAGTCAGTCAACCACTGTGCACGCACCGGCTTCTCCATCATTTTAACCGACTCTCGAGGACTCTAATACTCTAATATCTCTCTTTCTCTCTCTCTCTCTCTTTTCCGTGTATAGAGCGAACACGCTCGAGCGCGAGATGCGCGATCCGACCAGCATTTGCAATGTGGACTGCCTGCTGGATACGGTATCGGCCCTGGTCAGCGACTGCGACCACGACTCCCTGAAGCGGCTGAAAAACATCGAACAGTATGCAGGAAAATGTAAGTAGCCCCCCGCCTCATGCAAAAACCTACAGATTCTACATTATATTTTCCTCTCCACACAGATAAACCCCTGGCGCAGCGGATCAATCAGCTGCGCATGAATGTCGAGGATTTTGACTTCATTAAGCTAATCGGCGCCGGCGCTTTTGGTGAGGTGCAACTGGTGCGGCACAAGTCCTCCAGCCAGGTGTACGCCATGAAGCGTCTGTCCAAATTTGAGATGATGAAGCGCCCGGATTCGGCCTTCTTCTGGGAGGAGCGTCACATAATGGCCCATGCCAATTCCGAGTGGATTGTCCAACTGCATTTTGCCTTCCAGGTGAGTGGTGCGCCGCAGCTGCTGCTGGCTTGCCTTCCGGCTGCAATCCGATCTAATCTCAAACCCCCTGCCAGGACTCCAAATATCTGTACATGGTGATGGACTTTATGCCCGGCGGTGATATTGTCTCGCTGATGGGGGACTACGATATACCCGAAAAATGGGCCATCTTCTACACAATGGAGGTGGTGCTGGCCCTGGACACCATTCACAACATGGGATTTGTGCACCGCGACGTGAAGCCGGACAACATGCTCCTGGACAATTATGGGCACCTGAAGCTAGCCGATTTTGGCACCTGCATGCGCATGGGCGCCAACGGCCAGGTGGTGTCCAGCAATGCGGTCGGCACGCCGGACTACATAAGTCCGGAGGTGCTGCAGTCACAGGGCGTGGACAATGAGTATGGACGCGAGTGCGACTGGTGGTCGGTGGGCATCTTCCTCTACGAGATGCTCTTTGGGGAGACGCCCTTCTACGCGGACTCACTGGTGGGCACCTACGGCAAGATCATGGACCACAAGAACTCGCTCAGCTTCCCCCAGGAGGTGGAGATCAGCGAACAGGCTAAGGCCCTCATCCGGGCATTCCTCACAGATCGGACGCAGCGTCTGGGCCGCTACGGCATCGATGACATCAAGGCGCATCCGTTCTTCAGAAACGACACCTGGTCCTTTGACAATATCAGGGAAAGTGTGCCACCGGTTGTGCCCGAGCTAACCTCCGACGATGATACGCGCAACTTCGAGGACATCGAGAGGGACGAGAAGCCGGAGGAGGTGTTCCCCGTCCCCAAGGGCTTCGATGGCAATCATCTGCCCTTCATCGGCTTCACCTACACGGGCGACTACCAGCTGCTATCCAGCGACACGGTCGACGCCGAGGCCAAGGAGCCCAATTCGGTGAACAGCAATGCGAGCAACAACCATGCCCATGGGCAGCATGGGCACAACCACCGCCACCGTACCTCCAATTCCAACGAGCTGAAGCGGCTCGAGGCACTGCTCGAGAGGGAGCGCGGCCGGGCGGATGCGCTGGAGAAGCAGGACACCAGCCTGCGGAACCAGATCGAGCTGAGCGGCAAGCGTGAGGTGGAGCTGCAGCGCATTGCGGCCGAGTACGAGAAGGATCTGGCGCAGCGCAAGAACAACTACAAGGTGGCCATGCAAAAGGTGGAGCAGGAGATCGAGCTGCGCAAGAAGACGGAGGCCCTGCTGGTGGAGACGCAGCGCAATCTGGAGAACGAGCAGAAGACGCGCACGCGCGATCTCAACATTAGCGAGAAGGTCGTCTCCCTGGAGAAGCAGCTGCAGGAGATGGAGCACAGCTTCAAGAGTGAGACGGAGAACACGCAGAAGCTGAAGAAGCAGAACGCAGAGCTCGGCTTCACACTGAAGACGCAGGAGGAGAAGGTGCGCGACATGGGCGAGATGGTCGACACACTGCAGAAGCACAAGGAGGAGCTGGGCCAGGAGAATGCCGACCTGCAGGCGCAGGTGGTGCAGGAGAAGAACCTGCGCTCCCAGCTCAAGGAGCTGCAGAAGGAGACGGAGAACAAGATGCAGACCCTAACCAATGACATTGAGCGCACCTCGGTCCGAGAGCAGAAGGCCAAGGAGGACAATCGCGCCCTGCTGGAGAGGATCAGTGAGATGGAGAAGAGCCATGCCAGTATCGATTTTGAGCTGAAGGCGGCCCAGGGTCGCTACCAGCAGGAGGTCAAGGCCCATCAAGAGACTGAAAAGTCGCGGCTCGTCTCACGCGAGGAGGCCAATCTCCAGGAGGTGAAGGCACTGCAGTCCAAGCTGAACGAGGAGAAGTCTGCCCGGATCAAGGCGGACCAGAACTGGCAGGAGAAGGAGCGCCAGCTGAACATGCTGTCCGTGGACTACCGCCAGATCCAGTTGCGGCTGCAGAAGCTCGAGGGCGAGTGCCGCCAGGAGTCGGAGAAGGTGGCCGCCCTCCAGTCGCAGCTGGACCAGGAGCACAGCAAGCGCAACGCCCTGCTCTCGGAGCTAAGTCTGCTCAGCTCAGAGGTGGCGCATCTGCGCTCTCGCGAGAATCAGCTGCAGAAGGAGCTGTCCACGCAGCGCGAGGCCAAGCGGCGCTTCGAGGAGGATCTGTCGCAGCTGAAGAGCAACCACCACGAGGCCCTGGCCAACAATCGGGAGCTGCAGGAGCAGCTGGATGCAGAGCTGTGCTTCTCGCGGCTCTACAAGACGCAGGCCAACGAGAATCGGGAGGAGAGCGCCGAGCGCCTGGCCAAGATCGAGGATCTGGAGGAGGAGCGCGTCTCGCTCAAGCACCAAGTGCAAGTGGCCGTCGCTCGGGCCGACTCTGAGGCCCTGGCCCGCTCGATAGCCGAGGAAACGGTGGCCGATCTCGAAAAGGAGAAGACCATCAAGGAGCTGGAACTGAAGGACTTCATCATGAAGCACCGCAACGAGATCAATGCCAAGGAAGCGACGCTCGCCACCCTCAAGGAGGCGGAGACAGAGCTGCACAAGAAGCTCGGCCAGAAGGCCAACGAGTACGAGGATCTCGTCCAGCAGCACAAGAAGCAGCAGGACGAACTGGGCCAGCTGCGTGCCACCAAGGACGAGGAGATAGCCAAGCTGCTGGAGAAGTGCAAGACCGAGGTGCTGCTCAAGCAGGTGGCCGTCAACAAGCTGGCGGAGGTAATGCATCGCCGCGACTCGGACTTGCAGAGTAAGAGACCCCCACATATCCCACATATCCTCCAACGAGGATGCTCCAATTGAGAACACCCAAATAATAACACCGATCTGTTTCCATTTCCCACAGAGCAAAAGAGCAAGGCCCGGTCCACGGCGGAGCTGCGCAAGAAGGAGAAGGAGATGCGCCGCCTGCAGCAGGAGCTGTCCCAGGAGCGTGACAAATTCAATCAGCTGCTGCTGAAGCACCAGGACCTGCAGCAGCTCTGCGCCGAGGAGCAGCAGCACAAGCAGAAGATGGTCATGGAGATTGACTGCAAGGCCACCGAGATTGAGCATCTACAGAGCAAGCTGAACGAGACGGCCTCCCTATCGTCCGCCGACAACGATCCCGAGGACAGTCAGGTGAGGGGCACGAGATCCTTGTATCCGCGCACACACACACACACACACACAAACACACACACGTTTATCCAACCGAAAATACACACATACTCACACAAACACACACTCCGAATTCCACCTCCACCTCTACCTCCCGCGACGCCCTTTTGGACTTCTCTAGCACTCCTCTCTGCTCTCCCTCACACAGGACTCGGTCTTCGAGGGCTGGCTGAGTGTCCCCAACAAGCAGAACCGTCGGCGCGGCCACGGCTGGAAGCGCCAGTATGTGATTGTCTCGTCGCGCAAGATCATTTTCTACAACTCGGACATAGACAAGCACAACACCACAGACGCTGTGCTCATACTGGATCTGAGGTGAGTGCTGCGTTCTCTTTTTGTGTATGCCCTGACTTTATCCCGTTTTTCTCTTTGCT
Source organism: Drosophila subsilvestris (assembly GCA_035043285.1). Taxonomy (NCBI): domain Eukaryota; kingdom Metazoa; phylum Arthropoda; class Insecta; order Diptera; family Drosophilidae; genus Drosophila; species Drosophila subsilvestris. Next base: position 677,943 of record JAWNNB010001044.1, read on the forward strand.
ATTTTGCAGCAAGGTATACCATGTGCGCAGCGTCACCCAGGGCGATGTCATACGCGCCGATGCCAAAGAGATTCCGCGCATCTTTCAGCTGCTGTATGCCGGCGAGGGCGCCTCCCATCGTCCGGACGAGCAGAGCCAGCTGGATGTGAGCGTGCTGCATGGCAACAGCAACGAGGAGCGTCCCGGCACCATCATCCACAAGGGTACAAAGCAAATTGCGAACCACATTATCTGATTATCTGAACAGATAGCTAATCCCTGTTATTGCTTACATTTAAGGTCATGAATTTGTGCACATCACCTACCACATGCCCACAGCGTGCGAGGTGTGCCCGAAGCCATTGTGGCACATGTTCAAGCCGCCGGCGGCTTACGAATGCAAGAGGTATTTTAATTTGATTGCTTTGCTGATTCCCCAATTGATTCGATGCCGTTTGTCCGCAGATGCCGCAACAAAATACACAAGGAGCATGTGGACAAGCATGATCCGTTGGCGCCCTGCAAGCTCAATCATGATCCGCGCTGTGCCCGCGACATGCTGCTGCTGGCCTCCACGTCCGAGGAGCAATCGCTGTGGGTGGCCCGTCTGCTGAAGCGTATCCAAAAGAGTGGATACAAGGCGAATTCGTCGAACAACAATAGCACCGATGGCAGCAAGATATCACCCAGGTAAACAGAGACACAGATAGAGAGAGAGCAGAGCCCAGGCCAGCCTGGTGGGCCCTGATTCCTGATGACCTGCGCCGTGACGTTGCCTTTCCCCCCCCCAATCCGAATCAGGCCAGGCCAGAAACCGATACTAACTAAACTAATCCAAGCTAACCAACTAATTAACGTATTAACCCCCAGGCTTTTGTGTTTCCCTCTGTGTTGGCCTCATTAATATCGAATGGTATTTCTCTCTTTTACTCTCTTCCACCCACTCCCCCAACACCCTGTCTCTTGCTCGCTAACCATCATTATCATCTCTCCATCTCATCATCATCATCCAAACATCATCCAAACATCATTTGCATCTGCATCGGAAAACATCGCTTCAACCAATTGGCAGCCAATCGACCCGCTCCTCCTACAAGCCGTACGCTGTGAATGTGCAACGCTCCGCCACGCTACCAGCCAACTCATCGCTCAAGTGAATGCAGCAAAAGACCAGGGGACACAGCCAACCAGCGAGAGAGGGCCCTGCAGCAAACACCAGCAAACAGAAAGCCGCCACTGAAACACTGAAACTAGAGCAGCAAAACAATACTTGAAATTAACGCCTAACCAACTATCCAAAACACACACAGAAACACACATTTTTGAAACAGTACTGTGCAGATATGAAACATAAATTTACAATCGAAACTAAATTTAACTTGAAACTAAACTAAAACTTTGTGTAAGCTACTCCGTCTCTATCGCTTCTTTAACCTATAAACACAAGCAACAAAACTTAACTTAAAGAAAAGAAAAGAAAAGACAATGATTGAAGGACCCAATCCACGCCTCAGTGGTAGGAAGAGATATGGCAGCAACGTCAGAGCGTGCAACGGATAAACCATAAACCATGAACCATAGATATGTCATTTAGGGTGTACTATATATATATATATATTCTATATTCTATATTCTATATTCTATATAAATACTATATACTGTATGCTGCTGCTATGTTATTCCACTGAAACGCCTTCTGTGGCAATCCCACACACTCAGCACAATGGCCAGCAGCCAGCAGCCCACAATCAGGAGAGAGCTGTACTTAGTTAAGTGAGGATAAGATCGGAGCGAAACGAAACGAAAAGAAACGAAACGGATCGGAGATGTAGATGTAGAGGTAGCTCCTGTTGTGGTTCAGCTTCATTTTAATAGATTTTACAATTTGATGCCTTCTAACAATTCTAATTAATTTTTGTATTTTTTTTTATAATTTATTTAGCTTTTTGTTGTTGTTGTTTTTGTTGTTGCTGTTGTGTAGCAAAATCTGATTGTCCCAACATTGTTCGTAGAGTGTAAAAAGAAACAAAACAAAACAAAAAGGCAAAGAATTGTGAACGAAACAATATACAATAAATATATATAGATATAGATTATATATATATGTATATGTATAATATATCCCAGAGCATATACTGTAAGTCAGAGCCCAGCTTACAACAGATCAAAGCAAATGCAAACGCAAACGCAAAAGCAATCAACTAAGCAAGCAACCAACCATTCATCAATCAAACAATCAATGAAGCTAAGTTCGAGCCCTTTTTACAAAGCTTTAACTTGTATTCCATTTAAAGAAAACACTCTTTTAAAACATACATATAAATATACATATACACTAGCATAGTTACTATAGATGATACCATATGTAGTTGTAGGATCAGAGAACCCTGAACGATGAACAATCAATCAATCAATCAATCAATCAGTTACTTAAAGCAAATGCTTCCCTACCCTACCCATATACATGGGCATATACAAATAGATACATATAAAAACACTGGACAGAGCTTGACATGAATCAATCGAAACGAAACTAAAACTTAAAAAATGCAACAAAAAACAAAACGAATCGAAACGAAACGAAAACACAGACTTTTTTGTGAGTGTGTGTGTGTGCGTGTGTGTGTGAGTGTATGTGTGTGTGTGTGTGTGTGTGTGTGCGTGCTTGTGTTAAAGGCTACAACTAAGTATTAAATATCCAATATGTTCTAGTTCTTAAGCTAAACAAATTATTTATTTGTATTTCTGTTCGATGGCGCTGCAGCCCTCACACTCAGCACTCTCTCGCTCTCTCTCTCTGTCTCTCTTTCTCTCTTTATCTCTCACTCACTTACTCACTCAGCTTACCATGAGACGGACTCCAAAATTTTGTATTCCTTTAGGGATCATCGACACGTTCCATTTTGTTGCCTTAGTTTGTTGCGTGCGTGTAATATTTTTTTTTTGTACAGTGTGAGAGAGGCGTCAGCGTATTGCATTTAAAAAAACTAATGGATAAGTGCCCCCACAAATGTTGTGCAGAGCAAACACTCGCTGGAGACTCTGCTCCATGCCTTTCAGTTGTATTTCTTAGTCGAAAATTGAAGTCGAGCGAGAGCCATTGCTTTCTTTTTTTATTAAAAAATTGTATTTTATTTGTACTATTTTATTGTCATGATGATCCATTCGTATTACGTTTATTTACGTTTATGTTTATGTTTAAATATACATATATACTCTAGTGTAAGGCAGGCGTCTGCAGTTGCATTTCCCCCCCCAACAGAATCGGCTCAGAAATTGAACTGCAAACGCCCCAACCTCCAACCTCCAATCCCAATCCCGCAACCCCAACCCCAGCTAAATAAAGTAAATAATGTGTATAAAATCAACATTTGACATTTATGTTTGTATTTTTATTTTCCTTCGTGTTTTATTTATGATTTATGTGATCTTGAGTTGAATTCCCCCCCAAATTCCCCTCAGCAAATACTATCATTACAAAAGTCTGATAGGATCGCAACGGATGCAGCATACAAAACGATGAGACTGTCCCCCTGACTAAAGGGTCTTAGAAATAGAAGCTGAAACGATATACATAAAAGGTTACTGAAATTGGAATTTCAAATGCATGAATGCGGAAATGCATTCAATTCATATATTTATGTACACCCAAAACACACATGATATACATATGTACAAATATATGTCTTATGTACCATAGAATTAAGTTTTAACCAAAGTCTGATTAAATGAGAAATTAAATTGCACGAAAAATGTTGTATTTCTTGAGGAGGAGATCGACCGACCGAACGAACCTGAATCACATTTTGTATTAGCATTTGCATTGGGGATTTGCATATGATTTCGGTTTACATATGTATGTCTCGGTTTCGGCTGCCATTATCCATGGATTAGGGTCTCTTAATGGAACTTGGAGGGAGATGTGTTCGAGTATGTAGATTGGTTGGCAGGCGGGCAGGCAGCCATTGTCATTGTCATTGTCCCCACTCGGAAAAATGGAAATTTTTTCTTTTATTTTGTGTTTATCTTATTCATAATTTAACAAGTTTCTTGTTTATGTTGTGACTGCTTCTCTGGCTTTCACAGGCAACCGTCCAACCAACCAACCAAACAACCAACTAACCAACCGATACCGATCATTAAAATGTATCTCCATGTATGTATATTCGTGTATCTATGGAGGCTCTTTTATTTGGCAGCTGGACATTTTGTAGTTCAAGGTAAGTTGGAGCCAGTTGGAGCCCCGCCAGGTGTAGCGATTTAGTGGCGTTGAGGCCAACTAATTAGCATGGCTAAACATCCCAGTGCAGGCCACGCCCGCCCCTGACTCTCTGGCTCTCTGACTCTGACTTGTGGCCACATCTGACCGCAGAACATCTGCAAAAAAAATTCAAAGCTTCCATCAGTGTGGGGAGTGTGAGGGGTAAAGATTAATTATCGCATCGCCTAGCTTTGTCACCCATAAACCGTCATCGCCAATCAGCCAGCCAGCCAGCTAGCACCCTCCTGACCAGCATCATCAACGCTAGCACACCTTCAACCATCATCATGCACCACACCATACACACCATCCACCTAATCAGTTCAAGGCCCCGACGAACCCACAAAATATGCATAAATATTTCTGGCGTTTCTTCTGCTGTTTTTACTTTACAGCTTTTTAATTTGGTGTCATCGTATACTCAGCCGCAGCCGCAGACGCAGCCGTCGCCACATCGTCACCACATGGCATGCTGATGATCATCAAAGCCCCGGCCCAAGCCCTGGCATGCCTCATTAAACTTGACAACCCAATGAAGGATCGCTTTTGGGCAGCAATCCTGAAGGTATCCTTGGCAATTTTTGGCGATAGTCATATCTTCTTTTTTGGATACTAAATGATGGGTAAACTAAAAAGTGCTCATATGAACTATGTACTTGAATGTCTCTCCCATTTCTGATAGAAGAACATCATGCCTGGGAGAGCCCATTCCCCCCCCCCCCCCCCCCCACCCAACTACAAAAAAACTACAAATTAATGAATGAAATGGAGCTATAGCTGCTAAGACCCTTAGCTATTATTTTCATAAGAGATTAATAGATCCTAATTTAGAAATGAAAACGGCTTTTTATCAATCAATCAAACGACTTTCATTATGTATTAATTGTACTATAATTTATTATTAAATCTGCAATGCGAGTATTACCCTCGTGCTCGTCGTGCATACTTCTTATGGTGGTTTAAGTCCAGCCGCGCCATTCAGTAGCCACTAGCTAAGATAATTACTTGTAGGTACACCCAGAGAAAAAAGCGCTGAAATTTAAATATTCGTAGGTACTCAGATTTAAAAATATTTACCAATAAAGTAAAACTTTAGTATGAACATATTTAATTTAAATATATTTCATATATGAAAATATGTACATACATATGTATATTGAATATATGTACATATGTATGGATTATATTTATTTTAACATATTTTTAATTTTGTCTAATTATGGGTCGTTAAAAAAGACTTGTAATAATTCATTTTATGTGTAAAACAAAGTGAATTCTATTTAATTCAACACAGTGAATGAATGCTTGTATTAAGCAAATCAAATATTTAATTAATACACGTGTGTGTTTTTTTCTCTGAGTGTAGCAATACCTACATACATACATAGTACATATATTTGACCTATTCTTCGTTGCAGGGGCAGTGGCAGTGGCAGTGGCAGGGTAGTGTCCCCGCTTCATTGCTGCCGAGCTAACCTTTCCTTTAGCTGATGTTTGGACCGCTCGATATGAGCTCCCTTTGTAGCCACAAGATTTACATGCGATACAGATGGGCCCGCCCGATGAAGATGAAGCTGGTGACGGGAGGGGGGCTTGGTCTTGATATCGGGATTTACCAGATCTCTGCTGTAGCTGAGCCAAAAAGCCAAAACAACAATTGGCTTAAAATCAATAAATTAATTAATAAAATATACAAATTGCAAACCTCGCCTGAACCTCACTGCTGCCAGCGTCAGCGTCTCAGTCGTAGTCGCAGTACTGCTCGCTGCCGAGATTGCGTTTCTTTGGTTGGTTTTCGGATTGGATTGGATTGGATTCGGGCAAAACCTGTCATAAGCAAAGCCACCAGCCACCAGCCACCAGCCACCAGCCTGGCAACGATATCGCCGTGACAAATTGGCTGTGAAGCCGAAGCATAAGGCCCCAAAAAAACGAAAAAACAAAAATAAAAACAAATAAACCAGAAGTGCTCCTGCACTCTTTGCATACTTACTCAGGCCCCCAGCCACAGTTCCAGCCCCAATCCCAATTCCAGTGCCAGATCCAGCCTCAGAGCCCAGCCATGGCAGCATAGATCCGGGGTGGCGGTGGTGGTGGCGATTGGAGGCGCTGTCGGAGGTGGAGGCAGAGGCACAGTTGGCTGTTGGCTAGGGCGGCGGTCTGAACCTGTTGTTGGCCAGGCCTGGCGAAGTCTCAACTCTGGCTGGCTGGCTGGCGTAGTCTCTGTCTCTGCCAACGTCGCTGTTCGCTTCGCTGCCACAAAATATTGGATGGCCGTAGGTTAACTTTGTGCACACGGCATAAGTAACGTTCAGTCTGCCTCTAGAAGTCGATCGTGATCGTGTGGCCCCAGTCAGTTCCGCTCAAGCTCGAACCAATCTCCAATCTTGTGCCTCTCTGTCTGCCTGTCCATCTAACTGTCGTCCATCGTCCGTCCTCCGTCCTACGTCGTTCGCTGTACTCCATTCAAATTCGTCAAATTTATAAATTTTTTTTTCTAGTTTAAGACGTGCGCGTTTTGAATTATTTTTGTTGTGGGGCCAAAATAACTTGGACAAGTTCAATTTTTGTACATCAAGCACACAAAAGTACACACCAACACACACACACACACACACACACACAAAGCAAGACAAAATGAAGTACTTTAACATGTGAGTGATCCATCAGATATAATATACAAAATAGTATAATAAAATCTATAAGTATAATTTTTATAGTTTTAAGTGTCTCCAAATCAGAAAGTGATTTTTTTTTCTTAAATTTATTTTGTGCAAATCATTTGAACATACATACATATACTATGTATGTATGTTTAGTATATATGTATATGCAGCCTCTCCCAGCTTCGACATTTTGTACACCCCTAGAAATCGTGCTGCTTGGCTCAGACCTCTGCCTCCGTTACATGGTAGAGTTTGGTAGCTGGCAGGCAACCTTTCTGGGACACGATAGCCACCTAAAGAACGACCAAATGCAGGTGTAAGAAACAGACAGACAGACAGTCAGACAGACGGACAGTCTTGGCTCGACTTATTGCCAATTTGAACTTTAACACGGCACCGAGAGACGAGACGAGACTGCAACTCAAACTGGAACTGAAATTGAAACTGAAACTGAAACGTTGAAATCGAAGCCGAAAATGCCAAAGTCTCATTATGATGATGATGATCATGCCGCCTGAACGATGCCTGATGCTGAGATGCTGATGAAGTTGTCACGGGATGGGATGGCATGGCTGACTTGGCTGGCATTTGCCGGCACATAATTCGCACAAAGAAATGGCAAAAGTTAAGTCCCCACAGACATCAGTCGCTGCTAAAGGCGATGCGCGATGATGGATGGATGACTGGATCGGGGAGGGGTGTGGTGGGTGGGGAGGGTGGGGGGGGGTAACTGTGACTCCAGTCGGAGACGGAATTTGAGTTGGAGTGCAAATACGAGACAGAGAGACGGACTGGGACTGAGACCGAGTACGAATCAGAGTTGATCATAAGAAAAGTTTCAAGGTCGTCGGCAGCTGATGCTGCGTTTGCCGTTTGCCGTTTACCGTTGCTTTTGCTTCTCCTTCTTCTTCGCCTCCATGTGTTTTTAGTTTATGTTGTTATTGCTGTTTTTTTTTTTTTGTGTGTTCAGCTGGCAACTCTGGCGATGGCGCTGACGCTGGCACCTAGCAAATTAAGCATATTGGATTAATTATCAGACGTTTGTTGTTGTTGCTTGTTGCTTGTTGCTGTTGGGTTGTCTTATAAATTAACGGTTGCATTTTTAATACGAGCTGACAGACACACACACACACACACACACACACACACTGCGCATGCATGCCTGCATCTGCATGCATTTATCGATAAATATGTATGCATGTGCAATAAAATACATACATATGTACATATGTATGTATATACATATGAAATATATGAGTTAATCGCTGAGTTGTATGCGGGAATTAATCACTCTTGCAGCAGCAGCAGCACCACCAGCACCAACAGCAACATTGGTTAGACAGAGACAGAGACAACAAGCGCCAGGTTGACGCCAAGATCAGGATTTTAGTTTAGTTTCGGTTTTTTGTTTTTTGTTTTATAATTTTGTTGGTTTTGTTGTTTGGCTTACATGCGTTTCATTTCATTCGCGCGAATTATGCAATTTTGTATCTAAAATAAATAATACATGAGGGAGTTGCACGGATTGAGATCATAGCCCACTAAAAAATATACATACATATGTATGTATGTACATAATGTATCACATATACATATGTATATGTATGTTCCATTTTGATAAGTATGATTCAAGGGCTTTGCCATCTAAAATGGGCAATTGATTGCATTTTATGTGCCAAAGCCAATTCAATGTAAGCCAAACTACACACACGACACATACTCATACTCAACAACAAATCAAAAGACTCAGGCAACGAAAACTTGCAGTACGCTCCACATACATTTGTGTTTCGCCTCCAATTGGCATGAAGCCAGGGGCCAACCATTCCTATAGCCAAACACGTACATATGTATGTACACGTATGTACATGTGTGTACGTACATAAGAGTGCCGCCAACTGACACAATGCACCGTTATTGAACCCACTTACCGTAAGCCACTTTACTGTAATTCCAAATTGAATACGAATTTGACTCGACTTCGAGTTCGAGTTCGGTGTCGAATGTGCACGTTTGTTGGGTAGCATAGCATAGCAGCAGCCCCCCACCCCACCAGATGGTGGTGGGTGGAGTTTTTGTAGGGAGTGTAATGAGGGCGCCAGGGCAATTAGAAAACGTGCATGGGACAGGCGGCTATATGTATGTAACTGGGGCAAGTGCCAACCACTGATGGTGGTGGGGGGTGAAGAGTGGAATCGATTGGGCAGAGACAACCAGAATAAGCCAGAGCGATCAAAATCAACTTCCACTTCAACTGAAAGAAGCTTAACAAGTCCCATTGCCATTGCCATTTCCATATCCGCCACTGACGCCATCGCCTTTGAACTATTTTGCCAAATTGATGAACAAATCTTTGCAAAACCAGAAGTAATAATAAGAGACTTGTCGTAGAAGAGACGGAAAGGAGCGGCACAGCATAAAGACAAAATGAAATTCATTAAAAGTCAAACCATGCTCTTAAATAAGCGCTAATGAAAATGATAATGAAGATGATGCTGCACATTAAGCAAGTGGTTCGGTTCCGCCTTTTCTGGCCCACCAAACGAAGTTCTCGACAGGGGAGGAAGCGACCGACATCGACACAGAGACCGACACAGAGACCGACACCGAAACGCCAACGCCAGTGCGATGCTTATCATAAATTTGCAAATAATGTCGGCTTATATAACTGGTTGAGAGCTTGAAGGCATTTTAGGCAGTTTACCCAAAAATACAATCCACCATTTGGGCTGTCAGCTAGAAATGGTTTGTCTCCCTCTGCTCGTCTCCACCGAAAATACCCCAGGTTATGGGTCGGATCGGATCGGGTCGGGTCGTGTCGGCTCGGGTTTGTTAGGGGCGGATTGGATTTGAGTTGAGTGTTGTGTTGTGTTGTGTTCCCGTTGGCCAATTCCAAAACCGGTTGCGTTTGCGAAGAAGAAGCCCTGGCCATAGTCAAATGTCAGCCCCGATGCAGGAGTGGTGGAGTTTGGGAGTGCGCGCTGCATGCCTGTCTGCCGTGATGTGAATTTCGATTGAGAAGCAAATAAGTTACAGATTCCAGCCACGTAAATACACATCAAATAAACGTATCCGAGAGCATGGAAAGCCGACGCCTTTCACCTTTGGCGTTGCATAATTTTGGCTTTTGTCTTTGGCTTTATCTGCATCTCCAAAGATGACCCTAAAATAATTTTGGGAATGGGACTGAAACGGCGCAGAGCTGTTCGCGATGAAAATTCTTTGACCTTTGGTCAATGAAAGCGGATACAAAAATAGAAACAAAACTATGAAGAAGCTAATAATAAAACTTGACTGCAATATGCACACATTTTACCGTTATTAGCCAACTGCAATGTGCGCACTTCAATTGATTCTGGCGCGGCGCTGCTGGCTCTTAACTGGTTTGTTTTGTTGTTTCGCCCATTTTGCTGGTGCCTTTTTTGCATAAGCACCTGTTTCCTTTGGCAACACTGGCCGCACACACACACACACACACACACACCCTCACCCTCCACCACCGCCGCCATCAGACGACAGCCGACAGCAGACAGCAGTCAGCTGTCCGCCCCCTGCAAGCAAGTGCCGAGCACCCAAGCGCTGGCTGAGAATGAATTTCGAAACGAGTTCGGTGGCCAGCTCTTTTGTTTTGCATAAAATATGGGCAATGAGAATGGGACACGACACAACCATAAAACCGCACCACCGCGGCATTATCGTCATCGTTGCTGAAGCATCTACGGCAGCAGAGGAGAGAAGCAAAGCAGAAGCAGAAACAGAAACAGAGCAACATTCATTCGCATTCGAATTCGGTTTTAGTTTCGATTTCGGTTTGGAGGCAAAATCGAAATCGAAAGTGAACAAACCCGTTTGCCTGACCTTTACACATTAATAACTGTTAGCACATCTCAATCTGGTAGCGCCGACGCGACGCGACGCGACGATATCGAAACTATAAAACAATACTAACAAAAAATAAAAGCCTCAACCTAATCTTACAGGAAAATAAATGGCATTCAGCAGGCGAGAAATGTATGGTTTAGGCTTATGTACATATGTACGACCATATATCATGCGTTTATAGCTTTACGACTTCAGGTTCTGTACGGAATAACCCGTCTGGCTGGTCGGTCAGCCCCGACACGTCTTTGAACTGGAAGTCGCCAGAATATTTGCATTTCATTTGTGGCCGTGGGACCCGCTGCCGCCCCTTCTTAGAAACTGATTAGAAACTAAACTTCGCTCCACCCTTTTCGTTTTCCCCTTTCAGCTGCCTGCTCTTCATCATCTGCGCCCTATGCTATGGATTAGTGGCTGCCCAGGAGGAGGGCGGATCTGTGTCGCCAGCCAAGAGAATTGCCGCCCTGCGCCGTCCCGTTGGTAAGGCGGCCAAGCCGACCACCACGACGACAGCGGCTCCGGCCCAGAATGATGCCGGCGAGGGTGAGGAATACGACGAGGAGGCGGGTGTTGGTGACCATGGCGAGGAGGGTGATGAGGCGGCGGCGTCCGGCAGCTCGACCACAACCACCAGCACAGAGGCACCCAAGAAGGTGGGACCTGTCATCCGGCCATTCCGCTCCAACGACGACTTCCTCAACTCTCTGAAGCGCCGCCAGCAGAACGCCAAGAAGCATCGCGCCGAGAAGGTGCCCGCCAGCAAGCCGGCCAAGAAGAGCGAGGAGTCCGACTCGGGCGAGCAGGAGGATCAGGCTCCTGCTGCGGCACCAGCACCGGCCTCGACCCCATCCAAGGGTTTCAAGGGCAATTCGGCATGTGAGTAGTGATCTCTGGCTATGTGTGACATGTGTGTGTGATCTCTGGCTGACCTTCTACCATTGTTTCTACCTTTCCACTTGCAGTGAGCCGGCGCAAGCTTGCCAAGCCCGTCAAGGCGACGCCCGAGCAGGCAGTCGATGATGATGCCGCTGCCGAAGAATCGGAACAGCAGCAGAAGGAGGAGGCAAAACCGAAACGTCCCATCGGTCGCCTGGCCTTGAGGAAGCGCAACTGAATCGCCATTCAGTGGACATCACATCCAAGCACACACTTCTGATCCTCTCATTCCTTTTTTCCATTTCCACAATCATGCCACACCCACACAACATTGAACACACACACACACACACATACACACATGAATACATATAAATGGCTAGCTATATGGCAGCCCGATTCTGCCCTTTAGTTTTTAGTTCACAATTGTTTTTTTGTGTATGTATAAAATATTTGTAATTGTAATATTATTTTGTAAACGAAACACACAACCACAACACCACACACATGCACACATGCACACTTACAATCTAAATCCTTCCCTCCCTTCCCCTCACCACCTATTCACAATGTTTATCCATATGTATACGCATGTATATTCGCTGCAATATATATTCCGCTATATGTATGTATGAATGTGCATAATTATGTATATTTCACCGACCATCCATCAACCAATCAACCAATCAATCAATCAATCAATCAACCAGTAATAAAACACACAAAAATTGTATTCGAACTTTTTTACTTTACTTAAATTTTGGCCATCGGATTAAATAAGATTGAATTCTGATTCCATATGTGGGACTAGTGCTAGCGAGCGTTTGATCTTTTTTTGGCGAGCTAGTTTCGGCCCTTTATTGTCCGATGCTGTTAAGATGCTACAAGCTATCGACAACTTTGAGGCTACTCTTCGAGGCCACCAGGTACAGCGTAGTCTTCGCTCGGTTAACTATATACTCACCCCCAATGGAGACGAAGATTTGCTCATCATCCGCCTTGTTCCTCGATGCTTTGACGAGTACTATTCGTACCGAACTCCCCTCCCCATACGTTCATTGATTTGATAGATTGTATCTTGTGGATAACATCTTGTGGTTAACTTGAACATGTGTTCGCACCTCTGCTGTGAGCCCTGCGCATCGCTGCGCTACGCCCAAAGCTGTGCTACACTTTAGATCGTAGAATGTCGTGTTAACGTCTACACGTAGTTTATTCAGCATGGTCTCCCATAAAGCTGGTCTCACAGTCATACGATATACAATATTTAACCGATAGTCCAGATATATTTTAAATCGTTATTGTTGGCTTGCCCATCGGTTCATGTTTTCTGCTCTCAAAACCCCCAAAAACACCAGAATACCATAATAAAACAATACTTGATTTTCATCATCTAACTTTGAATTTTATTTTTCGAAACAATTTGCTTTCCGAAATTGAAATGAACTTGATTAATTTAGAGTATTCCATCGAAGTCGAACATTCTTCACCGTGTCGGATCATCCTTCTCCCGTGTTGGATTCACCGACGAAATTTTGATACAATTTGATTAATTTAGATGCGCACTGGATAATGAATCGATATCTTGAATCTGAAGGGAAGCCAAACCGCTTCTTATCGGCCTCCTGAGGAAACTTTCAGCATAAGGACTAAGTGGAGAATGAGCAATACTTACTTTTTATCATTGGGAAGTCTGTATCCGAAACACTCGTCTGAGCAATATCCCTTTATGCCTTGAGCTTGATCTACAGGAGGTTGAATATCAGCGACCAGGCTTGAGAGTCGACTTGATTTATTTACTGTTGTTCAGGAGCCATAAAGTAGTATCTTAACTACGCCATATCCGGGCAGCATTAGCTTGTGCCAGCTGTTATTTGATACATCAGGTAAGTAAGTCCGGGAAATTGCAGCACTGCGGCTGCGTCATGCCGCCATTGCAGGCACATATTCTAAATGGTTCGAAATATTAGCAACGAATTTGGAAGTCCACTTGTTTATCTTACTGAAAATCCGGTAGTGAGTCCATAGAAGTTTTAAGTTATTCAATAATTTTCACGGGTTCATTTAACAAAAAAAAGCAGCCTTAATTGCAATAATTTAAACAAAACAACAAAAACGAAAACACAACTACTAAAAAAAATAAAAATTTATAACTATGTTTTGTCCGGCGGCACGCGAAGGTCTCTTGGAGACCTTTTCGATTTCCACCGAACTTTTCGTGCGCGGGTCAAGTTGAACATTGTCCTTATTTTTTTTAAACTTTTTATTAGTTATTAAATTTTTCACTTTTTCCCAAATACTTTCACTTTTTCCCGAGATCTTTACTCGGCGAACAGCTCGACTCGACTGATCATAATCTGGCTTAGCCACAGGGCCAAACATACAAAGCCAAATATGTAAAAATTGACTACTTGGTTTGGGGAATTTGTTTGGTTTTTATTCGAAAAAGGTACAAATATAGTAGGCTTTCAGCTATTTCGACAATGGGATAGATTCGTACTTCGAATCTCGTAGTGATACACGGTGAAATCTCAGAACTTTGAACCACTTTGGTCCTTGGGTTTATTCTAATTTCTGAAAATTTATAATTTCTGCACATTTGTTTGCACAGAATACTATGGGATGGCGGGATACTCACTAATCAAAGGGGAAATTATCCCATTGTACATAAGTATATCAAAATTCTGTCATAGTTCGGTTGCTTTATCTTTTTTTAGGCCCTTCGATGCAGGTGTTTTTAAAGGCAGAGGAATGGATGCACCGCGGAGCTTTCTTGCCTATTCATTCTCTCTGATAAGGTGGAAGGACTGTAGACAGACTATAGTATTTCCGCCGTCAGTCAAGTGTCGAAACGTCGCACAGTGGGGCCTTTGGCCATTTCAGCTTGCTAAATTAATAACTTCCGAACGAATCAAGATATCTTCATGAAATAAATTGCGTTCAGAACTTAGTCCGCAAAAGTACTTGGTGCTACAATATCTAGAAGCTTTACAATAAATAGCCAAAGTTGAACTTTGTTACCAGTGCATATTTTCCTATGCAAAATGATAAATTCCAAGTTTTTCGGATCGATAAAGAATTTTTAATGGCCTATAACACTATTAAAAGTTATTTTACATTTAATTTTTAACTTAAACAGAATTTACGAAAAAGAAAAACAATTTTTTTAATTGTTCTTATTTTTGGTTTACTATAAAAAATGCATCTATTTCCGATGGATCGTTAGGAATATCCAATAATCTTAACATTTCTGAAGAATAAATACTTTCTAAGTCTTTTTTGGATTTCACATGTCTAATAGATGAAATAAATGGATCTGAAGAGGCTGCCAACATGTTGAATAGATCTTGATTTTGCCTTGTTCGTGTACCTGAATTTCTTGTAATCCTTGTTTCTCGTTTCCTGGGCCTCCTCTGACATCTCTCCAATTGGAAGGCTCTGATGTTCTATTAAAATTTGACCGTGTGCCAAAATTTTATGAAGCGTTGGAGTAAGCTTCTTTTCTGGATACTTTTCAAATAATGGATAATGCCTTCATCCACTCCAGTTATTTTTGCTGTAATTTCGTGTTCGTTAAAGAATTTCTGGGACGAGTTTCCATCGTTTGTGTTCCCGTATCCATATTTGGGGCAGTCGACCCTCAGTCCAAGTTTCGAAAAGAATTCGTCTTGAATCATTTTGTTTCCTGTGTTTATGTTTCTCTTTGGCTGGCATGCTATCGTCAAAAGATTCTTCCGTTCGCGGGATGGCATATGCAAGTTTTAAAATAAACTCCATACATCTTATTCTTGCATGCAATGGGGAAATGCCATATTCCAAATTTTCATCTTCAATTAAGGAATCATCCAAGTTTTGAAAGTCCTTCTGTGTTTTTTTGCAAAAAGCGCATGTCAAGGTCGATTTTGTATTTGTTAGTTCGTTTAGAACTTTTCCATCGATCATAGTTAGGGCAAATTCATAGTTAACAGTAATAGTTGGACCATCCTTGAATTCCAATAATCCTGGCTTTATATTTTTAATCTGATTCTTAATATCAGTCACTGGGGACTTTATCAATTCAGAAGATTCCTTGCCGTATTTAAATAATATAGGGCGGCAATAGTGAGCAGACGAAGGTCGGGGATTTTTCCAATGTTCTGAAGTATCCGATTTTAGCCTCAGGGGTACAAGAGAAGCCATAAACATGTTGGCATCTGTAATAGATTTATCATCCGTTTCTATTATTTGCTTATATGCACTTTGTCCTGAAGATCCATCACACCATCCCATCCCCACTTGCTGATCAATGTGAGATTTTGCGGAAGATTCTCAATCTGATGGTGAGGTAAACTTTTAATGAGCCTTTTCGCAGTGTGGTCCACCAGTTCTTGAAGTTTTACTTCCGCTGATAGCTCTGTCACATGTGGAGTCGGTCCTGCCTTCTTTTTAGATTCTCCAATTTGTTTATATCCTGGCAGAACGTCGACATTATGCTGCTTCAAGGAATGTCGCAATATTGAATATTTGTCCTTAGACATTCCCAAATCCATAAACAAGGCCAAAGCCTCTTCAGCGGTGTACGGCCTTGGTTGTGAATTTGGCGGAGTGACGATGCTCTTGTTAATCCTTTCAAGTCTAATGGGGCTTGCCTTCGAAACAGCTTTTGTGGTATGTGACCTCTTGTTTTCCTTGTCGTTCATATATTTGATTGACAGCGCCTCCGATAAGTGATCCGTAGCTATATGACATGTTGCATCTGAAAGTTTTCTCTTTCTTGTATAAGCTTAACACTCTTCCAGGGTTTTAATTGGTATTCCTGAGCATCGTCCTGTGGACGTGGAGGGTCCATCATCTAGCATCTGCTTTCCAGCTAACCAGGTTTCGTTTTTGCTATTGAACAATGTAGTATTACGATGTGAGATCTTCCATTTAGCGTCAATTCTAGCACATACAAGTTTAATATTATGTATTATACTTGTATGCTTCTCTGGGTTGTCCGATACTACATTTAATTCAACGAGAACAGCTTCCTTAAATTCGTTGAAGTTGTTTGAAGTTCTAAATATCTCAAACAATTTTATATTTTACATCGCCATTTTCACTGTTTATACATGTTGTTGTTAACTCCTCCGCCTTAAAATCCTACTTGTCTCCAAGTAGGTATTAGAAATATGGAATGTTGTTAAATTCTAGTTGAATTGGCTTAGTGTTGTTTAACTTTATGTTATTGTTTGGGATTTGTAGAGTTTCCTGGATGATTATGTTATCTTTTGGCTTCATAAAACATCTTGTGATAACGATTGAAGTCATTATTGTACCAAGTAGGCAAAATATGGCGATACTATTATTCATTGAATGGGTATTTATAAGATTTAAATGTTTTGTATTCTTTACATTTAGTGCTTGGAGGGATTCTAATGAAAGGATTTGCAACCTTGCCATTTCTGTCGGGGTCATCTGGATAAGTGGGACTCCGGGTTTAAGTATTGTCTTCTCCTTGTTGTTAAATTCTTTTTCATCTATTATAATTGAATCATTCCAAAAATGTAAAAGGTAAGTTCCTCTAAGTTGATGTGTTTTGTTGCCTTGTCGTATACTGCCGTTAAAGTTGTTTAGTAGTAGAAGGCTGTTGTCTATTTCTTCGATCGTCTGGATGTGGTCTGTGTTGGTAAAGCCGCACAGCGATTGTTTTCCCCTAACTAATTTATCAATACAATTTGTGTGTTGAAGATTTACAGTTTTTTTCTTATCGCATATTTTAAATTCTTTAGTTGTTTTAAAATTTTTGGGTATCCTTATTATATCATTATCAGATAAAAATATTTCGTTTGCTTCAATATTAACTATCAGATTATTTTTTATTACAGGCTTTATTAATAAATTTTTAAAATTTTTGAATCTAATTCTGGGATTTTTACAATGTAAATAATTGTAGTTTTGTTATGTAATACAGAGATATCAGTAGTTCTAACATTTCTTCAACTGTTAACGATGACATATTATTTTTTTGGAAAATGTTATGAACTTCTTGTAGTTCGTTTTCATTCAAGAGAAGTGAGTTTATTACATTGAGTCTAGCCCATTGGATTGCGTACTTGACATTAATTATTTCCTCTTTTATTAGTCTAACTTGGTTTTGAAGGCTAGTGGCTATTTCGTTACTGAATCCATTGTCATCCCTAATAGAATTTTTCAACATATTGGATACTGAAGTGAGATTATTGATCCTATCTTGCAACTGACTATTAATTATAACTTGGTCATTGTTATTTGTAATTAGATTATTTAGGTTATTATGAATTAGTATCAGATCGTCATGATCTGGACTTCCTGCAACATATTTCCATGCTGAACCTATCCAGTTTATTGATCTTGTTTTCCTGTCTTTAAAATATAATGTACTCAATGCTGATAAGGCTTGAACTATCTCATGGGTTAATGTATGGTACAAAGTCTGTCATAGTGTGATCTCGAATAGTTAAAAGCTCGGTTTCTATATGTTTCAGGTTGATGATATGGATTAATTTTACAGAGGATATTTGTAATTTTCCGATTCCTTTATAGATTGAAATTGTGTGTGCTTCGGTGTAGTTCGATATTTCCATATGAGACATTGCCGAAGGTAAGAATAAGAGCAAGAGGAGAATCCTGAAATAGGATTTTCGGGAGCATTAAACAGTGATTGTTTAGGGGTATGTGCCGATTCGTCACAATCGGATACTTACCCATGATCGGACGACTTTAATATAGGTTAGTGAATTATTTATTATATTCTTAATTTTATTCGGAAAAAAGGACATAACATTCTTGTTATCATTCATTTTTTTTTTCTTTTTTTTTTTTATATTCTTTAATAATTCTTTATGTTGCTTTTGTGCACAACTCTTCCTGCTTCTGTAAGAATGGTTGTGTTTCTATTTTCTTTACTGTTTCCTTTTTGTATCTAGGGGTGAGTTTGGATCCTAGTCTGGTATTAAGTTTAATAAATATTGTCTGCCCTGGAGTGTAGGTTTTGATTTCCTTGCGGTTTTTGTTATGATTTTCTAGGTCGATAAGTTGTTTTTGCTTTAATTTCTCTATATTGTTTTGTCTAATTTTATCATACTGTTCTGGATTGGTTGTTATATTTCTACCAAAAAATATTTCAAGGGGTCGTTTTTTTGTAACTGAATGTATTGTATAGTTGTATTCATAAACGGCTCTGTCTAAAAGTTCGTCAAATGTTCTGTGTATCTGTTTTGTTTTTAAACATCTCATTATTTCTGCAAGCGTGGGATGAAATCGTTCGACTTGTCCATTTACTGTACTCTTATAAGGTGGTGTTTTAAAAATTTGAATGCCTAATTCGTCTTTCATCATGAACGTGATAGATGCTGAGTTAAGGGACTTTTCGTTGTCTATTACTACACATTTCGGAATACCATAGTAGAATAGGATGTCGTGTAGCGGTTTTTTAACATCTTCTAAAGACTTCGATTCTGGCTTGTGCTAGTTTTGAAAATGTATCTATTGCTGTGAGGACAAGTTTTTTTTCTGTTGAAAATATGTCTATATGGATCGTATGTCCTGGGAATTCGGGAATTGGAGTTTTTGTTATTTCCGGATTTGTGGGATGCCTATCGTATTTTGCTTCTTTGCATACCAGACATTGTTTTACTAATGTTTCTATTTTATTTTTCATTTTGCGGAAGTAATATTTTTCCGATATTTGCAACTTATTTTCTTGGGCATTTCTATGAGCTCTATTGTGCGCTTGTAGAATTATCTCTTCTTGTTGTGATTCTACTGTTACATCCTGTACTTCTGATTGAGTAAATCTAACTTTGAAAGATCTAAAGTGTTCCGGGTATAATCTTTGAATTTGTCCCATAATGTCTTCTGTCGTTTGTATTCCGTTTATTACAGAGGGGTTTAAATATTTTGTTAATATTTTCATAAGGTCTTCGTCTGAGAATGTTGGCTGAGAAATGGTATGTCTATGGAATGTAGGGAATGGAATAGTGAATTGGTAGTCAGGTGGCTGTTCCTTGAGGATACAAATCTGATTTTTAACTGCGTTAATTGGTACTTTCATGCTATAAATAAGATTGTGCGAAGAACTTTGGGCACTGTGTTGAGTTCCTGTTATTGCATTAACTTCATTCTGCTTAGGTAATCTGGAAAGTGCGTCAGCTACTACATTTTCTTTTCCTGGTTTGTAAAGTAGCTCTTTGTTATATTCATCTAGATAAGATTTCCATCGCCTTATTGCTATTCCACCTTTCCAATTACAATCGTGTGTAAGGGGTTCATGATCTGTGTACTTTACTTTACCTTAGAGCCACCATAAAGATAACCTCTAAAAGATTTTACGGCCCAGCATATGGCTAACATTTCCTTTTTTGCAGTTTCATAGCTTTCTTCGGTTTTTGAGAGGGTTCTTGATATGAATGATATTGGTCTATCGTTTTGTGAAAGTACTGCTCCTATTGCGTAGTCTGAAGCATCTGTAGTTAATGTAAATTCTTTAGTAAAATCGGGATATTGTAATATTACTTCATCGGAAATTAGAGCATTTTTAAGTTGCTCGAAGGCTTTCCTAGCTTCGTCATTTAACTGTATTGCATTCCTGGCTGAAGCTCCTTTTGATATTCGTCCGTCTTCACCTCTAAGTAATGATGTAAGTGGTTTGGCTATTGATGCGTATCCCATTATGAATCTTCTATAGTATCCTGACAGTCCGAGAAATGATCTGAGTTCTTTAAGTGTTTTTGGGAGAGGTTATTTGGTTATGGCTTCTATTTTTGCTGGATTTGTTTCTATTCCTTTATCTGATATTACAAAACCTAAAAATTCGACCTTTGTTTTGAAAAACTCGCATTTGTCTAGCTGACATTTTATGTTTGCTGCATTTAGTGTTTTAAAGATTATGTCGAGATTTGTACAGTGTGTTTCTTCGTCTTTGCTAAAGACGATAATATCGTCGATATAAATACATATAACAAATTATCCCTATGTGATCTCTCAGAATATCATCAAGGGCGCGTTGAAAAATAGCGGGGGCATTTTTTAATCCAAAGGGGAGTCTTGTGAATTCGTATTTACCATGGTTCACAGAAAACGCTGTTTTTTCTATGTCTTTTTCTTTCAAGAGGATCTGATGGAACCCGCTTTTAAGGTCTAGTACGGAAAATAATTTTTTGTTACCTAGTTGTGCAAGAACTCCGTTGATGTCTGGTATAGGGTACCTATCTGCTATTGTGACACTATTTAATTTTCTGTAATCAATGACCATTCTATATTTTTTAATATTTGACGCATCTAATTTTTCGGGACGATCCACAGTGGTGAATTGTATGGTGATCTAGAGGGGCGTATAATATTGTTTTCTAAAAGGTCTTTTACTTGTTTGTTAACCTCATCTTTTAAAGCCATGGGATATTGATAAAACTTAGAATAAACTGGTGTATCCGTATTTGTGCGTATTTCTGCTTTTTTCATTAGTTTCCGCAAAAAGTTTGGGATATTTCCTTAAAAGTTGACTTAATTCAGATTTCTGGTGATGAGTCAGTGATCTGCTCTAGGAATGATTAAATTTACTGATTCGAATTTCTTTTGTTTGATAGGGATAATTATTCCATTTTTTAAGATCATTTTCCCTTTCCAATGTCGATGGTGGCCCCAAGGTCTTTTAGACTGTCGTTTCCTAATATTGCATCGAATGTTTTGAGAGTTGGTAATAGGAAGAATTAAACTATTGCTTTGGGTTCATTAAAGAGATTAGCCATTTTGTGATGGGTTATTGGTATATTGCCTCCTATAGAGACAGCATTAAATTTATTTTTGTTGGGTATTGGATTTGGAACAAACTTGGTCTGAATATAGTTTCTGTTAGAGCCGGTGTCAATTAATATATTGAGTGTTTCCCCGCTCCTCACTTTGCATTCAAAATATGGTAGTGAGGAGTCTGTTATTCTAAAAATTAAGATAAGTGTATTGTGATTCTTGTTCATCGTTAGTAATTTGGTCAACATATTCGGCAAGTGTGTCGTCGTAGTTTGTCTGTTCTTTCTGTTCGTTTATGATTTGTTCATAGTCACTCATTCTTGGCATTTGGTCTCCTATGTCCGCAGTTTGTTGTTCGGTCTCCGTTTGAATATTCAAAATTTCTTTGTCGCTTACTAACGTCTGCAATTGGCATTGATGGTCTTTTCCCTGATTCGAATTGTGGTCTATTCATATAATTAACCTGTCTAGTCTGAATGCTCTGGTCGATGTCCATCGGTTCAGGTTTCGGTTGTGGTTTGTTTGCAATCGGACGAGCTGGCTGATATTGTGGGTTATAATTTTGTCCAAATTGGTTAGTAGGATTTTGAAAGATTGGTCTCTGTTGCAACTGTCCAAAATTGGCGAATCTAGGGATCATAGATGGGCTTTGTTGTTGGATATTTCTTGTTGGATATGGTGGTTTGTTTTGGAAAACTAGATTATTAGGATTAGGAGTTTGGAAGGTACTGTTGTCAGTTTCTGAGGTAGATTTCTGAAAACGTTTTGCTGTCCAGTCGCGTGATTAGAACGGAATGCTTGATTCTCTAACTTTAAACTTAAATGTAAAGCAGAGGGTAAGTCAGTTGGTTCTTTTATGCCAAGAAGACGTGATAGATCACCGCGCAGTCCTCGAATAGAGGTGTCCAGAGCTTTATCTCTGTACATCTTGGTCATGAGTCGTTCTGCTTCTTGACCTAGTTTCATGCAATTTATCTTATTGAGGATCAAGGATAGGTGTTTGTAAACTGTTTGATGGAATTCCTCTACTGTCTGATTAGGAGTTTGGGTTATTGTGGTCATCTGACATTCTAATGTGCTAATGTCACGTTTGTCCGCGTAATGTAATGTAAGGCACTTTGACATAGCTTCCCAATTTAGGGGAACAGTGTATGACTCTAGCGCGATATCTGCAATACCTGTTATTTTATTGCGAATAGTTTGTAATATGCCGAAATATTTTGGTGTACCAGCTGTATTTGCATATGCCTCTAATATTCTATCTACGCTTTTTTTCCATGATCCGAACTCAGATGGGTTTCCCGCAAACTCGCGTAAAGTTTTCACTATATAGGGTACTCTGTCTAGGTCTGTAAGATTTCCCTGATGTTCTGGCCTAATTTCGTGTGGTTCTGCACTAGCGAAATCAAAAGTAGGATTCTGAGATTGTTGTATCAAGGATGGCAATGATTCATTTAATATTTGTTTAATGAGTAAAGTTATTTGGGCTGTTGTACTTGTGCTTGACTGAGGAGGTTGTTGTGGTGCATTTCCGAATGGGATGAGAACGGGAGGTCTAATTAAATTATCTGGGTTGGACATTTTGACAAGTTTTGTTTAGTTGATATTTCAGTTGAAGGAATTTTAGAGATATAATTGATTGTGTTTTCAATGCGTTTATATGTAGTGTGCAATTGTGTTGGTGTGTAATGACTTATATCGAATTAATGTGAATGATGTGAATGATCAATTTAATTTTTTATAATTTGTTTGAGAACCAGCAGCTGGTTTTGCCCTTCTATTCTGGAGGGTCCTTGTAGGATTCGCAGAATTGGGTTCTGTTATACTGCTTGCAATAATTTGCAACAGCAGTTTTTTTGTTATACCCGTACTCAAAAAGAGTTAAGGGGTATACTGTATTTGTGGTGAAAGTGGATGTGTGTTACGCAGAGAAGGAAAATTTTCCGACCCCATAAAGTATATATATTCTTGATCAGAATCAATAGCCGAGTCGATAGAGCCATGTCTGTCTGTCCGTCCGTCTGTCCGTCTTGATGAGCGCCTCGTTCTCAGAGACTATAAAAGCTAGACTCGTGTGATATCACACTGTTACAAGTGTATTTCAAAATTTCGCCCCGCCCCCTTCCGCCTTCACAAAGGACGAAAATCTGTGGCATCCACAATTTTGAAGATACGATAAAACTAAAAACGCAATATCGTAGAGAATGACCATATCTATCAGATTGCCGAATCTGAACCAGATCGGATCATTATTATCGCCAGAATAAAGAAATTAATTTTCAGTTGCTTCCCCCACCTCCTCTGGCGATGCTGACGCTATTCATTCTCTGTCTCGCTCGCACACACTCTGCCCTGTGCAAAGCGCGAGCAACCCCTAGCGGAGGAGATGTAGAATCTAAATGGTATATGTAGAATATTTGTTCTAGATGTATTATCTACATTTTACATGTAGATGTAGTTAACAAATGTAGCAAAAAAATGTAAAATTTAAAATTAAAATTTTTTTCTTTAAATTTCAATCATAAGCTCACAAATGTATATACTGACTGAGTACGGGTATAAAAGTAGAGTCGCGACTAGAAGCGACTCACGTTCCTTCTCGTTTTTATTGGTTTACGTTTTTTTATATTTCAGTTTCACTTCTAAATTTATATTCATTGATCATTTACACTTTCACTAGAACTTATTCACTTAATTTTAGTTTTAGTTTATATTTCGTTATTAATTCTATGTGTTTTCCTTTCGTTTTAGGTATGGTTTTGTTCACTTATTCACTAACTTACATTTTTCAAATAAGTTTGATGCGGCTACTCCTTCTGGTGACCCGGATGTTCTCCTGTTTGCTTCCTACTAAGGCTCCTGCAGTCCACACAAATGAAGGTTGCTCTGCGGGCTTGCCTGACAGAGCGTGTAATCCGCTCCGCCGATGATTGCTTTTCGGTTTCCCTTAGGAAGAGTCCCACCGAAATGCAGTTTAATGGGCCAACAGAGTTGTACAGACAGTAACTTGGCAATTGAACTTAGTCAATTTTCCTCACACTGGAGCTGCGCAAGGACTTCTGTATCAATCTAACTTAATGAGATCTCCTCATGTTGGGTCCCTGCTCGGGCGCCAGTTAATTTCGAATAAGTTTTTTATAGAACTTCTTTATTCAAGATTTGATTTGAGACTAATTTTACAATTGTTAAGGTTCCCTACTCTAGCTGTGGTCTTTTCGGCGGCGACGTCGGCGTAGGCGGTGGCGACGTCGGCGTACGCGGATATTCGATATGCTGACGGCGACAATTGTTCCTTCAGCATATCTGGGTGTTTATGGTCTTGGAATTTTGACCGGCGGATGTTGTTCTGCAACTTTGTAACCACAAAGTTTCAGAAATGTGTTCGCCACTGAACTCTGGTCATGTGGCGAACAATGTTGTTGTTAACTTACACAACTTAATGGTTTAGAAGTCAAAATAGAACTATGGAGCTGCACAAAAAAGGACTGCAATATATACACATATGCATATACCACCCTTTGGCAAAATAAAAAGCAGGTTAAAAAACTTGGTCAAATACAGGTCAGTTATAACGGCCAACCTGCATATGCAATGCTAAAAAAACTTTTGAAAAAGGTAGGTCGAAGTTAAAAAGACTGACCTGCAAATGGATTAATAGCTAACAACATAATTTAGGTAGCGAAAATTTAAAAATGGTTAAATTATTGAGTGTACCTGAGTATATAGTTTCATTAGTAGATTAGTACCTGATTTTTTTTTGTTTTTCAACTTTGAACTGAATTTAAAAACAGTACATTTTTGTATTCCCGAAATATTTTGTATACGGGCTCTTTGCATATTTCTTAACCTAAATCAAAGGTCCATACGTGCACCTTTGGGTTTTTTGGCTTCTACATCGACAACAGTGACGCTACCTCGCACGAAAAACGTCAAAATTTGGATTTTGTATGGGAATTTGAGCTGCGACAGCCCATTTTTGGCCGTTTTATTCTACCTGAAAGATGCATGGTTGAATAAATTGTTGCCCACGGAAATAATTTTCAACTTTGATTGCTCATATCTCCCAAA
Source organism: Drosophila subsilvestris (assembly GCA_035043285.1). Classification (NCBI taxonomy): domain Eukaryota; kingdom Metazoa; phylum Arthropoda; class Insecta; order Diptera; family Drosophilidae; genus Drosophila; species Drosophila subsilvestris. Next base: position 703,416 of record JAWNNB010001044.1, read on the forward strand.
CTAAAAGTCCGATTCTTTTTAAACTTTATTTTTGAAAGCTTTGGAAAATACTCTATCGAATTCGCGTATTGGGTTTATCCAAAGCGTTAAAAAAATGAATTGACTTTTGCCACCTCTTTGCGGCTGAGGCCCCACTGTGCGTCGCTTCCAAGTAATTTACGTATGTCTAAGCTACTTAATGTTGCTGTTGCTGCTGGTGCTGCTGCTGATGCTTTGCCCTGTACTCGCAGGGTCTAGACTCCAGAGGTATAATCGTACTGCTTTCCAGCAACATATTAAAACGAGAAGGAACGTGTGAGTCGCTTCTGGACGCGACTCTACTTTTATACCCGTACTCAGTCAGTATATAAATTTGTGAGCTTATGATTAAAATTCAAAAAAAATTTTAATTTTACATTTTTTTGCTACATATGTTAACTACATCTACATCTTAAATGTAGATTATACATGTAGAACAGATATTCTACATCTACCATTTAGATTCTACATCTCCTCCGCTAGGGGTTGCTCGCGCATTGCACAGGGCAGAGTGTGTGCGAGGGAGAAAGAGAATGAATATCGTCAGCAACGCCAGAGGAGGTGGGGAAGCAACTGAAAATTAATTTCTTCATTTTGGCCATAATAATGATCCGATCTGTACCAGATTTGGCAATCTGGTAGATATGGTCATTCCTTACGATACTGCGTTTTTAGTTTTATCGTATCTTCAAAATTGTGGCTGCCACAGATTTTCGTCCTTTGTGAAGGCGGAGGAGGGCGTGGCACAATTTGGAAATAAACTTTATTCAGTGTGATATCACATGAGTCTGGAAACAAAATTTGGTTACTCTAGCTTTTATAGTCTCTGAGAACGAGGCGTCAAACAAGACGGACAGACGGACGGACAGACAGACATGGCTCTATCGACTCGGCTATTGATACTGATCAAGAATATATATACTTTATGGGGTCGGAAAATTTTCCTTCTCTGCGTTACACACATCGACTTTCACCACAAATACAGTATACCCCTTAACTCTTTTTGAGTACGGGTATAATAACTATTATCAGAAAATACTTGTTCAAGGGGTAAATCGGTTAAAGCTATGGATGCAACAGGCGGCAAGATTTCTCCTCGGTACATCCATTCCTATGCCTTTAAAAACACCTGCATCGAAGGGCCTAAAAAAAGATAAAGCAACCGAACTATGACAGAATTTTGCTATACTTATGTACAATGGGATAATTTCCCCTTTGAGTGGTGAGTATCCCGCCATCCCATAGTATTCTGTGAAAACAAATGTGCAGAAATGATAAATTTTCAGAAATTAGAATAAACCCTAGGACCAAAGTGGTTCAAAGTTCTGAGATTTCACCGTATATCACTACGAGATTCGAAGTACGAATCTATCCCATTGTCGAAATAGCTGAAAGCCTACTATATTTGTACCTTTTTCGGAAAAAAACCACACAAATTCCCCAAACCAAGTAGTCAATTTTTACATATTTGGCTTTGAATGTTTGGCCCTGTGGCTAAGCCAGATTATGATCAGTCGAGTCGAGCTGTTCGCCGAGTAAAGATCTCGGGAAAAAGTGAAAGTATTTGGGAAAAAGTGAAAAATTTAATAACTAATAAAAAGTTTAAAAAAAATAAGGACAATGTTCAACTTGACCCGCGCACGAAAAGTTCGGTGGAAATCGAAAAGGTCTCCAAGAGACCTTCGCGTGCCGCCGGACAAAACATAGTTATAAATTTTTATTTTTTTTAGTAGTTGTGTTTTCGTTTTTGTTGTTTTGTTTAAATTATTGCAATTAAGGCTGCTTTTTTTTGTTAAATGAACCCGTGAAAATTATTGAATAACTTAAAACTTCTATGGACTCACTACTGGATTTTCAGTAAGATAAACAAGTGGACTTCCAAATTCGTTGCTAATATTTCGAACCATTTAGAATATGTGCCTGCAATGGCGGCATGACGCAGCCGCAGTGCTGCAATTTCCCGGACTTACTTACCTGATGTATCAAATAACAGCTGGCACAAGCTAATGCTGCCCGGATATGGCGTAGTTAAGATACTACTTTATGGCTCCTGAACAACAGTAAATAAATCAAGTCGACTCTCAAGCCTGGTCGCTGATATTCAACCTCCTGTAGATCAAGCTCAAGGCATAAAGGGATATTGCTCAGACGAGTGTTTCGGATACAGACTTCCCAATGATAAAAAGTAAGTATTGCTCATTCTCCACTTAGTCCTTATGCTGAAAGTTTCCTCAGGAGGCCGATTAGAAGCGGTTTGGCTTCCCTTCAGATTCAAGATATCGATTCATTATCCAGTGCGCATCTAAATTAATCAAATTGTATCAAAATTTCGTCGGTGAATCCAACACGGGAGAAGGATGATCCGACACGGTGAAGAATGTTCGACTTCGATGGAATACTCTAAATTAATCAAGTTCATTTCAATTTCGGAAAGCAAATTGTTTCGAAAAATAAAATTAAAAGTTAGATGATGAAAATCAAGTATTGTTTTATTATGGTATTCTGGTGTTTTTAGGGGTTTTGAGAGCAGAAAATTTAGAGCAGAAAACATGGTTCATGTTGGCCAAGCCAACAATGGCCAAGCCAACAATAGGCGGTGTCTTGTACATATGTTTTCAAATTAATAAATTTTAAAACGATTTAAAATATATCTGGACTATCGGTTAAATATCGTATATCGTATGACTGTGAGATCAGCTTCATCGGAGACCATGCTGTGTGAGCGAGTGAAATATACAGTGCAGTGCATTACAGTGCAATAATGATAATCAGGCATACTCCGGTTTTCACTTTCACCAAAAAAACTGTGATTTACTTTTCAAAACGAAAAGTTAGGCGCTCCCGCACACTTGAAATTCATTAACTGGGCAATTGAGCTTGTGCCCTTTTTATAGATAATTTTTGTTTAAACCAACCTCAAAATTGGATCTGCTAAATTGGTCAGGGCAAAAAAAAAGTGAATTGCTCCGAACAGCTGTGGCAGCCCGATTCGGCTATGGGTAAGTCTCTGTTAAACATAACAGAGGCCTTTTTGTATGAGTTGGCACAAATGCGTGGGTATAACAGCAGTAAATTTCGCGCTTAACAGTACAAAGAGTAAACGAATTTATAAAAGTGTATTGCAGATCGCCTCGAAATGAAAAGTCATAATTTTTGCTGAAAAGTAAAACGCAAAGTGAATGTGAAAACCGGAGCCTGTCTGTATTTGTTTTTTTATTAGCAAAAAAAACATTTAGTTAAAAATATGCTTATATTCATCTTAAATGATAATCTATGCATTTCCACTATGATTTGAAAATTTTCAAGTGATTAATTTTGAGTTATACATTATAGCTCAGAAAATAATCATTATTCTCAGTCTGGAGTTAAATCCTGCACGGTGCGTTGCCAGCAGATTGACCTAAAATATAAACTAAAGCATATATTTCACTCGCTCACACAGCATGGTCTCCCATAAAGCTGGTCTCACAGTCATACGACATACAATATTTAACCGATAGTCCAGATATATTTTTAATCGTTATTTAAATTTGTTAATATGAAAACATACAAGACAAAACCCCTAAAAACACCATAATAAAACAATATTTGATTTTCATCATCTAACTTTTAATTTTATTTTTCGAAACAATTTGCTTTCCGAAATTGAAATGAACTTGATTAATTTAGAGTATTCCATCGAAGTCGAACATTCTTCACCGTGTCGGATCATCCTTCTCCCGTGTTGGATTCACCGACGAAATTTTGATACAATTTGATTAATTTAGATGCGCACTGGATAATGAATCGATATCTTGAATCTGAAGGGAAGCCAAACCGCTTCTAATCGGCCTCCTGAGGAAACTTTCAGCATAAGGACTAAGTGGAGAATGAGCAATTCTTACTTTTTATCATTGGGAAGTCTGTATCCGAAACACTCGTCTGAGCAATATCCCTTTATGCCTTGAGCTTGATCTACAGGAGGTTGAATATCAGCGACCAGGCTTGAGAGTCGACTTGATTTACTTACTGTTGTTCAGGAGCCATAAAGTAGTATCTTAACTACGCCATATCCGGGCAGCATTAGCTTGTGCCAGCTGTTATTTGATACATCAGGTAAGTAAGTCCGGGAAATTGCAGAACTGCGGCTGCGTCATGCCGCCATTGCAGGCACATATTCTAAATGGTTCGAAATATTAGCAACGAATTTGGAAGTCCACTTGTTTATCTTACTGAAAATCCGGTAGTGAGTCCATAGAAGTTTTAAGTTATTCAATAATTTTCACGGGTTCATTTAACAAAAAAAAGCAGCCTTAATTGCAATAATTTAAACAAAACAACAAAAACGAAAACACAACTACTAAAAAAAATAAAAATTTATAACTATGTTTTGTCCGGCGGCACGCGAAGGTCTCTTGGAGACCTTTTCGATTTCCACCGAACTTTTCGTGCGCGGGTCAAGTTGAACATTGTCCTTATTTTTTTTAAACTTTTTATTAGTTATTAAATTTTTCACTTTTTCCCAAATACTTTCACTTTTTCCCGAGATCTTTACTCGGCGAACAGCTCGACTCGACTGATCATAATCTGGCTTAGCCACAGGGCCAAACATTCAAAGCCAAATATGTAAAAATTGACTACTTGGTTTGGGGAATTTGTGTGGTTTTTTTCCGAAAAAGGTACAAATATAGTAGGCTTTCAGGTATTTCGACAATGGGATAGATTCGTACTTCGAATCTCGTAGTGATATACGGTGAAGTCTCAGAACTTTGAACCACTTTGGTCCTAGGGTTTATTCTAATTTCTGAAAATTTATCATTTCTGCACATTTGTTTTCACAGAATACTATGGGATGGCGGGATACTCACCACTCAAAGGGGAAAATGTCCCATTGCACATAAGTATATCAAAATTCTGTCATAGTTCGGTTGCTTTATATGTTTTTAGTCTGTTAGACTCAGGTGTTCTTAAAGGCATACAAATGGATGTACCGAGGAGCAATCTTGCCGCCTGTTGCATCCATAGCTTTAACCGATTTACCCCTTGAACAAGTATTTTCTGATAATAGTTATTTTAATATGTTGCTGGAAAGCAGAACGATTATACCTCTGGGGTCTACCCCCTGCGAGTACAGTACAGAAAAGTATATAAACTATACCGTCAACGGTCACCTGATAGCAGCGTTCTTTTGCGCACCTAACAAGTACAGTGTTACTGTGTTCATATATCGATAGGGGTCTTATATATTTTACTAGTCTGGAGTTAAGTCCCGCACGATGCGTTGCCAGCAGATTGACTTAAAACATAAACTAAAGCATATATTTCCAGGGACTGTAATCATTATAAGTTTTATCCAAAAAATTATACAATAATGATTAATTTGAATTTTTATTGATTAATTTTTAGTTATACTTTGTAGCTCAGAAAATAATCATTATTCTTTAAGTTTTATTTTTTGCTCAAAAATAAAACTCAAGTTGTTATTTCGGTTTTTTTCTCAGGGAATAAATGAATATATTATATTTATTCATACTCAATACGAAAAGACAAACCACAACAAGAAACTTTTTTATAAAATTAAAAAAAAAAAACATTTTTTAATAACTTTATTTATTTATATTCAATTTTACACAAAGTAGCTTTTAGCAACCGAAGACAGGTTGCCCCTCAGATCCGATAATATTAATCGGAGGGCAGAAAACGCTCTTTCGACACTGACTTGCGTTGCAGGATCAGAATGCACAACTTTGGCCAGTTGATATAAATTAGGATACTGGCATTTATTTCTTTCCCAATATTGCATAATATTAGAATTTATATCAATTGGCTTTGGGCTATAATTTTCGATTTCTAGATAAGCTATTTGCAATTTCTTGTCAAGTACTTCATCTTCCTCATCGTCATCTGAAACTACCTCAATAGAATTGAGTAATTCATTTAGGAGAGAGCAGGTATTTGATTCATGTAAATCTGTGTTCTCTGCCTGAGAAGATTTTGATGGCTGTGAGTTGCTAATGCATGGGGTTAATACGTGGTTAATCTAAATAAATGATATAAAATAGCAAATTTATACATTATTAGTATATACAATAGTCTTTAGATATTTACTTACGTTTTGGTCCACATTAAATATTCTTAGCATAAGTTGTTTAAGGTGAACCCTAGCGAGCATAAGTGTTAAGGGAGTTTGCTGCAGTACTCTTCTTATGCTAGGATCTAAATAAATGCTGCAGACGACCACATGATTTTCCATCAAGGCTTTCTCTTTGTTTTGGATGCACTGGTGTAATATTGGGCATTGGAAATATTTTGTAGCTCCGACTGCAAGTTTCATCCCTAACCACAGCTTTTAAAAATCGCCCATATACAATTGTGTACTCTGCAGTTTAAGCGTTGCGCAGTATACCGGTTCCAAGATCATCACGAGTGTTTTGATTGCGTCCCAATCATATAAAGTTAGCTTTATTGGACTATTAACGTGCTCGTCACAAAACTCTGCATTTTAGCAAAGTATTTCAATGAAAAAAGTCACAGAAAGCTGCGCTTTTTGTCATAAAGCACATAGGCGCAGAACTCAAGCCTCATAGGGCTCATACTGGGCATGCCCCATGCTAGTTTTTTCATGATTTTGCGGAGCAATAGGATTTCTGTAAATGCCAAACATATTATTTTTAGTCTATCTTGGCATATAATACAACTTTACTGTCACCATCAGTCAAAGGTCATTTTGTCACAGTGACACAGGCTATTCCATATGCGTTTTTCAAAACTGATGTCGTGCATCCATGTTCTCGCAGACCCAAACGCGTAGCTTTCTGGGACTTTTTTCATTAAAATAATATGAAATCAACTGTCTTAAAACTGTCACATCACTGGCAGAGCGATATAAAATTTATTTCATAATTTTTGATAATATTGAAATTATGGTCTTGCCTTCGACAATCGCTGACCATCCTCTAAAAGAGAAGGTTTTTATTTACAACATCGATGTACTGTCTACTTATTATGGTAAATTGGGTTAAATACAATAGTGAGAGTGCATATAACTTAGTTTTCAATTCCATTATAACTCCTGCCTTAAGCTTTTAGTCTAACTCTTAGGTCTCCTCTTCTGGACCGAGCAGTGATTTCCTTAGCGCTCAAAAATCAAAACTACCGCTATTTCCAAAACTTTCTTTCATCAAATTATTCAATTTATTACACATTATTTTGAAAAATACTAATGGCAAAGTGTGTAACGTCCGTAGCGGCATGAACACTCACAAATTTTATTTTAATATTATGAGGTGAAAGTAGGTGTTTATAATGGATTTTCACCTGCTGAATCTGAATTTGGGCTTTGAATTGCTCTAGGGTGCCGAGAATCCGAAAAACTTAACCTCAAAGGAACAAAAAGTGTGTTTAAATATCATTCGATCCCCAAAGAACTCCCCAAACATGTAATATAATAGTAATGAAATATTTTATGCATTTTTTGTAAGTAATAAATGAATAATTGGAAGGTTACAAAGATTTTTAAATACATTAATATTTTCGATTTACAAATTTATTTACGTAACGTCCGTAACAGACAAAAATTAAGATTTATTTTCAACGGGACTACTTATCATTATTTTCTTTGCTGGATTAATATGGTCATATATTCCACTTAATTTGTTGTATATAAACTTTTTTTGTTTATTATGCAAAATTCGCTAAAACATGTGCAAATGCATGCAGCCTCAAAGTCGACTTTCATTTTTTTTTAGCGTCCGTAACCAGTTAGCCTATTGCTTTATACTATGTTTAAAAGTACTCTCAAAGAACTGCGTTTGCCAAACGTTTCATGAAAATATACCAATGTAAACGCCAGCTGTGTCAATTTTAACAAGCGAATTTTCGTACGAATGTAACGTCCCTAACGCATGAATAGCCCATATTTAGATATGTATGAAGTGATCTATTTCTAAAGATTATCGTAAAGCTCATCTTAAGTCAAAGCTTAGTTGCATTGATGCATCATTTGGCTTGATCATTCTTATCGCTTTGTTAACATGGGTCGCAAGCGTAATTGTGTTTCGCGTAATTTTTATACTTTTAATAAGTATACTGCTTTATACAGGTGCGTTTTATAAAACCATTTCATGTGTCAAATAATTCATTTTTATTTTCAAAGGTCTTTAATTATGGCTAAACCAGAGCTGGATGTTGCTACTCGCTGGAACTCAACGTATGCAATGCTAAATACATTATTGAAGTTTGAAGAGTTTTGTGACGAGCACGTTAATAGTCCAATAAAGCTAACTTTATATGATTGGGACGCAATCAAAACACTCGTGATGATCTTGGAACCGGTATACTGCGCAACGCTTAAACTGCAGAGTACACAATTGTATATGGGCGATTTTTAAAAGCTGTGGTTAGGGATGAAACTTGCAGTCGGAGCTACAAAATATTTCCAATGCCCAATATTACACCAGTGCATCCAAAACAACGAGAAAGCCTTGATGGAAAATCATGTGGTCGTCTGCAGCATTTATTTAGATCCTAGCATAAGAAGAGTACTGCAGCAAACTCCCTTAACACTTATGCTCGCTAGGGTTCACCTTAAACAACTTATGCTAAGAATATTTAATGTGGACCAAAACGTAAGTAAATATCTAAAGACTATTGTATATACTAATAATGTATAAATTTGCTATTTTATATCATTTATTTAGATTAACCACGTATTAACCCCATGCATTAGCAACTCACAGCCATCAAAATCTTCTCAGGCAGAGAACACAGATTTACAGGTGACCGTTGACGGTATATTTTATATACTTTTCTGTACTGTACTCGCAGGGGGTAGACCCCAGAGGTATAATCGTTCTGCTTTCCAGCAACATATTAAAATAACTATTATCAGAAAATACTTGTTCAAGGGGTAAATCGGTTAAAGCTATGGATGCAACAGGCGGCAAGATTGCTCCTCGGTACATCCATTTGTATGCCTTTAAGAACACCTGAGTCTAACAGACTAAAAACATATAAAGCAACCGAACTATGACAGAATTTTGATATACTTATGTGCAATGGGACATTTTCCCCTTTGAGTGGTGAGTATCCCGCCATCCCATAGTATTCTGTGAAAACAAATGTGCAGAAATGATAAATTTTCAGAAATTAGAATAAACCCTAGGACCAAAGTGGTTCAAAGTTCTGAGACTTCACCGTATATCACTACGAGATTCGAAGTACGAATCTATCCCATTGTCGAAATACCTGAAAGCCTACTATATTTGTACCTTTTTCGGAAAAAAACCAAACAAATTCCCCAAACCAAGTAGTCAATTTTTACATATTTGGCTTTGTATGTTTGGCCCTGTGGCTAAGCCAGATTATGATCAGTCGAGTCGAGCTGTTCGCCGAGTAAAGATCTCGGGAAAAAGTGAAAGTATTTGGGAAAAAGTGAAAAATTTAATAACTAATAAAAAGTTTAAAAAAAATAAGGACAATGTTCAACTTGACCCGCGCACGAAAAGTTCGGTGGAAATCGAAAAGGTCTCCAAGAGACCTTCGCGTGCCGCCGGACAAAACATAGTTATAAATTTTTATTTTTTTTAGTAGTTGTTTTCGTTTTTGTTGTTTTGTTTAAATTATTGCAATTAAGGCTGCTTTTTTTTGTTAAATGAACCCGTGAAAATTATTGAATAACTTAAAACTTCTATGGACTCACTACTGGATTTTCAGTAAGATAAACAAGTGGACTTCCAAATTCGATGCTAATATTTCGAACCATTTAGAATATGTGCCTGCAATGGCGGCATGACGCAGCCGCAGTGCTGCAATTTCCCGGACTTACTTACCTGATGTATCAAATAACAGCTGGCACAAGCTAATGCTGCCCGGATATGGCGTAGTTAAGATACTACTTTATGGCTCCTGAACAACAGTAAGTAAATCAAGTCGACTCTCAAGCCTGGTCGCTGATATTCAACCTCCTGTAGATCAAGCTCAAGGCATAAAGGGATATTGCTCAGACGAGTGTTTCGGATACAGACTTCCCAATGATAAAAAGTAAGAATTGCTCATTCTCCACTTAGTCCTTATGCTGAAAGTTTCCTCAGGAGGCCGATAAGAAGCGGTTTGGCTTCCCTTCAGATTCAAGATATCGATTCATTATCCAGTGCGCATCTAAATTAATCAAATTGTATCAAAATTTCGTCGGTGAATCCAACACGGGAGAAGGATGATCCGACACGGTGAAGAATGTTCGACTTCGATGGAATACTCTAAATTAATCAAGTTCATTTCAATTTCGGAAAGCAAATTGTTTCGAAAAATAAAATTAAAAGTTAGGTGATGAAAATCAAATATTGTTTTATTATGGTGTTTTTAGGGGTTTTGTCTTGTATGTTTTCATATTAACAAATTTAAATAACGATTAAAAATATATCTGGACTATCGGTTAAATATTGTATATCGTATGACTGTGAGACCAGATTTATGGGAGACCATGCTGTGTGAGCGAGTGAAATATATGCTTTAGTTTATATTTTAGGTCAATCTGCTGGCAACGCACCTGTGCAGGATTTAACTCCGGACTGAGAATTAATGATTATTTTCTGAGCTATAATGTATAACTCAAAATTAATCACTTGAAAATTTTCAAATCATAGTGGAAATGCATAGATTATCATTTAAGATGAATATAAGCATATTTTTAACTAAATGTTTTTTTTGCTAATAAAAAAACAAATACAGACAGGCTCCGGTTTTTTCACATTCACTTTGCGTTTTACTTTTCAGCAAAAATTATGACTTTTCATTTCGAGGCGATCTGCAATACACTTTTATAAATTCGTTTACTCTTTGTACTGTTAAGCGCGAAATTTACTGCTGTTATACCCACGCATTTGTGCCAACTCATACGCCAAAAAGGCCTCTGTTATGTTTAACAGAGACCTACCCATAGCCGAATCGGGCTGCCTAACAGCCATGTTCGAGAGCGATTCACTTTTTTTTTGCCCTTGACCAATTTTGCAGATCCAATTTTGAGGTTGGCTTTAAACAAAAATTATCTATAAAAAGGGCACAAGCTCAATTGCCCAGTTACCGACCCCTGCTAGTGTGCGGGAGCGCCTAACTTTTCGTTTTTGAAAAGTAAATCACAGTTTTTTTGGCGAAAGTGAAAACCGGAGTATGCCTGATTATCATTATTGCACTGTAATGCACTGCACTGTATATTTCACTCGCTCACACAGCATGGTCTCCGATGAAGCT